>CAEFZP010001045.1:0-620548 GCA_903064625.1 Mallotus villosus
CGTGGGCCAATAGGCTAGAAGCAGGCCAACACAGGTGTAGTTAATGAATGTAATGAAGCGCGCTTTCCAGAGTGCCATGCCTGAAGTAGGCTTTTCACATCTGTGTACTTTTTAAAAATTGTGATGAATAAAACTTTTTGATCTTTGTGATCATTGTTCAAATGTATTGCAATTAGGGAAGGTCTCACCTTTCCTCTGTAGAGAGGTGAATCTAAAAGCAAAGTATGTACCCCTCTTGTCTACCTACTTGTCCTGTCTTCTGCCATATAAGGATGTCAGGCATGTCTCTTATGAGGATTGACTTGTTCACCATATATGGGTGTTCTTTTCAACTCCTACCCCCTATTGGCTCCAGATAACCTGTGCACTCCCCAACCAAAAAGTTATTACTTACTAAGTCAATTTACTGTGATTGATTGAATTCACTTTTATATAATTTTGTCTTGAGCCAAGCACTAGGTTATTATCTAATTTCCACGTAGAAAGCATTCAGAGTAATGTAAGTAAACAGAAGATATGCAGTATACCTGCTTGTAATCTTTTGACACCTGAGGGGTAGGCCTGCTTTGGGAGGTGTGTTTGGTTCCACTTCCTCCACCCACTTGACAGAACTTGTTTTCCTTCCTTTCTTTCCAAAAGAGCCGCCTTGTGTGCAACAGCCCTCGTTCTCCTATCTATCCTCCCCGCACAACAGCAGCAAAAATGGTGAGTAGATTTCCCAAAGCGCTACAACAAACCGTTCTGTATTTTGCAGAGGTTTATAGATTGGAGTATTTATTTATGAGAACAAACATTATTGGGATTCTTTGAATTTAGTGGAGGCTGAAGGAACTGTTTGTCTCTTTCCAGCCTTCACAAAAACCATTACCAAATCTCTTAGGAACTTCCCAATCTTGAACTGAAATATAAATATTTTTTAAAAAGACTGCTATGGAAAAACTGTTCTCATTTTTAACAAAGCTCAAGACTCATTGCAACTGTTTGTGTGATTAAAACATGTGGATGGTTAGGGATGTATTCTCTGTCGGGTGTACTAATGTTTTGATAGGTGCTTCATACATTTTGAGAGAATGCCTTGGGTGGGTTTGCTAGTGCCGACATGTTCTCCTGTGACTGGAATGCAACAGAGATGAAGCCTTGCCCTTCTAAGGGAGATAAGGTCTACAGATAGTTTTAAGGATAATGTATCTACCACACTAAAACTTAATACAAGTCCACCTTTAGTGTGTCCAGCTTACAGCTGACATGTAACAGGTGTCATTTCTTGTTTTCCCATTAATCCCACCCTATATTTGTGTTCTAGTAAGATGTCAAGACTTGTATGTTGTAACCCCACCCTTAAGCTAACCTTATAATTACAAGCGGAGCATGTGTTTTGGGCTTTAAGGGCATCTTTAAATCCTGGAGATCAATATCAGTTCAGTCCAAAGTACAAAGTAGTAAGAGTTAGACAGCCATTTCTTGGGTAAATATAAAATGGTAAGTGATGCTTCAGACTTCCTGAATTGCAGTTGAACACGTTACCTGACTGCATGACAGTGTGACTGATGATAACTAGTAACGTGTCACTTTCCTATATGGAAAGACTAGTTCTCCAGCTTGTTTAACTGTATGGTATCTGCCAGTAGCACACTTGCTTTGACATGCACTCAAAAACAATTTGGACTTTCCATTGGTTATTTTGCCAGGCAAACATTCTTTAATGGAATATGTTACTGGAATGAGTTGGCAGTGGATTCTTGCTTTTTTTTGTGTTGCAATATTGGACTTGTCCTGTTACGCCCAAGCATGCATCAGTCATGTCTGGCATCTGGCTGGAATTCTGGGATTGAGGGAAATCCTAGTAGAATGTGTGTGACAGTGTACAGTAGTTGCTGGAATGACTCATTCATGCACTTGGAGCTTATGAGGCTTGAAGTGGGTAGTAAATGAGTAGCATGGGAATTAGTGAATGAGTAGGGTTACAGTTAGGTATCCATTCAGTTATTAGTGCCCTTAAACCCTGTAAAATTACAACCTCACCTTTAGCTCTCAATTTTTTTGGGAAAGACCATATGTATCCAATAGCATTGCAAGGCAAGACAATAGGACCCATTGGCTATGTAAAGGTGATGTTGACATTTTAAATCAGGTCTTACAAGGTTATGCTGTTGAGAGAGGATTACATGCAATACAATTAAGGTGTGCCAGAAATGGTTTGTGCCAAAACTAAGGCAATGTGCAAATTTGAACTGTTAATGAGCCCATATTGAACAGACCCAAGACTACCTCCTTAAAAACAAATGTTTTCGATCTTCCTATTAATCAGGCATCTGGCGTGACGGTCGCTGATGAAGTCAAGCTATTGTTTGACAAGATCCTGACGCGTCATTCAGGAGACATTGCGGAGGAACAGCTCAAACTAGTGCTGTTTCGGATCAGCGACGACGGAAAGTCCATCGTTGTGGATGAGAACGGCACCCTGCGAGTGAAAGATCTGGAAGGAGAGGAAAACGTCTTCAATAAGATTGTCAGCCAGCTTCCCGTCGACACCTGTCGCTATGCTCTCTATGACTGCTCCTATGAGACTAAGGATACTGTAAAGGAGGACCTGGTCTTCATCATGTGGTAGGCTAACCTCTTCAGCACACATACACTTCTGTAAAGCCACTATGCAATGCGGTTCACTATTTCCATGTGTTTGCCTGAGAATAAGTTCATGACTTACACAATGTTTTACTATGGCTCCCTGTGTGTTAGGGCTCCTGATACATCTCCCATCAAAGCCAAACTTCTCTATGCCAGCTCAAAGCAAGCCATCAGACAAGTCTTCCGTGGTGAGTGTCTTCAAAAGGTTTAGGAAACCAATGTGGATATTACAGTTGAATTGCTGTTGTGCACCGAAGATGTACGTTGACACATTGAGTGTTCGTGTGTTTCACAGGGATCAAGTTTGAGTGGCAGGTGAATGACCTCGGGGACACCAAAGACAACTCCATTTTCATTGACAAATTAGGAGGGAGAGGCCTTGTTAAGAAACTGGAGGGAAAGGAAATATAATGTCCTTCAGGGGTGTCATTCATTGCTCTTATGCATTATCCTGCTTCCATGCATGTGTCCAGACTGTTTACCATTGTAATGTACCTCAGTGAACAGCATAGTGGTACTACATTGTAACAGTATGGACCTTCCAGATCCCATCCGTGCCAAATTCCACTTGTATTCCATCCCTTCTAAAAGTCTGCTCTGTAACTACTTTTTTTGGTTGCTGAAATCCCTGATTCCTTCTTTGGTTTTCTTTATGTAGCCCCCATGTATCTAGACCAACTATGATCTCAAGATCTTAGTGCACCATTGTTACAAGCTGTGCCTAAGATTCCCTCAATCACCCGCTTCTTGCCAGAGCAGATTCAGTATTCAGTATTCTACCATCTAAAAACATGAAAATACAACTATTATTCTGGTACGTTAGATTTTTTTCCCCATGTTGTAAGAATGTTCAAAACGTATTAGTTTTTGTTACCATAATTCACCCACAGAAAGCACTGTCCAGTCAACAATAAAGCATCATATGAGCTTCATCATAGTTTATTATTTATCAAATGTCTACGTGTTTGCAGCCAGATACAGAGGGTGGGAGACATCCAATGTATTGCGTACGTGTACCATATACGGTTCCCATCATTCAGACGCACAAGACATTTACAAAGTAATTGCACAGGTTGATGTGCATTCAACGCACACACGTTCCCTTTAAACAACTACAGGTGATTCATTACAATAGAAGGCAGAGAGGATAATAACATCTGACATGGCCAGAATTGTTGATGGAATGTAGATTTCAAAAAGAAAAGAAAAAAGGAAATAAGATTTAGTTTCATTTTTGTGCCTTCGTCACAGTATGAAATGTTCATAACAAGCGTGTGATTCTTCGAGAAGTTGCAATCAACTACAGTACGAGAAAGAAGAACAGTTTTTTTGGGGGAGGGGGGGGGGAATGCAGAACTGGTTATCATAAGGCATTTTTGGCAGTTGGGTAGTGGTGTCCTCCTGAGATTCAAACAGATGTTCCTTCTTTCACTTCCAAACTCTCTCCCTGAAACACAACAGAAAAGGACCTCATGAACCAACGCATCTCAAAATCGCCGCTCGTTGACGGCTGGCGCTAGTAGCTGGAATATCTCATACCGCAGCTAACAGAGTTCTACCTTGCCGTCTAAGCATCCCTGTAGTGTCTGGACGTTCTCCCTCTCTTTGGCGAGCTGGTCCTGACTGGCTTTGAGCAGCTGCTGCAGCTTGGTGGCAGCCTGGCCCAGGTCTTTGGACAGCTTCTTCTCCTTCTCCAGCCGCTCCTGTGGGAGAAGGGAAGAGAAGCGTCTTAATCCCCCGGACGGCTTGGCGCCTTCGCAGAGACCCGCAGGGTCGTCTCAGCCTCCTCAGATAGAGAGGAAAGGCAGCAGGCATGCCCCAGCCCCAGCCCGCCACCCCTGTCCGTCTGGCAGGAGGGGTCACGGCCCAGAGCGAAGGCTGACTTGTGTACCTTCAGCTGGGCCACGTCCTCCACGTCCCCCTGAGGGACATCCCCAGCAGCCTTCAGGAGGTCCAGCTGAGTCTGCAGGTCAGAGACGGTCTTCTGAGCCTGGACACCGTAACACAAAGAGGCGTTACCAGAAGAGGAGTTCTTTGGATGGAACCCCAAAACCCCAAACATCTAGGCGGGAAGCACCGCGGTTCCCAGTGTGAGCGTGCTGCCCTGGTCACTGATCTAGGGAGGGCCACGTCACCTGTTGGAACTCCTCCGACACCTGCAGTCTCAGCGCCTCCTCGCCCTGCAGCTTCTCGGCGGTCTGGGTCAGCTCGGACTGCGCCTGAACACACACACACATACACACGGAGGACAGTTGGAGCGCACGCGTGAACACAGGTCGAGGGCACAGGGTCAGCGAGGGGAGGGGATGAGGACGTCATATCGTCGCCGACACCCACACGTGCTGGGGAAATCCCTGTGTCGAATGTGCCCGTCGATTTGTGCGTTTAGTGATGCGCCCCCTGTGGTCGGATTCAGTGCCGTGTTAGTGCTCATGTCAATCCACAGCAGGCAAAATGGCAAAACGGTGTGCTATAGTTGTTCGGTTAAACAAAAACAACGAAAGGAGCAAAACAAAATCTCACAGCCAAAAAAGGAACCCGAGGGGTGAGCATGCTACAATGAGAGGAGCAGTGGTTAGGGTTAACAGCAGCATAGAGGTCAAAGAGAGAGAGAGAGAGAGCACACACTCCGGATCAACAACAATTAAGAGAGGTTAGCATTGTCAGTTGCTGTGGAGGAGGTACTGTGCTGGACAAACTGAACCCCACTGCCCCTGAGGAGAGATCTCAAACATGATCGCAAATAACAACAGGACTGGCAACATCCTGGAAACCTCCCCCATGGCTCAGTTTAAGACAGGCCTGTTCTGGACTACACACACACAGTTTGCATCTATAGGCTCATTGGACCGTCTTATCAGTCCAAAAGAGTCAGTGTGTGTACTGTAGACCTCATAAAAGATGCATAGGTTTGATACCAGCTGGATATTAGTTCATCTATGGACAAGAGAGATCACTCTGAGCTCAGATGAGGGTCATGAACAGTGTCCAGCACCCCCCTCCCTCCTCCTCCTCCTCCATCCCACATGGCTCCCTGACCTGACTGGGCTCGGCCGAGCCGTTCTGTGGCCCGGGAGCCTCCTCTCCCTGAGGGCGCTCCGTCGCCTCGCTCAGCCGCTCTCTGACCTGGAAAGGGGAAGCTGCACACTGGGTGAACAGTCTCTGGACCTCCCTCTGGAGCTCCCCTCTCCACCCCCCTCCGTCCCGTTCTACCTCCCCCGGTGTCGTGGGCGGCGTAGACTCACCATGGCTCGCTCCTCCCTCTGGGCCTGGGCTTCCCTCTGGGCAGACTCCAGCTGCCTCTGAGACTCACACAGCATTTGCTGCAGCTGGGGGGGGCACACACACACACACACACACAAGGCAGGTCAGACACCAGACACACACACACTCACCACACCTCAGGTCATTTGGGCTTGATTCAAACACTGATTGGAGGAGTGATGTCGTGCTCTGAGAACCTGTGTCATCTCTTCTGAGTGACCCTGGCTGTCCGGGACGGAAGAGTCCGACTGTTTCTCCAGCTGGGCCTCCAGAAGCATCAGCTGTGCCTTCAACTGGGAGACGAAACAAGCGAGCACAGTCATCAAGACCCAGCAAGGGCACACACATACACACAGACACAGGAGTCTAAAGAGTGATGTATGAGATAAGTGTATTGATCCCATAGGGAAAAACCACACTTGTACCGCAAGAAACCAATTGCTGCACCTGTTCCGCGTTGCTGTTTTCCGCCCTCAGCATCTCTGCGGTGTTCTCCAGAGTGTGGACCTTCTCCAGGACCTGGGGTGAAACCAGCGTACAATCAGAACAGAGAACGCAGAGTGGGCCGCACGGCGTGTCACAAACCAGGCTCCGCGCTGAAGAACAGGGCTTCACCTCCTTCAGATGCCCTCCAGACTCGGCCATCTTGTCCTTCCACACCGCCTCCTCCTCCTCCACGCTCTTCTGCAGGTCCTTCAGCATGCCCTCCTGTGGACGGGACGGGACTCGTCAACACGCCTGCATCCCATCAAACTCGAACCATGCCTCTCTCGCACACGGGACACACACACACAACGTGCATTCTTTGCCACCGGAACGTGCCGGAGCATACGGGTGGGTGGTGGACGCTGGCGCGCTCACCGTCTCGGCCAGGACGCTTCTGTACTGATCGCACTCGGCCTGGAGGGTTCCGCGGCTCTCCTCGGATTCCTTGAGCTTCTCCAGGAGCTCCTGCTGTGCCACACACACACACACACAACACACACACAGCAACAGACACACACTTCAGAACCTTCATCCCCCAACTTCCTCGTCATCGCCACCGATAATCCCCATCGTTCATCCCTTACCGGCTGCTCTGTGCTCTGTTGAGGCTCCTGGCTCGGTTGGAGCGCCGCAAGAGCCTCCTGTGCTTTCTCTGCAAATGTCTGCAGCCAGTTTGACTGAAGAGATGCAAACATGAGATCGTCTCGAAATGTATGTTAAAGGTTATCATGGGGGGGGTTTATCCAGGAGACTGTGCCTGTCTGTTCTCCTACCTGCTCTGATTCCACATCTATGAGTGGGAAGAGTGTCTGTAGTGTTTCTTTGGTCTCCGTCTGGAACATTCTTAGCTGTGTCATCGCCCCCCTTTAAAAAAGAGAGAGATCTTTGTGATGAGAGACTCGAACCACCATGAATAGGGCAGCATCCAGTCAGTAAAGATTGGGTTGAGATAAGTTTCCGTTTTTTATTTGGACTCGTTTGAGCGGAGGAAAGGACCGTAAACCTACGTCGTGTGGGGTCTGTGATTGTTCTCTTGCTTCTCTGAGCTCCTCCTGTAGTGATGTGACCGCGGCGTCCCTCTCCGTCAGACTGCCACCCGAGCCAGACACAAACAACAGTTAGACACCCGGAGCTAAAAGACAGGCCAGTTTCATCACGTGTCAAATCGCTGCATCGTTTACCTGTTCTGTAGTAGTGTCAGTTCTGACTGCTGAAACAGAAAAAGGTGTACATTTAGACCCGGTAGAGCATAAACGTGAAGCCCTAGGCGACGCACATTGAGCGGCAAAACTTACAGGTGTGTTTTTGAGTGTTTCCATTTCTTCCCTGAGCTGTTTCAGTTCGTCTTCAAGGGACCCCACCACACCGGCATGTTCGCTGAAGGTGGAACAGAAAGGGTTAAAGCACGTAGAGGAGGATTCTGAAGGCCATGGACACGGACGCCTCCTAGCCACACCTGCTGGTAGCCTGCTCCGAGGTCACTTCCTGCGAGGTCACTTCCTGCGAGGTCACTTCCTGCTGCGTCTCCTTTGATCTGCTTCAGCTCCTCCTGCGCGGATGCCAGCTCCCCCTCCCTCTCCTGCATGCTGAGAAACCACACACCGTGATGTAGACAGAGGGACGACGCTATCCCGCTCGCTGACCGCGAGACCAAAAGGACCGCTAGCTTACCTTTGCTTCAGTTGTTCCAGCTCTGCCGATTTTGCCTGACAAAACAAAACCAAAAAATGTAAAAACACACTTAACAAAAGAACAAGAACATTTGAACAGAGGGCTGTCTTCCCTCTCCCGAGGGTGTGTCTAGACAGGGGCGTGGTCTCACCTGGCCGTCCTGGTCGTCCCCCTGGCTGGCCTCCAGCAGTGCGTTGATGGAGCCCACCTGCTCCTCCAGCCGGCTCTTCTCCGCCTCCGCCTGCTCCAGCCGTGCCGTCAGGGCCTTCACCTGGGCGGAGCTCTCCTCCAGCTCAGCCTCCGTGCTGCCCGCGCGCACCTGGAGCTCTGCAGAGGACCAGCACAGACCGCTCACACGCTGCGCCTACCCGGGGCGGGGCCGTCGGGTTTTGCTCGGCCGGCGTCCCACTCAAACTCCCATCTCTCCTACCCGCCCAAATCCCTCCAACTCCCTCCCCCACTCAGCAGACACTCATACAGCACGTTTACTCCCGAGTTCCATCCCCCCCCAGGTACTGACGGAGGCCTCCCGGCTCCTCACCTGAGACGGAGGTGTTGTCCTGCTCGGCTTTCTCCAGGCGGGCCTGCAGGCTGCCACAGCTGCTCTGGGCGCTCCGCAGCTCCTCGCACACCTCCTCCAGCCTGCCCTGCAGCGCCTGCTCACTCTGCGCCCCGCTGACCTGCGGAGGAGGAGGACGCACCGACACACGTTGGACACCAGGGGGAGGCAGACGCAACAACATTGCAGTTTTTGTTTTGTCTCGTTTTTTTTAAGGCTGGCGAGAAAACACTTCAGTACGTGGCATGACAAAGCACATGTGGGCATAGTGTTTCTGTAGGTCAGAAGTGTTTCTGTCTATTGTCTAATATGACTTTCCATTACATAATGTGTTGATCGACACGCCGGCTACAAGCTCGTTAATAATTAGACACAATAAACTTTTGACTGTCGGGAAATATTGACTCACTCGCTTCCGACTTCCTATTACACAAAGGGCATGCCCATTTTAGACGCCCTGCATACACACCAGTCAACATACAACTCACTGACCATACACGACTTTGAATGAGGTGAACGGGTGTGTGCTGCTAAATCACTGTATAACCCCCTTACTGGCTGGGCCTTAATGGGCAACCTGTCTAGGAGTGGGTCTGCTCCAGCACGCACGCATTCCAGCTGGCGCTTAGAAGCGTTTCCCCCGGCAGCCCCGTTTACTGTGCGGCCACATTCCATGCGGCTCGAGCTCTGTAATTACAAGGCCGTCGCAGCGAGCGTGGCATTAGAGGGGCGGGGTACAGGTGGGTGAAGGCTCGCCATGCGGGACTTAATATTATGTGGCCTGGGGGGCTTATCGGGTAGAGCGCGTACCGTACGGGGCGAGGGCGTAGCGCAGAAGCCTAGGTGCGATTCCAGGCTCTGGCCGTTTCTGCATGTCTTTCCTCCCCCTCCCTCTCTCTCTCTCTCCCTCCCTCCCTCTCTCTCCCACACATTTCCTGTCTCTCTATCCAATAGTCATAAAAGGCTAACAAAAAACAACTGTCCAGACCACAGTGATCCAGGTCAACATCCACCCAGATGGATGTGCTAGGCTGTGACCAGAAAGGCATCACCCTGCCCTCCGTATCTAATCCCCCTGTGGTGGTTTAGAGGACGCAGCCGCTGCAGACCTGGAGCTGGGACAGCTGGTGCTCTGCGGCCGCCAGCCTGGCCTCCAGGCCCGTCCTGAGGTGCTCGTCAGCCTGCCGGCTCGCCTTCCTCTCCCCCAGCTCCTGGCTCAGCTTGGCGCAGTCCTGTCGCAGCTGGGCCAGCTCCGCGTTGAGTCTGGGGGGGAGGGAAGGGAGAGGAGGAGTCAGGGAGAAGGCTCGGTCACATGTGCACACTGGAGGGGTTTGGGGTGAACGCCGGTCCGTAGGCAAAGCGACATGCTATGTCAGACTAGGGCTGTGTCAGACGCTTAGCCGTGCTGCAACACCAGGTCCTGCTTTGATCGTTTCACACTTCAGATTCTTGAAGACGGCGAGGCCCGACTTGATTTTAATCCGCTGAGACATTCCGCCCACTCAAGGCAGCTGTTAACCTTCAAAGCCAGACACAACCCACCACCTCCACCCTCCCCACACCACCTCCACCCTCCCCACACCACCTCCACCCTCCCCACTCCACCCCCCTCCACCCCTCCCCACACCCCCTCCCCACACCCCCTCCACCCTCTCCACACCGCCTCCACCCTCCCCACACCGCCTCCACCCTCCCCACCTCCACCCTCCCCCACACCGCCTCCACCCTCCCCACCTCCACCCTCCCCCACACCCCCTCCACCCTCCCCACACCACCTCCACCCTCCCCACACCGCCTCCACCCTCCCCACACCACCTCCCCCCTCCCCCACCCCCTCCACCCTCCCCACACCGCCTCCACCCTCCCCACACCACCTCCACGGTCTGGGGGCTTACACGCTCTCAGCCTGGCTGGTGGATTTCTCGAGGGCGTCCCTCAGGATGCTGTTCTCCTGCTGCAGACGGGTCAGCTGGGCGCTGGGGCCCTTCCCCAGCTGCTCCTGCAGACTCACCACCTGCGGGAGGGAGGGAGGGAGGGCGGGAGAGGGGGAGAACAAGACAGAGGGAGGAGACACAGGATCGCTGAGGCTCGGCTGGGAGGCGGCCAGTTCCGTGCTGCTAAGCGTAACGCTTCCATGGCGAGGTACCCGTGACCTCTCCTCCACGCCCCCCTCAGCTCACCTTGGCGTTCAGCCTCTGGGTCTGCCCCACGTGGTCCTGGTAGCTGGCCTGCATGCGCGCCTGGAGGGCGATCATCTCCTGCTCCCGCTTGCTCAGCTGGGAGCTCAGCCTGGTCTCCACCGTGGCCACCTTGGCCTTCTCGGCCAGCAGCTCCTACACACAAGAGCGTCATTCGGATTAGACCCTCGCATGACAGCTGCCGGTACAGGTGGCTTGTGTTCGGGTGGGATTTCGGGCTGTGTCTCAATGTGGGCTTCTTTTAGTGTGTTTGGTTCCTTGTGTGAGACGGGGCGGTGGGCGGGGCGGGGGGACTTTGCCTCACCTTGTTGATTTCTCTGAAACGGTTCTTGGAGGCGGCCATGTCCTCTTGTTCGGCAGCCAGCTGTTTGTCCCTCTCCTCCAGCTGCTTCTTAAGCACGGCCACTGGGTCCCCCTTCTGTGAGGCCTAAACACACACACACACACACACACACACACACACAGAGAGTACGCATCAGTCCTACGTCTAACCACAGCTACGCAAATCCTCCACGCTCATCCCGCGCCAGGTGTTACCGCCTCTCCGGCCCAGCAGCGTCTCCCCCTCCTCACCGTGTGCCAGGTGCCCTGCACCACGCCGGCCCGGTCCGACAGGACCTCGACGAGGCGCTGGGCCTCGCCCTCGCTGAACGCCATGCTGCTGAGGGTGGAGAGCAGGGCCTTGTAGGGCAGCTGCAGGGGGGCGTCCGCGCCCAGCTCCACGGCTGCCGCTGAGGGGGAGGAGGAGGAGACACACGGGTTACTCGGCGGGAACGCGGCGGGCCGGACATGGCCCGAAGGCAGACCTAGGGCATCCCCTTGCCCGTGTAAAAAAATTATAATACAGCGGCTCCTCTTAACAAGACCGGTCGGGCAACGGGAATTGCCCATCGGTGAAGGGTGTCAACTTGTGAGAGCAGGGGAAGCCTGGTGCATTGTCGAGCCGGCTGTGTGTGTTGAGTGGTGCGAGCCAAACATTTCAAGAATGCTGGGACTGATGAGACGCCATCGGAGATAAGTGTGAGTTCTCGCCCGGCTACAGGGCTGTGGGGCGGGACGCAGGCTCCTCCTCGACAGACAGGGTGATGGTGCAGGGTGGCACCAGGACGGAGAGGACCCTGGGGACAGCACAGTGCCCCCATTGTCATGGCACTGAAGGCTTTTGTCAGCCAACACAACAGGGGAGCGCTGTTTGGACAGGCCAGCGCTCTCTGCCCTCCAGGGTGGAGAGCCAGACGTTGTCCACCCCTGTGCACTTGCACTCATTCCCATGGACCCAGAACCATACTCATCCCTACTGACAAGGCATTACCACCTCACACACATTCCTGTTTGTGTGTGTGTGTGTGTGTGTGTGTGTGTGTGTGTGCTGTGCACTCCAAGGGAGGGCTTTTTCAATCAGCAAAGTCCTTCGATGTGTCTGTGTATCAACACACACGCCATCTAAATCTCCAGTTGCTCATTTCAAAAAGCAATCCACTACTCTGCAACTTTACCATGGTTTTCTACAGACAGATAGCGGAATGAAGACATTTATAGAGTGTGGTATTATGTCCCTCTCAGACTACGCACTAGTTGGTGTTTACAATGACAGAGAGGAACAGAGGTCTTGGCTTCAGACCACATCCTGCATACTGCGATTGAAACAGACCACACCCTGACTTGGCAAAAACTAGATTTCTACAGGGAGGAAAAAGTCTGTCTCTCAAACAGGATCTGATACAACCCAAGTTATTGTGACTTCTTCGATTCACAGCACAAAGCCCGTTCGATTATTTGTTTGTTTTTTGTAACAAGAGGCTGCCAGTGTCCTTACCAGGCTCAGCTTTCTTCTTGGAAGAGGCCTTCTTCTTAGAGGAGGCTTCTCCCTTGAGCTGGCCTTTGGCGGAGACTGCAGGAACCGGCCCAGCCTGCTGGGCGCCCACAGGTGGCACAGCCATCACGGGCACGTCCTTGGTAACGGCCTCCATTACCGGGGCAGATTTCTGGGGAGCGGGGGCAGATTTCTGGGGAGCGGGGGCAGATTTCTGAGGGGCGGGGGCAGATTTCTGAGGGGCGGGGGCAGATTTCTGAGGGGCGGGGGCAGATTTCTGAGGGGCGGGGGCAGATTTCTGAGGGGCGGGGGCAGATTTCTGGGGGGCAGGGGTAGATTTCTGGGGAGCTGGGGTAGATTTCTGGGGAGCAGGGGCAGGGGTAGACTTCTGGGGGGCTGGGGCAGGGGTAGATTTCTGGGGAGCAGGGGCAGGGGTAGATTTCTGGGGGGCTGGGGCAGGGCTAGATTTCTGGGGGGCAGGGGCAGATTTCTGGGGGGCTGGGGCAGGGGTAGACTTCTGGGGGGCTGGGGTAGATTTCTGCGGGGCTGGGGCAGGGGTAGATTTCTGCGGGGCTGGGGCAGGGGTAGACTTCTGGGGGGCAGGAGCAGATTGGGTGGAAGCTGGCTCCACTTTAGCCCCCTTCTTCTCCTTCTTCTTCTTCTCCTTTGGGGAGGGAGCAGGCGGGGCTTCTACGGGGGCAGCAGCAGGGGTCTTGAGGTGGGCAGCAGGGGGCTCAGGAGCAGGGGTGGGGGAGGCGGGAGGTTCAGGGGCTGGGATGACAGCGACTGGCTCTGGGGCAGAGGCAGGCTCAGGGTCCGGGTCGGCGACGAGCTCCGTCTCAGAGACTTGGTCCACCTCAGGGAGTTTCCCGTTGGGCTTGTCCTCCTTCTTCTTCCCTCTGTTCTTCTTCTCGGAGGCCTTGTCCTTCTTCTTCCTGTCGGGGCGCGGAGGCTGCATCTGGCCCAGCTCGCTGCGCTGCTTGGCCAGGGCTTCCTCGTACGACGTCTCCTTCATGGAGAAGGTCGAGACCAGCACGATGGCAATGGCCGAGATCACCATGAAGCCACCGAACACCATGACGCCCAGGGTCTGGGGGTCATAGAAATCCATCATGATGCTTTACTTGGCCTGTGAAACAATGAAAACACAGCGTCAGCTTAGTAGTCTTGATTGCTACATTATCCAATACACTTGAAAGTTTACATTTGAGATCTATGGGAAACCACATGACATCAACATGTGTTGGACACTGACATTTTTCTTATTGCTGTAAGAAGTTTACTCTTTACTGACAGAGCAACACTGCAACACTAAAGGTGAGGTCAATATAGGCTATGCATATAATATCAAAATTATGTATATATATAAATTCAATTATGCCAACTGAATTTAAGGATTAAGTACAATTGGCTTCCATATTGTCTTCCTTCCATCAAAAAGATCCTAACCTTGAAAAATAGATTAACCAGCAGAAACAGTCATGATTAAACTAAATGAATGCCTCATGCAGTAAACCTAGCCACTATTGTCAAGAGTCAATTTAGTTCTCTTCAACTCTTCTGGCTGAGACAAAAAAGATTCTGACATTGCCCGAGGCAGAGACAGTAGCCTATATTCTAGGCCTAATAGCTCATTAGCACCATCTAGCCAATGAAGTGACTGCATGTCGACATGAAGAACCACTGGTTCTATTTCCAGTATTGCGTTTGTCTCCCATCTCTTGCACGTATAGCCCGTGTTTGACTCAACCGTGTCTTCGTCATTCAAAGAACCAAACTCCGCCCATCCAGAGGTAAACCCGGCTGTCCCTAGATTCTTCTACATCACAGTACTACATACAGTACCATGTAGGCTATGCCCATTAGTATAGTTAGCTACACTAAATGATCTGGCTAGCTTTCTGGTTTTCAAACTAATAGTTAATCACATAATAGAGGTGTCAATCTCGTTAGCTCACTGTATGAGACTCGACAGAGGCTAACTACCGGTACGGTAGCTTGTTAGCAAGTGCTTTTGATACCCTAATATTGTTGGCTAACTTACCGGTCAACACCCGGCAACAATAAATACCTAAAATATGACAATGAATATTGTATTCACGCTAACTAGCAAGTAAACAAAAATAAGCTCCGCAGACCAAGCATTGTTATTCGCTTGTTGCTGATTTTAGCTGCTGCTCTGGCGTTTAAACGAAATTCCATCATAATTCATAACTTACCTTATATCACCGCTGAGGTTGCTAGAGGTCTTCAGATAAGAGAAGGAACACACACGTGATTACTGGTAAATGTTCTAATTCAAAAAAACTCAATATTTCAATATATTTGATATTATCCCAGTCTCTGCTTTGGTCCGTCTAAGTAACGGAGGTCTGTGTGAAGTCGTGGCACTTTGAGCTAGCTAGACGCGCTGGCCCGCTGCCCCAGATAGCTACTAATAATCCAGAAGATCTCTAATTGGCTAGAATGTCCTGAATCATGCAGCCAACCAGCAACCATGGTGCTTCTGGGAGTTGTAGTCCCACTGTACGATGTTGAATAAAAAGCTGTATTTATTCCTATATGTCGATTTGAAAGTACAGATTAATAAAGTAACATATTTGGCACATATGTGAGGTATATGTTGGCTGGAATATGGAAGGCCTACAGTTAAACCTTCAAAGTGTTGTATCTAAAGCCAGTAAAGGTTGCTTTACTATGTGAGCTTTGTGTTTTGCTGTAAACGTTGATGATTTACTATTTGTCATTTTCAAAGACATTGGTATTATGACTGTTGTCAGTTATAACACTGTGATGTGTCTAACCTCGCCTGGCTGTAACCACACATTGAACTGACAGCATTAAAGTGATGTGTCAGCCTTGTTAGACCTGTATACTGGGGAAGGAATACTTAGTTTAGTACGTCAGACATCCCTGACTATCAAACAGAAGAACAAATTAGGTTTGACAAGTGAAAACACTGGCCCCGGAAGTAGATCAGCTCTCAGGGCAGAAAACCCAAAATAATTGTATTTAATCAAAATGGGCCCCTTTGAGTTACAGTATATAGTGCTATGTAGATCATTAAAATAGTATTTCCTACAGTACAAGGAAATGATACGGAATCTCAATACAGAATGACTATTCCAAAATTCCAGTGTTTAAAGGGTGCATTTGAGTGTAATCTCTTCATTGTTTGCTTTAAAATTCTCTGCCTCGCTTGCGTGTGGTTGATTTTGACTACATCAGAGGAATTGTGTGACAAGTGCCTCTTAGGTAATTGCATTGAACTCACAACTCTCTTTACTGGCAAATAAGCTTAAGAAGCACTAGCAGCAGCCTTCCACAGCTGGAATGTGCTCTCCTATGACTCATTTCCAGTGTCAAAATATTTAGATCTAATTTGAGCTTTCAGTTTGCAAGGTTATTCCTGTTTGGGAACTCATGACACAAGTGTAAGACACTTCATAATTAAAAACATCTATTTGGACCTGGACATCTCTGTCATTCAGATTGTGAGGGTACACATATAATTGATATCTACATGTTTATAGTTTTCTTTGGGAGGATGGGGGGCTGCATATTGACATGCAACAGTTCAATGAAATGAGTAGTAAGGCAAACACTCAGTGGCATGTCAGGGCACACTAACCCAGATTCACCTGCAGTCAAACAGGACAAAGTTATTATCTTAAGTCAACAGAAAAAAGTCATATCAGTCTATCAGTGCATCGACACATGACAGACGGACACACCTCAAATCCTCCAATCCTAGAAAGGGAGGCTGCTATTAGGCAGTGCAGAGTACAGCTCTGTCAGTTCACGTTAGCTTTACAGTCAGTCCCACAGCTGCAGCAGAGCCCCTGGGACGAGCCAGGGAACTCCCCTCTCCCCTCTCCCCTCTCCCCTCTCCCCTCTCCCCTCTCCCCTCTCCCCTCTCCCCTCGCCCCCTCTCCCCTCTCCCCTCGTCCCCTCTCCCCTCTCCCCTCTCCCCTCTCCCCTCTCCCCTCTCCCCTCTCCCCTCTCCCCTCTCCCCTCTCCCCTCTCCCCTCTCCCCTCTCCCCTCTCTCCCATCTCCCCGCTCCCCTCTCTCTCGTATTGATGAGTGACAGAACTCTGATGAAGAAGCCATTTTGAAAGGCTGTTCTAACAGCAGATGTGTATGCTACTGTTTGCACCGAAACTGTCGTGCTATAATAAGCTCGCTCACAATCAAATGTCATCTTTCAGTCCTTTTTCTGCAGGTGCATCTTTTAAAATCAGTACCATGAAAGCTGTCCTCATGCTTTTTCAAACCTGAAAATGTGTAACTTTGGTCGACAACATGTAGGCCAAAATGAATGTCAATTGATTTTTCAACATACGACCGCCAGACTGATCCAGAGCAGAGCCATTTTATGACCTGACTATGATATGTGAAACAGTAGTAGATATTTAGATGGCCTGTTAGGAATTGTGAAGAGGAGCAGAATCAAATAATGTCAATGTTTCCCCACTTGTTACTCATGGCAATTAACTCAAATCAATGTGTGTGTGACATTATCAAACAACCAAGAGGATAAAGATACTCAGGTCACATCAAAGTCCAGGTCACATCAAGCCGTGCCGAACAGATGAGTGACGTGGACAACACATGAACCAGTCTTGGAAATCAGAACAATATAACCTCAGGTTAATGATTCAGCACTAGTGTTTGCTCTTTGGATCCCTCCTCTTGGATGTGCCCAATAACTACAAATCAAATGGCACACATCATGTCGCTTGCCTCGGTTACAGCTGACCAAACATTACCTGAACACACTTGATGTGTTGGGATTTTATTGGTTCTTAGTATGTCTGACGTACTGGAGTAGATAGCACAGTGACACACCACAATTGATGGAGGCTGAAGTTTTGTGTTAGTGAGTCCTTATCTCAACTTCACTTTCTGTAGGTCAATACAGCATATCAGTCCACTCTCAGAGAGGTATAAGTGTTGCTCAAGGGGATAGACTGTGAACAGTCACAGTAGGTGAAAATAAGTGTGTTTGCTCCTGTTCCACCAGTGCAATGTATCCTTAGAAAGTCTCTAAGCTCTCGGTGTGGTGGTGGACACATTTTCTGTAGAGTACACACACACACAAACCTTCGAATATACACAGGAAAACACATACCCTTATCTGACAGCACATTTCCCTGTGACCTTATGGATGTATTTGGTGGCAGTGGGATATCAGGGGGAGACAGGAAGCCAGACTAATGTGGTCGGGAGTTCAAAAGGTTATCTTAATCAACAGTAACAAAGTCCTGTGCATGTGGCAAACTTAATGACCAGGATTCTTACTGAACAGTATGAATGCATTAAGACCAAAATGTAGGGCATACGGCTCAAAGGGTACAACATGTAGTTATTGTGAACAAAACAAAGTAAGACTGGCTGAACTATAATCTCCAAAGGTACCAAAGTTCACACTGAACATTTTGGCAGAAACAAGTTTGTTTAGGAGGTGTTAGATACATAGTATGTGCTTTGCTGGAGGCAATTCCCAAGAGCACTGTGGCATTTCTTGTTAACTGACCTCACACACCAGACTGTCCGACCTAAATGTTCATGATGGCCAATTACTTTAACAGGCACAAAACACACACATTGCAAGAATGGCAGTAAAAATGCTCAATACATTCCGTCAACAAATCTATTTGGCCATGTGTTTGATAAAGGCCTAGATAGTGAGAGAAGGTTAAGGAGTATTACACATCTCAGGTTTTGTGCAAAACAATGAATCTTATCATCGTAAAACCTCAGCACTGATAAGGTGCACAGCCAACACATTTGAGTTTTTATTCATGACTAGTCCATTCCAGTTTGCAATTTCATCCCAGGCAATCTGCCGTATAAAACGTGACATCATGTGGAATGAGAGAACTAAAAAAGCATCCTTACGAAAATCTACATTTTTATTTCGTTTTCTATTTGAGTTATGTTCCCTCTTCTGCAGAACACTGCCATCTAGTGGTGCACAAAAAACAGTGGTCCTTTTTAGACAATGCACACTGACCGTCTTTCTAAAACCCTTTCAGTCCGTCTAGTTTTGACCTAAAATACATTTTTAGATCCTGTCCTGAGGCAACAAGAGGTCCTTGAACATTCATCCAGGCTGAGCACAAAAGTCATTAATTTTAATCTCTTATTAAAAGTATTCTCACCAAGCAACAATATAAAATGTCCAATTCAACACAAATAACATTTTGGAAAAGTTTTTAATGCCATTATTGCAAATGTATAAAATCCAGATGTTCTGTAAGAAAACCACAATGTAAAGGCATTTACTCAGCTGGGTTTCATTACAAATACATTCAGTTATCAAAAAACACTCTTTCAAAACATCAGTGGGGACTTGAAAAATGATCACAGAGTATTTATCGTCATAGTGCATTTTTACATGTATGTCATTGCTTTCAAGACTCATTTGAAATCAAATATGAACCTTCTGGTCCATTGGCAAGTTGATACAGGTAACAAGGTTTGGCCTAAAAGTGAATATTTTGTTGGTGGTGTCATCAGTAACAAAAGTATTTGGGGAGCCATGGATGGAGGAGGAGTTAGTGATTCAATTCACTGTAGGTGCCACACTGGCTAAACACTGAGAGCAATGTATAACTGGTGAATTAGGTATAATGGTGTGCATCAGACACTGCAGCCCTCTCAGACAAACGCCATGTCCTTCTGAATAAGTGCACTGAGCTAAGTTACTGTTGAGGAGTCCGAACTAGGACTTGAACATGCCTTGTATATTGTGTAGTGTATCGCTTATCAATCACTTTTGTTGAGTATACATTCATACACAAAACACAAGTGCCTAATACAACAAGCACATGCTACTGGTGGAATGAGGAGCCGACTAGCTACTCGGCCGTTCTTCCTGGTAAGATGCTTAGTAAGATGACTCACTGTCACACTGTGGGAGGATGACTTACGGGCAGTCAGTCCACTACTGCATTACACTTCTATCTCAGGGTGTGGTAGGAGGGTTTAGGGTGGACCACCAGCCTTCATTCACTAGTAATGTCCTTTTAAAGGCTTCAATCTAAATGTACTGACGAGCAACTGAAACTAGGGCAGAAGAAAATGATTTCTAATCTCATCAAGAGAACTGTGCATCTTCAGACAAAAACTGTTATTACTGACTGAAAGGAATGTGAGCGAATCTCATGCTACTATTCCTGAGGTATAACCATTTCCATGTGCTGACACAGCAAGCTTCCCAGTCCTGATTTATGAAGAGCACTTCACTGGAAGTTTAGCGGAATCTGGCTTGGTCACACTCCGATCTCACTCCAATCCCTGAGGACTTCCATCTACAGGAGTAGGCCAAAAGCTCGAACATCACAGCTCTTTTCAATGCATCTTTTCTTTCAAAATGATTTCCATGGGTAAACATTAGACAAGTGCCAACTGTCAGTATCTAACCTACAAATTGTAAAACAAGTATTCGAGTGGCCAAGTGGTTAAGCAATGGAAAAGAAAAAAAGAAAAAGAAAAACTGCATTTAAACTCAAAGGAATCACCATGTTACATAAACCAAAGCTACTCTGTCTAGTTAGCCATTTTGTGCTTTGGCTTATGTGAGAAAGCGAAGGGGATAGAACCTGTTAATTAAGCAAAGATTATCTCACAAGCCAATTTCCACCATCTGCATACAAAACAAGGTATAACGAGAGAATGCAAGCATACATATTGCCAATATAATCCATGATGTAAAAAATAAAATGGAAGATCATACATGTGCTGGTCGTCACAGTCCCTGAATGCATTCACAAAGGGTGAAGACGTTTCGGGGGACATGGAAGAGAGAGAGAGAGGACAGAACACTGGGGTAGGGGGGGTATAGGGGACAAAGCTGTAAACATGGGAGCAGACAGCTGGCCCAAGTGACATCTGACCCCGGCTAGGGTGGAAGGTGTCCATGTGTCCTTTCAAAAGGCGGGTCACTTGGTGAAGGATGGAGAGGGGGGGGGTTCACAGGTCAGTTGCTCTTGAGCAGCTCAATGCAGCCCTGCAGAAGGCCCACATTGTTCTGGGGGTGTCCAAAGAAACAGAGGCTTCACTTTAACGTAGGTGTAATACAATATCTTAGCAAAAGCTTCAGGGTGACAATCTACTCAGGTCTTTGAGATATCGTTATGGCGTGTCTCATGAATCCACAGAAATAGGGAAGTTTAAATTTTAAAAGAACAAAATAGTATTATAAGACAATTATGTTTTGTGTATATTTTGTTTGTTTTGTTGACATCCCTATAGAAAAATATGTTTTCAAGAAACCTTTCCATCTACATAGATGTAACATGAGGATTCTGCATAGACAGCACTCACCTTAGCATGTTTTATCTCGAGCTCAGCCATCTCGATGAGGTTCTTCCGGAAGGCCACAACCCGCCTGCCCTTGAAACTAGTGAGCTCTGTGAAGAAAGGTTCAAGATTTCACTTGCAACACCCGCACAAATCTGACACACCAGCCCCGTTGCACACCCGCTCTCCTGCTGACCTTTCTTCCCAGACTCTGAGAGTTTGTCAAACTTCTTCAAGCACTGTTGCTGATGCTCCTCTGCTTGGGCTATGTCTTTGCTCCTCATCCGGGCCTTGTCCAGAGCCTTGTTGGAGTTCTCGTAGTCAGCAAGGGCACGGGCTCGTCTGTACAGAAGGTCCTGATAAACACATATATCATGTTTCTGTTATACCGCCAATAGAACCATATGGTAACGACACACAGCCGTGGCAATTCTGGCAAGATGGCTGACTAAACTGGAACGGAAGCCGTCTGTGTGTTATGTGTTTGTGGTTGTCTCTGTAGCAGAGGGCTGCAGCTCACCTTGGCAGCCTGGATGTCCCTCATGTAGTATCTCAGGAGCTCTGTGAGTTTCAGCTCCTGGTCAGATGATACTCTGCCCTCCACTTTCTGCAGGGTGGTGACAGGAAGGCAAAAAACACAACGCGTGTCCGCATATTAGAAAAGATTTGACGAAGTGGGTAAAATTGTAAGGGAGGTTGAGCAGGACAGATCCTTACCCTGAGCTTCTCAAACAAGTCAGCAAACTTCTCAATGTGCCTTTAAAGGGAAACAAATGATCAAATGTCCAATTGAATCTTCAGTGTTGTTCTGGATCTCTTTGTCGCATGAAAACAATTTTGTGTTTCTGAAACCAATATTTGTCGTTTGTACTCACTTTTTAAGCGCTGTGTTGTCTTCGGCAGAAAGACTGTTCAACGTGGCGGAGATGTGAATGTAATCGTCAGCTACATCTACGCAGAGGGACAAGTGCAATCAGTGTATCATTCCATAAATCATCCATTGTTACCATGCGGGGGAGAAAAACTAAAAAGCACTTGTCATTTATACTTTTGTGAGAGCGTGTCATTTTCTCCGCTTTGGCTGTAGAGTCTTTAATCTTGCCAAAATAATCCAAAAGGAAGACTTTTTCTTGCTCGAAGAAGTCGTCAACTTCCTGCAACAAACAACCCCCGCCCAAAAATAGTTTTAAATTTAAAAGCAAAATGTATAGAATGATTCTATAATATATAATATTATATTATATATTATATATCCCAAACACATTTTTCGTACAAGATATGCCGAAGCCACACCTTTATCCCGGAGAGGATGACTTCATCAGCGGTCTTAACCATGTTCTTGAAGAATCCCCCAAACATCTCCTTTGCATTTTTTCTCCGTACAGTCAGCTGACATCAACAAAGAAAACAACAATAAGAAATCTCGAGAGGCAATGTCGGATCACGTTGACATGACTCATTCTAATGACGTATTCATTTAGTCTAAGCTTTTATCCAGTATATCCAACCTTCAACCTCTTAATCTGCAGTCTGTGTCTCTACCACTGAGCTACACCCACCCACATGAAGTGCATTACAATTGAATTCACTGAAACCTGCTCATTCATAACGAGAATGTCAAAACATGATTTCCGAAGCTAATTAAAACCCTCAGCTCGCTCGACTACAGACCAAACCAGCTGAATTCAGCAGGATCCGTGTTGTCCTTCCTTCCCACCCTTTAACCCCTCCCGCCCCACGCCATTCTCTTAGCCCCATACCGCCTGACAGGGAAAGGAAGTAGGTTAAGCACTTGTAAGCACGTGGGCAGTTGGACTCACATCCTGGTCGTACTCCAAGAAAATCTGGAAGTTTCTGTCCTTGCTTAGAACAGGATGAGAAGTCAATCTTTGCAGGAAGATTTCATGGACCTGTACGGTCTTCTTAAACACCGCCAGGTACTCACTGAAATACAGAACATGGGACATTCCCACATACACCATTCACAGGACATCGTGGTTGCAACGATTGTAGTCACATATCTAAAACAAACACTTTCAGTCAAAATTGACTGACGGATATTGGCTGGAATTTTGTGTGAAGGGGCCAAACGTACGCCTCCAGCTCCTGCTTCATCTTGGTGTACTCCTCCTTGGTCATAGTGGCTTCACCCTCCCCTAGCTTGTGCATTTTATCCCTTGGGCTCTCAAAGTCTGGCTTTGGAGGTGCTGGCGGAATCTGTAGAGATAGGAGTAATGAATACATGTACGTGTAGGAAGAAGGTGGGAGGAAGGTGGGAGGAAGGTGGGAGGAAGGTGGGAGGGACACAGAGAGAAAGAGGAAGGTGGGAGGAAGGTGGGAGGAAGGTGGGAGGGACACAGAGAGAAGGGTAAGAGGAAGGTGGGAGGAAGGTGGGAGGAAGGTGGGAGGGACACAGAGAGAAAGAGGAAGGTGGGAGGAAGGTGGGAGGGAGGTGGGAGGAAGGTGGGAGGAAGGTGGGAGGGACACAGAGAGAAGGGTAAGAGGAAGGTGGGAGGAAGGTGGGAGGGACACAGAGAGAAGGGTAAGAGGAAGGTGGGAGGGACACAGAGAGAAAGAGGAAGGTGGGAGGGACACAGAGAAGGGTATGAGGAAGGTGGGAGGAAGGTGGGAGGAAGGTGGGAGGGACACAGAGAGAAGGGTAAGAGTGTGAGTGTAAGATCCTCCTAGCTGTCAGCCAGTCATGTCACAGCATGCATTGCAGGATATTATGTGTCTTGGCAACTCTCTAAAACTACTATGGTCTATAAAAGAAATTTGATAGAAATCTTTCCACTAACGCTTTCAGATGGTGAGGAAAACCACAAGGACAGAGATACAATAAATATATGACATTACATTTAGCAGACGCTCTTATCCAGAGCGACTTACAGTAAGTACAGGGACATTTCCCCAGAGGCAAGTAGGGTGAAGTGCCTTGCCCAAGGACACAACGTAAATTTTGCATGGGCGGGAATTGAACCAGCAACCTTCAGATTAATGGCTCGACTCCCTAACCGCTCAGCCATCTGACCCGCCTAAATGTGGACTATATGTGGATGTGTGTGAGAACGATCAACTAAAGATAGACTTACAATGAGACCAGCATAATCCTCAGTCTCGACCAGTGTATCGTGAAGCCAGATAAAGTCCTCATGCTGTCTGGGAACAGAGAAATCTTGCTTCTGGAAGGAACTGAGTGTGGTCTGGAAAAAGACAGATTAAATACCACCCCTAGGATTACTAGAGATATTATTTGAGTAATGTAGGCAGAAGATTACAAAAAGGCAGACTCTTTACCTTGGTGTGGACAGTAAACTTGACTTTGTCTCTTTCACAGAGTGCATCAGGAATGTCAATGAGCAGAGAGGCATCATTGTTCAGGTCCACAGACACTGAACGTGCCTACATCACAGAACACAAGGTCAGTAAACTGTAACTAACTGCAGCATTAGACACTATTCTAAACTTCTCGTCTGAGATCAACATGGACTATTAACAAGTATGTGACTGTCAGTTACTAACTCAATAAACCACTTTACTAGCCTGTACTAATTGGACTAGAACATTAAAGTGGTGAATATCAGACTGGAATGCAACCGTATAAAAATCTATAATAGACTGCCGTAAAGTCATGTACATGTACTGTACGAGAAAGGACAATTCCTCTCGTGTGCTTCAGCAGTATTACAGGAAGTATCCACTACAGCTACTGTAGCTGCTGGCTAGCTAGTTGTTACAAAGTGCACAAAACAATCAATACTTTCTGCGAAAGCATTGCATAAAAAATTATCGAGCATAGTGAAATAGACTGGAGGGTTGACTCGGTGCAACAAAGCATTGAAAACCAGCTGGATTGTGATAACTTGTTAAAACGGCTAGCCTAGCTAGACAGCTAATCTAAATGATCTGTCTGTAAGTAAACACATTTGTTATATGATACGTAAACGACAACGAGTCATTTACCTTGTCTTTTTCGCTTTCATCAATGGATGATGTCATGATCGGAAAAAAAACTTGACAGGTAGTCAGAAAATAGTTTTAAACGTTGCTACAGTAGCTAGGCTCACCAGGCCAGATAGCTGTCAACACTGTGCCGTGCCTAGTTTACCACTAGTCTTCACTCTTCAGGATTGACCCATTTCGATTTTTGTCCTATGACTGAGGATGACGGTTAGATCCCGCCCTGAATGATTTTGAATGGACATCGTCGACTTCACAATGCCAACGATTGCGTTTGCGGTAAGTCAATCAAACACGTGTCTAGGCTACGTACTGATCTGAAACAAACTCGTGCAACTTGCTAGCTCCCACCAAAAGAGCTACAGTTCAGTATTTTGAATCTAGCGTTCAGATGGGGAGATAATCTTTGGTTAGGGTAAGTGTTCGACCTGTTTTTGACTGTTTGTGACCCCACAAATGTGCGACAATGCATGCTTGCCAAACGTTGAGATGTGCCTCGCGCACGCAAACAAGCAGACTGGTTTTAGGACTGGCCTCACACTTTGGATTCACGTACTCTGTGAACAGCTTCTCCACATCACATTCAATCAGGGCACGTAAGAAAAACAGTGAATACAGTGCCGTTGATAGTGAGCGATATTCTTCACTTATCAAAACGGTCGTTTCCTCAAAGGTAAGTTGTCAAACCCCAGAGACCCTACAAGAAGAGGATTCTTACGTCTATGGACCTGTTATAAAACCTCAAATACCTTCTCAAAGACTTGTACCTAAAGCCCCAAAGATCCATCACCCTTTAGTGAACCCTGACAGGACGTGTGAAATGGGAGAACGTGTGCCAGGACCTC
This sequence comes from Mallotus villosus, assembly GCA_903064625.1. Taxonomy (NCBI): domain Eukaryota; kingdom Metazoa; phylum Chordata; class Actinopteri; order Osmeriformes; family Salangidae; genus Mallotus; species Mallotus villosus. Next base: position 25,733 of record CAEFZP010001045.1, read on the forward strand.
CCACGCAAATCGGTTTACAGAGGGGTAAAGGCATGTACTCGGTTCCTAGTGTGACTCGCATCCTTCAGCAGACAATGTCCCCAGAGCAAGTGTTAGTTTTGGAAAGGTGGAGGAGGAGGATGATTGCAGAGCTGGGAGAAGAAGGCTTTAAAGAGTACAGTCAAAGTAAGTAGACCCCAATCTCAAGTGTATACGTTTAATATAGAAGTCAGAAAGCGTCATGTAAAGTTATGATTGTGTATTATAATAAATAATATGTGTTTATGTTCAGATCTATTCAGACAAGGGAAGCTTTTTCATACAGCTGTGGAGAACTTTCTGGGACTGGTAGATGAGACACCCGGGGAGGACACAGAACCTAAAAAGATGTCAGAATGTCCACCAGAGGCAGAGGGATACATGGAGAGTATCCGTCATGTATTGGAGGACGTCAGTGGAGTGAGAGCTCTCGAAAGCACTGTAAATCATGCAACCCTTGGCTACCTGGGCATAGTGGACTGTGTGGCCAATTACAGGTAAAACAACAATGTGGCCTACTGATTATTCAGAACGACACCATCTGTGCATCATCTTTTAGTTGCATGTTTTTAGTCCCCAATTTTCGAAAACTATTTTCTACTATTTTCTTCTAGGGGTGTGCGGTGTGTCATCGACTGGAAGACTTCAGAGAAGCCCAAACCTTACCTCAGTAACACCTATGACAATCCTCTTCAGGTGGCAGCTTATATTGGGGCCTTAAACAATGACAACAACTACGGTTACCAGGTAAGACCCTCATCACCCTTCTCCTCTAATCGAATGAGCAAACCCTCTTTTGCTACCGGTACTGGATCATCTACTGTCTCCTTTTTAGGTGGAAAATGGACTGATAGTGGTGGCTTATAAGGATGGAACACCAGCCCACCCTCACCCAATCAGCTCCGAGCTGGTTCTGCGTTACTGGGAGAAATGGCTGGTCCGCCTGGAGGAATATACTGAAGGAAAGACATCTCAGTCATTTCCTGCTTGACTGGAATGAATCCTTTACAAAAACACTGTGCGAACAATGAGTTTGTATGATCATGTGATCTACCAACTTCTGAGGTTGGTATGGAGAACATCGGTGTACACGTTTTGTGTTGACTGTGCGGTCCTGAGGCCTCACCCCCAGATTGACCTCAAGCTATTATACATCATTGATGTCCCACCATTTTTAAAAATAAATATATATTTTTATGTTGGGTACCATCCGCTTTCATTTAGGTAGAATACAGAAATATCCTTCTTAATTTAATTATTTCACTTTAAATGACAAATTCCACTAAGGCTGGTTGTAAAATCTCCACCTGGTTCCTGAACTGTACATCCATCAGTATTTGGACACACTGCGTCTGAAAACGTATCACCGAAGACAGACATAAGGCAAACATGTCTGTTACTGTCAGTAACTGTCACCGATAACATGGTTTATTTCATATGACAACTGAATCTAAGTCAAACCAGAAGTCAAACCATATTTGCACTTATGTTAAAGACACAATATATGGGTAGGAAGGCTGGTTGCCTGAGATTATACCTCCGAAAATGGTTTGATTTCACATTTGATGTTACCAATAACTACATGGGGAGCACATTGATATGTGGTTTGTTTCATACTGTGAGATTAATTAAGACAAGTGTGTAGATATATACATTAAGTAAAAGCATTGTAGAACCACATTTAATATTAAATAAGCGACAGTATTTGAGCTCAGAAGAGACTCAATTGACTAACAATGATCAACATTATTGCTGCACATCATCCATTCTGCTCAGCAGCACACTTATGTTTCTTTAGATTACGCATACAGGAGAAACATTTCCCACACTGGGGGCATGCGTAAGGTTTCTCCCCAGAGTGCACGTTCAGATGTGCTTTCAGATTGTTGGCTTGGCTGAAACTCTTCCAGCAGACGGTGCACGCGAACGGCTTCTCCCCCGTGTGAACCCGGCTGTGTCTCACCAGGTTGTGAGCCACGCTGAAGCTTTTGCCACAGATCTCGCAGACGAAAGGCTTTTCTCCCGTGTGAGTTCGCTGGTGAAGATTCAGGCTGTTCTGCGTGCCGAACGTCTTCTGGCACAGAGGGCAGCTGAATGGCTTCCCCTCCGTGTGTGTGAGTTTGTGCACGTTCAAATATCTCACGGTGCTGTAGCTCTGGCCACAGACGTCGCAGGTGAAGTGCTTGCCGCCCGCGTGCACCTGCCGGTGGCTTCTGAGAGCGCAAGGACTCGGGAAACTCTTTCCGCAGTCGTCGCAGGCGTGAGTTATGTCCCCCGCGTGCATGCGTTTGTGATGTTTGAAATACTGAGCCGATCGGAAACTCTTCCCACACTCTGAGCAGCTGTAGGGTTTCTCGTTGGTGTGCGTCAACTTGTGGACCTTCAGGGAACTGTTTTGGTTGAAGCTCTTTCCGCAGACGTCGCATACGAATGCTCGTTCTCCAGTGTGAATGCGCTGGTGGACCTTGAGATAGCTGGATTGGGTGAAACTCTTCTGGCATACCTTGCATGTGAACGCCTTGACTCCGGTGTGAGTCTGCTGATGACGATTCAGGTTGGCCATCAGAGCAAAACTCTTCCCGCACGTCTTGCAATTCAACAATTTCTCTCCGGTGTGAACTCTTTGGTGGACGTTCAGGGAACCTTTCATGGAAAAGCCTCGGCCGCATATGTCACATATGTAAGGCTTGTCCCCCGTATGAGTCCTTTCGTGACACCTAAGGCCGCTGCTCTGACTGAAACTCTTGCCACAAATGCTACATTTAAACCGCTTCTGCCCTTTGTGAACGGTGAGCTGGTGCACCTTTAAGCTCCTTTGAGTTGTGAAACCCTTCCCGCACGTGGCGCACTCGAACGGCCTCTCCCCTCCGTGCGTCCTCTGGTGTCGCGCCGCGTCGCCTCTTCTGTCGAAGCCCCTCCCACACTGGCCGCAGCGGAATCTCTTCTCTCCTTTGTGGACTGCTATTCTGTGTGCTCTGAGGCTACATTTAGCGGGGAGTATCTTGTCACATAAGCCACATTTGGTCTTGTGCTCTTCTTTCGAAGCCACCTGGTGTTCTTTAAGGTGGCTGGGGGTGCCGAACGTCTTGCCGCAGTACGTGCACATGAATCGCTTCTCCCTCTTGTGTACCACTAGTTGGTGTACTTTGACACTGTGTTTGGCTGAGAATCCCCTATTGCACTGTGTGCATTTGAACGGCTTCTCTCCACTGTGCACTAGCCGGTGGGCTTTGAGATGACTTTGCGTCTTGAAAGCCTTCCCACAAAGGCCACAGTTTGAGTTGGAGGCCGCCTTGCCAGATTTCACGTGGTTCTTCTTGCATCTCCTCGGTCGCAAGGTCATATAAATGGCAGCGGGAGGCGTGTTTCTGGGATCACGGACGCTGTGTTTAGAAGCAGGATGGTGCGGTTCTGGAGGCTCTACCCGTGACAGCGGTGTCTCCGTCTCCTTGTCTCCCAAGGGCTCCTCCAGGAGTTTGTCTTTGGTCAGCGATCCCGGTCGCAGTCTCTGGTCCTGCTGGAGGCTCCATTGAAGACTTTCCATCTCATTGTCTGAGGACTGTGAGAGATTGGTAGTACAAATAAAAAACATTTTTATTAATGTAAATTGTATAGCAGTCACTCGCCATGTGAAAATGAAAATAGTGCCTATGAATGTGCAGTCTAGAGATACACTGTAATAGATTACTGGATTGAACATATTTGAAGAAGGTAAACCCTTGGTGCTGAAGGCTTACCTTACTGTAGGAGACTCCTAAAACAGACCCAGGACCCACCACTGTGATCTCTTTTCCATCTCTACTGGTGAGCACTGAAACACAATGTGTAGGATTTCAATGCATGCACAAATGAACAAAATGTGAAATTAAAGTAGCTGTAACAAAATGTATAGGTCAAGAAACAAGAATATCGTCCACCTTTCTCTGTTCCTTCCATTCTCAACCGTTCATCTGTTCCCTGATGAAGCCTCAGTGCTTCATTTTCCCTTTGTCTCAGAGCCTTCTCCGAGTGCAGGGAAGAAGTATCTTCAAATATGAGACAAATGATTTTCTCCAGGGCCTCTTTGGTCAGTCTCTTCATGATGGACAACAGCTATGGAGGGCATAAGTTGAACTCTTGAGACGTTTGAAATATTCCCATTCACAGAGGTGGTGCGCAAATTCTAACGTGCCATATCTCATGCACAGTTGCAAAAACCGAACTTTGAGTCTACCTACCACTACTAAATGTAGATAACTTAGCCAGCAAAGTAACTTTACCTCTGGTTCTTGTACTGACCGGCTTCTTGGTTCACTGCCACTGACAACAAGACATTCCATTTCAGAAACAGCAGTGCGTTCTTCGTTTATTCTACTTATTTCACGAACGGCTGCGTCTACTAAAAGGTGCATTATGGTGGCAAGTTTATCATATAAAGTCGTCATTTTACGACGACTTTTATCAAGCAAACTGCTTTACTTCGAACTGAACGCTTTGAACGGAACGGTTGTTTTTATCGTAAAGTGATTTAGCAGCAACTTCTTACGACAGTCGGTTGTTTACGCTTCAACGTTCCAAATAGACTGCTGCCATCTAGTGGTAGAGTTTCCAGGACAACCGCCTGTTGGATGTTTTACATTCTAACATACAGTCGTATGCAAAAGTTTAGGCACCCCTCTGAGGCTGCATGATAATTTCCTGTCTTCACCAAAAAAGATCAATATAATATTGTAATATTACTTTTCTAGTTAACACTGAGTGCTGGGGTGTTTTCCAGACAAAGATATTTGGTGTAGCAGTATTTAGTTGTGTGAAATTAAATCAAATGTGAAAAAAAGGCTGTGCAAAAGTTTGGGCACCCTTATCATTTATTTGATTTGAATACCTCTGCCTACTAAATGCTGATTAACTGCAACACATAGTTAGTCTGATTAACTCGTTAAGCCTTCAATTACATAAAAAGGTGCATTCAATCATTAGAAAGGGTATTTAAGTTAGCCAATTGCAAGTTTTGCTTCTCTTTGATTCTCCTCTGAACAGTGGCAAAATGGGGGCATCAAAACAGCTATCAAATGATCTAAAAACAAAGATTGTTCAGCAGTATGGTTTAGGGGAAGGCTACAAAAAGTTATCCCGGAGGTTTCAGCTATCAGTTTCCACTGTGAGGAATGTCATTAGGAAATGGAAGGCAACAGGCACAGTTCTTGTTAAGGCCAGAAGTGGCAGGCCAGGAAAAATAACAAAGAGGCAAAGGCGAAGAATGGTCAGAATGGTCAAGGACAACCCTCAGATCACCTCCAAAGAGCTGCAAGGTCATCTTGCTGCAGATGGTGTCACTGTGCATTGCTCGACCATTCAGCGCACATTGCACAGAGAACAGCTGTATGGGAGAGTGATGCGGAAGAAGCCTTTTCTGCACACGCGCCACAAAAAGGCTCGCTTGAGGTTTGCCAAACTACATTTGAACAAGCCAGGCTCATTTTGGAACAAAGTACTGTGGACTGATGAGACAAAGATGGAGTTTTTCGGTCACAACAAGAGGCGTTACGCATGGAGGCAAAAGAACACAGCATTCCTAGAAAAACACTTGCTGCCCACAGTAAAATTTGGTGGGGGGTCCGTCATGCTGTGGGGCTGTGTGGCTAGTGCAGGAACTGGGAATCTAGTTAAAGTTGAAGGTCGTATGGATTCAACTCAGTACCAGCAAATTCTGGACAATAATGTTCAAGAATCTGTAACAAAGCTGAAGTTACGGCGCAGTTGGGTGTTCCAGCAGGACAACGACCCGAAACATTGCTCCAAATCCACTAAGGCATTTATGCAGAGGAACAACTACAATGTTTTGGAATGGCCATCCCAGTCCCCAGACTTGAATATAATTGAAAATCTATGGGGTGACTTGAAGCGGGCTGTCCACGCTAGGCACCCATCAAACCTTACTCAACTGGAGATGTATTGTAAGGAAGAATGGTCCAAATTACCTCAATCCAGAATCCAGACACTCATCAGAGGATATAAAAAGCGTCTAGAAGCTGTTATTTTTGCAAAAGGAGGCTCTACTAAATATTAATGTGATTTTTCTGTTGGGGTGCCCAAATTTATGCAAGTGTCTAATTCTCTTATGATGCGTATGGCATATTTTCTGTTTATCAAATAAACCTTATTTCACGGCTAAAATATCACTGTCCATGACGTATGTGTATATATATGACAAAGACGTTCCTCATCCAAACGCCCAACATTTTATAGATGAAAGTAATGGAGATTATCAGGGGTGCCCAAACTTTTGCATACGACTGTAACTAACCGAATAGAAACCATCTGCTGTCTATGATAATCTGTAGGAGCAGACTAAGTAATTTGAAGTTTTTATTACCCGTTATTATTTTGTACCTTACAAATACTTGTTTTAACACTCTATTTATAACACATCTTACTTAATTTAACCTCTTCACTCAAATCAAATGCTTGGCACTTTCTAGACATGTTTGCTTTATTAGGTCACATACTCTGAATCTAGTATAATTTCAATATGGCCTACCTTAGGCTTCTGGTCATACAATTCCCTTTAACACTAGAAGCACAATCTCTTTACAACATATAGTTCATTACAAAATTGTAATGATGTATTTACAAAAGAAATACCTTCAATGTATCCCTATTTTGCCTATTGACACGTTGAATCATTGTCAATCAAGCCACAAGACCAGGAAGTCTGCTCTATAGAGGAATATCATCATGGATATAAGGGGGAGGTGTTAGTTGTAAACTATAAAGAGGCTTTAGCTGTTATTCATCACAATGGAACCACAGCTGTTACACAATCTTGGCCAAAATCTCTCATATAAGGCATACATAGTGAACACTATTAAAATGTTTCATTATGCTTAATATCATACAGGTCATCTGAACAAAAACGTTGTGCGTATGCTAATCTATTTGTTCATTGCTCCCCACTTGGGTTAAAAACATGAATCAACTTTACAGAAACAAAATGAATCTGCCGGTGAAACAAGCTTCATGCAGCTTTGTTCCTAGTTAGAACTATAACTTTGACTTTAAGATCTTATACTGGGCATGAGCTGCTATGATCTCTGCAACAACGGAGGGGTCATCCAATGTGGACACGTCTCCCATGTCTCCTGTCTGTTCCATGGCAATCTTTCGCAGAATACGCCTCATGATCTTCCCAGAGCGTGTTTTTGGAAGCCTCTTGACCACCTGAAACAAATCCCAAATAGGTCAACTATAATAATAATAATAATAAGAGAGATGGAATGACCTTCTTTAACATTCAGGGCATACATAATGAATGTTTCCTTAATGATTACATAAAGTCATTATGTCCAGGGCGTGCCTGTGTCTATTCTCACCAGGAAGCCGTCTGGGACAGCATACTTGGCTATCTTGGTGGCAACCAAGCCTCTCAATTCTCCAACCACAGCAGTTTGATTCTGATATGCATCCTCTTTCAAAACCACAAATGCAAATGGTACTGGTGGAAAAGAGAAAGAAAAACTTGATCAATCTCGCAGTACTGGCAAAAAAACGTTTTCCAGACGGCTTGCTGTTATCCCTTAACACCACTGGATGGTACTAAAGGATCAGAAGCTAGACAAAAACGATGCATATTCATCAGTGTAGTCACTCTTTTAACAAAACAAAACCTACTATATCAATTTCCCCTTTTTGATTTGATTAATAATCAACCTCTGTAACACACGGTACTAAGAAAGGGTCCCTAACTGACCCTTCAATAGAATAGATTACGTGACCCTGCAGTTGAAAACAGTTGAGGGCTTGTGTGTTTCATCCAAGAACAGAGGGGATAGGGCCAAAGAAACGGGAGGTGCTCCTGATAACAGTTTCTGCAGCTGGCTGATAACATTGCTGTACGTTGCCAACTGTGGGTAGTTGTGTGTAACTAGTGGACGATAGAGGGGTTTAAACTAGATGTTACCCTCTCCTTTGATTTCATGGGAGACGCCAACCACAGCAGCCTCAGGAACATCTGTGTGCTCATCCTAAGAAACAAACGTCAAACATTCATTTCAGATACAAATAAGACTTTTGCCCACTCATCATATTGAATCTTACAATAAACACACAACACAAATTGCAGGCTGGATGAAAGTGTTCTCACCAGAACATCCTCAATCTCTGCTGTACCCAATCGATGACCACTGACGTTGATGACATCATCCATTCGTCCTGTGATCTGATAGTAGCCCTCTTTAGAGCGGTGCGCTCCATCGCCTGTGAAGTAATGACCTGGAACAAAAAAGGCAATCCGGTACATACCTTCTTTAATAATAAACTAGTATTTAAGATCCTTTTTTAACCGTGTCACCATGTCAACATAGAGCTGTCGATGACACATGCCTATACTGCAGACATAACTAACCCTACATGCATATACTGATGGCCATTATGGAGAATGTCTTCCACTCTCTGCATGACACCATGTTCAGGCAGAAGAGCACTTTTAGTAACAGACTGATTGTGCCAAGGTGCTCAACTGAATGCTTCCGGAAGTCCTTCCAACCAAGGACCTGAACCAGCTGGACGGTGAGGAGGTCAGCGAGGAGGCTGTATGGACAGTTCCACTACTACCACTATCATACTTGACTCACACCATGCATAGACCAATTACAACTATTGATAGCCTGGATTTTGAGGCACATGTTTGCAGTTATGGAATATTTGTTATGTCATTCAGTCTTTTGCATATTTTATATTCAGTATATATTGACGTCTTGTGCATGTTACTTCCGCAATCAATAAAACTTCAGTTTAAGTAGCCGATGTAATTTAAGTCTAAAGCAATGATGAATAGTGAACTCACCAGGGTATGGTTTAAAATACGCTTCCACAAATCTTCGATGGTCTCCAAAGATGGTCCTTGCCATTCCAGGCCAAGGCTGCTTGATACAGAGAGCTCCACTGACTTCATTGCCTGATATTGGTTCCCCCTTTGGAGACAATTAAGAAATTAAGAGAAAGTATAAACTCATTTATTAAAAATATTTTACGGACAAAACCTGACCTCAGCAGTAATGTAAATGTCAACTGAAACTATGTTAGACTGTGTTTTCTGTACTTGAATGTAGATTGATTAACATTATTCGTTAGCAAGGGAGAAGAGGGAAACTAGCGGAGATCAAGTTGCGGGGTCATGCTGCCAACAAAGCCCTTCCAATCTGTTAATCAATGAAAACATATGCTGGCGAGTTTAATTGCAATTTGAAAGGAGGTACTGTAAGGGGGATGTGACTCCTCGACCACAGGGGTCGAGGGAGGTCAAGCCTGAGAGATTGCAGGACTAAAACCTTCTAGATCTCCTCTTAAGCTGTGAGGAGTGCGACTAACTGAGAAAATCCCCCAATATCCTGAGAGAGTTAGTGGGGTGTTGGAAAGGCAGAAGAGATACTCTACTTTTCACTCTCTAAGTAGCAGTGTGCACAACTGCGTTGGGTGTTATCCTGGACCAACTGGATGAGTTTAAGTTTGAGTTATTTTATGGCCTGTGAGGAAACTGGTCTCTGAGGCTAAAGTCCGAGACTATTCTTAAAGGAGTAATGACTATATTGGACATGGTTCTGGTTCACAGATAATGGTGATAATGGGTAATGGTGATAATGGGTGATATCAACTAGTTTTGTGCATCAAGACAGGGACAAGAATGTGTGTGACTCTCACATTTTCCCCCATGAGAACAGGCTCGATGCCGAAGAATGGCCTCATGGCCATGGCGGGGACAATCTCAGCCCCCTCCTCTGCCGGCCTCGGGGCGATACACACACCTCCCGTCTCTAGAGGGGGAGGGGCAGTGGGGGATGAAGAAAGAGGGTGTGAATACACATTGCACTTGGTTTGGATTTCGCATGATATGAGGTATCGGGTCTTTGAAAGGCCACCTCTTTCAGCGGACATTATTACCCTAGTTAGTCAAATATTTAACGTTAAACATCACAAGGGACTATCTCAGAACCTGCGGCAGTGACTGAACAGTTACTATGGTAGAAATGCGAACTGTTAAATACATTGCCTAGCGCATCACCACATTCAGTTAAGATAGGAAAAGACCCTGAAAAAAGGTACCGCAGGGCACTTTCCACTTTGATAAAAAGAAATTACAGAAGGAAATGAAATGTGCTCTGAATACTTGAACAGTGGAGTACTTGAGAGACCCCTAGCAAAAAGCCACCCCCCCCCCTCCCCTTGAAGCCCCCCGCACATATGCCAGGAGACAACGCCAGAAAGTGATTTTCAAGGAATTAGGTCATGACCCTGCTGCTCACAAACCTCCTTCTTCTGCTGAGAGAGAGGGGAAAGGGGGGTGGGGAGGGGTTTGGGGATCAGGGGTGACTGCGGGTGTGCAGAGAAGAAGAATATTTTAAGTCTTTCTCAACTGGCCATGCAGACGTTCCTTGTGCTAATCGCAAAATTAGGGTTAAGCCAACTGATAAACATAGTATCAGACAGACTTACTGGCCAGATAAGCAAAGAAACCACCACAACAAATTAAGATGTGCCTGAAACTGAAATTACTTATCCTCCTGAGATCATGCAGGACTGTACTGGTGTTGCTTTTAGATTTGATTTGGAAACATTTGGAAAGATATTGATATAAGTGCAATATCTTCATGTGATCATGAATGAAATATGGCACTGAAATAATCCTTCGCCAAAAACACTTATAGAGAAGTACCCTTTTCAAATAACGCTAGGCCTTTCAGCCCTTTAGCACAGGACCACTTTTTGAATCTAACCATTCAGTATATGGTTTTGACTGCAGTAATGCCACATCTACACATGATAGTTGCCCCATGTTGCAGTCTGATGTGGCTTCTCAAGATTGTAATTACCATGGCACTCAGAGCTTAATGTTATGAAGTGAATTTTTACCTGTCTGCCACCATGTGTCCACTAAGGGGCATCGTCCATCGCCAACCACATTATTGAACCACTCCCAAGCCTCATGATTGATTGGCTCGCCAACTGCAAGGTAACATACAGTAATATATAGTACGAACAATGAATGTTTGATCGTTGTTTAAGACGTTGTTGATGATCAGTGTTAATGTGTTGCTGCTAAGTATGTCAATTAATATTTGATTAATTGCTCTCAAGAACCATTCGCTAATTACTACTTAAGAAGTATTTATAACCTGGAATTTGAGGCTATAAATATATTTGATAATGCAAGTAATTACCATGACATTGGAATTTGGACTAAGCTTATCATGTTAATGCCTCTTATTCCACTTGATATTGATGTGATGATACAATATGAAATATTGCTCAGTTTTTCCATGATAATAGAGTCAATGATTATTTACCAAGTTACAGGCTAATTATTTGGCCCTTGTTCCCTTCCTCGTCTTACCAGAGCCTAGGGTCCTAAGGGAGGACCTATCGTACTTCTTCACCCAGCTCTCCTCAAACTTCAGGAGCAACCTGATAGCGGTGGGCGCGCCGTAAAACTGGTTGATTCCCAGTCGCTGCACAGTCTCCCAGTAGCGCCCTACGCATGCCAAAACACACTTAGATACACACACTTGTGACATGCTCACTGTTCACCACTTCCTGTTTCCTCTTGCACTATGGCTCCTCTTTGGAATATACAGTATGGTGAGGAGTCACAGAAACAGAAGGATATTTCAAACTGGACCTGAGAAGAGGGCAGTGACTGCTAGCCTTGGGAACGTATTGTAAACCTACTTGCAGGAAGTTTAACAATTAACTGACAAAGCTTTGAAACGCTCCCTCTTTCTACAACCGGTGGCAGTAAAACAAGACTAAAATCATCATAAAGACAGTTAATAAGTCACTCACGCAATTGAGCACTGCCACTAAAACACTTTCATTCATGTTGTGGCTGTCCCTTTGACACTAAGGATTCCATAATACAGGGATTTCATGAGTTAGATACAACTTTGATTTAAACGTGATCAACTAGATTACATTTATATACTACATTGATGTGTAAGTAAGAGTAACTCAATATCTAAATGAGCAGATCATTAAATTAAGAAAAAACATATTTTTGTATGCCTTTGCCCTCTTGTGTTAAAAGCATCAGTATGTGTATGTTGCAAAAGCCTGCAGTAGTGACATAAGGACCATGCTAATAAGGTCACCTGATTGTCTTGCTATCTTTATGACGATATGGACCTGCTAGCCTTAGAATGATATGCACCTGCCCACCACAGCAAATTCATTGTTTGTGAATACTTACTTGGCAAATAAACACAATTCTGATTCTGATTAAGGAAATTCACCTTCCAAAACCATGATCAATGAGGAAGAAACGTATTTTTGTACAAAAGTCCGAATTTCTCAGTAAAGTAAAAGTAAAGCAAAATTTAAAAAAAGCTAAAGCCAAGTATCTCCAGGCAGTCTTATAGAAATGCTTCCAATGCTTTCACAGCATGCTTTCAGTCATGCTGTGTCCTTTAGTCACATATTGGGCCCCTTTAATTGAGTGTTCCGGCTCCCTGCTATCACTGTGATGTCCTACCAGGGTCAGGGTACACAGGAGTACTCTCAAACAGAACCGTCGTAGCCCCATTGCACAGGGGGCCGTAGACCACGTAGCTGTGGCCCGTCACCCAGCCGATGTCTGCCACGCAGCCAAACACGTCCCCGGGATGGTAGTCGAACACATACTGCAACAATATGGAATGGATTGTCACATCAGCAATCATGTTGTTGTTGTTTTTTGCAAATGATGTGGAGGCATATTGCGCGTTACTACGCGTCTTACGTAATACGGATAATGTGACGGACAACTGGTTTTTAATAGCAGAAAAACTCTTTTGAATCATTGCATGTGGGCAGTTTGCTCCTAAATTTGGAACTATGTGGAATTGCTTCTAATCCCATCTATGTATGCTTTGACTCAGTGTACGACTCTCATTGCCCACACTCTATTCAAACAAGCAGGATAAAGAAGAAACTAAGAAAAAACAAATAGGCTATGGAATATCTGTCCATTTCATTTCCCCATTTAACATGGCTGGCCATGAATAGTCCCCCTGGCTTGAGCAGGGCTCCTCACCCTGGCACACATCACAGGTCTCTGGGCTGGCACTGGCCCAAGGGGCCCGGTCCTTTCCAGGGGGATACACAGATAAAGCAGCTTTGTCTATTATTGGTCATTATCCAAAAGTGACGTGCCAACAAGAGACACGGTGATGCCCTGCAACGTCTGTTATTACGGGTTTGAGCCGCTAAGCTACTTTAGAAATTAGCAGCACATCTCGTGCAAATTCAGGGACATATTTTCATTTGATTATTATCAGCAATATTGTGCCAGATTTGTGTCAGTCAATCCCGACAGGCACACAAACCCTCAGCAGAAAGCTGGGCAGAACAGATGTTTTTATTTGTTTGTCAAATTAGATAATGGAATGAGGCCAGTGTTCTCATGGAATGAATGGTTCCTCTGAGCTCTTGTGTTCTGAATCACATGGCAGAATCATCTCTCTATTGTTATGACTGCACTGTCTATAACCCCAATTAAACCAATCTTGGATCACACTGTTTATGGGCCTTTCGCTTCAGTTGCATGTTTCTGAAGGCTAAACCAGGGCATCTGTTTTATGAGACACTGTGGTATCTGCCCTGCGTCAACCATGGTGACTGGTTCAACTCACCATAGATACTGTCTCGATTTCCGGAAATGTGTGTGCTGTGGGGGGAAGCCCTACCTGATGAGTTAAGGCAGCATAGAGCAGATAGCCAGCCTGGGTGTGGACAATGCCTTTTGGTTTGCCTGTACTACCAGAAGTGTACAGCATAAAGAGCATATCCTCGCTGTCCATAGGCTCTGGAGCACAGTCCCCCAGCTCCTTAGCCATGGCCTATTGGGGAGAGAGAGAGAGTGGCTCTGTCACTAGAGTGATGGCAAAGTCACATGATGCCCCAATGGTTTCTCATTAATAAGTGAGGCATAATCACAAAGCAGACTGATGGATAGCCTTGTCATGTTACAGTTCCAAGAAATAGAGGTTCTACTGTACCTCCTCCAGAGGGACATCCAGCGGGCCCATGGAAGCCAGGGTGCTGGTCCTCTGGGCCACAAACACATGCTGGATGGAGGGGCAGCGCTTCACAGCGGTGTCCACAGTGGGCTTCAGGTCTATGACTTTTCCACCTCTCACAGCCTGGTTACAGGTGACCACAGCCTTACACTGAGCTGCAGGGACAATCGGAGTAAAAGAGCAGAGGAAACGTAGTTCCCATCAATAACTCAGGCAGTGTGCAAAAAAGGAGGGGTCCGAAGTGACCACATAAAACACTGCTGCAGTAATAAAGGAAACGCTGTGGGAGCCGAGCTGAAATCCTGAAAAATCCCATTATTCTCCTCGCTAAATTTAATGACTCACTTAAGAGTTGAAAACCAGACAGAAAATAAGCGATTATGCGGTCATAGTCGTTTGGAACTGTAGTCTGTTCTAACCTCATTCATCCGTTGACTTTAAACAGCAGATAAGCTAAATTTACAGTAAACTCATGCTAAGATTAAGCCTTATTTAAGGGCACAGGCTTAACGCATTATTTGAGCTTTGTATGATTACAGATAACGGCTCTTAAATTCCCCAAAAAATGTTCTCACATCAGTAGGTCTGTAAGACTGACTGCCCATATACCCCACATTGAAATGTAAGTGGGCAAGTGTATTGTTTAGACTTTGTGGGTAGCAACTGTACACAAAACCTGTCCTTGACATGCATTCCAGGGCAACCTGCTAGACCATAAGATCTTGTGACATGCGTCCAGGCCTCACAAGGTCATTCCAATTACAATTACAACCTTCCTCTTGCTTTGTGAAGTGTACCTTCAGCTACTAACATATACATTTAATTATAATAATGTATGTTAATAAGGGGTTGAGGGTGGATTCCTTAATGTTCTTATCCTTTACAGAAATCTGCAATGTCACTAAAACTTTCATTTACTGACAGTTGGAATGCGCTTTAGACGAAAGCTCACCAACAACACTTCAAAAGTTACAAAGTGATGGTCATTTGTCACTC
Organism: Mallotus villosus; assembly: GCA_903064625.1. Lineage (NCBI taxonomy): Eukaryota > Metazoa > Chordata > Actinopteri > Osmeriformes > Salangidae > Mallotus > Mallotus villosus. The sequence goes on from CAEFZP010001045.1 coordinate 40,774, forward strand.
ACCATCTTGAATCCTGCCTGCCAGGGCCTCTGAGCTGAAACCAGCAAACACCACTGTGTGTACAGCACCAATACGAGCACATGCCAGCATGGCTGCCACAGCCAGAGGTGACACTGGCATGTAGATGGCCACTCGGTCCCCTTTGTGGATTCCATGACTCTTCAGTGTGTTGGCCAAGCGGCATGTTGTCTCAAGCAGCTCTCTGTTGGACAAAAGAGGAATTCAGACATAAAAGTGTGAGATACTTCAGAGCTATGGTATGTCAGGTTCAGCTAGCACCAGACAACCTCAGTCCACTGATCTTAAGTGCTGCAGGCTATCCGTTCCAAAACAACCATGAACTGTTTTCAGTGTCTAATTTTTCTCTGCTTTTAAATGATTGTCCAAGAGGCTTTATTGGAAGTTTGGCAAAGGTTCAGCCCCTGGACAGCCCCTTGCTTCCTGTTTACATACACATACAGAACAGGATATAGCTTTGCTTGGTTAAGTGATTCTCATTTGCAGTATTACCCTATACTCTACTACTTTAAATATTGTAAAAACATTATTTAGAATGTTTTGTTTCTTTTACACTTTAAAAACAAACCCAAATGCACAGCAAATTTGCTGTCCAGCTGCAAAACACATCAACCATTCCTAATAAGGATACCTGGAAGGATAACAAGGATATGTTGAAGGATAACAATGATACTTGGAAGGCACCAACTATAGATCTTTTTTACATGGGCCCATTGCTGGAGTAAGATACAATTGTGAGTAATTAACCCATCCATGTAAATGTTAAGCTTAATATTTATATCATATGAGATACTGTATACGATGTAGACCTGTGGTTCATCAAGAATATTAAGGATATTTACTCAAAACTAGCTATGAGTTTGGTTGCAAGGTCTTACCTATATGTAACTTTCACTTCTGTGCCTGGTTCATCTCGCTCCCAGATGAGGGCGACTCTGTCAGGATGCTTCTCTACGTGTACATCCAAACAATTGACTGCCAAATAAATTGATTACTTGGTTAAACTTTAATGTTTGTCAAGTAATGGAGGGATTTTCAGAAAGTTCAACTGAAATAAAATACATAGCCTACAGAACCTGGCCGTGCAAATCAAGTATGCCAAAGTGGAAATAAAGTAGCATCATGCATTTACGTGTTGCAAAGTGTGGGAAAGTCGTGCGACTGACAATAGAATGTCGATGAATAGAATGAAAATGTCTTACCAGACACGTTCAATTTACCCCCCACAAACCAGTTGGTTTGTGCATTTGTAATCTCGCAATCCCTCACGGTATCAAATGGTTTAATCCATGTTAGTCTCTCTTTAGCGATGGACCCCCCAAAAGACATCTGGGTCCCTAACCGATAAGTCATATAATTCCTTGTAAGACCGCCCTGCAAGAACAGAACTCAAGCACGGTGAGAAATTCGTGCATCTATCGCCGATGGTAGAAATGGTTCGCCCCAGACGTTGAGGAGGTTTTTGGAGAATTAAATATGCTTCTTCGGAAGTATCCGGTCTTGAAGAAGGTGTTTTCTTTAATGAAAACATGGGCCAAACTTTTCCAGGTTTTATGTGCAGCCATATTCCTCTCACTGCACGCAAGAGTCGACAGAAGCCCGACCCTCCTCAGGTAGTTTAGGGTGAGAGCAAGGCAAGGTTGATGTTATTACCCAAAGTTTAGTGTTCCCTGGCCAATACAACTCAAGTGATGCTATGCCCTTTTAACAGTGACGTGTCTGACTGAGTTTCCAACAGGATTGTTGAGAGGCTTTTCCTCGAATGACAGTATCGTGAGAAAACTATTCAAACATTCAGTATTTAGTATCCCTAAGAGGGTTAAGAGGGAAATGCATCTAACAACTTTACTGACTAGTGAACGTTAGTCATAATGGAATTCAAAGTTATGTAATCTTGATTTAACTTGACATCAACTGTCACATAATTACAATTTGAATAGGTTTATTTTATAATGTTTTGTTTTTTTCAACACAATGAAGAGTGTGCCTATACACATTGTTTTACATTTACTGTATTGATCATTTAAATCCCAGTAATCACTTGTTTATCATATTAGTTCAAAGCCAGTCAATGAATGCTAAATAATCTCTCAAACTCAGGAATTGTGCTGCCTCCTAGAGGATCATCAAGAAGGTTTGAAATTACTCACGTAATCCTGAATGAAATCTCCTCATCTGGATTAGTGGTAAACAAATGTAATAATTTCAATTCAACCTGGACAAACACCCCAACTTTACAAGCCTTGTCAACTCTTGCTTCTAATCTCTTTATTTCAGTGTATTAACATTTTAGGCAAAACCATTCCTATGTTTGAAGAAGGGAGCTTTAACGGAAACATTTATTATTATAACATCATTGTAAATTATTAACTGAATGACGTTAGACCCATTGAAGAGGCTCTTGTTTGACAAAAGAACAACAATCATTATTAGTTGAGTCTTTTGTTAATAGTTGGCAATAGTTTACATCAAACAACCAACAAAAGCCTGTATAGCAACATGTTTGTTGTTTTGTTTGGGTTGGATATGGCAACATGCTCAGGCATTTAAATAAATAAATCTGATTGATGACATTTTAATAGATTTAATACCCCCCCATTTTGCAAATACCCCTCAATAAGGTGTGTCTAATCTCTTTAGGTTTTATTTTTCATTGTCTGCCACTAATCTGTTTGTTCCATCCATAAGAAAAGTAATCAAACAAAATGTGGGATGTGATTGGTTCAGTAAGCATTACACGGTTTGGTTATAGCAGTACCTATTAATAGTGTGAAAAAACAGTGATACTAGATGATAAATTACACTATTCTTGCTTCCTGTTGTTACCATTGCTTTTTATAAAAACTTTTTTTGTCTTCTAATTGTTTTTGAAGGGATTTCATAACCACAGGGATGTCAAGAATAAGAGATATGATGTGTATTGTGCTAGCATAGGGACTTCTTAGGGACATATAAGGATTGTTATGGACTGGAATAACTGATAAACAAATTCAAATGAATCTTGTATCGCACACATTTTCATAACACAACACAGGTGTTGCTGTGGGCACTGTTGTTTATGAAACCTGCCTTTGGTAACATTGTGTTGTTGTTTGTCACTGGATGAATAATATAATCACTGAAAAAAACATTATTGGTCTCGAATCAACATAGAATTTAATTTTGAAATTTACCAATCGCTATTCAAAACATTGTAATCCCAAAACAATATCATCTTAATCTAAGTAAGCCATTAGATTAAAACGTGAAATAGAGGGCCGTGGCTAGAGAAGCAATTATAAGATTTGTGAACCATTAAGTGGGAATTATATATGATTACGTTGAGGGTTTTAAAGATTAAACTAGACATTAAAACACAGATATTCCTGTGTATCTTATAAACCAAATAGGGCAACACTCATGGAGAGTTGCTTATTCAAAAGCTACACAGGTCATAATAATGAGACGGATAACTGTTGCAGTGTTCCTATTTTCAACTTGGCATCTGCAAGCATCAAGCACAATGTCTGGTTGTCATCACTGAAATAAGATGAGAAAAAGATAACAAACAGATAACAACAAATATCAACAATAAAGGTGACATTTAGCTCACTTTTGTACCAATCACTATGTGTCATTAAGATACTGATAGTCACACAAATCTCCAAATGATTCAACTTTACCCTGTGTCATGAGATGTGGCCGTTATTTGTGTAATTTGGCAATATATTTTCTACCTCACCATTAGTGCTGTGAGCTTTGTGTTGTGATCTGTGACCTGTGTTTCTTCAGTGTACTGGCTAAAATAGGTCCTACGACCAAAAGATGAGCGTTCATTGCAATCCTCATCCTAATAGAACTTCCCTGGAGCTAGTTCTCTTTCACAGGCGTTGTAAACGAGAGAGAGCGAGAGAGCGAGAGAGAGAGAGAGAGAGAGAGAGAGAGAGAGAGAGAGAGAGAGAGAGAGAGAGAGAGAGAGAGAGAGAGAGAGAGAGAGAGATAGAGAGAGAGAGAGACTGCACCTTTGTCTGTGATGTGATTCATATTGACTTTCAATTGATTGAGTTGGGAAAGTTATACACAGGTATCATTGCAAAATAATATTTTTTAATAAGTTGTTTTTTGTTGTTTGCTGAAATTGCTTTTAAACAGTAGAAACTTTCAGTACATTCAGTATCAACAGAAAGTGTCGCATTGTGCCTGATAACCATGTGCCATTGAGCTGGTCCATTATATTGCAGCAAATATGCATTATAACCAACAAAATGTATGTAAATGAATTGTGTTCAAACTGTCTCTTTTTTTTACAATTATATGAATGCAAAGAGTTTCTTTCTATGGTTCTTAAAATGTCATATTAACAGCAATGATGTCCTGTACAGGGAGTTCAACATTAAATATTCTCTTATATTATTAATAAAACATGTTATAAAACATACGTTCAAATAAAATAATTAAAAACAGTTTGAAGACAACAAGCCATTGTAGGCTACTGTGCATCCCTAAGTTATTGCACCGTTGCACATCTTTGGAATATTGTTCTCAAGATGAGCAGTCAGTCCGAGAGCTCCTGGTGTGCAACGGACAACAATATAGGCTATAAATCCTATATTTAGCTTTCGTCTGAATCACTGTTTGATTCTCTTTGAGGCGGTGGTGATGACTTCGAAGTGCTCTTGCTGTCCTGCTTGGAAGTGCTAGATAGGTCAATCGCCATGTCCTCATTGTCGTCTGCAGCACTGGCGCGGTTTGCCCAAGCCATGTCGCTGTCACTTCTTTTTGATTCCTCTGCGTAAGATTCTGAGTGAGATGATTCTGGCGATCCAGGGGACTTTTTCACAATTTCCATGGACTTCTTGTGCATGCCTGTGTAATGTGGATACCAGAACGTTAGACAGCCTTATAATAATAAGACTAAAATTGCTACGTTTTAAAGTAGCCTCATTTACACTAAGGAAATACAAATGTGTATCCACATGAATAGACATCTGAAAAAGGTCCCGATAAAGAAAGATTCACAGGCCAGAAAAAAAACATTTAAAAAATCTTCGGTTTCAATCAGCTTACATAACTAATAATGGTTCAAACCTTATTTCTAAAGGTTGATTGTATAGCTTTACCCTTAACAATGTCTAGGTCATATAGCCTCAGGGCTTTTGAATAGAAAAAAAATGAAAACTGACAAATACAAACACACCTCAGCTATGTATTCAAGTGATTAAATACATATTTGAGTCATATATTATTATTAAAGCAAACAACCTGCTGGCTCACCTAGAAGCCAGGGAGCACAGGAACCCATCATTCCGCTCTTGGCGGAGTTGATGATCGATTCTGGCAGAGGGATGGAGTGGCGGACCATTGCCCCGTAGAGTCCGTACTCGGCCATTACACTGCTACGACCCCAACACTTCTCACGTTTCCTCCACTTGGCGCGACGGTTTTGGAACCAAACCTTAAAACATTTTCAAGATGTTGAATATATGATCTTTGATATTTACCTACAATCTGAAGGAATCGTAGCCTACAATGTAGCAAAAACGTTTTAATTAATTCAAGCCTAAATATAGGCCTATAGCCTATATTTTATTTTTTGTTATACTAGCCTATACCAAGTTGATAATCGGGCAAAAATGTCTAAATACCTGTATTCTGTCTTCTGGCAACTCTGTTTTCATTGCTAACATTTCCCTGGCATAAACGTCTGGATAATGTGCTTCATGGAAGGCCTTCTCGAGCTCCTCAAGTTGATGGGAGGTAAACACGGTTCTGTAAAAAAATATAAAATTTCAGAAATCGTTAATTTGAGACAGTTATTAACTTTGTTTACTAGGCTACGTTTAATGTTAGAAGAAAGCTTTCCTTTAGCCAAATGTACCAACCTGTGCCTCCTTTTCTTTCTCTTCTGTGAGTTAACAGAGTTTTTCGAGTCGTTTCGATCACCAGAAAGACATTCATCATCTAAAAATCATGAACAAATTAATATTAATCCTATTACACACGATGCATCAGCTAAACTCAATACAAATGTTTTCAATGATATGTTTGCGATTAACAAGCTTTGACTTAATTCTTTCGTTTAACATATTTGACCGAGGGAAAGTTAAATTACGAATGAATATGCTCAAACTTAATGAGCGTCAGAGTAATATCAGTGGGTGGCAATTGCAACATAAATTTCAATCATGGCTGGACAGCTCACTGTCTTCATATTGTAAACAACGATTTCAATAAATTATATTTACCAGAGTAAGCAACTCTTTGTTGCTCCAAATTCTGCATGAAATGGGTATCCGACCGGGACTGAAGGAGGGGATGGTGATTAGGCAGGAAGCACGGGCCACCCGGAGGCTGCTGTGCCGCCAAACTGCACAAGAACCCCAAACCAAGCGGCAATGATCCTCCAGTGAAATGGAATCCCCCGATCCCCGCGTTCTGAACATCCCCATTCGCACTTAATCCAGGTCCAGATGGGCGAGACTGAAGATCAGATTCAAGACCCAACAAATCGGTTATGGCAAAGCCTTTAGACCTGAATCCAGATCCATGAAGTCGTGATTTATCAATTCCAAAAGCTGGAGACAGCATTTTGACTTTGGTCTTTTCCTCCACACCATCATCTCTTCCAGTCATGGTTGACATTTGTAAAGCGCTACTTTCTCTTTCTCCTGCAGTTTGGGAGGATGAGGCGGGAGACACCATAAGGAGGGACAATTTATCCCTGTCGTCTCCCGGGGATAACCCACCAACGTCCAATCAGAGATGAAATGTGGCACCCGTCAGTCCAGGAGGCGTTTCCCTTTTTCAATCCCAAAGGATTAATTGCCACCAATTTTCTCTCAAATCCGATAAGGATTTTCTCCCCCTCCCCATCAGAATTGGTCATAAGTGTTTTTCTCTGTCGATGGCGAATGTCACTTATAACATACATACATGCCGTCTAAGCAATATGGGCATATATGCATGGTTTAAAATGCTTTAAAACGTTTGACTAGACCATTTGATATTATGGCATTTATGGGTGTTTTAGCCTCTTTTCATTATGCCTATACATGTTGTATAGGTTATAGGCCTATGCCTTTGTAATCTAAACATGTTTATGCTATCAGTTTTCTATAATAATATATTAAATGTTTAATTGTTATTTGTTAACTATTTGTTTGTCTCCCTTTATTAATTAAGCCTTTATGGTCTATTTAATATGATAATGATAGGCCTATCCTATAGGACTATAGCTATGGCGTCTTGTGCACACACCAAATAAAGTTAGAGTTATAGCCTTCAAAAATGATGAATTGATTTAGCTAATATTCGATAGGCTATTAAACGCATATCAAATAATAATTTCCACATCTGTTTTGCGGGAAACCTGAAGCTCTTGTATATTTGACACATTAGGCTAATAGGCTATAGCCTATAGCATACTTCAGTGTGATATTATTGGAAGTAGGTAGGCTATATATCTAACTAAAATCCTCAATTTGAAATAGGCCTATATATAGCTGTTTGGGCCTCATCTTGAGGTAAAAGGTCTTAGGCCTCCTAGTCAAAATGTTACAACTTTTATCTCACAATATTAGCCCGCCCCTATTAGACCTTCTGGTCAATATAAATGAATTAATTTACTACAAAATGATTTTGTTTAAATGTCCTTTTTCACACAACGATAGGCTATATGCCTATACCTAGCGATATTAACCTTTAGCAATGTAGGCTACCTTACAACCCAACCCACTGGACTGGCCGAATATAAAACAAAATAGTTTTAGGATTTTCCGATCGGTTCCAATTGCCACACTTGCACGCACGTGTGTGTGTTGTGTGTGTGTGTGTGTGTGTGTGTGTGTGTGTGAGTGAGTGTGAGAGGGACCCCAGCCATTTGGGGCTTGCATTATTGGCTACGAGGGCATGGAGAGCGCAGATCACGGCCTTCGAAGAACACTTTCACTCTGGATTGAACCAACGAACGTGCTGAAAATCTCTCGTTGTAATTAGAGTTTCGTAATCCGACCCACCACCAAATTTCCTGTCTGAAAAGATATTAAGATAAAACCGTAGGCCTAATTGTTTTGAAGTGGACAGAGTGAGCTTTAACTTAGCCTAATTCTGAGGGTTCGGCAAAAAGGAAGCCTCATAATGTAAAAGTAATTAAGAAATTAGGACCAAGTCTACCATCAGATTTAGTAATGGGTCAATTGTAGGCTATAGGCGAAGAACGAAACTGTTCATTATCTTGGCCTACTGATTTCAAACCTTTAGAAAATTCGCCTCACACAAGATAATTAAACAAAATACATCACATTCGTTTAATATAAGCCTATACTGTTCTCTAATTCGTTTTTCTGGGAGTTTTTCCTTGTCTTCCTTGCGGGGTTAGGTTGGTTGAGGGCAGTTCTATGGGCGCTATGTGAAGTCCTCTGTGACATTGCTTGTAAAAAAGAGCTAGGTAGGCCTATCCAAATACATTTAATTTGATTTAATTTGAATATAGGGCCGATCAATTATAGGCAGGCTGAAGACTCGGGTTCACAAAACATGGTTTTCTGTAGATTGAAGAGGCATTGTTATAGTGTTACTACAAGTAGACTAAATTAAAACTACAAAAGGCTAATGCAGAAGAGGCAATGTTATGCTGAGACCAACATTAGGCCTACCATAAACCTCGAAACGAAATATGATTCTGATGACGCAACTATTTGTTAGGCCTTCTTGGGCCTACATATAAACACAATTGGGAGTAAACTTCACGCATTGTCTTAATTGTGGTAAAATGTCCCACAATACATTTTAAATAACTGTGTAGCCTAGGAAGGGCCTATCTTTTAAAGCTAACCAATCGAACCAAATTCCTGAATAGTGCTAACAATAACAGTTCCCGTTTAGTTCATCATTCGCATAACAATTTGGTTTAGGCCTACATTATGAGCACACAAAAGAAAAACACTTTTAGATCATTGAGTTATAGGCTATTCATTTAGCTCAGTTTAATTCGTATTGCTTCAGGGTTCGTGGCCAAGAAACCTATTTAAAAGAGACACCTAATTTAAAATTAAGGCACCCTTAAACTCGTGTTATTAGTTTTACTTATAGTTTTACTAGAAAAATAAAATAAGAAAAAAAGGAAAAACATTATCATGAAGGTCCAGATTACAAGGCATGGTGTCATCAGATCAGATAATCTTGGATTAAACTAATCAGTAAATGTTTCTCCGCTCGTTATTTTCTGAGGAGATTTCCTGTCAATTCTCAACCGCTAAATGTATTAATCTCTTAGAGATGTGACATCAAGAAATCATTATTTGCTCTATTTTCCTCAGGGGTTACCCGGGTTACCCACAGGGGTTGTTGAGTAACACCTTGCACGTGAACCTGAATAGTATCACCATCAGCACTGTAGGAGCGGTCTCACACATAGTCTATACTGTAGGTTATGCCTATAATTCATATTTTATAACCAAAGAAAGCTACAAGTAAAACAATGCACAATAACTTCAAAGTGTTCTGATGGCATAATGTAAAATATAACATAAGTGTTACACGTTAAAGCACATTATTTAATGTGTCTGTATTCTCCTTTTTGTATGAGGAGGTCAGAATATACAGATAATGTTTTGTTTGGATGTTTGGAAGTGCAACATGCAAGTATGCACCCCTTTGAAATCAATCAAGCACAATTCCAGGATTTATGGCTTTGAATTTTCCAATAAAGACTTTAACAAAACTATGACTGACATCAATACTGGCAGTGGCTGTAGCCTATAGACACTCCCTTCACTGACAGAAAACCAATGCTCCACGTTAGCCAATTAGAAAACAGAAGAGGAGCACCTCAGGAGACAATAATGTGTGGTGTCTAAACACTTGGACTCCCTGCACTCCAACAAGTCACATCTGGCAGTGGGACAAACCCCCTTTGAGGTATGGCGATGGTGGAAGACGGGGTATGGGTATCGGGTGTGACTTCATGGTTCTCCCTCGACAAACATGTCGTGCGAAAGCAGCTTGACTGTGCTACCAGTCCAGATGTTCCAGCCTCTCTATTAGGATTCTTCAGAATTGGTTCATCACCAAGAACATGACACACCACTGCAGATGGATCATTATCCCTTCAGCCAATGGAGTAGACTCTGTTGAGTCCCTGATCCTGTCGCCTCTGCTATGGGACGAGTCCTTTAATGCCTTTGCTAATGTGCATCTTAAGACATGTTAAGCCATGTTGTAAAAAAGCTTATTCTACACCCCATGGCGACATCTAATAACAATAAGATTGTCATGACTCCCCTTCCAGCAATGTTTATCTCCAGGAAAATGTTCATCCAGTAAGAATCTGATGTGGATATGTTAAAGACAGAACAGAGGCCGTAGTTGAGCCAAACTCCTGTACAACACACACCACAAAGACACACACCACAAACACACACACATGGACACTCGCGCGCACAAAAAGCACACATGCAAAACCTTCTGCTTGCAAAATACAAAATAAATGTGACTTTTAATCCGATTTTTTTATTGATGCCCCATTCTAGTCCAATCTTCGATATAATCATAATAAAACAATGACGCAGCTATGATTGCTGAGCTTTAACAGATTTACAAAGGGTATGTAAGGTGTCAACATCCGTTTGACTTGTATTGTTTAAAGGAGTGCTGAGGCTTAGGCCTTCAATCAAAATGTGGGTTATTGCTCATCCGGATTCCAAAATAAGAGGGTGTTTGTGAATCGTGACTGTGTGTACTCGCGTGTATGTTTGCATCTGGCAATGGGTATATTAATATAAGACTGCTGTTCTCTCACAAAATGAGAAATAAAAAGACATTGTATTTAATTCTGAACCTGGATTAAAATTATATCTAGAAGAGGAAACGTTGATTATGGGGGATGAATAATATGTTGAGATTACATTTAGAACCTCATCACAGAGTGCTTATCCAGATCCAGATTTCTGTCAGGTTTTAGTCTTATTTTTGAGCTTTTCCTATCTGAAAATCTTTCATCTTAACTTTCACTTTATGTTCATGATCAATTCTGTTGTCTTCTGTAAGCACACCATTGTTTAATTCCATTCCACTGAGGGTCTATGGCAGCATCTGCTAACAGCTTGATGGCAATCATCAGCAAAGAGAAGAGCATCAGTGATGGTCACATGGTTACAGGGTTTTGTTGGTTGTGGTATTGCATCCCATCACTTCATTGCTCTTCCCCATTTCTGGAATGGGCACTGATATGTCAGTTCATAGTCTTTCACACAAGATAAGATGAAATACTTTCAAGCATCCTTTAGGTAGATGTCGTTCTTCTTAAGGACATTCTCTCAAAAGGAATGCACCATTGAAGTGTACCCTAGGGCTGTGTGCAGAGGGTGAGAGAACACAGAGATGTAGGGTTCTTGTTTCTGGGGGTGATGACACATAGCGTCAGAAAGCGGCTACTGTGTCCCTGGAGAGACATGGTCCTCTGAGAGCCATAGATCAGTAATGAATAGTCAATATTCTTTGTTAGAGTACGGACATGATTAACGAAACTTACAATTTGACACCTAACCTGGATGTATTTCATAGTTATTATCATGATAACATAGGTCTAAAATGATTAGACTAATAACCTACAGTATGATTTTTGACATGATTCTAAACTTGTTTATATGAAGAAAATAGGCCCCTACTTTGACAACAAATTACTTTTACTTGAAGCAAAATACAAGTTAAAATGTCTGAGCAGTCCACCAGCTGTCAGTCCAAGCACTTGTCCTCTCCAAGTTAGACTACTGCAACTCGCTTCTCGCCGGTCTGCCCAGCATGTGCAACCCGCCCTCTTCAGAGGACGCAGCAGCCTGTCTGGTCTTCAATCTACCCAGACACTCCTATGTTACCCTCCTCTTCATCTCTCTTCACTGGCTACCCATCACGGCCCGCATCAGATTCAAGACCCTGGTACTGACGTTCCGAGCGGTGAACGGGACTGCACCTGACTACATCCAGTCTCTCGTCCAGACTTACACCCCCACCCGCCACCTATGGTCTTCTTCTGACAAACCGTCTGGGAGTCCCACCTCTCAAGAACGCCCGCTCCCAACCCAAGCGCTTCACCTGTATGGCCCCCCAATGGTGGAATCATCTCCCCACCTTGTTGCATTTGTTGGTTAGTTGTAACTGATTTAGCTACTTCTACTCGTTGTGAATTATATTGTTGTTACTTGCTTTCCTCCAGGTACAGTCTAGCACTTTCAAGGAGCATGTTGTTTAATTGTAATTTGTTTAACTACATGTTCTTCTGGTTCTTCTGTTCTACCCATTGGCAGTTATTTGCTTTTCACAATGTATGCTTCATGTTTTGGCTATCCGCAATGTTTTGTTTTTTTACCCGCATTGTTTATGATCATCAAGTCCATCAATCTGATTTATTCTGTCAACCCCCCCCAAATAAGACAGTGCATGCTAAATAAATTACCAATGGTCAGGTAAAAAAATCTGCCAATCTACTCTGCCAATTTAACGATTGCATTTCGTTATCCCAAAATGATTTCCTTTTTCATAAATGATGGAATAATTCAATGTATAGGGCTGTGTAAGCGATAGCAGCAATTGCAGTCAAATAATTTTCCCTCCAGTCGGTAATAATGCCCGGGGTCACTGACACAAAAGAGCCAACACACCAGCCCTTCTTGGTTTTGTTGTTAATTGTTTTGCTGGTCTATTGTTTACTGGAGACAATGGCATAGTAGACACGCGTCATCCACCCGCAAACCAGCCATTGCAGGCCCACTTTGGCCCAGTAATTATTCAAAAATGCACATATATGCAAATTAATGGGGATAGATTAACCTAATTCAGTGATGTCAACAACTCCTCGAGCGGGATTAAAGTTTTGTCAATTAGAAAGGGTCTCTAATGACCCCTAGTAGTCTGGAAGTCTGGGCGTACAGTCTTTCACTGGACGACTCTCCCTAATTTGCATTTTATAATCTCACCCTTAGAGTGAGGCCAAGCCAGACATGACACACTCAGGAAGTCTGCCACTAACAAAACAAAACAATGATAAGTGTGTCTGGTGGCATTAGTAATAATGGCTAATGATTAAAAGTTAATACTGTACAGACACCCCAACCGTCACACCACGCTTGTAAGGCCATGTGGGGTACGCGTGCCACTCTGACAATAAGCTATATAAGATATTTGCATATGCTAATTTGCTATATTTCTCAGTTCATTTCCATATTCTTGCCAAATGAACAGTGGTTTTCCTAATGAACTCGAATGGGTTATGTATTCCTTTAAATTCGAAACCTGAAGACAAATGACAGGGCTCTGGGAAAGTTGTCTCGACGGGGTTATGGGAGAGTATAATCTATTTACCCTCTTTCATTTAAGAAGGAACTGAGAGATCCATTAAAACTATTGCAATCAACTAAGTAGGCCAATATAACTTTCATAAGAATAACACATTTGAAATCCAACTAATCCAGCCATACAAAATTGCCAGTCACAACCCCACATCCAGTTGTCAGGTGGCATGATTGTTCCAAACTTGACAAAAAGTATGTCCCTAAAACAGTAACGTACAATGAGATGATGCTTCTTCTACATTCCTCAACAGAACCCCATTAATAAGATGGTTTCTGTGTGGGTCACAACAGATGGTTCCTATTCCAAACTAGCTCTGAATCTGATTTGAAGCATCTCTGAGAGTTAGAGGACATGTTCTTACTGCTCAGAGTAGAAGCCATCCTAATGAGCACTCTCCAGTTCTCCACTATAAAATGTGTCGCATTCAGTTATTCAGCCACACAATGTTACTATTCTTCTCTCAGAAACTTGTCTTGTCGACTTAGATCATAATAGGGTGATGGCACCCTCTCCTCTTGTCTGTCTCTCACCATCTATTCAGAGTGTGTTAAGTCAAGAATCATCCAGTCAATTATGGAGACATTAATCAGGACTTCTCTGCGAGGGAACAAACAGACGGTCAACCGTTGTCCGAAATGTGTGAAGGACTCTAAAATGTGCTTCAGTGGGCTCTGAGGGCAGAGCTGGACATGGTGTTGGGTGTTTCTGGTTGGGGCATCACAATGGAGAGTCAATGGTCTGGTCCCATCACAGACCTGCTCACGACATGGTTCCTCACTGACACCGGTCATTCCTTCTGATCCCCTGCCATCAATATCATTTTATATACAATTTACACCCAAAAAACCTACCTTTTGTAGTAAATACATGATCTTACACAGACTCTTTTGGAAATAAACGTAAGGAAACTTATTGACTGTCAGAATGTCTTCACAATGTCTGATGTGATTCAGGGGGAAGGATTTAGCTATACATGGATGTAGGCTTGGTGAAAGTGATAGGGAGAAGCCTAAGAGTATTACATTGAAAATGAAAACAAAATCTGAATGTGATTAAACTATTCTGCAATTTCAAAATAGATGGATTAATAAAAAAACAATTGTTTGCCCCTTTGCTGGATTTTGAGGGGATTGTTACATATGGTGACAAATCTGACATATGGAGGGCGATGAGGAAGAATGGATAAAGTACAATTTCACTGATGGATTATATAATGTAAGCATCTTCCCTTTTCTGACCCCAAAAATGGGTTTAAATGGTTTCGCAATAAAAAGATTTTCTACCTTAAGAAACCACATGCTGCGACATTTGGGATTTATTTACGCAACAGTCATTTTTTTCTGTAGTGTCCATAAGAATATATACATCATATAATCAAGAATGGGAATGGGGATTGGATGGGGATAAAGCTTTTGGGTGTCCAAAAAAACGTAGAGGAATTGAGCAATTCCTTTGATAAGTAGGGTGTCTGGCTGGCACACTCCTCATGGACGTGAGGGCGGGCGCGTGGCGCTGCCTCACTGTGAGCAGCAGATGTCTTGTGTTATCATTTCATGATTAAAAACAACCTCCTCTTCCTCATCCTCATCCTCTGTACCTCAAGACTAGTGGCCCTCGTACCCCCCATCTGTCCCCAATCTGCTGCCACAGTGTGTGTGTGTGTGTGTGTGTGTTGGGCTGAGATGGTGAGCAAGCTGAAGCCCTCTGCCTCCTCTGCAACAGAAGACCCAGATCAGGTTCCGAGGGCCGTGAAGCGATGACACCTTCAGGATGTTTGTATTTCTATCAGCAATTCTATCAAATATTGAGCAGTGTCTTTGGCCGTTGAAAGTATGCAATAAGAAGCATCCCTAAAGCAATAGCTAGTTTCATTCAATGTAATGGATAATCTGCACCATGAGCATTCGTGGGCTATTTATCAAGCCCTTCTCCCATTTCGTTACAGGCGAGGGGGGGGAGGGGGCTGGGGGCTTGGACAGGAGGAGGAGGGTCATTGGGTCATGTGTGGAAAGTGTCCAGGACTGTAATGCCTCCCTTTAAGGTTTGCTTCTGTGTGACTTACAGGCGCGTGCCCGCTGTATCCAGTGCCACCAACTGTGTGTCAGGATTAGAGCAAATGAGGCTAAGAACAGATTGGAAAAGAGGGGAAAAGGAAAATAAGAAGAAAATCGGTTTAAAAATGCAAACATTAATTCACAATTAATGACAATGAATTTAACCCTGCACCCCCCCCCCTGAGGGGGAGTTCAGTCCACTGCTCAGGTCAACCTGGCTTGTACTGTAACATCAGTTGATAAATGGTCAACATTAAGCTAGAGGGCACTTTTGGATTAATTATTGGTGGAACTTCTTTTGTCGAACTAGATTTTTTGTGGAAATTAAGTGGAACTTTCATAAAACAATATATGTATATATATATTAATGTGTGTGTATTGTATACAGTGTATGAATCATAATGTTTTTGAGTTTAACTTTGAACTTTCTGTTGAGTTTCAACCAGTTGTATGTCATTCCCAAAATAATTTCCACATCAGCAACATACACTCTTTCTCGGACTACCTTGTACCTTGTACAAAACCAATACATTTCCACAGCACTCAATGCGTTTGAGTCGATAAAACATTGATGAATTTAGTTCATGCAGCATCAATTAAAACATGAATTAACATAAACACTAATTATTGTATCTCCAAAGTTCCACTGACATGGGTCCCACTAATCTTGTCCATGTTGCGACTGAGACAGTGGCATACGTTCTCTGAGTCCAACAGAAGTAGCCAGGTTTTAGCTTCCCTCCCTTAGGCCAAACAGTTGCTCTTCAGCTAACTAACGAAACGCATATGCTCCACGACGACCCTCCTGCAGCCTGACAGATGCCTGCACAGAACTGGTTGGATCCTTGATAGAGTAATTCACTCTTGATTAGGGTCATTCACATCTGATGATCGCTTACAGTGCTAACAAGACGCTCATGTTGTCGTGGGGATGTATGGTGCAGATGATAGTCTGGAACCTGAAATGTGTGTCACAGTGTGAGCAGAGATGGCATGTTCCTTCTGTCTGTTATCTTGCCATTTCCTTTCATCGCAACGAAACAATTTACTCATGCTGTACCTGTACATGAATATCAGTTTTCACATTTGAAATGTTGACCTAAAAAACACGGTATATGTTGGCCTCATACTCTGCGAGATAATCATTGACACCAACATGCTTAACCAATAAAGCAAATTGAGGTCCTGGAATTAAAGTCATCCCTGTGAAATCAGACAACAAAAGCCAGGCACCACAGGTTCCAGACTCATCTTCCTCATTTGGCCACCTCTTCATATCTCCTGCTTATCTCATTGTAGGCCTCCAATCCAAGTTAACTCGGATTATCTTCCATGGAACAGGCATTAAGAGGAGGATAACCTCTGCTTCGAATGAGTTAATCTACTGGCACGTTAATGAGTCTTGTACTAGATTGCTTAAATTAAAAGCAAATATCAACAGTCATTTGGCTAAAGGAGGACGAGTGCCTCAGCTTGGCCTCAATCATTCATCCTCTGTAATGCATTAAGTGATTTGATTCCCCAGGTCATTGCAGTAATCATGTAATGTAAGTGGAAAAACAATACAATTAACAGGTTATCAGGAAATTAAGTGAGGACAATGAATGTAAAGTGGGATAGTGGTCAGACAACTTAAATGTAGCTGTGTTTGTAACATTACATCCAAAGCTGCCAAAGGAAAGTACTTCAAATGAAGACCAACGCTTACGGCATTAACATTCTTTAACATTCATTATTTGGCTCTTTAGATTTCCTTGAGTCAAGTTTTACAGTGCACATAATCAGCTTTGCAACCACTTTTAAAAAAATGATTGAAACAGATTGACCAGTGATTTTGTAGCTGTCATTGTTCTGATATTAAGAGGTCACCAAAACTGTGACTGGCTTTACATATATAAAAATAATCTGTAATCCAGGTTTGCTGCAATTGTTTGCATAAGAGATCTATCTTTTTTGAGATATTTTATGTTTTGATAATAAATCGTGTCTGATTAAACTTGGAAGGTTTTATTGCTGCCTTTTTCACTGCCGCTTATTTGATCAAACATATTTGCTGACTTTCACGCTAGCCTGTGCGTGTGACATAGATTTAACCCAAGCCCCCCCCATTAATGATTTTAAACGCAGTGGCCAAGAAAAGCTATCTTTACACACAGTACAGAGTGGCGATGGCAGAGGAGGGACTAAAAGCGACATTAGAAACTTCAACCAATCAAGTCAATAATAATTGAGAAGACAATGAATATGCATTTAGGTCTGGAACTGTGTCAAACTAAGTTCCTTCATGAACTGGAATTCATATATTTAAATTCTGAATTAATTAATTAATTAATTGTGAAACTTTTTGAGTGCATTGGCCAATTGTAGATCTCCAACATAGGTAGTGTACATGGTATGATCAATATGCAATACAGCCCTGCAAATAAATACATAAAACATTTTCATACGAGACCACTAATTCTGAACCCTATAGAAATCTATAAATATGTAGGGTGCTATTTAAACATGTGACTAACTGGGGATGTAACCAATGACCTTGTCCTCACTTTAATTGACATACAAGTGTTGTTAATATGTCTGTTTAGTCAGTATGAAATTAAAGGGGCATTCAAATTACAAGAACCGTGTGATAATGTGAATGTAGAGGACTGAAATATTTATCTTGACTTCTAGTAACTTTTGTGGGACATTACATGCAGCATTAAGTGCCTCTTCCTCATTGCTGTGTACACTGTATCTGGTCCATGCTCACAGCCTAGCCCAAGCTGGACATAGAAAAGGCCTAAAGCCTAGAAAAGGCCTGTTGAAAATGCTGCAAACACCAAACAATGAAGCAGTTGTCGTCAGCAAAGTGAGGACAGAAGGTAACATGATGAGAGAGAATGCTGGAAAGGACAATTTACCTTTAACAACTTAAAACGTAAGAGATTTTTACCTTTGGGGGTTCATAAATTGTGGTTTTGAATGTTTGTTTAGACAAATGTATTTGTAAATTGAGCGCACTCCTTAAAATTAAACAACTAGAACATGTCAGCCACCAGACCTTATCCAGCTGCACTATCTGCCATGTGAAGACACTGTAAAAAAGAAACTTAGCGGAACCAGTCTGTGAGCAAACATGATTGTGTTTTGATGTGAAAAAACATAATTGTGTTTGGTTCAACGTCTGGTGGGGTTATCTTGAAAGCTAAAGCCCCTTTTGGACGTTGGGCCATCGGTCTAAGAAGGCACTGGCCAAGGGATTTGTCCGAATTTTGATAATTTCTTCCCTTTTTCAATTTATTAAACAATGTCTACAGATTAGCCAGCATTATCAGAACACATCAAATAAAGAAAATTGCATTAAATTATCCCATTAATATTATTATAGTACCCTTGCATGCACTCCCTTAAATCATTATATAATGAATCAAAGTGGTATTACCCACTTATCCTTTTTATTCCCCATCTATAAAGAACCTGCGCTAGTGAATGAAAATTGGATTGGAGCTGCATAATGCAATCGCTTGACAAATGAAACATTAGATATACAGGACGTCAATAGCAATACCATAGACAAAGGGCATTTGAGGTGCAAGTCATTTAAAAACATGCTATTTTTAGAACACTCAGCCCACAGTGTATATTTCAAGTTTGCAGATAAGATAAAGCACTTTAATAAAGTAATAACATGTTTTAAATACAAAAAACGTGCTATTCTCAATATCAGGATGGCACCTTGTCAGTTAAAATAGGATTTATCCATACAAATGTCATTGCAAGTTTCGTCTTAAGGTTTCATGTCTACATTGTCCAAAGGAGTTAATGATCTGAAGTACAAAAACAACAACTCTCAGACACATTTCTTTAAGACACGTGTATCTATTGACCTTCTTCTTACTCACCCATTCTTCTACTGGTCAAAAAACATAATCTGCAAACTACTATATTTGGTTGATAACCATGTGACTGGTGGCAGTATATCAAAAACATGTGATTCTATAAAAGGGATTATTAAGAAATCATTTGAGGGATTTATTATATAATTCCATGTAAGTATATTAGAATCATAATTAATAGAAGATTGCACTTTCATCTTCTAAATCAGGATTCTCTTTGGATTAGAAGACTCAGTACGGACATCTGGACTGAGATACCTTATTTCCTAGTGATCAAATATTTTCTTAAGAAGAAAGTGTTAGCCAGTACATAAGATCAAACAAGAAAAGAGGACATGACAGTGAATGTACAAAGAATGTACATGACAATCAACAGATACATTCCTCAATCATTAGAATTGCACTGTATTTCAGAATGGCCAAGGAAAGGCAAGAGTCTTCCTGAGGTGATTCTAACCGTCAACCATTGTGTCCTCGGACAGACATTCCATCCATTCTTTAAGATGTCAAAAAACTTAAAAAACAAAAAATAAATATTGGGTTATTTGCCCTAAACATGGTGAGAATGGTTAATTAAAAATGGTCTTCAATCAGATTTTCAATATGATTTTCTTCCAAGTTGAACACATGTCATCTCAACTGATGGTAAACTGTCCTTATTAAATGTACAGCAGGTTGGGGCTTCTCCTGAGGATATGTGTATTTAGAACAGGAGCGGGATTATACAACTGCTTGGTTCTATGAAGGAGATTAAGGGGTTTTCTTCTGTGGACTGTTTCCAAGCCTTAACCTATACTGGAGACTTCACGTTAGAAACACAGACATGATCAAACACACAACCATGTGAAATACATACTCATCTACCATACCTTTAAAACTAGGACATTTTGACCAAGTTGAAATTCTTCTTCATTTTGTATGGTGTTACACTAATGTTAAATATACATTGTAGAACTCTCTTATACTCTGTGTCAAGATGATTCACCGATTACTGGATTTAGAAAAGAAAGTGGTTTGGGAGTTATTCAGAATCAGACACCTAAAGACTAGCGTGAACCAGTTTCTTAAAATGTGGGAAATAAAATGAACACACATCAATCCAAATATGGAAGCCTTCCCAAAAACGTGAGCTTCTCTTGATGACATCTTTTGCAATGAGGTGGTACAGTTCTGCAGCAGGATAAACATGAGCTAACATGGGACTCCTTCTGAAATGACAACTGATACAGTGCCTTAATATGAAACACACGGTGGTGGTATCATAGTACAATAAGGCAGAATTTAAATATACTTACTCTTTACACACTGTATGTGTACAATGTATTATGGTGTTCCATACTGCTTAGTAATATAACACAAATACAACCAAGAGGTGCAAGACACTGGTAGATGAAACCTGCACGGCACCACTGCTATGGGGGGAGGACAAGCAGGTCAGAGGGAATCTCTCCTCGCCATAACAATATTAGTGCCTCGCTTAACTTACGATGGATTAGTCATCTTTCCATTGAAAGTGCCCACTTAATGATCTGATGTAATTGTTTTAAATGTCATTTGCATGTAAATCTCTGGGCAGATTAGGATTCCCTCAACATGGTTTGGATGCTACCATCATTATTATTAAAATGTTTGCTTGAGGAGAACGATTACAGAACCATTACGCAGGTTGTCTGACCCACAAACTGATAAAAAGCTATTAGAGGCTTATAGATTAAATACAGAGATGAAACTATCCTTTCACTCTGTCACGTCAAGTGCACTGTCAAAGCCCAAGTATATCCACGGTATATATTTGAAGGAGACTGAGAAAGGAGTCAGTCCGCTAGCGTACACCATTTCTTACTCTTTTTCTTGAAGGAAAAGATTGAGTATCGATGGAGGAAATCCTGACCTCGTTCAGTAGTTAGAATTGTTGGTTTTTCATCCCTACGCTCCAATACAACTCTTCTGAGTGATTTGGGATTTTGCACAAAGGAGCCTGCAAACCGCCACTTAACAAATTAATTGCACTAGACAATGCACACCGTAGGCCACTGATTCTGGATGACCCAGGGGGGTGTGATCTTTTGTGCTGAGACTGTTGATGGGCATCTGTAATGACTGGTAGAGATACAATGGGTCTACTCATGTGTATGCGTGTGGAGAGAGGGAGACCAAGTGTGCAACAGTTTGAGGGTACGGCTGCTCACACCACCCCCTTTCTGCCCATATTTATCTGTGACAACGGAGAAAGGATTCTGTGGCAGTCGGCCCCTCAGAACCTTGTGGCCTGCACACATACACACACAATACAAACATATGGCCTTTTCACAGCGTCCTCGACATCTGCAGACACTTTGAATAAGGAACTCTAATTGAATATCTACAAACCCATCACCAGCTCCCTTATATATTCCCTAGGGCCCTCTGTGTACATAATTTATTGGTTGATATGTGTAGGAGCGTGTGTGTGTGTGTGTGTGCACGCGTGGGGATGTGGATAAGTGGGCGTAGCCTGTGTGCCTGAGAAAGCTTCCCAAAGAACACAGATTGGCCCATATATCAAGCCTAATGATCGTTAATTGAGGTAATGAATAGAGTATCAAGGGTTGCTGCCACAGGCTGGTAAACTTTAACAAAACTATTGATTGTTGGAGATAGAGGTACCTCTGACACGAGCAAGCCAGAGGCAGACCAACTGGTGCCATATTGTCAACAAGGACAATGTGAATGTAATTGGCTTCTATGTCTCTCTTTCAAAAAAGGGAGGGAAACGCTGAAGTAAAGAAATCAATTTCGACAGCATGCTTCCATTATTGATTCCTTCTCACAAAATTATATGTTTGCAACACATTACATTTTTGTTCCCAATCCAAACATAGGCTACCCGTATACAAATGTAGAATAAATCTACAGGTTTTGCTTGAATTTAAGGAAACTTTGCTGACATAGGCTAGATGTTTGCCCCCTAAGGAGCAAAAATACTTTAAGCTTATTTAGGTTAGGCCTACATTTTCCTGTATTATTTATTGCAAGAAAATTCATTAATTTTCTTACAACAAAAATGATTATATTAAAGCTAATTAGGGCGCAGATCTTTTGAATAGTGAGTAGTGTAGCCTATATTGTTTCATTTGTCGGTCCACTTGAAATAACAAATTATAGAGTTGGCCTACAACAATAACTCCATTGCAGGGTGTCTATGATAATCTAGTTTTCAGCAGCATACACCTTTAAATCCACGAATGTTAATCTACTATTTACTTGATCGTCCTATTGATCGTAAAATAGAAGAACAATTATGTCTTTGTTTGCCTAAACAACTACCCCCTGCTGACGTGATCGCTTCTCGCCAGCTTTTTTCCGTCTCACGCCACATCATCACAGAGCACGTAGTCGTGACGTAATCAAAGAGAGACTTGAGGTTTTAAAGATCTGAAAATTATTGGTACATACATGCATGGTTATCGTATTCAGAATTTAACCAAAATGTTAAGAAGTCAAATGGAAAATATCTGAAGAATCTACAATGGGAGCGTGGTGAGAATAAGTGGCTCTATGTGAGGTATGTGTCAAATATGTGTTTTGTTGTCCTCCAGCTAGCGTTATTGGCACATTGGCCAAGTTATATGATACTGTGTAGCTTGCAAGAGCTTGTTTCAGTTACATCTCAGACAGCTTTTTAACACAGTCTTGTATTACATCATTAACCAATTTATTGTAGTTTCTTAGAAAGATATTAAAAACCATCAATTTATTTTAAAGGAGCCAACTGTCACACAGTCAGAAGTTATGTAACTATTAGCCAGTTTTTGATCATTAACTGTTAGTCTTATGGTAGGGTCTATGAAAAGGTAAAGTATTAGTCCATTCACTAGCTTGGGAACGTTTAGTTACAGTAGACTCTTCCAAGTTTCATGCCTCTCCATAGTGTAATATTAATACACAATGTACCAGCCAATTAGCTAGCAGGACTAGTCTAATTGATGAATCAGCTACTTGATCATCTTTTGTCAACCTTTTCTCTGTCTCTTCTATAGAAAGAGCAGCGGCTTTCAGCCCCGACTGCATATAGACCTGTATGGAAACACAGAATGTGCCTTTCACACATCATTGACCATGAGGATACCAAAGTTGGCCAGTGTCTTTGTCTTTGTGGCCTGCCTGATGGCCTACCTCATGTTCGTCAAGCGCCATTATGACGGTGTCCGGCCAGCAGTCTCCAAGCTGCCTCCTCACTTCCACTCCATAACCGGCAGTGACAACAGACCCGCCCCAGAAGTGGTCAGAGGACGTTTCCAGTATGGGGTCATGTTCGACGCCGGGAGCACAGGGACAAGGATCCACATCTTCAAGTTTAAAGTGGAGCACAATGGTACGGTATAATGTGGAGATGTTCATGTCACACAGCCTGCATCGATGGAAGTTCATAGGTCGTGAGCTCGTTGTTTAAATGCATAAAACTTGATCCTCAGATGTCTTTACTAAAAGGGATGTTTACTCCAGTGTTGTATCCCAAATAGATTTTCACAGATGCACATATACAGTAGATTAAGCTTCTGAGATTAACATGCGTCTACATACTAAATGGTGCACTGCAAAAAGTAGATCTCCAAACTCAGCATTTGGAAAAGCCATGTAAAGAAGGAAATGTATTAATTACCGGATTTGAATCCATGTGAAACAAGTGAAGCTTTCAAGCTTAATTCACAGGATGGCTTGATGATGCATGAGGAAAATACACACACATTCAACATTTTATTTCTTATTTCTTATTATTAGGCTTATGCAGCAGATATCAGGAACGCTGGGAAAAAGTTTCCGTAAAGCTTGCTGAAATGGCTTAGTTATGGCATTTTTACATAAAGCTAAATCACATAAGTGCTGTTTTGGCTTTATTGTTAAACCCATGAATGAACATTCTAATGGCTAGCAACGACCTGCTACTAATGTTGACACAATCCTCATTATTGGTAGCATGAAGCCCGGAGCATCAAAACAGACATGAAAAGAGAAAACCATTACTGGCACAGGGAGGACTTCTGTGTGACTTTGTCTCACTGCCGTGGACCAATAAGATCAGTGTCTGTGCGGTTGTGTAGCCGACGTCACTGCGATTGTCTTCAACTTGCGTTGTTTTGTGTCTTTCACAGAGGCTCCGAAATTGGCACACGAGACCTTTAAAGCGATCAAGCCAGGTTTATCTGCTTATGCTGATGACCCAGATAAGGTAGTCACTAGGATCACACACCTGACAAAATCCTCAATTTTCTGATTTTGAACCAGTCACGAGTGAATTTCCCTGCCATTTTAAGACAATCCATCACTTAGGAAGTGATCATGCTTTTTTTAAAAAATATTGGCATGGATTAATGCATCCCTATTGTGTTATGACACTTATCTGGGACATGTGACGTTTATTTCAGTGTAAAGCAGGGCTCCTGGAGCTGTTGAAGGTGGCAGAGGGGACTGTGCCCTCCTCCGCCTGGAACAACACTCCCCTGGTCCTGAAAGCCACCGCAGGACTCCGTCTCCTGCCTGGAGAGAAGGCTACTCATCTCCTGGAACGGGTATGTTGGACCCAGGAGACTGAACACTCCAGTTAGCATTAGATCTTCTAAACTTGGTCGCTTGATTCATTGTTTTGGCAAGACTTGTCTGCCAGCCAAATAATAGACAAGTCTCATATAGTAACTTCCGCCTATTGCTCAATAACACACTGGACTTTGCTAGTATGTTGGGAACATAAATTGATGACATTGAACTGTTGGCAGCTCTCATAGATATCAGCCATGCAGTTGCATGATGACCTTTATTACCTATACGTGTATGTAACCTATGTCAGGTGCAAGGCCTTCAGCTTAAATCAGTTGAACCACTCCTATGATGTCATTGTAGGCTTGTTTAACCTGTTCGTACACACCTTATGTCCTGTTCTGTCATCCTTATTGCGGAATTCTGTCAGACACACCCATACAGTTTAACTGAAGTCGTCAGTAGTTAAGTGAACTGAAATGCCCCACTAGTGTACAACACCGACTGGAAGCCAGGACGATATACAATGGATACATGTGGTAATAGGGGGCTGCAGGTTGGAGAGACGTGCGATCAACCGTCTCTTCACTCGTGTCGCACAGGGTCTCTCATTGGTCCGAGCACTATCCATGTCTGTATCGTTTTTTTTGCTTGACTATTGAGGTGTCATATAATCCCATATGGGATAGGCCACAAAGTGGCGTGACAGGAAATGTAAGATTCATTCATTGTCAACATTCTGTACTGCGACGTGGCAGCCACTCCTGTTCCCTGGCCCTTTTCATCCCTTCCTTGAAGACGTTCATAATACGTGGACTAATGGCAGTGGTGCTGTTTGTATATACAGCATATACTGTATATAATGTACTGGCCACATGTGCTTTCCAAATGGGAATGACGTCATAAATCCTGTGTAAAAGAACACACTTTAAATGCATATTTACAAAGCTTTTTCTGTAATTGTCCACTCAATCTAGGTGAGGGAGGTCTTCAAGAAGTCTTCATTTCTGTCCCGGGACGACAGTGTGTCCATCATGGATGGCACAGATGAAGGTAGGTCTTATCCAGGCAGACAACTGTTCCCCCCTGCACCCATTGCCTTTCATTATGCTGCAACACGTCTTCTCTCGAAGACAAGAATAAGATACAAGACAAGAATGAACTTTGGGTTCATGATTTCCATGCATTTCCGAAACACTCAAAAACCTAGTCCAGTGCCCGGCTGAAAACGTCCAAATCCTTTTTTCCCGTCATCCTCAGTAGCCGGCTGTCCTCGTCCTCTTGGACAGAAAAGCTATTTAGAGTTTTCTAAATCTCTTATAGGATAACATGGAAAGTTAAGGCTTTTAGAAGAAGACTATACCAAAGGGACAAATCTGTGGGGATAAGTTACAAGGATTTCTTATCTTTGTGCGTGTGCTACCGAGCGAAGCTAGAAAGGTCACCTAAGTTTGACCTGACTCTGATTTCCCCAATGCACTCTGCTGCTGGACGTCGGAGATTACAGCACAACAGCAGAAAACATGTCAATCTCCTGTCTATGACTAATAACAGACAGACAACTGTAGAGTTGAGTGTAGAATAATGGAGTTTGGCTCGAGGCGACCGCTCTCTACAGGACCACAGCTGCCCGATCTGAGTTCAGTCCTACAGTAGGTCCAGAAGTAGGTCAAAGCCCACTTTTGTCCATTATCCAGAGGTACCACCCATATCCAGCTGTTGGATTCCAACGCCATTGTGGTTACTGAGTACTGGCCCAGCGGTCACCCCCCATCATCTCTCAGCCACAGCAGTGGCCACCGATGCTCTAATACAATTGTTGGCTTTACCGAGGGGATGAGATATACATCGTTTTTTTGTGTGTATGTGTGTGTTTTT
Organism: Mallotus villosus; assembly: GCA_903064625.1. Classification (NCBI taxonomy): domain Eukaryota; kingdom Metazoa; phylum Chordata; class Actinopteri; order Osmeriformes; family Salangidae; genus Mallotus; species Mallotus villosus. Next base: position 67,442 of record CAEFZP010001045.1, read on the forward strand.
CCCTGCATGTTTGATGTAGGCGGAGCACAAAGCAATACATGAGATATTTTAATCCAATCCTTTTAAAGTAGTTCATACAAGCAATTACGGGCATGCAGGATAATGTTCCGTTTAATCTGGGCAAACCGATTATCCACTATTCGTTTCTGAGGCTGAAAACGTTGCGTCTTCTTACCTCACGTCTGTCGGCTTGTTACAGAGTGGGCCCTGACCTTTCAAAAAGTGACATTTATGATTACTGAATTAACTTTTGCAACTTCAATTTGTGTCGGGCCCAATGGTGCCTTTGGCTTCAGTCCTGAACTAGTGCTTAACTCCCTCTCGATCCATAAAGGGATTTCACCTCCTTATTATCAGTTATATTTCTGTGGCTGTCACTCCGGACGCTTATCCCAGCTGAGATTACTTTGGCTTCTCTGAATTGAAACGACTTATTGTTAATGTATAAACCTAAGTGGTGTTTGGGGAAGCAGGGGAGATAAAGAGGACAGAATGAGGGGTCGCTAAGTGACTAGGTTGGCTCCATCCTTACGACCACAACACTTTTTTGTGTTGGTGACCAGACAAAAAAAAACTTACTAATACAGTCTTGTCAAAGGCACCAACACAAGCAATGAACAAAAATGAAACTCAAATTCACCATCGATTTCAATGCTATTATGTTTTGACTTGTATACATTTAGTGTCTAATCTTTTCCATCTATAAAAACATGATCAGCTGTACTCATATGAAGGATATGTTTTATTACTGCAAACTGTGTACTGTGTGTTTAGTGGTTAACTTCTTTTTCCTTTTCTACAGGAATCTCTGCTTGGATTACGGTCAACTTCCTCACCGGTAAGATGACATACAGTACAGTATCGGCTGATTTCACATCATTTATTAATCATGGAAAAAGACCCTTCATATAAAGATATAAGCGATTAGATTGAATAGTTAGTCAAGGAATAGCAGAAAGGCATTTTGGAATTTACTTAACTGAAAGATGGTCTAGAACATTTGCAAAATAAGAGTTAGCATGTTATTTGCATAGTCATAGTGCATGCAGTAGAACTGGATATACTAGTATAACTGGATCATTGTTGACAGTGTTGTCGTGATATTAGGTTGAACCAGAGGACAAGGCAGTCTCTGGTGACCCTGCCACCTTCAGGGGCCTGGCCTAAAACTCAGTGTTCAGTTCAGGCTTAAATCTTGGGGACATAAATACAGAACACCATCAAAAGAGATTAATCGGAACAAGATATTCTGATTACCTGTTATTGGATTACCATCGTCGCTGCCCTCCTTGTTGACTAACTGGCATTGCACCACCCCCAACCACTACCAATTCTCTACAGGGGGTCTCCATGGTTTGGACACGCCCACTGTGGGCATGCTTGATTTGGGCGGAGGCTCCACCCAGATCACCTTCTCCCCACAGGATGAGGTAAGTAGGGCTCAGAAGCAGATAGATGGCACGCGCTAGGCCGCAGTCCACTCCCCCAGTCCCTTTCCACCCCCCCACCCCCCTCCACACCCAAATAATGAAGCCAGATCTCTTCTCTAAATCAACACAAACTACCGGGATGGCCTCCCATCTTAGGGCTTAATCCGCAAATGCCATGCTAATCCGAAAGGCCTGGTAAATAAACGTTGTCGGACATTAGGTTGGAATGGGATGGGGAGAGGCAGAGGGGGAGGTTTCTTGTTTCTTAACTAGGTCAGGCCTTGTACACGAGGGATTGAGGACCAATTTACCATGTCATTACATTGCTTCAAAGAGTTTAAACTCACCCGGGCAAGCCGTTGACGCCTTAGGGGTGAAATTGGTTTGCAGATTGCACTGGGATCACTTTTTTTTCTCTCTCTCTCTCTCTCTCTCTCTCTCTCTCTTACGTAGATCCTTTAAAAAAAGTTTGGATGTCAAACATCACCCTGTGATAGCTTGCTGTCTGTTGTGTAAACCCTGGTAACCCAGGAAAAACGATGATTGTGACATTTTGGAATTGATGTTTCTTTTTTTACGTGACCATGTTGAAATTGAATGATGATAATTACAGGAACGTATGCTTACCTTCCCAGAAAACCATCCAGACCTCGCCCTTCGACCATATAACATCCTTTCAGATGTTCAACACTACCCACACGCTTTACTCACACAGGTACAATGAACCGTGTTGTTATATCGGGACAATTTATATTATATTCTAAATGTATTCTTCTTTGGGATCTCAGATACAAGACAAGCTAGTACCTTCCATATGTCAAGATATGCATTCCATATACATTTGGCGCCAAACTATTTCATGCTAAGCCCAGAAGCTGCTATAGTGGGACATTCACAGTAGGGGGCCTCTTCCAGCTTTCCTGAAAAGCAGCCCTGGTCCACCCCTGTTCAGAAGGGTGCTACACAACTGCACGGTTTTTAAAGGTTCGATTGTACGATTCGCTGACCATGCAAAGTTGGGTTGCATGTTGCAAAAACACGGCCTCACTCTCTCTGATCATATATCACTCTCACTGAGCACCCACACCAAGAGATGCAGCGCTCCTTATCACTCGCTCCCCATGCCTGAGTGCCACTCACTGACTCTTCTCTGTCTCTCTCGCACAGCTACCTTGGGCTAGGCTTGATGTCGGCAAGACTAGCCGTCTTGGGAGGCATCGAAGGACAGCCCTGTATGTGTTTTTTGAATTTGCTTTCATCTTTGCCTTTTTAAAGACCTTCCCCGCCCTGATAAATAAGCCATTATCTAATCTTTTAATAACATGGACCAAGATTAATTCCTTGCATGCCAGCTGTTGTTGTGATTTAGTTGATGCCTGGCTTTAAGAACGCCCATCAGCCCAGTGTCCCGGATGCAAGCCTCCGTGGGGATTTGCATTTTATACACTTGGATTCTAATCAGATTTCTTTGTTTATGCACTTATTTGTTGTATAATGCATTTATTCTCAATTCTCCCTCTATGTATATGAATGTATTCATGGACCTGCTTAAGGGGACCACCAGATGTCAGTCAAAGTTATTTTAGAAGACTAACGCTATATTGTGGCAGTTGTATACATATAGTATTTCAAGCTATTGACTGGACTGGATCATCATCATTCCAGTGTTTGTGCATGTGTGTTTCATAGTACCATAAAATAGGAGTTTTTCTATGTACCCCATGTCCTATTGTTGCCTCCACAACATGAGGATAGTGTACTGTTCACTGGTCTGAAGTACATTGTCTTCAACAGCAGAGGGCAGCCTTGAGCTGGTGAGTCCCTGCCTGGCGCCTGAATACTCTGGCCAATGGGAACACGCTGAGGTCAGGTATACTGTCAAGGGACAGAAAGCAGGTAGAGTATTTTCATGTAACTGATAATTATGGAACTTTCACATGAATAGGTGTGTCAGTGAATGAGTGATCTTAATTTGGGGTACTGTCACCTTTTGAGCAAACTGTTTATATCTGCAGTCTTTGGAGTCTTAAGTTGTAGTATAAGTGTTGTTCCTGTTTCAGGTGAACCTATGTATGAAGCTTGTTTGGGGAAAGTAGAGAAGATGCTCTACAAGAAGGTGGAGAAAGCAGAAGAGGCCAAGGACATGGACTTTTATGCCTTCTCTTATTACTATGACAAGGCGGTGAACGTGGGAGCTATAGGTAGGGACCTTGTTTGTCTGCAGATTACGATGGTGATGAATAGGGCCATTTCATGTCAATTCCTATGATGTTTTACCTTAATGTTGCAATTGTGTTGCCACTGTTTTTCATTCCTTTTTTCCATCAACTAGATGAGAAAGCAGGTGGAACCATAAGAGTCAGTGACTACATAGAAGCTGCCAAAAGAGGTGAGATAGCGCCCTCGTGATGTGAGTGTATGTAGGTGCACCCTCAAAGTTGTTTTTTTATGGAAATGTTTGAGACCTTAACGCGTGTCTTTCTTTCCCTTAGTATGCAACAAGATGGAGACTAGTCCAGCAGAGAAGCCGTTCCAGTGTCTAGATCTGACCTACATCTCCGTCCTACTACAGGAACTCGGCTTTCCCAAAGATAAAGTGTTCAAGGTGAGGGCACAATGAAAGTACATCATCATTAGCCTCTTGTAGTGGGGCTCTGAGTTGGTGTCAGTTTCCCTGAGTCTGCCTCAGTCTGAATGGTTTGCATCTGTTGAATATGCCAGCACGGTGTCAGTATATATATTTTTTTATTTTTTCTTGCAGCTTGCGAGGACTATTGATAATGTGGAAACTAGCTGGGCTCTCGGGGCAACGTTCCACTACATTGACTCCCTGCACAGGAAGTGACCTGCCCTGCACAGGAAGTGAGCTGGCCAGTGTCCAGCGGTCCTCCTCGCAGACAGTGAATAATCGATGCACACCGTTCATTAAGTATGCTCTGGGGAACAATGTTTATCAGAATGTAAGCGTCAGTCACTAAAGGCTGTTCCTTTTCCTGCTTTTCAATAGCAGGTATGAATGTGTTTTGTACTTTTGAAGGAATGTTTTAACTAATCATGGTACTGGTGTAGTTTGAAGAAGCATAACTGACTTTAAATATAAAATAAAGCAGTATATATATTTATATATGATTAGTTGGTACTGTCCATTCTCCAATGTTCAGTTCAGAATAAACAATAAAACATTTTTGTATTTATATTGTTGGCAATTTCAGTTCTTTTTTGAGACAGGGATGCAGAGAGAGGGGAATACATAGCTACATGACTTGGACCTGAATCGTACCCGGGCCTTGTGTGAAGGTCTTATGTTTCGTGGTGCTCCCACCCAGTTAGCCACCAGGGTGCCCCAAAAATAGACATCATTCTAACACAAATTAGCATCAACACTTTAATATTAGTTTACAACAAACAATTTGATAAAAACAATGGAATTATGGGACCAATTTGTCCAGTTAAACACCATGCATGTCAGTCATATTTTGAACATCTGAACATTTGAACATTTGAAACATCTCCATTTCTAAATGATCCACCTTAATCATTGTATATATCTATATATATTTTTTTGACACAATAATGATCAGCTTGGTACAGGGATCCTGTCCCCAGGCCTATAGGAAGGCATCACACCACTCCCCAAGGCACTGGGAACAGGAAGCAGCTTGTCTGGAGTTGGCCCCAGTTGTGTCCTTCAGCCACTCTGTAAACAGCTCTACATCCTTTCTCAGCAGTAAGAACTGGCCCAGCACCACATACGCCTGCGGATAAAATGCTGCAGTTATCTAAAATGATGCAAGATTGGGAGGTAAATGTAAGTCGAATACACGACTCGGCAAATGAATCAGCCATTTCCCCTACAAACGTTTAGCAGGCTAGACAATCGGACACGGTTTAACAAAATCAACTCACTTTGTCAAAGCCTTGATCTTCAAGTTTCTTTCCCAGTACCTCTCCTATTCCTGACAGGGCATTTACCGGTTTGTCACCCATTGGTTCGGCCACAAAGTCCCTGTGCTTCTGTGAAGTGGTAGACATATTCGCTGAAGAACACCACAAAACAGAACTTGAGTTATAAAACGGGTTAGTAATGTTAGACCATTAGACACCACAGCCAACTGTGCCAACCAGAAGAAATGACACGGGGTGCTAAAGACCACCAGCTGCTCAACAGAGTTGTCTAATTAAATCTAACCAAGTAATGCTAGGCTTCCGGACCTTGATTTAAACTGTTTCTTGTTGACCAGGGGCCTATATTGTATGTGTCTAACAATTATTTAACCTTGGTTTACCCTGAAGTTGCGGCGTGTGTAGGATTGTTGACACTAATTGCTATCACCTGCTGTCCAGCGTGGTTGTAGTTATGATGACGTATGGTATCCGCCTATTTGAAATACTCAAAATAGAGTGGGAAAAGGAAAATTATTCCCATCTTGAACTATTAGATCAGCGCTACTCGTACGCCTGCTGTGACGTGTACACGCATACTTTTTGACCAATAAGGTACAAGTTTGCACAATCGCACTTCCATGTGTTACTTTTTCTAGTCGTTAATCCCTTGCCTTTACGGTTACGCATCGGACTTGATTATAAAACTTAAATTGATCAAAACATTGCTAAAGGGATTGATTAGAAGCCATGACCACGCCATTGAGTGACCACGAAAAGAGAAAACAGATCAGCGTCCGTGGCATTGCAGAACTGGGTGATGTCGCAGAAATTAAGAAAAGCTTCAATAGGCATCTTCATTTCACTCTGGTTAAAGATCGCAATGTTGCTACCCCACGGGACTACTACTTCGCTCTGGCCCACACGGTCAGGGACCATCTTGTAGGGCGATGGATCCGCACACAGCAATATTATTACGAGAAGGATCCAAAGGTAGGGCAAATATTTTCTGGCTTTTTCCGGAAAGTGACAGCTTCTGTCATGCCTGGTGCCCGATCATTGGTTCAGATGTAGTTCCCGGCAAGACATTGTGTCTGATCTTGTAGTGACATTGTCTACTCCATAATAATAAATATGATTCCATGCAAGTGACTCAGTGTATTTGGCATGTTTAACTTTTTTTGCAGACTGCCTTCACACTTCCTGATCGTTTTGATCAGGAACCCAACAGGATTCCAGTGTCACAAAGCTTTATGTAAAAGGCTATAAAGCTACGGACTCTAATTGATTTAAAAACTTCGGAAATCATTAACATTGTCTTATGAATGGTGTAACATAGCATAGCCAGATAAGGTGTTTATTATAGATCTGTCCGGTAATGCTCAGGTCTGCAAAGCCCCAAACAGGTTGGACACATGCCAGATATTGCATAACACGCATACCAGAGTGGGTGGGTTGTATGTAAACTCCTCCTTACTCTGTTCTCAACAGGCTAAACATTGTTTGTGTCCACGTGTGCGTGGTGTTGGGAACATTTCCTTTATGTTACTGGCTAGAACATAGTGTTGCTTGTAACCAGGCAGTCTAGTGTTTCTTTTCATTCCAGAGCACAGCATATCAGTTTCTTCTTCATGTTTGTCTCCTGAGTGCCTACAGCCACGTCAAGCTGGCTGTTCCACTGGCTCAGCACTGCATTGTTTATGTTCATTGTGATCATGGCTTTACTTTTTCTAGAGTTCCATAAGGGCCTAAAGAGGCCGGTGTGGTAGAGGGGAGAGGTGGGTGGAAAGGGGGGTCATTGTAATGATCATAGCCTCCTGCACTTTGTGACCTGATGCTATATATCATGCTGGTGGCTTTTCCTCTGACTGTAAACAACACTGAATCACTCATGCTTGTGTCGATCGGCTCAGAAATCCTGATTTCCACCTATGCTAATTCTGACAAATAGTGAATCACCCTGTTTTTTTTTCACTTTAGAGGATCCACTACTTGTCTCTGGAGTTCTATATGGGTCGGACACTTCAGAACACCATGATCAATCTTGGCCTGCAGAATGCCTGTGATGAGGCTATATACCAGGTAAACACTGCTGTGCTTTCAGCACCCATGTCACACTTCCCGGTGTTATTGAAATGAGTCTCATTGTTGACAGTATAGGCCCTACTGAGGCTACTCTCCGGAGGTAGAGACCAACTGCTTTGAGTCAATAGCAGCCAGCTATCAATAGCAGTGACTAAGGGATATTTCTGTTTGCTTTGTTTGTTATTGCAACGCTACTAACCTAGATGCTCTGAAAGTGTGGTGTGATAACTGGACACAAAATAGGCCGTCAACCACTGACAGACACAACCGCATTCGTTTACCATGACACATTGTTGCATTTCAAGTTTCAAACCTGACAAACTGAATCGAGAGGGATCTGTGCTTGACCTAAAATACTTAGCACTTCTAGAAAAATGTCAAAGAGCCTTTAGAATGTAGGCAACGCCCCATATCAAGTGGCTGTTGGTTTCGCATATTGCATATCTGTGCATAGAATAAATGGGTTGTAACCTTTTGCCAGCTGGGATTGGATTTGGAGGAATTGGAGGAGATAGAAGAAGATGCTGGACTGGGAAATGGAGGACTGGGTCGCCTCGCAGGTAAGAGAGCAAAAAATTCAAACACACATTGACACCCATATACACAGACGGTCACATTCTATAATGGATACGCTATTTGTGGCATGGTGCTATATGTGGTATGGTATTGCTGAACCCCGACAATGACACTGTCAATCCTCTGCCTCAGCTTGCTTCCTGGACTCCATGGCCACCCTAGGGCTGGCTGCCTACGGCTATGGCATCCGCTATGAGTTTGGCATCTTCAACCAGAGGATCAGCAATGGCTGGCAGGTAGAGAAAGAGAAACCTGGGAGGAATCTGTGCTCACTCTGAGCAAATACACTCAGTTTTGTTTGAAAACCAATCTTCTCTCCCGATCAGGTGGAGGAGGCAGACGATTGGCTTCGCTATGGTAACCCATGGGAGAAAGCCCGCCCAGAGTATATGCTACCTATTCACTTTTATGGCCATGTAGAACAGACAGCAGAGGGAATGAAGTGGGTGAACACCCAGGTCTGTGTGCGACACACACACACATACCCACACCCACACTCACACAAACACACACAAACACCCACCCATCTCTATCTTATAACTGGTCTGTTTGGTGTGTTTTCAGGTCATCTTAGCCATGCCCTATGACACTCCAGTGCCTGGATACAAGAACAACACAGTTAACACCATGAGGCTGTGGTCTGCCAAGGCTCCCAAAGACTTCAACCTGCAGGAGTGTATGTGTCCATGTTTGAAAGCTATCCAGTTTTAGAAAGGGATTATTGGGTTTTGATAGACAGCAGTCAGTTTTATTTAGAGGTTTATTTTATTCAAGAAACTACTACAAGGGTATTCAACATACATACTGTTTGCACGCACGCACACACACACACACACACCACACACACACACACACACACCACACACACACACACACACGTTAAAGTTCTCTCCCTTCCTGAGGTAAGTTGGATTCATGGAGCAGAGGAGAGAGCTGTGTAGAATACTAAGCGTTGCCCCCATGTACCAGCACAATGCCATTGGTGGGGGAAGGGAGAAGGCAGCCTACCAGTGTTGACTGTGGGTACACGGCTGTGAGGAGGCAGGTGGCAAGGGGGTAGCTGAACTATTTTCTACCTATCGCCTCCACAAACGTCAACCAGGGTCAAGTTAATCAAATAAGGCCGCGTTTCAAATTGAGATCAAGTGACAGTTTACGACGTTAAGTCATTGTCTCAAATTGGAAGTTATTTCGTTATCTTGAAGGGAAGTGCCCCTGTGGATTCCTAAGATATTTTTAGATTAAAACAGCTGCCCGTGAGGCAGATTCGGTCCAGTTTATGTTTCCAATGTAGACCATGCAAAGACCATAAAAATATGTGGCTAGTGTTTTTTGAGCTTGTAACTGTTTGTTACAGTATCACACGACATGGTATGGATCTGAAACAGATCGTTTTTTGGTTGTTTACATGTACATTTTTACTTGATTGTAACTTTGCGTATGTACATAGTATTGTGTTTGTATCATTCTCTCCACTCTGCCTGGTCTACAGTCAATGTCGGAGACTACATTCAAGCTGTGCTGGACCGTAACCAGGCCGAAAACATCTCCAGAGTCCTCTACCCAAATGACAACGTACGTGTCTTTTGTTGTTGTTGTTGTTGTTGTTGTTGTTGTTGACCAGAACACATTTGGAACGGGGAGAGTGTGTTTGTCCATCGTGGAAATGAGAAAGGGGACATGAGTGTGTGAGAAAGATAAAGGGAAATCATTTCACATCCGGGAGGTCACATGGGATCGGCATTCTCTCAAGCTATAACCCTAAAAGGACATCGGGGCTCTATGGTGTAGCACACACACACACACACACACACACACACACACACACTCCTCACTACAACACACACACACACACACACACACTCCTCACTACAACACACACACACATACTTACTGTAGGGGATAGTCCTGTAACGTGAAGCACATCAGCTGTTCGAGTGGGGATGAGGAAATCCTTGTCACTCTATATCCTCAGGGACTAAGGCACTGCCCTAAACAGGGTGGTCCGCCTTTTCCAGTTTCTGTGTACAAACAGAGAAGGCCCCATTGGAGCCATGTTCCCACCTTCACCTCTCACACCCACTCAGTCGAAATGGTAGCCTAAGAAATGAGGGCACTAAACTTGGACACAACAGCAAATGTACTTCTACATCTTAGATTCACCATGAACACATACAGTCACATTTTTTTTACGCTAAGTAAAAGGATATCCAAACACATGATGATATAGTGATACCATGTGATCACGGATCACGGATCTCAAAGAACATGGGTTGTAAAAGTGTTGCGTGAGGTTCTGAATCGCGTGTGTCTGTGTTCAGTTCTTTGAAGGGAAGGAGCTGCGTCTCAAACAGGAGTACTTTGTGGTGGCCGCCACACTCCAGGACATCATCCGCCGCTTCAAGTCCTCCAAGTTTGGCTGCAGAGACCCTGTCAGGACCTCGTTTGAGACCTTCCCTGACAAAGTGACCACCCCCCACCCTTCACAGATCTCAGGGTCATTTGGAAATCCTTTGAAGTTATATTACAGTTGGCCAAAGCATTCAACCTGCATGGTATTGTCTCCCCTCCCCCCGCACTGATAGGTGGCCCTCCAGCTGAATGACACCCACCCTGCCCTGGCCATCCCAGAGCTGATGAGGATCCTGGTGGATGTGGAGAAGGTGGACTGGGACAAAGTGAGACATTCTATGACCCAGGGCTTTGTTATGAAGAGCAACGAACTATGCAAAGAAGGGAGGAGAGTGATACTGTAGAGTAGGTGTGGAGGTGTGGTTCTGCTTTGTAGATAGTAAGTTTGGCGGTATTTACTTGTGAAGTGTGATAACTGGAAACCACAATAGTGAGGCATGATCGACTTTATTGTAGAACTATGTACAATTAGTTTATTTGTAAGTTACTTTCTTTTAAAGAAATGATAAGGTATTGCAACTGCAGAAAGGTTTGGTTTTACAACAAACACTTTTACAATCCTTTACAAACAATTTTCTTTTAGAACTGTATCACCGGGTATAGCTCAGCGGTACAGCGGTACCCCCTCCCGTACTTCCCTTTGGATCAAAGCATCCGCTAAACGAACGCAGTATTGTCACTCCGATGCGGTGGTCATGCGGCTGTGTCTGTTGTCATGTGACCCTGTCTCTCTCAGGCGTGGGAGATCACGTGCCAGACGTGTGCCTACACCAATCACACGGTGCTGCCCGAGGCCCTGGAGCGCTGGCCCGTCTCCATGTTTGAGACGCTGCTGCCCCGACACCTGCAGATCGTCTACGAGATCAACCGACGCCACCTGAAGGTGAGATCCTCAACCTCGCGTTGTCAACACCCGGTCCTCTGTCAGAGCTCTCGGGTTTTACCTTTTGAAGAAATCGTACTAATGTACTACGCTCATGATTGTCGTACTGTAAAGGACATAATCCAGTCCTGGTGCGTCCAATTTCTGCTTTATGAAGAAAACAATATGTTGCCGTTGACTGAATACTACAACACAAGCATTAGGACACTTTTGGGACTCCTCGTGTGCGCTGATTTGACCGGTCATGCTCCGTTTGTCTCCCGTTAGAGGATCGCCGCCATGTTCCCAGGAGACATCGACCGCCTGAGGAGGATGTCCCTGATCGAGGAGGGGGACCCCAAGAGGATCAACATGGCCCATCTGTGTGTGGTGGGCTCCCACGCTGTCAACGGGGTCGCTCGCATACACTCCCAAATAGTCCAGCAGACTGTGTGAGTGTGTGAAGCCTATGAGAGATGACCGAAAATAATCATTAAAGCACCACCGAGGTGAACAGGCTCGGCCAACCTCCGATGCTGGCATAGTTTCCCATCCTCCTGTAGATTGGAAACCACCTTGTGCGTGTACTTGATTGATTCGAGACTTGTATTTGTGCAATACAGTTTCAAGGATTTCTACGAGGCGGAACCGGAGAAGTTCCAGAACAAGACCAACGGGATCACTCCTCGTCGCTGGCTCATGCTGTGCAACCCCGGCCTGGCTGATATCATTGTCGAGGTAGGAGAGCTTGCTAGGCCTGACGCATCAGAAACTAACATCAATATATTTTTCTCTCTCCGGGTAGCAGCAGAAATGATAAACAGTTACATCCAACTGTAGGGGAAACTAGTGTTAAATTGAATGTTTTTCTTTTTTTACTCTAGAAAATTGGGGAAGGCTTCATGACAGACCTGTTCCAGCTAAGGAAGCTGCTCGACTTCATCAATGACGAAGCTTTCATTCACAGTGTGGCCAAGGCGAAGCAGGTACGCCGCGGCCACATCAGACTCTTCCACGTGGACAGTTTAACATCTTTCTCTTACAGCCCATTTGACATGTACCGTCTGATGATTTCTCACTCATGTGCTTTCAGGAGAACAAACAGAAGTTTGCAGCCTACCTACAGGAGAAGTACAAGGTCCAAATCAACCCCGAGTCCATCTTTGATGTCCAGGTCAAGAGGATCCACGAGTACAAGAGACAACTTCTCAACTGTCTGCACATCATCACCTTCTATAACAGTAAGAACTCGGGCACATCACGTTGTCATAGCGGTTGAATAACCAGCATGAACCTTAACTGAAGTAAAAAAACATTACAAACAATAGGTTTAACTGAGCCTATCACAATTGACTACATCCCTAACATACATGAACTTCCAAAAGACCAGAATGGTGGTTGGAGACCAGTCAAGTTTCCCACACCAAACTAGATAAAACGTTTCTGGATGGACCCTGCGTTGCGCATGGGTGCTTTATCCCTATTAATGCCCATGGTTTTAGAATGAGATGTCCAAGATGCCCATATCTTGGTCAGATGACCAGACCACATGTTTTTCCACACAGTGTCCGCTGTGTTGTTTAATGTGTTTGTGCTGCCATCTACCTGTAAAAGTCCAAACTGACAGAGACGGGAGGATGGAAAACAACTGTTGTTTCACATTATGTAACTGGCTGCATTGTTTTCTGTTACCCGTGTAGGAATTAAAAAGGAACCCAGCAAGCACTTTGTTCCCAGGACAGTGATGATCGGAGGAAAGGTGCAGTGTGCAAACGCCTCTTTATTTCATCACGGGCGTGTGAACGATGAGAACTCGTTCATGTAGCTCTCAGTCGCTGTCGATATTTCACACGTGTCCCTTTTTTACCCAGGCTGCACCTGGCTACCACATGGCCAAGAATATCATCAAGCTAATCACGTCGGTGGGTCAGGTGGTCAACAACGATCCCATTGTTGGGGACAGGCTTAAGGTCATTTACCTGGAAAACTACAGGGTGTCTCTGGCTGAGAAAGGTACGAGGGGACAAGGATGAGGGCTTGATCTTGATTGATAGTGTAAAATAGATAGCTTTTCTTCTGTCAATATCCTCATAAATACTTACACTGGTAATGTTACTTCCAAAATGATTGTATAGAAAACGTACTAGAAACTTTACTAGAAAATAAGGCCACAAAATGAATTATTGAGAAATTATGTATCTAAGCTGTAATATCCAGTATCGTGACATTTCTAAGCGGGCTGTGTTCAGTGCTTGTTTGTCACCGAGCCTGCTCCCTCTCCTGTGTCATCCAGTGATCCCTGCAGCCGACCTATCAGAGCAGATCTCCACGGCGGGCACAGAGGCCTCGGGCACAGGCAACATGAAGTTCATGCTGAACGGTGCCCTCACCATCGGCACCATGGACGGTGCCAACGTGGAGATGGCAGAGGAGGCTGGAGAGGAGAACCTCTTCATCTTCGGCATGAGAGTGGAGGATGTGGAGGCCATGGACAAGAAGGGGTGAGAGAGAAGAATGTCTAGAAGGAATGACTTGATTCAGTCTCATTCGGTCTAAAACCATCTACTGTTGTGGTGCTGAGGGAAAAAAGAGACAGTGTTCCATTCAAAATTCAGAAATGACGCTTGGCATTCTTGATATTACCCTTTTGCAGCCTACATCCTGAAAGTTTCAGATGAGCTGTTCATGTCGTTTGATTGAAATGAGAAAAAAAAGGCCCATTTAATGCACTGTTGTGTTAAATCAGTGCATTGAATAACCTGGACGCCACACGTTCCACGCAGGTACAATGCCAGAGAGTACTACGAGCGTCTGCCAGAGCTGAAGCAGGCGATGGACCAGATCCAGGGGGGCTGCTTCAGTCCTGACGAGCCTGATCTCTTCAAGGACATAGTCAACATGCTGATAAACCATGACAGGTTCGGATCTTATTACAGCCACGTTTGCGTCTTATAATCCGATTTGGCTTTTGTGCCGTTTTGTTTTTCTAAAGTAGAATGTCTTGTCCCCCCCCCACCTCAGGTTCAAAGTGTTTGCTGATTATGAGGCCTACATTGAGTGCCAAGATCGGGTCAGTGAACTGTACAAGGTGAGTCATCTAAGAGGCACGTTTCCCACTCTTGTCAGTGTCAATAAACTCTTTCCCCAAAAGCTCAATCCAGTTTTTTGACCCCACTAGGGGACGCTAGAGTGCCTCGCACACTGTGCCCGCTGTGCTGTAGCAACCTGAAATGTCAACACCGTTCTTCCCAAGCCACCGCCTCTAGCATTGTGCTATGAGGGAGGTCAGACGCGTGAGCTCGTCGGTGGGGGGGGTGTGGTGCTGGGTTACGGGCTCGTGTTTCTGGGCGCTTGTCTCTCATTGAGCGTTGCTGCTACTGTTGGCATAGACACAATCTGATCAAGCGAAAGGTGCCTAAGTGTGCATCACATCACAGCATTAGCTGCTTAGGTCAGCACTGCCATGGGGTGTTGCCAACTGCCATCCACACTGCCAACACGGAAGGGTGTCGTATTTCGTTTTTGTCACAAAGGTGGACTACAATTATGTGGTCGAGTGTCCCTGAACCCATATGATGGAATTAAGGACATGGTGGCAACATTTTGCAATGTGTAAAATAACTATGACTTGTGTTTTCATTCTAGAACCCTAAAGAATGGACTAAGGTGGTCATCCAGAACATTGCTTGTTCCGGTAAATTCTCCAGCGACCGCACCATCTCCGAATACGCCCGGGAGATTTGGGGTGTCGAACCGTCCAGCGTGAAGATCCCGCCCCCCCAACGAGCCTGCCGTCGAGTCCAGTCGCTGAGAAGCTGCTGGCGCTCCCATTCGTCAGAACTCCACCAGTCACGTCTCTCCCTTCATCATGCAGCTAATCCCTTGCAGCCCTCTGTGACATTGCTTGTAAAAATGGCTATACAGATACGATTTGATTGACATCAGAGGGGACTGGAAGGGGCCACACAGGAAACGCTATAGCTGTTGCTTAGCTTCACTCCTTATTTTACTTGAACATACCTCTTGATTCTGTGCCCAACAGACCAGTGAGACAGGCTAACTTGCTGACTCAAAGCAGTCAACCAAAAACTCCTTAAGCCACACAGACCATTATTATTATACCTCCATATTATATCTCCACTTTTATTGTGTATGTACTGTAGTTTTCTGCTACTGATGGGACTTTAAGCGCGGGGGAACAATCTTGTTTTTAAGCATCCCTATTTAAACATTTAATGTCTGACTCCGTTGCATAAAATGCATACTGTGAACTAGCTTGTTATCAGTGGACCAGTATTTATCATAATGTTCATGCTCTCGGTTCTTCATACTGGTTAATGGGCTGTGACAAAATGTGCCATGTTCCTTTTCTTTTGTATATTTGTAATGTAAAGGAATTTCCATCCGTTGTGCATTCTCAGTGACTTTACACAACATCCTGCACTTTATAAAGACTACATTGGAGTGGCTGACATGTGTCACGTGACCTATGTATGCATGTGGAGGAATGGCTATATCCACATTCTGGTGTGACAGTGAGCTGTACAAAAAAAAACATGTCATATTCAGTATACCTTCTCCTTAAAGAAGAATGTTTTCATCTGCGAAAGATTGAAGTGATGTGGCGATCAACAAGATTGTTATAAAATAAAGACTTCTGCACTTACCATTTGAAAGACTGTCACATCAAGTCTTATTGAAAGAGTGCCTGTCATGATACTGAAAAATCAACAAGTTTAGTTCCAGTTGTACAGGCGGATCTTCCTATGTCATGGCCTCCACCCCTCTCCTCTGCGATCTGGCCATGCCTGTATGCTAAACAAGTCAAACAAGGCTGCTACAACTCCCATTCACCAGCACCAAGCAACCACATTTCAGCTAACCAATACTTAGTGAACAAAAGAATATTGTGCATGTCATATAGCCAGTTATAGCACCCGTTTTTCAGAAACCAACTTGGGTAATTCAATCATTCCATTGTTTATTCTTATATTTAAAAACATAAGACTTGTCCAGTCCAGCTCCACAGCTGGAAAAGTTACTTAAGTGTAAAACATTAAAATATCAGAAAGGAAAACAAGACATCATCCAAATAAATGGACAGTTCAAGAAAAATAACATTGATTTTAAAATACATTAAATTAAACATTTTGTTAAAGTTGTCCCCAGGTATCTAGCTCTGGTATATTGAAGTAGGAAGTTGGTGTACATGACCGTCACATCCAACTTGCACTTCTACACACGGCCAAACAGTTTCAGAAGACATCAAACTTACATAGAGAGTGAACTCGGAAAAATGTCAGATGGAGGTACAATGTCAAGGTCCTGTGCGACCAGAGATTCCAAATCAAATCTGTGAATGAAGGGGTTTCGAGGAGTTGCCATGACATAGCGACTCGGTTTATAAAGACGACATCCACAGCTGCCTGGAGGATGGAGCTGTGCTTTGGAAACGGTCACCTGGACATTTGTAGGGCTAAAACAATGTCTAGTAAGGACTATGAAATATGTATCTGGTCCCCTAAACTGTGCAAATTGCACACAAGCCCATAATAAACAGGACATAAACCCATACAAAATAGTGATTGTGTTTTATTATTTAGAAGTTCCGTGGCTTGAATAGTTTTCATCCGATTCAGAAACACTCTACATCCCCCAACTCTAATTGGAGAATGCCTACAACAGTCTAAGTCTACTGTCCATTGTACTGTACATGCATATATTGATACATCTTCCTTTGGTGAGCATATACTTCACTCTCTGCCTATTCACCCCAATAACATACAAGTCCTACATTCTTGGAGAGTTGACCCACTGTCAATAATGTGATCAATTGATCTGTTCCGTCTCTTTGATTTGTAAGTGAGGAAACACGGAGCTAAAAGGAAGTCTGAAGATTAGGAAATATTTGACCTTACTGCTTTGATCTGGTGCTGATCATGAACATTGCACACCCCCAAACCCTAAAAGCAACACTGTTTAAACTTGCTTTTAACAACAGCCAATCCACAATGACAAACATTTCCTTTGACCTGATGAGACTGCATTGCCAAACAATGACTATGAATGAGGGACTTGAGATTGAATTGAAAACAGACTAACTGAATCAGAAGCTCTGGTCATTTCCTGGCCCCAAACTGGTCTGGTACTGCATACTTGATCTAGGGGCAGGAGGGGGGGGGCAGCATTTCCCCTCAGCAGCAGCCAACACACTGAAGTCTCACTGCAGAGAGCAGCCATCCTGCCACACTGCAGGTGGTGCTCAGCCTCACACACACACACACGCGTGCACACACACGCACACGCGCATACACTTAGAGCCAAACTAAATTAATTACAGCTCCACTGCACAGCTGCCGCCCAGTCACAGAGGACATAAACCATTAAGGACCCAGACCATAACAGTGAAATAAGCACTCCTCTTCTCCACGACGTAGGTCTGAAGAAGAACCACTCGGACTAAATCAGATGTTGACATTGCCAATCATTCTGCGAGGGAGTAACGACTTGGGGGGGTGGGGGAATTATCTTTAACTATCAGTGACCCAGATGACATAAAGGCATTTACTGAGCCCTGCAGTCCTTTCACCAATATTGCTTCTTAAGCAAAGTGACAACACTTCTCTGAGAAGATAAATAATGATACTTGGTGGCCCCAAACCCCAAAATATTTAAGTTAAATGTATATTATTATTGGAAAATTGTGATATTTAAATCAAGCTAGTTCCAAGAGACATTTTAACAAGCCTTAAGCTTCACATAATTTTCCAAATATCCTGTCATCCGATATACATATTTAATCCATAATATTAAAACAAAAATATATATATTGTTAAACACATAGGTTTTTAAGATCCATTTGATGGGCATTAACATCTCTTTCGCTGACCCTTCGGGTGAATGTACATCATTTCCAGTCCTTGTGCAATGAAAACTTCATCCACGGCATTTCAACGCCAGTGACGTTGATGTCAAGGCTCATTAGATTAGTGCATATTTATACTTTGTGCTCAAGCTGTCCTCTTGATCTCTGCAGCCATGACAACGAGCCACGTCCGCCAGTTGCCCCTCTCCTCGCCAGTGCTCTGGTTTCGCTTGCAGGTCATTCTCAAGGTCAACAGGAATGCTAAACACCACGAATGGCGTGTCCTCAGTCCATGCATGTATGTACAAGTTCCGGTGATGTGATGATGCACTAGCCTCTAAGGTATAATGGGTGTGTGTGTGTGTGTGTGTGTGTCAGTATGTGATGTGTGAGCGTGTGGTAGGAGGGAAGAGGCGTACGGGCAGAATCGTTGTCAGCTATGTGTGTGGATGAGACGAGCCAAGAAAGTCACTATAAAACAAAGACAAAAAGAGAGAGAAGAAGACAACAGTTACCGAGAGTCTCCATGTCGGCCGAGAGGCTGCCAAGAGTCTTGGTGAGACTCTTTCATTAACACCCTGTTTGCCATATTAACACACCCCCACTGCTCAACTCATTTTCTCCACTGGTGAGTCACTGCCAAATTCAGACCCCGGTTGTGACACACATTGTCAACTGTGAGGCAGTCTGTTGCTCGTAGAGGAACTCGAGTCTGAACTAAGGCTGTGTGAATCAGCGGCTCTCGGATCATAGGAATCCCGATGGCAACCGCTAGATACCCTCCGGTTAACAGGGTTGATATTAACATCAGTTAGCTCTGCACACGTCTGCAAGCCAGGATTCATCTATGACGTCATGCTCTGTAGAGGTCGGGTAGGTTTACAGTATGCGTACCTGAGTATGTGCGGTAGCTCTGGGCTCCTGTAGATGAACTTGTGTTTGTAAGCCAGGGAAACGGGGAAGGGGATGAACTGGACCTTGTGGCCGCTCAGACTCTTGGACTGGGCGGCGATGTTGTAGAGCTGAGGAAGAGAAAGGGAGAAAAAGGAATTGTGAGACATGTAATCGACATGTTTACCCCAGTACAAGACAGTGGTATTGGATGTTGACCGACAGCAGTGGTGACGTCTTTGAGGGAATTGCAGCTCAAAGGTTTTCGTTTCCCCACGCTGCCATAACGCAAATGAAATTCAAGTCATTATTTAAAGTTAACAGCCTTTGAGAGACTCGCATAACTACACTTTGAGGAATGAGCGCTGGCATATTCAGCACTCCTTTTTCCAAATAACATTTTTAATCAAATATGCCGGGATTTTTAAGACATCATAAAAGAGAATCCATCTCGAGTAATTAAATTGAGAGTAATTCTAAATTGGCAACGAGCAGTGCTTGGTGCCAAGACAGCAGCCACCTTATCGCTGCAAATAAACCGGATATTAATTACCTACACTAATTAAACTATATAACATGCTGCTGTTGACTTTGGTCGACCAAAGTATCGAGCCCTTCATTTGAGGACCGGAGACTTCAATCAGGGCGAAGGAGTAGGTTCACAATGACGAGGCAGATTATGACCAATGAATCAGCAATGTGACCAGAAGAAAAATGGCCAGCTACCTTCTTCCCCAGATGAAAGGGCACAACGGTGTCATCCTCGGCATGAAGGATGAGCAAGGGACAGGAAATATGGTTGACACTGCCAGTGAGAGAGAGAAAGAGAGATAGATAGAGATGGATAGAGAGAGATAGAGAGGGCACAGGCAGAAGTTAGGGAACATTCCGTGGAATGTTCGAAGAAACTTGCAGGACATTAAATTTTGCCACACTGACATATCGTGGCCTCAGTATGGGTTTGTTTGACAGAGATGAATGGTAGTCTGCTGGGGTCAGCCCTAAGCCCCCTATTGGACAATAGGCCTAGGGCCCTTCCTGGGTTGCAAGCCTAGTCAGCACATACCAGAGGACAAGTAGGGCACACACTGATCTTAGTCCTCTCATGCTGAGAATCAGCCCCACGAGAGTGAGCATGCGCGCGCACACACCCTTTTAATATGAGGGGAAAAAGCGATTTAATAAGATGTCGAGTTGCCATATTGACCCACAACCGCTGTTATGTAAACGTACTCCGTGTGTTGTGTTCAGGGACTGTACTCTGCCCTGCTACTTAGTCTGAAGAACTGGCTGCTTAAGTACGGAACTGGAATCGGAAAGTACAAAATAACGGAATGTTTCCGAGAGCTGAGATCGGGCACACTTACTTCTCATCACTGGAAAAGTGGATGTCGTTAGCGGAGATGGGGTCCAAGAAGAACCAGTCGAACCCCGGGAGGTATCTGTACACCTGGCAGGACACGAGGAAACACAAGACGCTGGGGAATAGGACAGGACAGCATCTCGTTACGGTGACTAGACGGGTGTGGAAGGACGCCTCACCATTGAGAAGGGGTGGCTCTTGGCTTCCTCTCTGATGTTGGTGAATGGAGACTCCAAGATTAAGGAAGCAGGGGGCGTTCCTGAAAACATGGGAAACGGAGAGAGAAATCGATTCAATGTTTTAAATAAAGGGAGTCAGATGGCTGAGCGGTTAGGGAATCGGGCTATTAATCAGAAGGTTGCCAGTTTGTTTCCTGGCTATGCCATTGACGTTGTGTCCTTGGGCAAGGCACGTCACCCTACTTTGCCTCGGGGGAATGTCCCTGTAATCGCTCTGGATAAGAGCGTCTGCTAAATGACTAAATGGAAATATAAATTATAAATGAAATACATTTACACTTATGTCTTGGACTTCTATTCGCAAGGAATATTGAATACAATACAGCGCGCTTGGAAAGGATATTCCATACATTTCAACTATGCTGGGTCAGTCTCGTCTCAGACATGTCTGGACGCACTGCTACACTGTAAGCCAGTCCCAGACAGAGGGGTGTGAAATATTCAGCCTGGACACTTGATACATGGGGAGGTCTTGTGTGTCTGTGTATTTATGAAGTCTTCTAGCCAAAGGCCAGTAATCTTGGGCAGCTATTGTCGCAGCTCCTGTACACTGTGCTCAGGTCAGACCCTCAGCATCTTCAGAGCTATACGTCCTTTTTGTACACTCACCTCCATCACACAGATGCCTAACCAGGTTCGTGGCCACTCTGGAAATGGAAAGGAGCAATTAGTCCAGAAACTTAGAGCTTGATGGCTTTCTATCTCTCAGCCTACTGCTCCATATAATTGTACATGCCATTTGGACAGTCACTATTCAAGGGCAACGTTACAAAGAACCAAGGCTACATTGTGTAGACTGCCGATGGTGAAAGCTTGGCCAAGCCTGTGTGTGTGTGTGTGTGTGTTCCTACCCGGTTCCCAGAGAGTGGCCCCAGATGTGGAGGGGTTTGCGGCCGACCCTTTCCTTCAACCACTGGTAGAGGACCAAAGCGTCTGATGTCATACCCTGCTCAGAGGGGCTGCCCTCAGAGTCACCCCAACCTGGAAGTCGGGAAAAACAGTCGTTAACACTGCGCTAAGTCATGATACATTTCCTTCCGGGATGATGGAAAGAGACATATGGGGAAAACGATGTAGCCCTTACCTCTATAATCTAAAGTGACTACATGGTAGCCTAATGAACTAAGAACCTGGGGACAGAAACAAGCACATGATTAAATGTCCTGGCGTCACACTGATATTATACGATTATTGTATTGAATACGATAGGGAATAGGAAGCCCGTCACAGGTATCTATAAATACAGTAGCACATGTTTAACCTTACTTTGTAGAGTTGTACTCTATGGTCTCCTCCTCTGCAACAGAAAAGAAGAACAAGTTCATGAGGTGAGGGGTTGCAAGCACACCTGCCAATCGCTCTCTCCCTCAATGGATTGCCTGTGCATAGCCTCCAGTCGGGGGCAGAAACTGAACTTTGCGACGACAAACAAACGTCGGGGGGTTAATCTACGGGCCGTGTTAGCTTTGGGTACCGTGTGGAGGAAGGGCTTACCGCGTGCCCGCGTTGCCATGCAGATACAACATGACCGGGTTGGGGGACCGGAGGGTGCTGTCGTACCACTCCCTGTCCTTCCCCTGCGCCTCTTCCCACATCTGGTCTGGGACTGTGTGCCTGTGTGGGGGGGAGGGGGGAGGGGAGAAGGTGGTCTGAACAGAGCTGGAGCATTGACAGACGAAACTCCATTATGCAAAGGTCTTCATTTACGTACACTGAAGCCATTGTGTCGGAATACGCTTTGCATACGTTTGTAAACATGCAAGGCTGGGCATGTGTTTGTGCACATCTCACCATACACCAAGGTTGATGCCCTCCTCTCGCTGCAGGTAGAAGTTAAAGGTGTGGTTAAGACCCTGGTCCTGAGGTCTTTTCAGGTCAATAAAATAGGGCAGCCGCACTACAGGAGGAAGGGGGGGTAGAGAGTCACGCGTTAGATGGGTTTGTGGGAAGACAATTGCGAAAGTGCACCGAAAGTACAATTGGTGGAGGAACAGTCTCTCTCTTTATGCTTAGTCGGGCCTCACGAGACACTTCCACTTCCTCCCTAGACAGCTCGCTTCATCACTTCCTCCACGGCGACCTTCCTATACAAGAAACCCTAAAAGCGTTCAGTTGTTGTCAGCTGGAATTAAGAGTTGAGGCGTCTCTTACAGCGTGTCTTATTGTCTGTGACTTTTTAGCGTCACGACTGTGTGGAGCTCAAATCCATGTACCAGTACATCCAAACTGTAAATAAACTGACTTTACAATTCCAGGTTCATAATTACAGTCCACGTCTGCCACATCCATCATGGAAATACCCAGCAGAAACCTCTTTCAACAATTTCCATCCAACCTATAGTTCCATATTAGTGGCAGGTAACTGAAGACCATCACTTGGGATCTCTGGCTGGCTAAAGCTGACTCATCAATGTTGTAGGTGTAATGCTGCCCGTTACGGCCGATAAAAATGCATGAAAAGCACTTCAGTTACACCCCCCACGCTCCCTATCAGATGGTGGGGATGGGGGGGTCACACGTGTGTGTGTGTGTGTGTGTGTGTGTGTGTGTGTGTACGTGTGTGTGTGTGAACGTGCGATGAAACCCTACAGATGGAATGTCCTCCTTTTAGTACTGCCTCCGTCTCCGAGTTTCAGGCCTTGTTGAATCACGTGCGCGCACACACACCCAGACGTACGGCCTCTCACATCTGCTTGTGCGTGCCCTCGGAGTGAACGGCCCCGGGGGCCGACCCGTGGACTGTGCGAGCCACGCTACATTTGCGTAAAAAATCCAAAACATCACGGGTCGAACGCATGAGAGCTCTTTCTCCTTATTAAAATTTGCCGCGCAATTACACTTGTTGACTCACTCACCGAAATTTAAAAAGACTAGTTTGGCCTGAATGGATGGACAGAGCTTGACGATGAAGGGAATGGTGATGTAGATCCCGAGCACCCACAGCAGGATCCTCTTCAGCCTGGCTGCCAGCCCGTATCTGGAACACAGGAAACACACAAGTCTGGCCCCATATTCTCAAAAGGAAGGCACATGATACAACGGTTTAATGTTTCAGTTGCATTCCAGGTTAACGCCTTATATAGGAGGGAAGGATATTTGCCATTTATGGAATGTAACATGACTGTGCTTTGTTAACTAGGCGTAATAGTAAGTTGTTAGAGAAGCAGAAAAACAGGTCTTGAGAATTACTAGAAAGGTGGCTCTATTCAGGACGATAATGAAGGCACACTGCAGAGTGGGGTGGCCTGTAGAAACAAACGGGTCAAAACAACCAAAACACAAACTATAACCAAAACCCTGTATCCCCCTCTCAGAACGTAACCATTGTCCGATGTTAGATGCACGTTTTGGCCCGGGAGCAGTGGTTCTCACTGTGACCTCTGGTTCAACAAGCACTGTACATGTACATGTCCACATCTTTATCATTACTAGAAACCGCACCAACAGTGAACATCGCCATTGAATGTGGCCACTCAAGGGAGAGAATGTATTTTCTTTTTTTTCCCAGTAGATAGAAAATGAATTCTGCTTTACTCCGAGCGCATCAATGCGTATTAACACGTCTCGACCCTCTCAACACAACATGACACATCCATGTGTTGCACACTCCAGTGGATCATGTCTCTTACCCCACACGCAGGGAGCAGTCCCTGACACACACTAGGACCAAGCAGCAAGGACTCAGCCAGTCAGGGGTCCCCCTGCAGCGGAGGGGGAACAAAACCACACACAGGTCCCTCTCCGGTTCCTCCAGGGGGAAGGGGCTCCATGCAGAACGAGGCGACGCATGCTCACGGTGTTTGTGCTCGTCAAGCATGACCATGCGTGTGGCCGGGGTGTGCGCTCGTGTGAATGCGTCTTCACGTTAGGAATGGTGAAAAAAGGTCAGGGAGGGTGCATGTTTGGCTTCACTTTTCTCTCTCTTTCCCTTTCTTTCTCTCTCCATCTCTCTCTCTCTCTCCTCTCTCTTCATCTCTCCCTGGTTGGCCTTCTCCGTGGCGTGTTACGGTGCTCTCGGCGCTGACCTCTAGCACCCAGCCGTGCTGGTGGGGCTGATGTGTCACGATGTTCCGGCTGAGGCATCAGTCAGGGAACGGGCCGGGGGTGCCTCGTCACAGCTCCCCCTCTCTCTCCCCCCCCAGGAGGTACAGTCACCCCGGGGAGGGAGGGGTCACTCCCTGCTGGTGGTGTGTCGTAACCTCTAATGTACTGGCGGTGTTGTGGACTGTGTAACACAGAGGGGAGAGATACAGTGGGCTGCTGAGTAGGAAGTCACTTAAAAAACATACATCTTAAAAGCGGCAGACGTAGGCCTAACGTTTCCAGGTTTATTCGCCATCAAATGATCAAATAACACAAGCCTGTTTCATTAAATAAATGACAAGATTCGGATTTAAATGGGGCTTCTCAGCTTGTTGAGTCCTAAGCAAAAGATTGGATTCCATCAATTCTCTCTCTCTCACACACACACACACACACAGCGTAAATGTAAACGTGCCTTGTGAAGTTAGTGCAGGGATGCAAAGCCCATTTTCAGAGTGTGCAGCACAGCAGCTAACTGTGGGTCTATGAATAATGCAGACTTGTTGAGAGAGCCCGTGAGGTACTGTGTTATCGAGGAGCCAAGGGGAGAGAAAGAGAGATAGACAGAGAGAGAGGGAGGGAGGGAGGCCGACAGAGAAGGCCGGGTCAAGTTCCATAAACACTCAGTCACGTACCCTGAACATTATCTGAAACCTGATATGGAAACGTATAGCTAGTACACCTAGGTGAATGGCTAACATATACCTACCACACCTACAGGAAGACCACGGCAACCGGCAGTCAGTATCATGCATTGGTATGCTAGTATCTGTGTGAATATGCAAAGCAAACCCAACGTCCTTTACAGATAATGAAACACATGAGCAGGTTCGGCGCTCAAAGTGGCAAGCTGGCAGCTACGTGCTGAACTGACTGGAGCGCAAGGCTGACAAGTTCGGACAAGTTCAGAGAAGGTGGACTGCTTAGTTCAGAAGTGGCCTGGCACTGGCCTTGCCAACCAGACAGACGGTGGTGCGGCGGTGGCTGGATCACCGGCGCGTGAAGCCCTTCTGTCTGCAGTCCGAGCTACCGTAGACTACTCTCCGGGGTCCGGGGGACGGGGTCAGACTGGATTTGGACCGTTTTCAAAGCGGGTTTACAAAGTGTGCAGCGGCCAACTACCAAATGGTGTGTGTGGTCATAGGTCAGGTGACTCGGGTCGAGTCTCGAGTGGGGAAACACCCGAGCAGACTGGAGAGGCGCTCGCAGACTCGCAGGAGAAACGACGTCGGTCAACAGAGACGCAGGATGCGACACCTGCGTCGCTTGTTAATGCGTTTAGCTTACAGGAAGCCAGGGGGGGGGGAGGGGGAGGGGTTTAGGTTTGGTGCATGCAAATCTGACGCCATATGGGCCTGATTACAGCCCCGCGGTCAGGAGCAGAGGGGAAGCTACATTGCATCAAATCCCATTGTTCATCTGCCCCGCCGACCGGCTTCATCCTTCATTGGGGACATTGAATAGCCCGCGTCGTCCGTGTTAGCATGGTATAGCGTACGCCAGGGTATTGAACATTTAAAAGCTCATTACAAAAGGATTAATCGACTGTATTAAGGATAGAGGCAAAAGAGGCTCGTGCCATAACGTGCCTAATTAATATCAAATAACATTTCTCTAAGCCTGCTTGTCTTCAGGAGTATCAGCCTCTGCCTGTGTGAGTCTCTGGGAGGTTTAAGCCTAGCTCATCCCTCCCCTGCTGAGGCCCAAGGTGACAGTGCAAAGCAGCCAGGACCTTGAGAGGACCAGGTCTGCCTGCCAGGCCGGAGCAGGGAACGTCAGGCTAGCTTAACGCAGCCTGACATGGAAGGGTTAGCGAGATACTTAGGGTGTTGGATTTCAGAAGCGC
The DNA here is from genome assembly GCA_903064625.1 of Mallotus villosus. Taxonomy (NCBI): domain Eukaryota; kingdom Metazoa; phylum Chordata; class Actinopteri; order Osmeriformes; family Salangidae; genus Mallotus; species Mallotus villosus. Next base: position 93,976 of record CAEFZP010001045.1, read on the forward strand.
TACTGTGCGTCGACTACAGCTGCAGGAAAGGTTCTCTCGGGGTCTAGAGCTTTGATGTGTGGGGAAAAAAACGACGAAAACCTGAGATTCTTTTTTGGGCTATTGATACCGTGCAGGCTGAACTTCTGTCCCAACCTCGATGCTAAGTGGTGAGGATGATACCCACTACTTCAGACGGCCCGCGAGAGCTCGTGTTCCCTGAGTGGATTCTAAAAATGTGCCTCTGCATCGAGCGCTGCACACCCACACAGTCTCTCATAAGCTTGCTCACCACGCCACGTAACACAAGCTCTACTGTAAGATAGTCTGCTAGTCGACAGAGTTAGCAGGAAAAACAACCAAGATGCTTCACCTCTGAATGATGCAAATCAGGTTTTTTTGACCTGGGTAGCCTACCTGACTGGGTAATCATGCTTTTATTGTTTTTAAACAAAAAGGCTAATGGATCTGCAATTAACAATATTCAGTCACATATTCAATTGCACAACAATGCACTACTTTATAGGAGTATTTGGTACTTAGGGGTAATCTGAAGGAACTGCAGGACCATAAGCAGTGAGCCAGTGGAATGGCTGGGTTTTAGGAAGAATTGGGAAATTAGGCTTCATTAAACCGTTTTATTATTAAAACCTTTCACATTTATGAATCTGACCTTGGTGGAGAACAGTGTGAATGCTTATGGGCATAGAAACACCAACAAGACACACACAGCATCATATGGTTGAAGTCATGTGCACAACAAAGGTCACATTGTGTTGGTACGTTCTTATGTGAAGAGTAATGCTACATGCAGTCAGCAAAACCATTCCAACACTTGAGCTTGTTCTGCAGATTTCAAGTGACAGAGAATGGACAAGTCCTGGTCATACAGGGGAATCTTTGGGACTTCCAGGGGGCCATTTTAATGCTTCGAAAATGAGAACAGGAAGTATGCTCCCAGCAGAGATGACATGTCAACGTGACAGGGAAGAGAGCAGACGTTAAATCAATCTACAAATCGGCGGTTGAAAGCATAAAAGGAAGCGGAGCAGAAAAGACAGGGGGCATCTGCTCCGTGGCAGCATCAGGAACAGAACATGACAGGGACTTTGAACTAAGTGAACGCATGACACCTCCTAATATATTGAAGGCAGAGAGGCAGACAGGCAGCTATGTAAGGAGGCAGTCTACCAGGGGAGGCAGTAGGACAGGAAGAACTAGGGAGCAGATGGTGGACCTAGAGGGAAATTAAAGTCAACATGTATTACTTAGCGGTACGTTCAAAGGCCTGGCGGGCGATGAAAGGACTGTATCAATTACTATGTCCATCTCTCTCCCTCTCTTCAGTATTTAACAATGGGCTTCCCTGCCTCTACCAAGTTAACTGCCATTCTCATTATAATGTTCCTGTACCACACACCTTTCCATTAAAAAAGTCTTTAATCCACCCACCCAGCAAATTAGGTAATATAAAGAGCTCTCCCCGAAGGTTGTTGCATATCTGTTCCATCGGGGGGGCAAGTAAACTAGGGGAATTTGTAAGCCAAGTCCTTCGATGGCTAAGCCAAAGCCAACTACGGTTAGCCAACTCAGATCTCTTCATCGCACCCGGCCTGAGGTCGAGACTGGATTTCAGTTCTCATATCAGGTTAGTGACTAAGGAGGGCCTGCCTAGTGTTGATGCAGACCGACATCGGTAGTCACATGAGTAGCAACAACAGAGAACTACTACACTGGAATTTTTCCAAAACATAAACCTACAATAAATCAGCTCAGACAGATGAAATAGAGAACCAATTACATAATTGATTTTAACCCCAAAATATGCGTTTCCACGGTTACGGACACAGTGCTCTGCCAGGGACAGTGACAGGGAAATATTTAATCGAGTACAAAGACTAGTTGAACAAACTCTTAAATTGCCTATATACGGCTGCTACTTTTACAGCAAATCAGGTCACAGAGCTCACTGAGCCCTAGATCTGTCAGAAGGTTTAATCTAGGATCAACACATTTCCAATTTCCCATTTAATAGTAAGACCAACGTGTTGGTATATAAGATGACATGGTACAACTTCAGCATTTCTGTGAAAAATGTATATCAATAAACCATAAACAACAGTCAAAAAAACCTTGTCTGAAGACAATGTTAATAGTCAGGCTTGAAACAGTTTACCTGCACGCAAGACAAAACTATTGTTTTATTGGACACCAAACCTTAATGGTGACAGCAGTGATTCTCAGAGGAGACATTTGTCTGACTCAGTATTCTATTCACCTCTCTTGAGCAAAACGGAATCTAAAAGAAGAATAGAGTTCAAAAAGTGTAGCTAACAAACAAAGCACCAGTGTTTTCCTGATAGTACATATATTGTTTTGCGATTGTCAAATGTGTTGTAAATTAGTCTGAGATTTGCATAACATTTCGCTAATACGGCTTAGGGGTAAGCAGACTCTTCCTAGAGTCAGAAGTGGCGACACAAATTATCAGGAGATTATTCGAACCTGTGACATGACAAGACACTGGAGGGGAGAATGACCTTGATTTGATAAGAAAAACATCAAAGACAAGGTCAGATAACTCAGGAAGATAATTAAGGTGCATACCCGAGGCCAGCTTGCCTATATTATGGTCTAACGATGTGTTATGCCAAAATGATGCTGTCATTGTAGTGACTAGCACTTGGGATGACCTTTCTTACAGACCATCTTTAATAAGATATTAAGTCAGCCTACTCCCAATGAAGACACATCAACCAAAAGGGCTCTAATGATAGCAAAACCACTTCGTAATGGTCATAGTTTTTCAGCCAATCTACATATTTGTAAAGAATGTTTATCTACATGTATAGGCTACCATACCCAAGCAGACTTGTTATTGTGTTCCTCACAAAAAAATGAAGTTCCATCTCAAAGAAAAACTAGTGTGACAGTTGGTAATAAGAGGTAGACACAATAGTGAAAATACACTATGCATACGGGAATATAGTTTACTTGATATCGTGAACTACCTTAACATGATTTAAGATGGAATATTATGATAGTGTTGGTTTTGCAAAACATGCCAGGTTCTTAAAATCATGCACTGTTACACGAGCCAACATTTTTAAGCGATTATTCTGGTTTACAGTAGGCTACACTGAACTCAGTGACTTGAATGGGGCAAGGTCAATTTATCTTACCTTCTAAATGGTCTGCCCATTGTTTTGTCCAACTCTGACTCGAACGGGACACCGCCAGGCCCGGAACCACCTTCTCCCTTCTTCTCAGAGTACTTTAAATTCGGACTAGTGTCCAGTAATGTGTTCGTGGTAGAGCTGTCATGTTCCACGGTGAGCGAATTATTTCGCTTTCGCATCACTGTAATATAATTGTGAAAGAGAAGCACAAATGCGGAAAATGTGGAATGACCGTTAAAACTAATGATAAAGAGATCGGTCACGAAGATAGGCTGACACCCGGTTGGTGAAACACTGTCAAGATGTAGCCACGGCACAGTTGTTTTCACCCCCAGCAACGCTGACATACAGCACTTTCGCTACATTGTTTGCAGAAGTATCTGCAGTCAGAGACCAGCTGATCAAAATCAACCTTTTGCCTCGGTACTCCTTCAGCCAATCAGAGCAGACCAACTAGCTCGCCATGTTTGTAAGGTCAGAATGACCAATTAGGTAATCAGAGAAACGTGTTTAAAAACAAATCAGAATATCTTAAAATACCTGTTGGTGACTAATATATGCCCACAGAATTTTAGAAATCCCAACCTATATATTCAAGCTAACCTAACTTTAGACACTAGACTACAGTATCTAGCTAGCACTTCCTGTTTGCAAAGCATATGGAACGATGTATGTTTCACAACAGCCTATGGTTTACAAAAGGACGTTACACAGCACAAAGTAATACTAACATTTACCTTTTACATTATATTTGCAGACATCACGACTATCTCAAAACTGTATTGAACTGTAAAAACAGTCCAATAGTTTACGTAGCTGACGTACAGCGTAGTTTGTCACTCAGAGGCCATAGTTTCCGGTCATGTGATCAGTACTGTATTTCGAGGTTAGAGAATTTGCCTTCAGAGTAAAAGCATAGGCTGCCATTACTTGTGAATTTGGTTGCGCGGTTATTGTTACAGAAGTTAAGTCTGGTTACACTGGTTACTGACATAATTGTAAAAAATAAAATAAATGAAAAAACGGACGGACGGACGGAGCATGTCTAAAATGTACATAAAGTGATGTATGATAAATAAGATAAGATAAATCGTTTTTAGGATTATGTTGGATCCTAACATTATACTGACTATATATGTATTTCCCCTTCCTGAATCCAACATAACATTTTGAATTTATGGGAAGAAAAGTTTACTTTTAACATTCAAATAATAAAAAGTTTAATTCGTTTCTTGGCCTTTATTTTTAAAGAAATCAACCGGAAATCAGACTCTAAAATGAAAACAACCCGCCACGTGACGTAAATTTGGCGCGGAAAAAAACCCAGTCAAATGAAGCTGAAAGTGTAAGACTAGCTTTAAGAGTTACAAGGTGTTAAGTAAACATTCAATCCTTTTATGTAACATCTGACATCATTTGGTGAGAAAAATGTTCTGCGAAAAAGCCATTGAGCTCATTAGAGAACTGCAAAGGATGGGTGATGGCCAATTACCAGCGTTTAACGTAAGTTGCAAGCTAGCTAGTTATAGCTCTAGCTTACTGACTAAATTCAGCCAGGGTGTCTGCAGACCAGACCAGACCAGACCATCGTTGTTTTCCAGTGTTGTGACCACTGTCATCTAACCAATTCCATTATTGTCACTGTCAGGAAGATGGTATTAGACAAGTACTGGAGGAGATGAAAGCTTTGTATGAACAGAATCAAAGTGACGTGTAAGTGACTTTGTATACTTGGTTGTCATTCACGAAACGTATGCTTTACTGATAGTGTAATATGTTGAAAGGACGGTGACTATGTTCATATTAGGGGGTTGAATCTAACTTATTCAGACAGTTTCCACGTATTTGTATTTTTATACTGATGAATAATATGTTATCTCAAAGTAATGAAGCCAAGTCTGAGGGCCGGAGTGAGCTGATCCCAACGATCAAGTTTCGTCATTGTTGTCTGCTAAGAAATCAACGCTGCATTGGTGCTTACCTGTGAGTATTACAGTTGACATTGTATAAGTATTAACATCTATCCAAAGTAGTCCACTATATAGTATAGTAAAGCATATGAGTATAGTGTTTATATAGTTTCCTACCATCCATCAAATGTATTGATTGTTAATATATTGTAATTAATCCCTCTATGATATAGCTATGACAGACTGCTTCGGATCAGGGCCTTGAGGTGGGAGTATGGAAGTGTGCTGCCCACAAATATTCGCTTCCACTTGTGTGCAGAAGAGGTAAGAATGTTTAACATAACTCTGGCATTACTTTCAGCACTTTGTTTCATACTCCTGGTATTACATTGCTTTCTGTCCAACGTGTAGTTGGAGTGGTTCAACCAATACAAGAAGTCCTTGGCCACTTTTATGAGGTCTCTTGGAGGAGAGGAAGGACTGGACATAACACAGGACGTGAAGCCGCCTAAGAGTCTGTACATAGAGGTAAGATAACCAACCAGCCCTACCTTCACAACCCAGATTGTAAACTACATGGGACATGTTGGGGTCTTGCCCTCCGAACATCATATATATAATAGTTTGCCAAGTGAATGTCAACTTCTCTCTCAAAGGTGCGCTGTTTGAAAGATCATGGCGAGTTTGAAATTGACGACGGGACTATAATACTTTTGAAGAAAAACAGTCAGGTACGTTGAGACCGCTCATGTGATGTCATGCGATCACTGTCACATTGTTTAGATTTCCTGATATATGGTGTTTACCTGTGAAAAGTGCAACCTTTTGAAAGGTTGTAGGGTGTGATTTTGTTGTCTCACCTCTCGTCCCTCAGCACTTTTTGCCACGTTGGAAGTGTGAGCAGCTGATTCGCCAGGGAGTCTTGGAGCATGTGATCTCATGAATGACCAACCCTTAGTTCCTGTAACCGTGTGTCCACAGTGTGAGCAGCTGATTCGCCAGGGAGTCCTGGAGCATGTGGTCTCATGAATGACCAACCCTTAGTTACAAGTGTGTCCACTTGTTTTGAGTCCACTAAACATGCACAATATTTAGAAAATGTGCTTTGAAACAAGAAATTCTTCATGTATAGTTGGGGGACATTTATTACTTGGTCAGCTTGTTTTTACAATGATTCAATGATTGTGTAGTGCAGGACAATTCCAGGTTACATCATGTCTCTTTACAATAACTACAGTTGGAGCACCATCTTGTAATTGTGTTCTCAAATAATTTAGGAATCAAACTGTTGACTGTACAGCAGTGCAATACGATTGAAAAATGTGCAGATTTACAAAAAGGTGTTTATCAAAACTTTACATCTAATAAATACTGTGCTTTTGGTTGAGTTTTATATTTAAAAGATTGTAACGAACACCTCAATAAAAAGTGATTTCCCTTGAAGTGTGAGCTAGTCAATCATGTCTCAGCCTTTAACATATTGTACCACTCACCTCATACAGTCTCAGACCTCGCATAAGTACAGTACCTCGAAGTTTGGTGATACACCTGGAATGTTATTTTTACACAATCTGGTCATTCACTGATTAACTCTGAAGTAACGATTCTGGAAGATGGTCACGATGAACCATGGTTAACTCAAAACACAAATGTACCCTTGCCTGATGTGTTTCTGTTATTGTCTATACATGCAAGTTGTGCTGCAATTAACAAAGTACATACAGTATCTTCGAACCGTTGAAATCAGTTGTGGTTGAGAATAAAAAAAGGTAAAATGTCTTTCAAAGACCAAATAAAATACTTAAAACTGACCTTCATTAATAAGGGCCTCATATTGTTGACCTCAATATAATGGGAATAGAAAAATATACCTATACACATAAAACAAAACCACATGTATAATACCCTTGGTGGCTTACACATCAGATGTTACTTTTCCACTGCTCTACAGGTATACCTGTGCTTGGTATGTGCATTCACATCAGCTGCCTAATGGAGATGGGCGTTAGGCGAGAGATGTCGGTGATACTGTGAATAGAATATTGTAGACCTTAAAACAATGATGGCTCCCTGGGACTGTCATCCAATACTGAGTCAGGTAAGAGGAGAGGGACGGTATTTCACAGTGGTCAAAGTCTTTGGGGAAGTTGGCCTGCCCTCTGCAGCTAGGAGGACGTGTTCCTATGCCGTGAGGGAGGCGGGAGCAATCTTACGGAGGAGTTTGTTCAGGGAGTTGATCTTCTCCTCCAACGCAAAGTTCTTTTTCTCGGCACTCTTCTGTCGTTGCTCCGTGACCTGGAGGGCTTTCATCAGTTGGGAGTTTTCAACGTATAAATCCTTAAGCAAGAGGTCTGACTTTGCATTTTTTGCCAGCTGTGGAAAAATAAATGGACGGCAGATTAGACTATGAACCATCTAATCTTAGTTGTCAACACAGTAATGATTGTTTAATATGAATGTTAAACCGACCGTACTTCAAATACATATGGGAAAAGTCATGTCATTTCTGTGAAAAGGGTACCAAGGAGTTCAGCTTTCTATTTTCAAAGTAAAGAAGGATAGCACTGTACGTTGTTCACTGACCTGATCCTTGAGCTGGATCACCTTCTCCTGCAGCATCATGCGGACACTCCTCAGCTTGATCTCCACCTCTTCCATACGCTCCTGCATGTTCTCCATCACCTTCTCATAGCGCTCCTGCACACGGGCAAAGAGCATTGACATGAAAACACTTCCTTCCGACCGCCAGGGCTTCAGTCGCCCCAAAAGTGCATGACGGCATACCCAGAAGCCCTAAAAAGCCAACCCGGAGCTCCTTGAACGTGAGGTGACTACCTGCTGCAGGCCCAGCTGGGCACTGGCCTGCTTGGCTTGTGTGCGGATGGTCTCCGCCAGCTGCTGCCGCCAGCCCTGCTCCTCGGCCAGCTGAGCCTGGAGGTGTGCCAGCTGCTCCCTGGACCCAGCGCCCACCTGCTCCCTCAGATGATGCATCTCCCTGGCGTGGTGGGCCCGGGCCAGGCTCAAGGCCGAGTCCGCCCGAAATGCCTGCACAGAAACATCCAGCGGGGTCATGGGTAAAACGTCTTGAGGGTTTGAGAATGCTCAATGGATTCATTTATTAGTCGATTTAAGTTCCCAAGTGAACCCGGTTGCTCAGTTTGGTAAAGCTAGTTAGCAAAGCGTATGGATTTTCCCATTGGGTGTTCATTGTTCACCTGGTCTTCAACCTCCACCCTGGCTGCCTCCAGCTGTTCCTGGTGTTTTTTGAGGGTTAGGTAGTCCTCTGTCAGCCTCTGAAGATCCACATCCTGGGTCTGCAGCTCAGCCACCTGCAGGAAGCAGAGCGCAGTCAACCTCCATCCCATCAACACGATTATGATGATCTATTTCCGGGTTGGATCAATGCATTTTATCCAAAGCATGGTACAATGGAGGATTTGAACCCCGGGACCTCTTGATCTATACCTACTGAGCAATACCCATCCCATCAACAGTACATCCATAGCCATGGGCACAGGTCAAGCAGTAGTCTTGTCTACCAGCCTCACCCTGTTGTGCAGCTCCTGGTTCTGGAGATGCACGTGCTGGAGCTCCCCCTGGAGGGCTATGGTGGCCTCCTCCTCGTGCCGTTTCTGAGACAGCAGCAGCTCGTCCTTCTCCCGGCTCAACCTCGCCATGCCGGCTTCTAGCTCCTCCACCTGGGGGTCGTCGAGGAGGGATTCAGGGAACAGGTGTTGGATGAGTCAAAGTGTGACTACTCAACAATGGCTCCAAATCATCCTCGGTTTATGGTGATATTTGTGCTGTGACACATCAGTGGTGGAACACGGTACCTTGTCCTGTGCTCTCTGCAGCGTCTTCTGGTGGTTTATGAGTTCCTGGCTGTGGCTGTTCTTCTCCTGACTGACAGCGTGGAGCTGGGAGCGGAGAACCTCTGTCTGGGAGTCCAGAGAACTTAGAGATTCTTGGAGCTTCTCAACCTGTCCGTAAAAACATGAACCACATTCAGCAACCAGGAACATGGGACACAGTTCTGAACATAGTTTGGATGTTGCCCATCAAAGACGGTCGGTCTTTACCTTCAGGTTCCTCTCCTCAGCCTCCCTCAACAGCTTCTCCTTGTCCTTCTCTAGCCACTGGTACTTCAGGGTCAGACTGGTCAGCTCCGATTCCACCTCCGATAAACGCTTGAGCTACAGAATGATACAAGAACCAATTCACATTTCCCTCAAGTAAGAGATTCCCCACACCTCAAACTCATTTTTTTTACGATCACACCAAAAAGGATTAAATACATTATCGACATTAAAATAACCTGGGAGCTACGATCTACCCCAATGCAAAAGGAACCACACCTTTTCCTTGGCCGTGGCCAGCTCCCTCTCCAGCAGTTCCTTGTCGTGCTGCCAGCCTGCCTGCAGGTGGAGCCTCTCCCTCTCCTGCTGGGTGGAGGTCTCCTGGAGCTGCCTCGCCGAGGCCGCCCCCTCCTCCTGCTGCCGGGACACCTGCGCCAGCCGCTCCGTCAGCATCTGCACCGCCCCCTGGTCGGCACGGAGACGGGAGACCAGCTCGGCGTTCTCGCTGCTCAGCTGCAGGTTGCGGCCGCTCAGGTCCAGGACCTCCTCGCGGTACTTGGCGTTCTGGGGTGGAGAAGATGATTCAGGCGTTTTATTCGACGTGGGGTGTCGTGGTTTCATGAATCCCAATTTCGGATGATTGAAGATGAAGGGTTGAGCCCAGTGAAGGATGGTGGATCCTGTCACCCACTGACCTCTTTGTGCAGTCGCTCTTCTTCCTCTCTGCTCTTCTCATGTTGCCGCTCCATTTCATCCAATTTCTTTCTGATATGAGAAAAGGAGACAGAGATTTAAAGAAGATCAAATCCGCTGCAATTCACGTTTCAAGAGTTAAAAGGCTTGTTTGTCTGTAGGTGGTAGTAAAGCAGACTGGTTTACTTTTTTTTGTTGATCACTTCCTCGAGTCTCTGGACATCTTGTTGCAACATGACAAGTCTGTCCTTCAGTGCAGTGTTCTCAGTATTGACCTCATCCAACTGAGTCCTGGAAAGGGAGATTAGGAAGTGAGAAGTGATGTTGTGTGCTACAATACCATAAAATGCCATACATGTACATGAATAAATATTGAGTTTAACTAATCATTTGAAGTTAAACAGAGCAATCAACACAACTGACACAAACATGACCATAACAATGCAGTTAATCATCCAATATATTATCTATCATCATGCACTTAGGTGAAGATCATTCAGTTAGAGATGAGGTGAAATGTTAGTGCATTCCACGTGGTGAACATGAGAAGGTTTGATGTCGAAGCACAGCCTGCAACGTAGATGTGGTAAAAAAAACAAAACACACATTTGATGATCATTCCAGGAGTTAATCACAGAGAGGAACTACCAGTGGATAAAATGATTGTTTCTTTTAGATGAGAAGAGCTGGTTGCAATTAGTCATTCAAATCACAGCCCTTGTGCTTAGGGGCGCGAACACGCCACGACCGAGGCGGGTGGAAGTTAGTCGTCGATGGATGGTTTGATTTCCGGGCATCTGGGCTGAGCACCACAAACCTGAGTTGACTGGGCGGGCCCATCACCATCTCCAGAGCAATGACCAGCCTCTCCATCTCTACTAGCTGCTCCTTCATCCTCCCCTTCTCCCACTCAAAGGCCTCCTTGGCGCTCTGCAGCTCGGCCTGGGAGTCCGAGAGGGCTCGCTGCAGCCGGTCGGAGCCGTCGTCAGCCTGTTCCCGGACGGAATCCAGCTCTCTGTACCCGTCCTCCGACCGCGCGGTCAAAAGTTGGACTTCGTCGCGGTGCTTTTTGGATGAGGCCTCAGCCGTCTCCAGCAACTCTGTTATCCGCTTGTTCTCGGTCTGAAGGTGATCCCCGTGTGCGGTTTGGGCTTGGAGCTGGGCTCTGAGTTCCGACACGCGGCCGTTTGCCTCTTCCTGCTCGGACGCGACGTGTCGGACGTGGCTTCGGAGTTTCGACGTCTCCACCTCCATCTCGACTATCTGGGAGGAGAGCTGGTCGGCCAGTCGAACGTAGTTGGTATTCTCCTGGGTAAGATAATCGCTTTCCTCCCGTTCTTTGTCCAGGGACAACTGGATGTCTGCGACTTTGGTCTGTTCCAGCCTTAAAGCCCCCTGGACACTCACCTCTGCCTTTTTACATTCGTCCAACTCTTTAGTGACACTGTCAAGCTTCAGCTGTAAATGGTCGACAGCCATTGCCTGCTCTTTCAGGTCCTGTATCAACTTGGCCCTGTCTGTCCTGAGGGATTCTAGTTCAGAAGTCTGCTTTAGGTGACTGGCAACTTTATTTTTGAGTGCCGCCTGTGCGCTCTCCAGCTCCCCTCGGAGGGAATCGATGCTTTGTTCTTTGGCCCCGAGCTGGGCTTGCTGTTGGACAAAGGCGTTGGACAGACGACTGCAATTCCCAGCGATGACCTCCTTGTCCTGGCGAAGAATCTCCGATTCGGACTGGAACATGTCCAGCTCCTCTTTTAACTGCGCCATCCTGGCGAGGAGCTTCTCCTCCCCCTCCCTGACCCCCCGCAGCTCCTCCTCGACCGAGCGCTTCTCACACGCCAAGACTTCCACCAGCGCCTCTGAAGACGTCAGGCCGCCCACTCCGTCCTCGACGTGCGCCGACGCCGCCCGCAGCTTAGCCTCGAGCTCGGAGCACGTCGCCCGCGAGCCTTCCAGCTCCGCCTCCAACCGACCGCAATGCCTTCGACACTGACCCAAGCCGGCCTCCAAGCGATCGTTTTCCACGCGGACGTCGTCCTTCGCGGCGAGCTCCGCCCGCAAAGCGGACGCGAGCTCTTCGAGCCTCCGGGCCTCCTCCCGGTGCTCCTCTTCCAGCCTGGTCCTCTCCAGGGTCAACCGCCCGCAGGCGTCCGCCCGCTCCCGGCTCACTTTCTCCTGCTCCTGCAGGCGCTGCCGCTCGCAGTGCAGCTGGCGGAGGAGGCCGCGCTGGGCCTCGCCGTGACACAGCTTCGTCTGACTCGCGCGGCGCTCCAGCTGCTCCCTGATCACACGGCACAGACGCTAAAGGCCAACCGCGCACGCATACAACTCGGGGGGCTAAATTAGCCGCGACGGCCACATGGCTAGGTCCTATCGGCTCGCACACCATCGGTGTGGGACGGTGGGATGAGTCCGGGGTGTTATGGGAGTTAAAGGGGGAAGCTGTAGGGACTCGTGCACAAATTACATGTGGATAAAAAAATTATAACATCTAGGCTTACCAACACTGATGTAATTTTTTTCCCCCTCAAAGTTTCAAGGAATGGACAACACATACCTCACGAGCAACACTTCCTGGTCCATCTTAAGCTTCAGCTCTGCCTCCAGATGGTCTTTCTCTGAGGTGAGCCTCTGGACCAAGTTGCTGATCTCTCTGGCGTAGTTCTGCTCCAGTTCGGCCTGCTCCCTCTGGGCCCTCCGTTCCTGGTCGGGCCCCCAGCCTGGCCCCCAGCCTCCAGCGCTGCTCTGCAGCTGGGCCTGCGTCTTCTCCACCGCCTCCTTGAGCTTCTTCACCTGCTCCTCGGCGTGGACCTTCTGCTCCTCCAGCTCGCTGATCTCCACCTTGAAGCCCTGGGAGATGTCCTTGCGCTCCAACTCCATGTTCCTCCTCATGAGCTCCAGGTTGCGCTCGTAGAAGTTCACCTGTGGAAAGAGGAGAAGGTGACCGCGGTTGAATAGGGATTTTTGTTTACGTTTCGTTATACTGTATATCAAAATGAATGACCGTTCACAGAAGTTCCTCTGTGGAATGGGTTGGCTGAGCGTAACCAATTCCTAGTTTTTCCCATACCTTGGTCTCCAGCTCTATCTTCAGGTCCTGAACCTCCTGACTGTGTCTGTCCTTGAGTTGCTCCATGGCGAGCTCTGTCTCTATACTCACAACAGGGCCAGGCAGACTCTCCAGAGATCCAAGGCCTGAGGGAGAAGAACACACACACACAGTCAGTCAGACACCAAACGACTTTACAAAGACAGAATAAAGTCTGCCAATTCTAGCAATTCTTACCATTCTTGTTGGCCACTTGTAGCGTTTTCCTCGCAAGGGGTGATGTGCCTCTCTTCATGTCAGGGTCATCTAGAAACACAGGGGAGAAATGGCAGTAGTCGTGAGCAACGTCGTTCAGAGACCAGACTGAAACTGAGTATGGGCGTGTGTGAAAGAGGGCGTGGTCATCTGCTGGGGAAAGGGAAGGGGGGGGGGAGGAGACAACTTTGATTTTGTCTTAATATTAGTGAGTGTACAGCACATATATAAACATTTATCATGAGATTGGCAATTTTTTTTTGTTGATTTCTTTTACCAGAGTCTGACTCAGTGGTTAGAGAATGTTGGCTGGCCCAGGTGTGTGTGGATGTGTTGTCTCTCGATCGCCTCGATCTCTTTCCTGTCCCCTGGCTCTTCAACATCTCCAGCTCAGAGTTCAACTCGTCATTCCTGTCTCGCAGCTCCTATGACACACACACACACACACACACACACACACACACACACACAACCTGTCATTTAGGAGGAGTGGTGATGTGGCACGACCAGAACACATGACTCCACTCTCCCACAAAAGGCACTGCAGACCTACTGAGTGAGCAACACCCTGGCCTTGCTCACAGTCTATGAAGCTGCAGAGGCACATCAAACCACACGGCACCCCTAAAAAAACACTTTGCTCACCTTGACTTTCTACTCTCCCAGGGCAAGAGGCATTTGGATCAAAATCAGAGGCTCTTCATTCAACAGCACATTGACCACAGATGGACACACAGTTCTTTGCTTCACACTGGTAATTTACCACAGGCAGCTAAACAGGCGACTGGAAAAGCGAATCGCTTCTCAGAATATTTAAGTATATACACATAGGCCAGCATATATCTACAGTAAAGCTACAGGCATGCAGGCACCCTTACCCGGCACTGCTGTTCGTACTCCTTAATGATCTCAGTGAAGCGCTCCTCCTGGTTCAGCAGCCCACTGCTGTTTGGATCCAGGCTCCCAAACTGTCAATCAGACAAACCAGGAAGCCCATATCAATAATTCAGCCCTTGCTGAACAACAAAAGCTCCCTGGCCCCGGTGTGAGTTACCACAGGGTGATATCCCTCCCCTCCCACGCCTCACCTTGTCCTGTAGGAGCTGGTCCAGGTCTCTCTGCAGTCTGGAGACGGTGGTCTCAGCCTCGCTTAGCTTCTCCTTCAGAAGGCTCGCCTCCTCCTCCAATCGGCCGTTCTCCTGAAGAGAAGAAGACACGATTTTACAACTTGGAGTCAAACAGGAATAGAAATAAGAACTAAACAAATATATCGTGGGGAATGTGATGTGCACTTTACTTAATGAATGAGGTCTCAGGTGGTGGAATGTCGTGGAATGTGTGACCAGTGCAAGTGAGAAGGTGCCTGGATGTAGAATGTCATTGGTCTAGAGGTGGGTGTGAGGAACCTAAAACTAAATCACATGGGCTCTAATCTAATACTCTAATTTAAACTCCTCCAAAGCAGAGGAGGGAGATGAATACCAGGGTGAACAAGGGTAACGTTGCTATGAGAAAGAAACCCAGAACATAAACCACGTTTACCATTGATATTTCCCATGAATAAAGACATCCAAACTGTTTAAGTGCAAGAAGGTTCAATGTAGAGTCGTTTATCAAGCGTTGAACAGCGTTCAACGTTTGTGGGCCACTAACCTGAGTGGCATTGAAGGTTTCCTCCTGCTGACTGCTTTCCTGTGCCCTCAGGGCCTCCAATTCCTCTCGCAGTTTGGTCCTCTCATGCTCCACCTGCTGCAGCAGGACTTCGCTCTCCTGCTCCGATTCGCTGCGCAGGGCAGTGAGCCTATCGCGGAACTCCTGCTCTAAACCCCTACCAATAAGAGAAGGGTCAGAATAGAGGGCTCCAAAACCACTTCCTAATGCCATAATGCCCTGTACGACAGCGCTGCAGGTTTTTGGAGATCAGCACGTAGCATTTGTGCCTGATAGATTAATAGATTAGATAGGGGGTTGACAGTTCGGATCTAATGGCATGAACAAATGTAGCCTAACTGGTGTTGACAATACTTTCGCATGCGTGACTGCGAAAATGCATCCATCTTTCTAGTAAGTCCCGTGCCCGCATACACACGGGGGGCGCGAGCAGGCCTTACTTGATCTTGTTTTCATTCAGCGACTCCATGCTGGCATGCCTGTCGTCCACCTCTCTCACCAGCTGGAGGTTCCTCCTGTCAGCCCACTCCAGGTCGGCCTTCACCTTGTCCCTCTCCCGACACGCCTGGTCCGCCAGGACCCTGGGAACACGCCACAAACACGCTTAGGGGTGAAGCCCGGTAGAACACACACTGGATGTACCACCCCCTTCGCTGGCTGGAGAGAACCTTATCATTCAATGGAATATCTAGAATATCATGGGTAGCCATTTACAAAACCACAAACCAGTCTTTGTTACAATGAAAAACGACAAAAACACTAAAGAAACCACCACCTCTAGATGGAGACATAGTAAAAGATGTCAAATAAGAAATGGGTTGTGTCGACATCATTCACTCTGTGCTCACTGTGTGTCAACCATTGATTACCCCTACGGCACTGCCAAAGCATGACATCCATAAAGAGGCTGATGCAAAATGACCTGGTCTCAGTGTTTGGTCATTGGACATAAACGGAAATGAACCGAGGAGGGAAATCGAAGGGCCGTTCCTCCGTCAACTCTCCGGGGGTGCGGAAAAGAACCTACTGGAGGAACTGGATCTCGTTCTTGTAGGAGATGAGGGCAGCCTGGTGGATGCCGTTGCCGCTGACCAGCAGCTCATTGTCCAGGGCCAGAGTTAGCTCAGCCAGACTGACCCGCTCCTCCAAAGGGAAGTCCAGCGTCTAGACGGGACACACAAGCAGACATGTTGGACTGATGCACCCACCCTCTGGTTGTTAGGGCAGAACGAGGTAGGGTTTGGTTTAGGGTGACCAGCTTCATTAGAACTGGGTGTGATAAGTGGTGTAACCGCTCAGGTAATGTGATGATACGGTTCCTCAAGTCTGCGTACACTCCAGGATATGACACGGGGATTCCAGACGAATGTGTGTGTATTCAGATCAAGGTTCACATGTATGCATCACAAGCCCAGTTACAGTATGTATCCAGCACTGTCATTAAAATGTGTACTTTAAGTTACAGAATTATGCTAGTTTAATTATCCCTGTTGATGTATCCAACTCATGACATAAAAATACCTTTACCCCAGAGCCCTCACATTCAACTTTCATATTCCAGGCCAAAGTAAGAGTCAAAGTTAGCACATACGTGTATTGTAAACAAGACCGCATCTCCGGAATATGTGATGATGTTGCACTTAAAGGCATGATGCTGTTTTTGTTGCACTGTACTCTGTCATATTGTAGCTGAGACATTATTGTTGCACTGTACTCTGTCATATTGTAGCTGAGATGTTATTGTTGCACTGTGCCTGGTGAAAGTACAGATCGTTCCTTGGCTCCGAGCACCAACATACTGTTAGAAAGAAGCACTTCTGATCCTACATGTTCTGCTCTATGTTCTGTATGCCCAACTTGTGTTGCTTTGGATAAATACATCTGCACAATTAATCAAATGTAAAATGTATGTGAGAAAAAGCTGTCTTAACAGTCACACCATTTCAATGACCAACTAAAGGTTGTAAAGGCAACATTTCCAAGAGCATTTATGCAAAGAACTGTTCACAATTTTAAAGGGGTTGTTTGTATCCATGATAGCAGGACCCACCCAAAATAAACCTCACAAGAGAAAGTTCTAGCACAAACTGATCCTAATCAGTAGTTCAGAACCCCAACACAGGTTTCCTTTCATGAGCTTATCTAACAGCAGAGCTCGCGGCGCGCCACTAGCTAACCCATCGTGGTAGTACTGACCTGCAGAATGTCCTTGCTGTTCCTGATCCCTTCCTCAGTCCAGAGAGCGATGACCCTCTCCGGGCTGGTGCAGCCCGACCCGTCATCCAGCCGGCTCAGCAGCCGCTGTCCCACCGTGGCGGAGAGGAGCGAAGGAGAGGTGGAGCGCACCGCCCGCTCCTCGAAGGCCTGGGACGACATGGGAGGTATGTCGAGGTACGAGAGAGTTAGAAAGGTAGCTTACTCCGCCAGAGTCCTGTACACGCGGTCCTCCCTCCGGACAACTGCGATGCCACTTCACAGCTGCGTCTAACTGACAAACAAAGAGGTCCTTGAGGCTGGAGAGGGTTTGTACTGTCTGGCTAAAAACACCTCCTCCAGTCCAGGCAACCGCCCCACTCAGGAATAGCTTGGGCTTCGGTCTGCATTGTGTACTACAAGGCGACCACAGACAAAGGCCGCTTCAATGGTACGAATCAAATGATTTCACGCGCCGCTAACGAACACCCTTTTTTGGTGTCGTAACCCCCTAATCTGGCTTAGCCTACTTTCAATGCCCATGTGCTCATGACATGTATTTCACAGAAACCAGTTTAGAACATGGAGGGCGCATTTAGGTCCTGAAAAGCTCCACGACACGCAATGGTGTCAAAGAGCTGCTCCATGCCTCCACCAAAAATGCCTTCCTAAAAAATGTTTATATGTAATCACCTGCTCAAAGCTGGGTTTATAGGACCTTAGGTTTTCTTTCACAACCCATGTCAACAGACCACAGCCAGATATCAGGCCCGAGTGACAGTACATTATTTTCAAGCTCTGGCTTTTTGTCTTGGTTGTTCAGACAGCCATTCAGCGAGAGAATGCTGAAAGGTGGAGCTAAGCCCCGCCCACAGTAGTCGATTACTTGATTGGCAGCTGCTTGGAGTGCCTTAATTGACCAATGAGTACAAATGGAGCTTGACTTATTTTGGGATCTGGCAGCAAGGTGTTCTTCCTTGCTACGGTTAGGGAATCGGGCTATTAATCAGAAGGTTGCCGGTTCGATTCTTGGCCGTACTAAATTACGTTGTGTCCTTGGGCAAGGCACTTCACCCTTGCCTCGGGGGGAATGTCCCTGTACTTACTGTAAGTTGCTCTGGATAAGAGCGTCTGCTAAATGACTAAATGTAATGTCATGTAATGTACGTGGTGTCAGACTGTTGACAGACGTGTTCTTGTACATCAATGTTTGCATACATGCAAACTAACATGTCAAATATCCCATTTCTTTTCAAACTAAATAGGATGAACGGGTCAATGGATTGCCTTTGGTGTGCTCCGTACTAATCGATAGCATGCAGACATGCCCTAAAAAGGCATGCGAGTGTCTGGATGTCTGAATTCCCCCTCTGATTTGCTTGCAAATGCGTGTGTGTTTATATACAAGCCCAGTGTTTGTGCATGTGCATGTCTCTGACCTGTAGAAGTGAACGCTGGGTGGTGGGACGTAAGGGGAGTGGAGGATGAAGTAGTACCAGGTCCTCCCCCCTCCCTGAGAAGACCCTTCTGGAACTCTCTGAGACTGACCCTCCCATCCAGGTCAGTGTCTAGCCTCCTGAAGAGAACATCCAGCTCCTGCAGAGGGTGAAAACACACACGCGTTACAACCTCCAGCCTCGCCCCTAACCCTGGCATCAGAGTCTCCAAGTCACGGGCCGCAGGTCGAAACGGTCCAGACCTCGGACTGCAGCTCTTGTAGACCCAGGTGGTCGCACACCAGGGACAGCTCCTCCTTGTTCAGGAAGCCCCCGGCTCCCACCCCCAGCTCCTCCAGCATCCCCCTCAGCTGGCTGTCGGCCGCCTCCAGTCGGGGCCCCGGGGAGCGGAGCGGACCGTCTGAGCTTTCCTGCTTCCATCGCTTCTGCTGGCCTGAGAGACGCACAGAAACACAGACAGATGTCAGGACAGCCCTGTGCAGAGAGCACTGTTGGAAAGTCTAGCTGGAAGGTCGCTGCTAAATGCTCATCCGACGTCGTGCGTCATTTGATACGTAAACGGTTGTGATAATAACGGAGGACTGTGTTTTTGAGTTCATCTCACCTGCCGTCCAGTTTGCAAAAAGTCCCCTATTCAAATTCTTGTGTTTGATTGGCGTCGTTAAACTACAACCTCCTTGCTTCAAATCCTCTTATACACATACTATGGGATTCGCATACTATGGGATAGCCTAAACAAGATGAAGCATGTGATGTGTTGAGCCTAGTGCCTCTGCTTAAAGCACTCGTTCTGTAGGTAGGGTACCCAGACCAGCACCAACCAGGAACCAGAGGTCTCCCGTGTGGTTATCAAACGCCTCTATCAAACAAAACCGCCACATCTCTCAAAAACAAACCCTACCTTGCGCTTCAAAGCTTTGGTGGATGGGCTCCTTAGGACTTCCAGTTTCCTCGTCCGATTTGAGACTCTGCAAGTGAGACATGGATGGTAGTCATGGATCAGGGTGAAGCTTATCTCGGATGCTAATACACAAACAATGCCATCCCAGTCAATGTTTGGAGTCTCTGTTCCTAGCCATTTAAAAACAGGTTTACGCTAAAGCTGATGTTTGTTAGGAGAACGTGTAGTGTGTGTGTGTGTTTGATGGTTGAAGCATGTGGGTGAATGTGCCTGCAAGCATGAAACAGCGAAAGCACTGATGAAGTATCGTATTAGCATGGTGCGATATCAACAGACAGCACAATGAAGTTACCATGAGGAATTCCAACCCGCCAACGTTACTTCTGCTGCACTGAACAAGAACAAGCAGCAGATTGTGGTTGCAGACTCTGGTGTAGACCAGTCGTCCCCGGCAACATATGGTGCCTCACGCTAAAGGGCTTAGAGGGTCTCCTTCGTGTGTGTGTGTGTGTGTGTGTGTGTGTGTGTGTGTGTGAGTGTGAGTGTACGAGACCCTAACTAACGGTATCCTAAGATTCATTATAAGAGGCAATGTTTAACTAGGGCTAACCTTTAACCAGTTCTCTTGGCTACTCCAGTTCTTTCCATAAACCTCACCAGGGTGATTGCATTTTAGTCATCCAGTAGTATCCTTCCCAAGCTTTAGAGCACGTTCCTGGTCATTTTTTTAAACAATGATTAATTCACTATTCATCAAAGCTACTCCCTATAATTACAGCACATGATATTGAACCGAATACAAAACACTATAGTATACTAACAAATCTTTATGTTTCATATTCTGCGGTCATCTTGCCTTTCTCTGTCTTTCTGTTGTGTTTCAGCGCCAACCAGTGGTAGAATAAGGCAAGCACCAAAGCAGTTGTTGGATTTAAACACAGAACTGCAGTTTATATAAGAGAAAATCCTCCAGTTATCTCTCCAAAGTTAGCTCAGCAGTCGAATTAGATATCTGCAACTGTAAGGGGAACACACAGGAATCCAGGCCAAATGCAATTTGGTCTATGCATTTCGACTTCCCACTATATCATTTCGATCGATCACATGAGATGGGTCTTAGAATGGTACATGGAATAGGTATTGATTTCATGCTCACATCACGGTATGAATCAATGTGGGCATCGCCCCCAGGCCCCAGTCTCTGATCAGAACACAGGGCAGCTCATTCACGGGACAAGCTACCATCCGTATCCATCCACTTTAAATATTGAACACCGTTGCGTAAGGACCAACGAAACGGTTCTTTACATGCGGACACCGTGTCGGTCTCGGTATTTGTCTAGCCGTCTCTCTCTGTCTCTCTGTCTCTCTCTGTCTCTCAGTCTCTCTCTGTCTCTCTCTGTCTCTCTTTGTCTCTCTCTGTCTCTCCCTGTCTCTAGGTCTCTCTCTGTCTCTCGGTCTCTCTCTGTCTCTCGGTCTCTCTCTCTGTCCATCTGTCAGGGTTCGGTTGTCATGGTTGCCTTTGGGGCTGGGGTGCAGCACTGTGTCCCGTCCTACATTGGACCGGCAGCTTAGAACATGTAAACAAACCATGGAGCAACACAAGATGGAGGATTCTGGGGTGGTCGACTGAAGGGATTCATAATCCTCTCAACAACCTAACAAGGGATTTACCGTTCCGAAGTAATCAATGTAAGCTGGAGGGTCAGCATTTGATGGATGAAAAATGACAGCTACTCTCAAGCTGACACGTTCTGTGTGGAAAACGATCAGTCTGAAGAATATAAAAGAATCTGTGCATGGGGCACCATACCATCATCCCTGCACTAAGAGAGCTCTCTTCGAGGCGTTTGACCTTGACACGCGTTATGACATCATCATAACCCGTTATGACACGGGTTATGATCACTAAATAAATCATAGGAAGTGATGTAAAAGGGGAGATAAGTTCCTGTGAAATATTAAAGGGCATGCAATTCAATTATTTACACAACAAGAGGCAGCTAACAAAATACAGCCAGGATACTTCCACAGTAGTGTGTTTCAGACCCATACCATTTGAAAATGAAGAACCGAAAAAATAGGCCCATGTTGACTTCCCTCTATCTAATCACAATGGTCAGCTACATCTACAGTGCATGTCTGTATCTACAGTGCAGGCCCTGTTTGTGTAAACATCACTGACCTATCCTCTGTTAACCAACACTGTGATGGGGAGACTGCCCTTCTCCCTCTGTCCTCTAGCAGAAATCCACGCAGGATTAAAGCCCTCTTATGTAATGTGCCCGCTGGAAATGTTAACTATTTAGAAGAGATTATTGGTCGAAAGCTTAATGAGAAACATGGTGTGGGAATCTGAGAGACAAAATGAGAGAGACACATGGAGAGATGCGGACAAAGAGAGAGGGGTTGAAAGAGAGAGGTAGGGGGAGAGAGAGAGGGGTAGGGAGAGAGAGAGAAGGACAGAGAGAGAGAGAGAGAGGGGGGGGGGAGAGGGGGGTAGGGGGAGAGAGAAACAGAGGGGGAGAGAGAAACAGAGGGGGAGAGGGGACAAGATGTAACATCCGAAGTGATCCGAGATGCGAAGAGGTTACATAAAAAGCTTTAAATATTTCACAGGTCGGGATTCTAAAACAAGGACAGTGTTGTTTATAAGCAAGCAGCAGTGGATAGCTGTCCGTCATGTCTAGCTCTGTATCATATTAGTATATTCGTATCAATATCCCTAATACTTAGCAATTAGCATAGATAACCATTGCCAGCTTTCCAAAATACTGTAGAAATCAATATCAACACGAAAGGATTCCAGTCATTCTTCCAACCCTCTCTGAACGCAGACTGCTAGAACGAGAGCGGAGGGAGAGGGAGAAAAAAGGGGGGAGGGGGGAGAAAAAGAGACAGAGGCGACGAGAAAGAAAGAAAGCGAGAGAGTGCATGCATCTTTGATCCCCGGCCAAAGCCAACACAGAGGGGTGGTGCAGGGCGGGGGCCAGCCATGAGGTCTGCCAGTAGCACATTCCTCATAATCCCACTTCCTGATGGTGAAGCGAAGCCGGCCCCTCGAACCGCTCCAACCTCTCTGAGACCCAGCTCCCTCGCTCAGGTATTCAATGGTCTGGAAAGCACTACACTGCTGGAAACGTTCAAATGTAAGGAAGCCAACAAATTGCAGGACGTTGAGATACTTGATACAGGCGTCACCCCGAACTAGCACAATGAAAGTCATTCATGGGGTACACACGTGAGAAACAGAGGTGGACGAGTGAGGTTGGGGATTGCCCAGCCCATTTAGACGTGCACTCGCTGGTGCACACTACACTACGTCCACTGCCCAGGCAGAGGAGGCTAAAGTCAGCAACCTTCCTGTCGGTTTCTCAGATTACAACGTAGGGCCCGGTATATGTAAACACAGCAGGAAGAAAACGGAGAGGGAGGGGGAGGAGCACCGTCTTACCTCCACGCTCTCCAGGGAAGTGGAGCGCCGCAGTTTGGCCCTCCTCACGCCGGCCGGGGGGGACTCGGTCTGCTCGGCCCTGAAGGCGGGCGACTCCTCCGAGTCCGCCGTCAGCTCTGCTTCGGGCCTGTCGGGTCGGGGCCGGTCCGGTCGGGACCTGCGGCCATAGCGCTTGGTTCCCTTCACAAACTTGGGCTTCACCTCCTCTGGAATGACTAGAGCGACCGGAAGAAGGAGAGGACACAAAGTATAAACGGCAAAAGAAAGGAAGGAATGCTGTGGTTTTATGGTCTGCTCTGACTTTTCAGCTCTATCGTAGTTAGTTATACAGTGAGCACAATTGCAAATATAGCCTACTCAGTCTTCTGTAGTATGGTGAATGAGTTAAATCCAGAACTCTGAGACAGTGTCATTTAGATTCCCTGTCATACAAACGTGTGGCTGAACATGCCTTTCAAAAATGGGCCATATGAAGCTGGTCTGCAGTGGCCAGCAGCTAACTTGCCACACACATTCTAGAACAATCCCAGGGATAAGAAAGGACACCGCCCTCCTTGATTCAACTAGTTCACAAAACTTCACATTCACTTAACTTGAGACCTAGCTAAATGAAAGGACACCACATCCCCTGGAGCTAGACCAGACCCACTTAACAATATGAGGTCAAATCTTCTCCTTGAGGGACACATTACATTGAGGATTAAACGGTGTCTTCACTGACTTCACTGCTCCTCAACACAGTATCCCAAAGGTAACATCATTGTATTTAGGTATTTATTGTTTGAGTGTAACCATTAGCTGATGCTTACGGTTATGATTAGGACCGGTAAAAGGACCTTCATATTATGTGGATCAACAAAGAAGAAGGATCTTCGTAAAGTTATGAACTTAATGATGCCAATATTTCTTTTCAGAACAATATGAAATGTACGATTCCAATTGAGGATACGTGTACTGTGGCTATTAGCATTGGCAACACCTTGATGAACCTTTTTATCAAACCCTCAATGGCATTTAAATTCTTCAGAGTGCTCACAGGGAATTTTCAAGTACATTTGGAAGGCATGTGTCAACAAGCCAATTTTAGTATAGTTATTAACGCCATTTTCATAATGGTATTGCTAAATCTCAAGATGCCCACACCACAAAGGAGAAAACATGGCATTAAAAACTCCACAGCCATAGATTGAACAAGTTTGGATGATTTCCTGATGCCCTAGGAAGAGATCAGCCTGTTGGGTCTCCACCATAAGCCTACGGTAGTCTAAGCAATATCCGCAATATTGACATTTTTGTCAAGGCAGATAGAAATTGCCTCAAGGATCCCTGTTATCTTGCAAGACAGACTCGTATCCATGGTGACACATTGTTTACAGAAAGCATCTTATCCACATCTTGGCCCCATCATAGGAGCACAAGGATAATAAACAGAACTTGCAGGTTTCAATGCACGTACAACCCACTGATAAGCCCCCATGTAAACAAATCGACTTGCACAATGGCATGGCCGACATTTTTGGAACGAAGACGAATCATTTATGAGTTACTTTAGCACTCAGTGAATGTTGTTGTTACCTGGCTCTAGGTAGCTACTCTCTTCCTCAGAGGTGCTGAAGTCCAGAGAGCGTGACAGCACTGCTACGAAACCCTCTTTAAACTCCTCAAAGTTAATCTGCAAAAGGAGACAGTTATTTAGTTGAGTCAGCCGCTACCAGAGACATCGACAATTGAGCAATCAGAGACTCTTCTAAAGACAACATGAATTCAAAAGAGAAAGAGTGTTGGGAAAGTATCCTAAACATCAAATCGACACCTATTCAATTCATGAAATCACATCATATAGCACTATCTAAAAGCTATTTGCGTAACATGTTACAGTAGCACAATAACTCAATACCCGCGAGCAATGGTGCGGTCCAAGCAGAGTGTTCAGCAGTATAGGAAGGTGAGCGTCAAGGTGCAGTTTATGACAGAGGACAGTCAGGTCTTCCTTGTCCAGGTACCCAGTGCCTGTGGTATCACAGCTGTCAAACTCCTCCTTCAGCTGGGCCACATAGCGGTTCTGCTCCTCCTCATCCATCCCACAACATATTGCATTGACTCCAGCTGTTGAAAAGACAGTGGCTTTGTGAGACCTCCAGCGCTCAGAGAAGGAGCAAAACAGTGCATAGTTCAGCCTATGGCCTTCACTGGAACTGTTTAAATGGAATGTTTATTAAAGATGACGTGAACTTCCTTGGTTTAAAGGCCAGGCCTTCTACATATTGGTATCTGCTGCTTTAAGGCTTGGAATCAGTCCTTGGGAATCCTCCAACCACAGGCTAAAACATCTGCCCTAGTGGTTGCAATGTCCTCAGGAAGTATCCAGCTATTGGCCCTGAAATCCACAGCTTAAGTAAGTTAGGTGCTGTGTGGTAAATAATGTGCAGTGTCATTTAAGACACGTCTGTCATCAAATGCATGTGTAGTAACCTTTTGTAGGCTATAGCTTTCATTCATCTCAATGAGGATGGATAGCCTATTAATGTTGTGATGTGAATTGCAATTCAACAAACCTACATTCAAAATACAAGAAGCGTACATGATAAATGAGACTACTCAAAGTTGCCTTGTAAGAATGATTGTTAAACGGTTTGTGAAAAAAAGCAAATACATTCATTTTAATTTGGAAATAAAGATGACAAAACTGACCATTCACGAAAGCCTTTGAAATGGCGCTGTCATTTACAGTAGGCTACCTCATTGAGGTAGGTTTATACTGAATGTAGGCCTATTGTTCCGTTCACATGCAACCTGCTAATTACAGTCTAAATCTGATATTTAATGTGCAGCTAAAGGGAAATTATTTAAAACATTTTTCTGTTCCCTGGAGGTGAGAGGGTAAACTTCACCATGGGAACGGGGCGCCATAGAGAAACAAAGCCCAGGGAAACTTAAATAGGGTAGTTTATTCTACTAAAATGTTTCCCAATTTACAAAATACAAACGTTTTCGCATTTCACATCATTTAAAAGGCTTTTAGTACCTGGCCTTTGGCGTTGAATCAACTAGGCTATAATCTTAACAAAACAATTGTCTTTTAGTTGCGAATAAATGCCTGCTCATACCCTCTCAGAAAGTCCCCACAAACAGTCCAAGAAAATTTCACGAATCGTCCCTTGTCGTATGTTTCCTCATGATGCGGACCGGTGCGGAAAGATAGTTCTACATCTCGAGAACTTATCCAGCTGTGCCAGTAAGTCGCTTACATGAATTGTCTAGCTGACGATGAGCAATGCAGTAATATACTGAAGAGGCTGGTACTTAGAGGTACCGAAAGCGAGGCTATGTTGATGTGTGTGTGCTGCTGTTGAACACAGCTCACTAGCGCGCCGAAAGTATCAGAATGGAATGATAAAAAACAGTTTGTTGCACACATTCACACATTATCACTAAACACAAAAAACTTAGGCTATACTACCATATTGACATAGCCTATAGTAATTTATGATTTTGTATTTATTTATTAGACCAGGAATCATGCACCATAAACCATTGCATGACGTTATATAAATATGGAAAAAATAAAACCGTTATATCGACCTGCTCTCGTTACTGTTGTGTGAAATAAAAACATGTAATGTAATTCACTGGGCTGAAATAGCAACAATCCTGTCGGATACTTTGATTATGGATTCAATAAAATGGAACCCCATGAACAACTGGCGTCGAAAAAGCGATTAGAACCACTGGAACGATTGATTGGAACGTGTCCTCAACATACGTCACATACTATGCGACTGCAGTTGTGGATGTCATGAGCGAAACATGTTTCTTTAGCCAGATAGCTTTGTCCCGCGTTGGCAGTGACTGTTGAGCTTTTTCTTTATCTTTCTGATAAGTGTCATTGATTCAGGTTCTATCGATTAGGCTATATATATAGCTGTCGATGTTCTTAAATGGTTGCGTCATCATGGATACTGTCTAAACTAAATGTTATGAGAATGGCTTTCAATGGTGCAAGACAACGGGTCGTTAAAACGCCATGCGTGTTTGTTTGCTATGAGAGAAAAACATTATCACGGTACCACACATGCATACTAAAAAGTGTATCTTAACATAACAAATGAAATAATTTCTAATCTATGAGGACATGAAAGTGGGGAATTCTTCCTTCAATCCGTGTTAGAAATAGGATGAATTCGGGTAATGTGGGACACCTAAACTCAGAGCGTTTTCTTCCCTGCCATGACAATATCTAGTCCACAGAACTTTGACCCTAGAATTAGCATGGATGTTATGTGACTGAAATCACAAAACGTGATTGGTGTGGAGTCACAGAAAGGGTTAGGGCACTAGTCAATCAGGAAGCTCCGATGAGAAAATAAATGCAAAATAAATTCCCAGATTAGGCCTACCCAAATTCACCCTATCTCGCTAATATCCTCCCACCACTTCCGGAAACGCTGCTATTGGAGGAAAATGAATTCTTGTATAATAGAGTACTTCCATGGGTGTTGACAAAATACTCTTACGTGGTGAAAAGTTGTTAAGGTCTCGAATTTGGACACGGCCAACACATCATGGGCTCCTTGTATTCGGTAATTGTTTTTCTTTCTAAAATAGTCGTATAATTTTACGAGGTTAAGAGCACGTAGCCTACATTTGCAATTGTTGCTTGATAATCATGAATATGCAATAATACAGGCAGCACGTACTTTTTTGTTTGTTTTTGTTTTCATTTAATTTCTCCAGGGTCTGTCAGGAGTTTTACTTGAATTAAAAGCTTTTGAACTCAAAAGGACGTTGCCCTTAAATTGTATTTTTTTTTATGGTTTGTAATTTCATTTGGTTAACTTTTCACAGATCATCATGGGTGGCCAAATATCTATGGACGGTGTTCATGTGGTTGTAGTCGGCGGTGGTTTTGGTGGGATCGCAGCAGCACTGCAACTCAAGTACAAGGGAATACCCTTTACTCTCATTGACATGCGGGATGCCTTTCATCACAACGTGGCTGCACTGAGAGCCTCTGTACAGAGTGGTATGCATCACATTGACTCCTCACCTAAATCTCACTCCTTCAAACATAGGGTGCTTATGAAATCAATGTTGAGTACAATGTTTATATTGAGTCATTTCTTACAGGCTTTGCCCAGAAGACCTTTATCCCATATGCTGAAACATTTGGAGAAAGTTTTCTTCAGGGTCGTGTGGTTCAGATGGACCCTGTCTCTCAAATTGTGGTATTGGATGGAGGGAAGGTAAACACACTTTGTAGCACTTTGTTCAACTCAGTGTATGTTATGTGACACTATATGGCAGGATGTGTTTGTTTATGCAACAGGAAGTGAAATTCTCTCATCTTATACTGTGCACGGGCACAGATGGATCCTTCCCTGGGCACAACACTGTGGTCTCGTACCAGTCAGCCATTCAGAAGTATGAGGACTTTGTGAATGAGGTAGGGTCTTAGATCAGTCCACGACTTCATATACTGACTTGTGAATCAAGTTCCCTTGTGCTATGTTGACATGAAGAATGTTCTTGGTTGAATGCTAACATAGTTTCTTCCTGATGATAAGATCCAGGCTGCAGGCTCAGTCCTCGTCATTGGGGGCGGATCCACAGGTGTGGAGATGGCTGCTGAGATCAAAACGGAATACCCAGACAAAAAGGTATAATGCATCCCTCAGACTCACGATACCGGAAGATAAAAAGGGCTTTTAATTTTTTTATTTAATTCCAAATCATCATGTAGAGACCGTTCAAAACTACAGACTTTAAACAGAATCCATAGTCATGTATCTGCACCTCATATCTCTCTCCATATATTGTCAGGTGATTCTGATCCATTCTCACATCGGACTGGCAGACAAAGATCTGCTGCCCAGTGTCAGAGAGCAAGCCAAGGAGGTGCTGTTGGAGAAAGGCGTGGAACTTGTACTGGGTGAGATGTAATGCGGAGAGCAGTGCCTGTCAGTGCCAAAAGCTGCATAGTCAGAATGAGCTTGCATGGTTTGTAGCAATGTACAGGAATAGATAAGGAGGTTAGGATTCCATTCTGCTACATCATTTCATCATCGTTTACAAGATCATGGAGCAGGGCTCACTTTTCAAGTGTTTATGTATATATTTGTTTAAATCTAGAGAGTAGTTTAAGACTTTTCTACGGTGGCCCTGAAGTGCAAAACATACCCCCTAATATGAGTGCATCCCACAAATGAAAACACTCCCCTCAAATACGAGTCAACTCCCCCCAAATAGGATGACTTGCTCACCTCCCCCCCAATACAAAGACGCGCTCCTCCAAATGGAGAACGACATAACATTAACTCAAAACCACATTACATTAACAAATCGGAAATGGTTGGTACAACACTTTCGTCACTGAATGGATGCAGTAACTAACAGGGAATAAGAAATTGATCGACAGAAGTACGAAATGCAATAGCCTGACAGAGTTACGTGCACCAGGACAGTTTTTTAGCTATCGAAGCAGGTAGCAAGTAGGCCTACTTATGCAAAAGTATAAATTGCGTGTTAAGGGGCACTGTTTCGACAGCGCCATTGGGCTGCGCTTCAAATACCGCCATCTAGTGGTTTAAAGTGTGAACTACAAGTACAGTTCTCACAGTAAACCACCAGATAGCGATGGTAAAGCGCAGCCCTATGGAACAGGTTTTTAAACGTTGAGTTACAGTAATGTAATGTTTTCCATTTGGGGGTGTGTGTCCTTTACTTGTATTGGGGGTTCTGGACATGTTGTCCTATTTGGGGGGAGTTGACTCGTATTTGGGGGGAGTGTTTTCATTTGGGGGATGCACTCATATTAGGAGGTGTGTTTTGCACTTCAGGGCCACCGTACTTTTCATACGTTTTTGGATAATTGATTCCCAATTACTTTATTCGTTGTTAAATGGTTTATTTACTCATTCATTCAACACAATTATTACCCAGTGTATCACTATTTTGTATCTGTATTATTTATATCCAGGGCAGAAGGTGTCTAACTTGGCTGAGCTGGATTTGAATGTGATCAAGAAGGATACGGTTATCACCACAGACAAGGGTTTGGAGATCACAGCAGACCTTGTTATCAGCTGCACAGGGTCCAAGATCAACTCCTCAGCTTATAGCTCAACTTTGAGTATGTTTGTGTGAGAGATAATGGATTTGTCTACTGTATTCGTTGCCACAAGAGGGAGACAAATACTGCCTTTTATACTCATGTCCTCTGCTGTTCTAGTCTTAACTGGCTCAAACCTCACATCCTCAATGACCTGCAATGTTCGTGGTTCTTATCGTATGCCATGGTGATTCGAAATGCCGATTCGTTCATTCAATTCTTCGATCAGCTTATCGTGCCACTTACCCGACATTGCCGTTTCAGACGGATGCCTGGAGGAGAACGGAGCCTTGAAAGTGAACAAGCATCTGCAGGTGGAGGGCTATGAGAACGTGTACGCAGTCGGGGACTGTACCGACCTCAAGGAACCCAAGACTGCGTATGCCGCAGGGCTTCACGCTGGAGTCGCGGTTAACAATATTGCATATCGTTTGGCTGGAAAGGCTCAGACAGCCTATCACCCGGGTAACAGAATATCACCCACCACTGAGCTTCTCATCCCTTTGATCATCATTGTGATACAACTTAGTTACGACTGTCAGCTCACACTTGATATTACATCTAATATCCGACATCCTTTGATGTCAATCACAAGTCATCCCCTGCTTGTCTATTGCCACACCAACTACAATTCATTACTGTACCAGTTCTCCAGTCGTGTTTGAGCCATATGGTCTTCGTGCAACAAAGCTTTGTGGTCTTGACCATGTTTTTCCTGTCATATCTACTCCACAGGCTGTGTGACGATGCTTTTGGCTATGGGCCATAATGACGGAGTGGGTCAGTTCAATGGCATGAAGCTTCCCTCGCTTTCTTGTCACCAAGGCCAAGAGCAACAACCTGTTATTGTGGAAAAGCTGGAAGGAGATGGGCCAAACATCCCCTTAATCTCAGAACATCCTAGTCTTCGAACTCAAATAGTTGTCTGCCTGTACTGCCTGAAAGGAGATTAGTGCCTTGACTCAAGGATAGTTTTACGATGCACAAAAATGGACTACGAAGTTATTAAACCAGTCTTCATATTTTTGTAAAAGTAATACCCCTATAAAACTTTGAATACTTTTCAATCTTGAATCTAGATACCAATATCAGTCTTAGTTTTGTAAAAGTTCACGGGTCAAGTGTGTAAAAGCTTCAGTTTGTCAAAACAGGGCCACACAATGAAGTGGTCGTGTTGCCAAGTTACCTGCTGTAAATTCACTGATTGCCACAACAAGAAATTACAAACAGTCCAGCTTTATTATATTCAAGTTAAAATAAGAGCCCATTGGCTTGGTTTTGTATTATTAATCATATCCAACAATAAATACATCTGGAACACAGTGGAATTAAGGTCCTCGGGGCAACCCTTTCGTCATTAGTAACTCCAATTATTTACATGTTCTGCTTCATTTGGCACATTTTAAGTCTGTTTTTTTACACAGCACAAGCTAAAAATAAAATGCTGGTTTCAGATTCTATCCTGAGTTAACCATCACTGCAGCATAGGGTACATTCTGTTAACTCAACAAAGATACTTCATAAACAAGGCATTTCCCCTGTACAAGTATAAAATATATTTATGATACGTCCTTCAAATCACAACTTATTCTCCAAGCAATGCCGTGCCAAAAAAACAAACATTTGTCAATATGACGATGTAGACGATAGATTTGACCAGTAGAAAATGGTTATGGCTGCACCATCTAAACATCCACAATAAAATCTAGGTAATTCAATAAATATTAAAATAAATATGACTTCGGAAACAGATAAACTTCGCCAGCATGGAGACAAGCTACAATAGAAGATCTATGAAATGTAGTCTTTGAGGGTTGAACTTTTGGCTCATACCGCTTTATAAATGGAATATCAAGGGTTAGTCAATAAAACTCATTCCTGTGAGAATGAGGCAGAGATGAACAGAATACCTGACATCATCAGTCGTACTAAACCTATAGAGGCGCCGGCCATTTGAATAGATAATAATTAACATACTATGTTGCATCTCACACATACAAATATACAACAATTCCGTGTGTAAAAACTGACAATACTAGAGTTGTGAAGTGAGACCATTGAACGTTTCAGCACCAGTCCAGTTAGCATCATAAGTTCAGGTGAATAAATAAAACCTACTTAAATAGAGCAATATCATTTTATGAGCTCCTTTCAAATCATTTTCTGGATGGCATCAAAGCGATACTTCAAGGGAGGGAGTTTTGGGCTCATCTATGAGACACCCAGGAGTTCCACACCCACAACCAATACACCTGCAAGGAGGAGCCAAGCTTGTTCTGCAAGCCTTCACCTGAGGTCATGCCAGAGAAATGCAAACTATTTGGGGCTGGGGCAAAAAGGGCACAGCACAGATCATCCACCCTCCATTCACAAATTCACAGAGCAACAGCATCGAGAGAAACGCAAGAGAAACCTGTCATACCTGTCTGCTCAGAAACGGTGTGTCATTAATGGGTGTCTACATAAACCTTGACGGGGAGAAAAGAACTGATGCAATACAATATCCAGGTGAAAAGTCTGAACAGATTCACACCTCAGTTGTGACCATTTCTAAAATTTCCCGTAAAAACTAAATGTCTTACCAAAAGTGTACAACAATATTAAAGCTTGGGGTATGTGAGCAACGGGTACTGAAGGTAGACAAACCGAAGTGAGGAGAGCCTAGTCGGTCTTGGCGACCTTGGCTCCTCCCGAGCCTCGCAGGTAGGTCTGGTAGAAGAAGGAGGAAAAGAGCACCAGGTAGCTGAGGTACATGAGCAAGGCCCACGCAATGTTGTCAACTCGGGAGTAACAGTCACCCTCCTGCATCCAGCAGTACACCAGCCCACTGACAGTCAGTCCCATGACCATCTGTGCGATCTGCATGGTGGTGATGACCACGGCGAAGGGGCGGGGCACGCGCAGGCCGGCCGCTCTCACGGCGTAGTAGGAGTACATGAGGGCGTGCACAGAGTAGTTCATGGTCATGAACCAGCCGCCGCCGGCCACCATGTCCTTGTAGGAGTACCAGGAGTACAGCAGCACGGTGATGTGGTGGTACCAGTGGAGGAAGATGAGGCGCTGCTTACGCAACACAATGAAGGCTGTGTCACCTGTTAAGGGAGGAGAGGGTGAGTTATGGTGGTTCCCTGCTCGTATTGCAGTGATATTCCAGTGAGTCACCACAAACATTCCAGTGAGTCATCACAAACAATAACCCAACGTCTGAAAGGCTACTGAAACGGATCTACCAAATGTAGCTGTTAACAGTTGACTTCATGGATTTAAAAAAACATTCAGATTTGAATGGAAGTCTTACCTAGTTCGGGGGCTTTGCTCAGGACAAAGGCACAGGCCCAGAACTTGCTGACTGGTGCATAGTAGAAACTCTGGTCACATATAGACTGTCTGAAGCCAGTTGTGGAGAGTATGTGCATCATGTACCATCCTGTGCGAACAGCTCCAATGATACTGAAGACAGGAGATGACAATCAATGACAAACAAGGGCAGAGAGAGACAACTTTCCATTTCCCATTTGATGCCTCCAGTGTTGGTGTTTTTAGAAGAGGCAGTTCTGTAGGTCAATTAATCACTTGCGTCTCTCACTGTTGATATACATTTGTTTCATTGGTAAACGGAGCATCTCTGGTTGCCATTACTATTAGACTAGCCTCTTTGGATTAAAATCAGCGATTAAGGATCAGTTGGGAAAGCAACATTCGGCCAATCAGATTAAACTTCCTGGTGTCCAGAAAGACACTTTGATCACATAATTGTCAACACACGCAGGTGTAAACTGCACTGCAAGTAAACATCTCAAATAAAAACTTGACCCCATCAAAACAAATGCCTCCTAGCAACAAGGGTCAGTTTGTCACAAACTATAATTAAAGGAGGATTCTTATACCACAATGAATAGAGAGACTGTATATTATTAATGAACCACTGGGCACGATAATAATTGTGCTATTGTTGAGGATTGATTCAAGACGAGAATAATTCCATACAAAAGGCCAGATGATATAACAATAGGTGAACTGTTTACATGCGGTGTAAACCACATCAATCGTCTTGTCAAGTGGATTTACAAGAGGCACAAACTCCTCTGAAAGTGCAAGACCAGGAGATATGAACATTGGATTATAGTGGTTCTGTTCAATCAAACTTTGTAGTTTTGTAGTTGTAGTTCAGAGGCTGGTTATGGATTAGGGTAGGTTGGTCTGTGTAGCCTCATATAGCACTCTAGTACTGGATTAGGATTAAGCATGGGTGGGGCTACTCTTCACAGAAAACATTAAAAGCTAGAATCACACATATATAGTATTGCACTTTGTACATTGAATTACTGGCTCATCTCTAGGCCTATACATTAATCCACATTGCTTTGAAATTAAGTGCATACTGGATAGTTGGACAAACAATGCTGTATCAAATGCAAAAATTGCTGGTCTACTTCCCCAATTTACCTGAAGATGGCTAGACTGAGTGACCACACCACCAGTGGCCTACGAAGGTTTAGTTTTTGCCGCTCCTTCATAAAATGTTGGCCCCCAAAGACCAACGCTGCATACAGGCCACAAAACACAAATGACTTGCGCCTGAAGAGACAAATTTACATTATTAGTATAGTGACATGTTGAGTATAGGCCTACTAGTTACAGATGGAAGGATGATAGGTTAAGAATCAAATCTGAATTTAGTCAAAGGAAACTTAAATCCAAGTAGGCGAGAATAAAAAGGTAGGCTACTTTAAAAAAGAATGATGAATCAACATGGCAAAGTTACTCAACTACAAAATGCAGGCCCATTTCAGTTAATCAAATTGTAATGTAGCTACCCCATTACGGAACTTAAAGCAATAATTAGCTCTTCACCTTGTTTGCCTGTTTAAGCGGGCCAAAAATAAAAGGGACAGTTTAGAATGAAGTGTTGGCCTCAATTCCTTCATACGGGTTCCTAATTTTAGTTCGACAAAGCCCATCGCGAAATTCGAGAAAATCTGGTTGACAAAGTTCAAATTTAAAAAAAATGAAGGGCAAGGTGGTAAAGACTCAAGCCAATTTTCAGTTTGGGCATGCAATTTTAGGAAACCACTCCGAAATTCTTGAGTAGCCTACCTATAGACAATAAAAAGCAGGTGGGATTTTCCTTACCAGTTCTCCTGCATCCATTCGATAGCAACTCTCTCATCAAATTGTTGCTCGAATCCATATTCAGACAGTGATGTACGATCAGTCCCATTCATTTTCAATCAATCAGTGTCTTTCTCCACCTCGCTAAAACGTTATTAGGCTACCTGTTGCGTTTAGCCAACTCGAACACAGAAACGATGTAGGTAACCTACTAGGTTACCCAGTCTTCCAAAGCTTTAAAGTGTAAACGTCTCACACTGCTTTCACTGGCAAATATGATTCTTCTGTAAACGTTGTCGCGTTCCGCACTTCAGTCAACTATGCCTCACCTGATTTGCTCACACATTAAAAGCCTATTAGGAATGGGCGTGTACTAGATGCCCTGCCTTACTACTCCGAGAGGAATGTGTTTGGGAGTTTCGACGGCACATCTTCCTGTTCTTCTTGGAGTTTGATTGGCGGATCCATTATTGAGTGCCAGGCCGCAACTGGATTTAGGATTGGGACATATATAGCCTAAAGCGAAGGCGGATCACAGCCTATTCGTCCAAGAGTGTGTGGGCATTCACAACCATAACACCCTGTCATTACAAATTCTCTATAAAAAAGCTACCGCTGAGAATATGCACATGTCAAGCAGAATGCGCTTCCGTCATAACAACCCTACTCCACAACCCTGGTTGTGCTCACCACGCACACGCGCGAGCCCCATCCCACCCATATCCCACCTCAACCTAGAGCTAGAACAAAAAGCGCGGGCGAATTAATAAGGTAATTTATTAAAATAAATAAATAGCTCTTAATAGTTTCCCATTCCCGATGTATCACAACACTAGGCTATGTCTATGTAGTTCCTTGCTGTAGTAGTTCACATTTCTTTAGCTCACATGTCTTCAGCTCTACACCGACAATAATAACCTGACGTCACCTACTTTGACCGTTAAAAAATGGTTCAAGCTCAGTTGTGTGCTGTTCAAATCTAACAAACATAGAGCTAACATAAGCAAGCTGAACAAATGTAAAGGTGGATTTATATTGTTATTTGTTAGTCTAGCCATCCTGTTTTGAGTGCAACATCAAAATGTCAACTACCTTTTGGTATCTGTTGATGATGCCAGTATTGGTAGTGCTAAGTGCTAATGCGACCCTCTCAGATGCCGAGACAACTTCAGTGTCAAATTTGATTTCTGTTGACGATGGTAAGCCAGGATACAGCAGCACAATTCAAATTAACTTAAATTGTGCCGATGACCTGATTAATTATGTTTTGATCCAAAACCTGCTGAAAATAGGTGATTGCCAGCACATTAGGCTACAGTACAGTAGTCAAAGCCAGACATCCATGATGAACTTAAGTAGACATAAGTAGCTAGACAGTAGATACTGACTGTAGAATAGTACTAGTACTGACAGTACCATTAGTCTATCTTATCTAATTTGAGCTAGACAGACTAAAAATGTTTTGCTTGAAAAGTATATAGCTTTATCTGTAGCTCTAACTAATTGGTATTTGCTTTTCATGCCTAGCTAGCTGTCTTTCGTAACGTATCTGACATTGTTGTTCAGTAAAATACAGCTCAACCAATGGCCCTGATAATGGATATCTCCAAAATGGTAACGACACAGAGGGGCATCTGGTTGGTATGCAATCTATTTTGCAGAACTACGAACAGACCTCGTCACCTCAATGTGAGTTAGCAGTTCATTTCTAGTTTTTCATCCTATCTTTCGAAGTGATGATGTAGCTAGACTAGTTGAACAATTTGCTACTCTCTTGGGATGACTGCCAAAATGTTGTTCATGTGCAGTGGATGCCTATGCCAGAGGTCGCAAAGGAGGATTTCCCAGTGTGAACATAATCAAACCCAGAGTGAACGTCATGACTGACACAGCGTCAGTTATGAAGGTCAATTTATCTTTGGGCCTGTTCTTCTACGTCTTCCTAATCTTAGGTATTTAAATATAATCTATTGTACACAGAATCATTTCCTCTGCTGAAAGTCCGTCTGAGACAGATTAGCTATGTCTCTAATTTAAAATGTTCATTGTTTTATTACAACAATAGTCTTGTGCGTGTGTGTGTGCATTTGTCCCTCAGGTTTGATCTTGGATGCAGTTAGAATCTCCAAGGAGGCCAGAAGGAGGTCTGCTGCCATGGTCAGGGCCAAACTGAGGAGGAATCAGCCACTTACTAAGTCCCAAACACAAGCATACAAACGTACATACTTTATTAACACTTTGTTTAACGTAAAATTGAGGAAAGGAGTTTTTAGGAAAATTCTTCTTCTACTCACAATGGGCTTTTAATCTCTTCTAGATCGCAAGAGTTTCATTTCTCTGTTTGCCAAACGGTCACAGGAGTCAAAAGTCAAGAAGGTAAAATTATTTCCAAATCTTAAATGAGCAATATCATTAGGCAAGTGGTTATGCCGGTGTGAATTACGTTTTAATTTTCGTTTTTGTTGCTGTTGTTTATTTGTTCAAGGATTTAGAAGTGTCGACCTCCCCCTCTTCAAACAGGAAGAGTGGCGCCAGCCTCC
This sequence comes from Mallotus villosus, assembly GCA_903064625.1. Lineage (NCBI taxonomy): Eukaryota > Metazoa > Chordata > Actinopteri > Osmeriformes > Salangidae > Mallotus > Mallotus villosus. Next base: position 131,553 of record CAEFZP010001045.1, read on the forward strand.
AGGATCCCCTGCCTAGTGAGGGAATCTGTCCTCATCATACATTCTGATGTTGCCACATTACCACAATCATGCCAGAAAGTATGTCTTTGTTCTAACAAAAAATGCAGACATAAAGTACTCAACATGTGTTCTCCACAGGTATCCCTGAGACCGATACCAACCTTGAGGAAGTGATTTCTGCGGGCAAGGCAGACGAAAAGACGGCTTAACATTCATGACGAGTTATGTCATCTTAAGGTCCTGATCATAATCACATCAATGTTTTCACGTAAAACAAACTCTCAGGTGACTAAGGGGGACAGATACTCATCTGGGCCACAGTGACAGTGGACAGCAGTAACAGATATCAATAGGACGACTACATTTATAGACTATCACTTTCTGTTTTATCACTCAAACGTATTCAATAAAATGTTTTCATACCAAATGTTATACATTTATTTTAGCACATACACAATTCGTTTTGAGAAACATAATATGGCAAATGGTGGTGAGATAGTTGACCGTTGCTGCCACCTGCTGGGGAACATTGGAAGGTGCTTGCCAAAAGCATGTCTTCTGATGTCTTAATTCCAAATCAGCCCGTTTTAACAGGTGACATGAATGATTGCCTGTTATGTCACAAAACTGGAACACATTTTGACAGCAGTTAATGAATGGTAAAATGGGTTATGTGGAGGATGTTGTACTAAAAAGAAATGTGCCTACAATAGAAGGCTGTGGTGGAGGTCCAGGATTGTAGGGTGCCTCGTGCATTTAACATGAATCAAAATCAGTCTCAGTAGAGGAAAGAGAAGAACATGTTCCTCATTAGCAGGCTTGGATGGGCTCCCCAGGGTCGTAGTGCTGGGCAGGATGCCCAGTTGTAGGGCTTTTGGGGTTGCCGAGAATAGTGTCTGCAATGTGTGCAGCAAGACCCAACCCACCACAGCACTTGACTTCTAAGAGGACTGGAGGTGTGTGGCTAATACAGGAACAGCTACACATGTAGATTACCTGAAGCCTTCGCATGGTTTTTATGTAAAGCAATAGTACATAGCTGACTTTCCTCAAGTCTGCCTAAATGGGCAACAGTGAGAGTATATGTGCATACTGTAATATATAATATTGCCTAATAATCGGGCACCTTAAATCTGTGTCTTTCTCAGGACCCACTCAATGTCCCACTTTACCGATATTCACCCTGAGCTATCATTTAAAACCTCTCAACAGGGGCCATACAGCCCTGCTCACTTTTGTCAAGTGACTGCGACTATGTCCAGATATAGCCTGAAAGATAATAAAACTGCAATGATAACCAGAGGAGAGGAGTACAGGGGTGATGATAATTGTATCCACAGAGATGTGAATGCCTTTCCAGAAACACAGTAGATGAGTCATCTCAAGTAGAAACCATGGCAACATGGTGTAAGTATATTGTCACTAATGTAATCTATTGTAGGCTACTGTAGTCTCTGATTTATCACCTGTCTGTATTGTCTGTTTGTTATCAAATATATATAGAACATCTCTAATACCTTTAAGGTAAATCATGACTGCTCCCACCATCAATTAGGCTACTTTTGCATCTACTCAAATGTTTTTTTTCTATTTCTAGTAGCCCAAGGTCAATTGATTGGTTGTTATCAGAATGCTCCTCACTTGACAATTTGGAAGATAGAAACCTATTTAGGATGCTGAAACACCATGTTTCCAGAATGCTGCTTATATGATAGCGCATATGAACAAGGCTATACCTTCTGCGTTCGTCACTGCAAGGAGAAGAACAAGCAGTAGGCGAGCAGACGTTTATTTCGTGATGAATACAATACCTAGGTCTGATTACATAGCCTACATCGTACATTATTTGACGAATAGCCTTCAGATTTTGAGCCAATTATGTTGACCAACAGTAATGCATTTAAAATGTGAAACGCTGTTTCAGTGTATAACTCCCCTCACAGGGGAAGAGAATAAGATTCGTATTTGCAATATGCTCGCTCTGTTGAATGCAAGAAAAAAGTGCATGAGGTGAGTCCTTCGTCCGGAGCGGAGAGGTGAATATGAGAGAAAAGCTGTCGGTTTCAGGACCTGCAATGAATGGAAAGCTCCCTTTCAATCCTGTCCATACTACGTCAACATCTATGCGGAAACCAGAGATGGCTGTGAAAACGACTCCTCAACAGCCACCTGAGATTCCGATGAATCTTATGGATAGCATTTCATGTATCCTTGAGAAAGGGTAAGTGTTTGATTCTTTCCTGGTGGACTGTGCACTAAGCTCGCCGATGTCGCTGACTATTTTGCCTGTCATGAATGAACTCGACACTAACATTTTTCCCACAAAAAGGATTCTCGAGTTGATGTTTTTATGTGCAGCGTCTCATTTAAAAACATGTGCATTGCCATTCATAATTTTGCGCCTGTGTCACACGACTATTGGTTACGGTAGCTGCAAACTGCATCTCCACATTGTTTGATGTCAAACTTAAACGTCTTTGTGTGATTGTGTTGATGACAGAATAAAAGTTGTAGTTGTTTGACAAACCTGCTAGCAACAAGTTTACAACTATACCAGTTAGCCTACATTCAAAACGTGTCTTTCAGTTCTCGCAAAAGTAAAATACTTGATCACTTTGAGGAGAAGGTGGTCATTTTGGAGTGCTCTCTCTTAACCACATACTCACTCGTTTCCATAGTCAGACAACAGGCCTACTCGTTCTCACTGTCTAACATACAGCACTAAGTCGTGCGGTGTCATAATAATCCCCTTTTCTCTCCACTGTCTCGATAGCTCCCTCATCTCCTTCCACCCCTCATTAGTGGAACGCAATGATTCATGCAGATGCTGCTTGGCAGATATGGGTAGTGGGGCATGCTCATATGAGCTCATGACAGTCTCAGGACTGGGGGCATCCACACATCTGCTATAGTTAGAAATGGATATTGTAGGTGCCTCTCTGCTATTGTGTATCCACTACAGCAGGCACTTCACCTGAGAATAGTGTGCTCCAATAACAGAGGTAATGCACCCCACCCCTTCCTAGCACCACCCACCAGCGCAAATTGATCTGACTGTTTAAGGCACTTGGTTTGGCGTAAGAGCCATCGATCTGTCTTTCGGGGGTGGAGGGGTAGCATTGACCTGAAGACCATTTCAAACAGCCTAGGTGATGTGGTGTCATTTTGGGACATGATCATTTAACGGTTAAACTGTCTCCTAATGAGATCACCACTGAGTCAGCATGAACAGTAGTGGATGTGATACCAGTTGGCTGTCTGCGGACTATTATAAGAAGTAGGATGTTGATTGAGTCACTGCCTCAAACATGCTTTGCTGTTTTCGGGTAAGAGTCTGATCATATTTGCCTTAATTCTATTCTTTATAAGTGAGACAGGCATCCCTGTGTGGTTTGTAAACCGTTCTGAACCAGAAAGCCGTCTCCAGATTGACATACTGATAAGTCCATAGAGCACCATGCGTAAATTCAAGCTCTATTCATTTAGTCGTGGCTGTTATGTCTTTTTGTATCTGGAACCAGAAGAGGAAACAGAGGCAAGTCCCTCCCTTTTCTCTGGAAGCATCGGACACCAGCCAAGGCCATATTGACTGGGGAAGCTGTGAAACCCCAATAACAAACGCAGCCAAGTTAGGAAAATAGAAAGCCAGGGCTGGTGTCTGGTTTGCCGGCTGACTGATGGGGTTCCTGGGCAAGATGGCACAACAGGGGGGTTTGGCCGTTTCTTAATCTGTCGCTTCCATATGGCAGCTTCATGGACTCTCTGGTCTGAGACGACATGTGTGAAGTCGGAAGATATCAATACGTCCACATTAAAGCATGGGATAGACATGCCTTACATGTTATCAACTCAGAGAGATCATCCTTAGAAAGTACCGGTAGGATTACTAGAACGATTTAGACTATACAGACAGCTTGAGGTGAGAGTGTGTGAAGGTGATTCGCCAGATTTGATCCTCTTTGTTTTTCTTCATTAGGACCCCCCCCCCTTCCTGTGCAACTCAAATTAGCCCTTGTCTCCCTCATCCCCTGAATCAAAGCAGGGGTACTGCCTCCCGTCTGCTTTGACCTTGCTAGCTCCCCGGGCATTGTAAGCTGCGCTATCCTTTACCATCTGTTAGTGCTAAATAGGCTACTTATTGGTACAGCAGAAAAGAACGCACTCTGAAACAGGTGATCTGATTGGCTGATAGTCTTCTTGGGGGGGCGTGGCATAGCCACATAATTGACGGGAGGTGATCGACGGACCTCCATGTGACTGTCCGCCCAGGAAAGGAGGAGGAGCAAGAGGAGGAGGAGGAGGACAGCTCAGTGGTGTGGGAGGTGTAAAGCCAGAGTGGACTTACCCACACGGTGGACTAGCAACTGTGAGTCTGTCAGGGTGGATGGGTGGAGAGGAGCGAGTGAAAGGGAGGAGTGAGGAAGAGAACGATGGATGCGGCTCCAGCCAGAGTGGCTGACACACGGGGTACGCTGTTAGCAAAGTGAGGAGGAGGTGAGAATACAGAGGTAAGGGAGAATGATCGAAGTGGGACTGCGTATCCATGGGTAGAGGAGGAGAGGTGGAGGGGGCGGGGGAATCCTATTAGCAAGAGTACAGGAAAAGTAGGCCTACGTGCCCTGCTTATCAGGACGTGTGGGGGTGCTCCATTTTGAGTGTGTAAACAATGCTTGTGTCCATGTTTCAGTGAGAGGCAGAGGGCCACCCGGTACAGACATCCTCTATGTTCAGTAGGCTGAACTCATCGGTTCTGTCACCTTCTATGACATGTGGCCCTGTCTGTTTCTACATGTGACAGGTTTCTACCATTTGTTGTTTTTATGTCACGCTGTTGTCTGTAGACCTCTCACTGAAAGGAAGGTAAATGAAGTTCTAGAAATGGTCAATTTGAAGCCAGTTGATTATGGCGTTTTCTTGAATGCATTATTCAGAATAAAAACACATCCAGACAAATATTCCCAGAGATTCAGCCTAATCATTTATTTGAGTAAAATATTTTCCAAGCACTGTTCAGACTGTAAAAGGATGTAAGAAGCTATGAGAATATTTAGAAGAAAAAAAACTGACAAACTTTTGAAGCTTCTGGTTGTTGCATCTTGGATGAAACTTTCTACTCGGCCAACTAAACTATTTATGCACAGTAGCCTTTAGTGTAGGCTATGGTTCATGTCTGAATCTTTAGTACTGAATGATGTTAGCATGGTTCTGACCTTTACTACTAGACACAGATAGACTTACAACAACACTAATAGTTGAATAGCAAATTGTTCAGGAATAGGACTAGATATTAGGTCAATAATACAGTCAATATAACAAAACAAAGGAGGAGCCAGACAGAAGTTTACTGAGGTTCACACAGGTGGATGGGAACACAAACCAGATATTCAGTTACACAAAAGGTGTCTATTTCAGCCTGTCGCGGTTACCTTGGTGTTGACAGATAATGTTGCATCAAGGCTGCGTGGTCATGTTTATCCTCATTGCCCTTTTGTGTTTTGTGGTCAAATCAAAACTCTCTTCATTTGACTAAATTGAATCTTGGAACAGGAAAGGCCCTACAGTACCCAGTATGTGTTTTAGTTTCATGGATGCATGTCGTTATTTATAGTAAACTGTTCTGTGATTACAGACTTTAGATAAGGATAAGTATGAATGTGATCTAGGAATGCTATTAGGAAGAGAGTCTTATAGCTGCAATCAATTAAAACCAGTTCAGTATCAGAGACACACTTGTCCAGAGGCCCCCTTTCAGGGCATGGCTGTCAGCATGTTTTTGTGAGAATGCGTGTTTGGTTGTGTGTGTTGTATGGTCTCTCTTTTTTCATGCCTCGCCTATTGTACAAGTTGTTACTTACAATATGTTGTGACCTTGATATTTCATTTTCTATTTCAGATAGAGTAGAATCTATGCTGAATTACAAATGAAGACAGTGTCATTTTTCTGGCTCAAGGTTGTTCAGAATCAGGGCAAGCTACTGTGCCTATTGGTTTGGCTGCCGTACTGTGTGGCAGAAGGTGCCAGAAGGTGTCATACAATATGACGTTTAGAGTGTTAGGAGAACTGTTAGGACTCAAATAGATACAGACACTTTCATTAACAGAGTGGGTAAGACCTAAAGTGACAACGTTTTAATTTCTTCTATTAATATCCGGATTCAAAGGCACACATCAAAGTCTACAACATGCTTGTTGGTCCACTTATTCCCTGGCATTTTGAATAACATTCATGTACTGACATCAGAGAGTAGGACCAGTCTTATAATAGTGGCTTACTGCAAGAGCAAGGTGATAAAGTGCTACTGATTCTAAACTTCATCACCACTCTTAAACAAAGGAGAGGGTTGTCATTTCAGAATTGGAATATGGGCCATAGCATTTGTGTAGAAGTCTAAGTCAATTACAGGAAATGCTTACTGTTGCTCGTCCGTTACTGTGAGCTCAATGGAAAGAAATATCTGTTTCGGTTAACCCCGTACATGGAGCAATAGGTCGCTGCCTGGGTCTTTTGACTTGCCAATATTGTCGTCAATCATATCAAGTCGTCCACAGTCAGCATTCTCGGGCGGTGCTCTCGACGACGTGTACGTACAGTTCATGTGTTGTGCATGTGCAAGCGTTGGTGTGTTTGTGTGTGAGTGTGTGTGTGTGTGTGTGTGTGTGTGTGTGTGTGTGTCGGTGGTTGACTGCAGTGTACTAACACGGCACATTATTCCGTGCCAGCACCCACTCTGTGATGATTAGGTAACGAGATCTGTGGCCTTTATTTAGAACGGACACGTAGAAACAAGCTCATGAACTGAGAAATAATAGATATTGTTGCAGTTACAAAGTTGCAGTTACATTTTGACTGTCTTGGCTGATGTATGTCTTTCTCTTCTCTTTAAACAGATTGGAGGGAAGATGAGCAAAACGCTATGGAGAAGGGAGCGACTGGCTCTGTAACCCTCACCAGAAAAAGCCATCTTGTGGCTTTGTGGGACAGAGAGGCTGAGACATCTCCTCGAAAAACAGCTAAAAGCGGGAACAATTACGAGCGCTGATCATTCGGGGGGACTGACCTGGGACGACTGTGAGGAACATGTCTCAGTCGGGGAAAATCCTCCACCTGTATGTGGAAGTACGATCCGTCCCTGAGGAGGAAGGCAAGGAGCTGGGGAGCACGGAGAGCTCGGACCCCCTGATGCTCCAAGGCCCGGATGTTCTCCCTCAGTCTCAGCGGACGTCCAGGCGCCCCACCCCCACTCCCGCCCCCAGCCCGAGCGTGTCCCTGGGGGGGCCGCAGAGAGATGGGGGCAGCTGCCAGAGCCTCCCCAGCTCCAAGTCCTCCTCACGGCACTCTGTCAGTTTCCACCTTCACCCTACCGACGACACGGGGCCTCCCGCCTTGCACCACAGACAGAGCCTGCCCTACGACCGGATCGATCAACTGCTCCAGACCCTCCAGCAGGGGCGCAATAGGCATGGAACTTTGGTCCGGGCGCGTTCCACAGACATCGAGAACTTCAGGGGGAGGGTGCCCCACTCCCCTGCCTCCGCGGGCAGGATTACGGCCCCCTCCACCCCCACGAGTGGGCGAAGGTCCTGCGACACTTCCGGGATGGGGAGCGACGTGGGGAAGCGATCGACGGTGACCTTCAGCTACATAGAGAAAGCCAGTATAAAGAATGTGGATAACCCTCATGGTTCTGTGTGCCAAAGCCAGCCTGAAAACCCCTTTTACAGAGCCATGGAGGAGACCCCACTGCCTGTCCACCTCCGCAAACGGCTCAGTGACCCGGTGTGCTCGGACAGGTGGCCCCCCTCAGGTAGCTCCAGTCCCAAACTCTCCTGCCAGACCTCCGGGAGGTCCCCCAGGGACTCCCCATGCCTGCGGAGGACCACCTTGGAATCTATAGGCCGCGAGGCCACACAGAGGGCTGTGGACGAATTTGGCTCTCCAGAACTGAAGCGCAGACTGGCCGCCTACAGCCAAGACAGGAGTCCAGACCGCAGCCCCAGTCTACCACGGTACTACCTGTCACCAAGATGCCAGTCCTGGGACGGGTCACCCACTCTTCCCCGTGGTTCCAGAACGCTGCCCTCTAATGCTCACCCCCTGGACCAAGACAGGAGTAAACGCTCCACGAACGCCCTGAACGGCTTCCCCAAGAGTCCAGCCTCAGACCAACTGCCTATTCACTACAGACACTCCTACCACAGCATGTCTCCTACCTCCATCGTCCGCTCCCACGGCCTCCAGAACCAGAAGACATGGCTAGGGGACGAGAGCCCCCGCCTGTCCACCAAGTTCCGCCCGCCTTTACCCGCAGGTCGCCCCACAGATATCCAGCATGAGATACCAGCTACCATGATTACCAGTAACTTTGACGCTAGCAGCCAGGGGACTATCCACAATGGGAACAAGAACTCCCTGCCCACCACCAGTCCCCAGAGGACTGGCTGCAGTCCAAATGATGGCCTACATCGAGCCTATCGGACCCCAAGAACCAGCCACAATGCTAACGATAGCTCTAGACATGCTGCCAGTCCTCTGAAGACGAACCACATTGCTAATGATGGCACTTGTCAAACCTATAATCACTTGAGAACCAGCCACAAAGCTAACGATAGCCCATGCTCCTCCCCCAAGGTTTGTCATAAACGGTCAGGTTCCACAAGTCCAACTCGTGGGCGAAACATTGTCTCCTTAGCAACTAGTCCTGAAATGGCTCGGAAGTTAGCAGAGGAAGCCACAAAGCTTTCTGTTGTAATCGGGGCTAGACGATCTCCCTTACCTACCCCCTCTCAGCCTGAGTCTGCCAGGTCGGAGAGCTCCAGATCAGGTTGTTTCCTCACCCCGGAGTCCCAGCCTTATGCCCCCCTCCATGGGCAGGGCTCCCCCGACCACCCTGGGGAAACTACCACCAGACCAGGACAGGTCTCTCCTCTATCATCCCAAAAATGTACCTTGTCTCCAGCCTCGCCAGCCAGGCTCCACCGAGTGGTGGCTTCCCACTCCCCCATCCCGGACCCTCGACTACAGGGAGGCATTCTGCAGGGTAAGGGCAGTCCCACCTTGCACCGCCACCTCCCCCCTCAGTTCATGGGTGAGAAGGGATCCCCAGGGCTGGAGAGGAGACAGTATGACCCACGCTCCGACAGAGGAGGGTTGCACAACCCTGAACCTGTCCGGTGGTCGCTAACGGGTCCCAGCACGGAGGCACCAGTCAGCTGGACCTCGAAGCATCAGCAGTGGAAGGAGGACGAGTCGATCGTGGAACGGCACGAGTCCCATACGGAGAAGGAAGGATTGTGTCCGCAGGCCAAAGAGGACTGCCTCAAGAAGGATGATGGAGGAGGGGGGCCTGCGAAGGGGCTTCTGGGGAGCATTTATGGGGTGCACGGAGGGAGGGAGGCTAGGGGGGAGGCCAGGGGGGAGGCCAGGGGGGAGGCCAGGAGAGAGGCCAGGAGAGAGGGTGCAGGACAACGGTGGGACGTTGGGGTCTTCCCAGAGCTCCAGCGGGGTGACTGGGAGTCTGGGAGACAGCAGTCAGCCTGAGAGGGACTGTGTCTCCCCGGAGAACTCCAGCCAGTCCAGCCAGAAGAGCAATGACACAGGAGACACCGGAGACACCGGAGACACCGGCTCGGGGATGCAGGTGAGCTGAGTGTGTTGTGTAACTGTGTGTCGCCACGATTGCAAAAAGTGAGACAGTAAATCCAGTTTTTCCGTATTGTGTGTTAGAGAGAGCGTAAGCTGTGTTCACACTCTGTTCAATTCCTTTGTGGATTCGTTGCAGTCTGACAGCGGCTCCTCCGCTCTGGACCCGTTGTTTCGCTCCCAGAAGATGGCTCGGGCCAAGTGGGAGTTTTTGTTTGGGACCTCTACAGAGGACGACCACGAAGCTAAAGGTTGGCTGCCTCGTCCGGACTAAGCTCCAATCCACTCTGCTTTGCTGTTCTCCAATTCAGACGCTCTCGTCATCCCCTTGTCGTTATCAGGCTGCTAGCTTTACAAGGCTTGTGTAATCCAATTACCTGTGCCTTGAAGGCCACCAACAGGCTAAGACCTCTGATCCACTCAGACTGCACTCGTCCTCTGCTTACTTAAACTCACAAACACTGACTTTGTTTACCTTTATACAGGCTGACACTTGATAGCTTCGTAGACCCGCACTTTGACCCATAGTTATTGCTGAGAAGACCAAAAAAGAGGGATTGATGTCAATGTGCTGTGTTAATGATCAATTTCTTAAAGGTTTCATTCTTTTAAAGAGTTTGTTCCTCACAAAAATGACTTTTACAAAATGACTTGTAATGTTAACTGTTTTTGTTATACTTATGTGTATGTGGGGAAAAAGAACTCAATGAATTAGCAGTTGTTGAAGTTGCTCGTTTATTTAAATATGCCTCCTCTCGCTTCAGACGTCCCAGAATCCTCAGCAGCGCCCCCCTGTGGCACATCCTGCAAGTCTCCCACACCGACTCCTCCCTCCTCTGTCCCCCCCAAGCCCACCAAAGACTGGCAGGGGCCGAACGACAACAGTAAGAACTTATCCTTCCATGAGGTACGGCAGGTGGAGGTGGAGCTGATAACCCCGCCTCCAGCCATCACGGTCGGCTCATTGCCCACGACTGGCATCATCCGGGGAACCGTCAAGTACTCGGAGACGGACCTGGATGCCGTGCCTCTACGCTGCTACAGAGAAACCGACCTGGACGAAGTGATGCTAGCTGAGGAGCAGGCTGAGGCCGAGGCGGCTGCTGAGGCCGAGGCGGCTGCTGAGGCCGAGGCTGAGGCAGGGGAAGAATTGGAGGTGGACTCTGCGTTCGGCAGTAACCGGAGCGTCCTAGGCACCTCGGCCTCCAGCGCCAGCCCCATGGAGGGGGCCTCGTACCCCCACACAGACGGGGAGGAGGAGGACCTGGAGGAGGAGGAGGGGGTGGTGAGCTGGGCCAGTGTGAGGATGCAAGGGGACAAGAAGAGGCAGCACGCTTCCCAGGAGGAGGACCAGGCGTACAGTCGCCTGCTCAAGGGGTGAGACAGGGACCTTAGACATGGACCATAGCTTTATAAATAAGTATGTGACGGGTAAACTGTTATCCCTTTCAATCTTGGGTAAGGGTATTTTGACATGCACACGCTGAAGTACAATCGGGATATCGACAGTTTTGTCGTATTTTATGGATGATATATCGTTTTTATTGAATACTTGTATTTGTCCCTGCAGTCCCCTGAACAATGTAGAAGAAGCCCTCAAGTCCCCCTTGGCACTGATGAGCCCTCGCAGGATCTCTGCCGACCAACTGGATTCCTTCAGCCGCCATTTTGAGAGTATCATCGAGTCTCACCGGGCCAAGGGCACGTCCTACAGCAGCCTGGACAGTGTCGAGCTCCTGGGCTCCAGTGGCCTTCCCGTGTTCACCTTCGACCTCCCCACGCTCACCCCGGAGATCCAGAACCAGATCTGCGAGAGCGCCCGAGCCATCATCGAGCTGAGCTTCGCCCCCCTGGCCAAGCCCGACTCGGAGAACTCCCGCTCCGAGCCCTCCCTGGTGTCCTCGGGGGAGGGGTCCAGCAGCCCCTCGCTGGGCAGCTTGACCCCCGGACGGAAGGTGAGGGCCGACAAGGATTGGCGTCGATATAATCGAGATGGCTGGCGCAAGGCAAACTCTGCCCCTTCGCTCAGGTGAGTGTGGCGTGTTAAAGCCACAAAGTTATTTGTTCAGATTTACACCTGGATGGTTGATTTGATTTAGACATGTTCATGTTGATGGCATGTGTACTGTAAATAAGATGGCCGGGGCTTTGGTTTGAAATCCGTTTTTTTAAAGGTTTCTTTCTCATTGCAATGCGCAATTTGTGTGAATTGTTGAAATAATCTTGTGGGTATAGGAGAATAGACTTGTGAATTATCCTTTTCAGAAATACATTTCCACCACAAGATGGAGCTAAAGTCACATAAAACAAAATGATTCATGCTGTTTTGACAGAAGTTTGCCATTATTGGTGGGGTATGGTTGTGGTTATAGATCCAGGTTTAGGGCTGACAGACTGTGAACTTTAAACTGGAATCGTGTTAGTGGCAAGAAAACAGACATATTTCATACAACACTTGGCTCCAAATAACAAATCAAATCCTGCTTCTCATGGAGTTAGTAATTCTGTACATTCCAGAATATCTTGGAGCTTTCTCATGTTTGGGGGTTGACTGGGCCAATCAGGGAGTGTCTTTGTGTTGACACAGAGTGTAACAGTGTACTATGTAGATCCATTCACTGCATCAGCGATAACTCACTGGTTTCACTAACAGGACAAACTGTTGAGTGAAACCTCTTTTGCTGTGCCACCTGGCTCCTTGGTTGTACTCCCTTTCCTGTCAGACAGCCAATCAGATCTGGAGCTCAGCCAACCATACTTGGTTACCTTGGCAACTTGAGATTAACTTCCTGGACCGTGTGATTTCAGGGTTTAAAATAGAAAAAAAGTTGAATGGGCTGAGTTGAGTGTGAGGTCGCCCACTCCTTTTGACAGGCGAGTTACGGCGAGGATACGCTATCTAGACTGGCAGGGGTCACAGAACATGTGACTCGGTTTTTATACCAAAGCACAAATCCTCAACTTTAGGTTAGGTCGGTTGACTCCAGGCCAGAGCTGACCATTTCAAATATTTGGTTTTGTGAAGAGTAGACTTTCAGTAAGTAATCAGCTCCCATCAGTTTGCTGATCTGCACAGTGAGACTCATTGTGCTGTGCCGAGCAGTTGTTGGGGGGAGTGGAGGGTCTGTGTGCAGGGGGTGGAGGGTCTGTGTGCGGGGGTGGGGTTCTTATGTTTGGCAGATGGTGCAACATTCTTTATAAATGGCTCAAATAAAAGTTTTGTCCCTCGTAGAACAAATACAAATTTTCCATGAAAAAAACGTTGTTTTGATTCATGATGTCATGCTGGAAATTGTCCTTCACTTCCGTTGGTGTTGTCTAAATCTAATACATGGACAGGAACAAAGAGGAGAATATGTTCAATAAAATGTCAATATAAACAGAAATTGTAAAAAAAAATTGGTAAGAAACGTAGAAAGAAGGAGTCCGTGGAATAAAGAATCTAGGTAGGGCTAGACAAAGAAAGGAAAAGAGAGGGAATGAGGGGGGAGGCTCAGGCCAGAGAGAGGAAATGCATACCTTCTCCAGAGGCGGAAAATAGCCCAGCTGATCCGCAGAGGGAGAGAGAGAGAGTGAGAGAGGGACAGAGAGAGGCATAAACACAGACAGACACACTGCCAGAGGAGAGAGAGCGAGCACGAGAGAAGGTTGATGACAAAGAGAGCGAATAAGAGAATCGTTTGGAGAGCGAGGGGAAAGACAGACCCGAGCGCTTGGATCAGAGCGGAGAGAGTTCAACAGGGATCTGGTCAAGTTGTTACCACAAGCTGGGAACACCGGCTCGGAGAGGGAGGGAGGGGGGAATTCAGACGGAAAGAGAGGGGGAGGAATGAAGAGGGAGCTTGGAGAGAGGCACACCGAGTGTAGAGGAGAGGATCAACAGGGTAAAACCACAAGATTAGGAGGGAGTCAGTGAGAGGAGTTCCAGACACACAGAAGAGAAGACATCGCGACTATCATGTTGTGAAATGCAGCATGAGGATTGTACCAGCCTGAAAACAGTTCCATTTCTGGCGGCCTATCGGATGGCAGAATCCATGTGGGCTCTGGGACAGACGGTTGATTGGCAGGCTTACCTCACTGCCGAGTGCCGAGGCTGGGTGTGAAGGGGTGGGGACTCGCAGGCACAACATGGCACACTATTTGCTATGCTGGGGGGGCGGAGCTTTGGAGGACAGATACCTGTATGCCCCCCCATACCCAGCCGTCTACCGGTGAGTATATCAGTCACTGGCCTGGCTCTGTCTGTCTGTCTGTCTGTCTGTCTGTCTGTCTGTCTGTCCGTGTGCCTGCATGCTGGCCTGTGCGTTCGCCTGTCTGGCTGGACCCAGAGACAGGGCAGACAAAGACAGCTTTCCTTATGATAGTTACTTTGTCGTTCATGCTGAAGAATTGTGTTGATAGAACATCATGAGGTGTTGTGATAGACAGGCTGGTCCTTATAACCCATTACTAGTCTGCCTCTGTTGACCCGCTGGCTGTTCACAGTCGTTAAATGGCCTTACAACCTGTTAAGTGACAGAAGACCTTGTGTACATTCGGTTGATTTACTCATGGCACATGGACAGAGAGGAAGAGAGAGAGAGAGAGAGGTAGACAGGAAATAGTGAAGTGATAAGCTGTTTGTGGCACCTAGTGCGGTTATTAATAGGGTGTGATACATGCGTGTCCAGTACCTTAGCTCCTGGCGTCAGCCTCGTTCACTGACAGTTTACCTGATAGAACAAAGTCTAATGAGATCAACCTGCACGCTTTGGCCTAAGCAAGAAACTGCATCTCTGTTGCAGTTTTTTTGTCGAGACGTTGAGATTTGGACAGTGAAACGAATAGCTTACAAGTAGGTTTGCGGAATTATTCATGGGAAGATGTTTGGTCTAAAGCATTTCTGGTAACTTGAGAATCCCTGATAAGACACTACTGAATCAGCAGAATGAGTTAGCAGTATGTCTGGTTTTGTAAATAAACAGTCTTATCATTCTAATATGCTCTGCAAATGCGATTCCTGATCAGGGTCCATCTTTTTGCTTGAAAGCTTTTGGATGTGAAAGGGTTTGAATCATTTTGTGTTGTGTCAGAAGGAGTTGTTCTTCCAAGTTACAGCAACAATTCATTAAATAATTCACCATTGAAACTGAAACTCACAGCAATCCTCAACCAACAAAGAAACTAGAAAGTCTTAATGATCCCATAGGGACAGTTAGACTCTTCCTAGAATGTTCCGGATTGGAAGTGACCACAAACTCCACATGTGGAGTGAGATCGTCTTTAGTGACTGAGGAATGTGCTGGAAAAACGAGGAGAGGTCAAACAAAGAGATTGGTGTCTACTTTCTTACCACAGGTTCTGAGTTCCGTTTACTAACCACACGCTCTAATCAGTCTGACTGAATCTCTTTCCCATGGGAGTGACTTTGCATCGAGCATACACCAAGTGAAAGGATGTGATCCAGTGTGTAGCTTATTTAGACTATCTTCAAGAAGTGGTCATCGACTGAGCCAGTGGGTGTTCCTTTTTTGACTCATGTGAGTCAGTCTTTGGCGAGAAAGTCGAGACGGAGCAAACCTCGCAAGGCAACTCGTTTAGAAAACGTAACGTTGTTCATAAAACAGTGAATCATTACACCGTATACATATAAAACCATTTCTTTTATAGTGCATTGGGGCATTTGTAAGCCTCTGGCCTAGTTTCCATATTGTGGCTTTTCTCCCTTTGTGGACACGCTGTTTAACGCTCCTTTCGAGAGCAGCTAAAAGAACATTAGCGTGCCGCACCCTGGAAAAATAAGCCAGAGCGTCTTTTCTCTCTCTTTCTGTGGGGAAGGATCATAAACCCATTGTTTTAAGAATAAACAAACCCCCCTCCATCCTCCTGATCTCCTCACCCGCCTCTTTTGTGGTGGACTATCCTGTTAGTAAGGAATGCATTAGAGGGCCAGAGGAATGAACCAAATATGTCTGACTGATAGGGGTGTTGGGAAGCTTTGAGACACAGTACGTTGCTTATTTTACTGTGGAGGTGTGACTGGAGGCATGTGTCACTATGATCAAGGGACTGAGTGGCTGAAGGCAAGGGGACATTTAACTAAGGAAGCATGCCGCTAACTCGGTAGGGCAACAAACTTAAACTTCAGTGGCTGAGTGTTGCATACAGTGTGATCATGACTCGTGTGTTTTGAATGAAAGTGACTGTTGTGTGATTTTGATCTGCCTTCTAATCTGAAACTGAAGTAACCTTAGATCTTTTTTTTTCAATTGACTGGTTCTCAGAATAGAAATGTGATTACTCCTGAGACCTGTCCATTGCAAACATGTTGACCTTTATTACTGTACGTAACATGATCTACCAATCACATCGTCTATCCAATACTTTCCTGAAATGCAACAAATTGATATCCATCAAGAATACACCGTCCAGAAAGTGTCAGTCTGCTCCGCCAACCTTTTACTGTTCTGAGCTTTTATTTATAACGCACTATTTGTGGCTAGTCACACGCACGTACACACATACACAACCCCGTTAATGTTATTTAGCCAGTCAATAAATAAAGAGACTCTTATCAGGGGTCATGTTCACATTTGGTTTGTACCCTTAAACTGGGCGTCTATTGTTATTGACTGTGTGGCATATATAGGATGTTGTATCTGAAGTGGTTGTAAGGAAGTACACGAAAGAGAGGGGATCTCTAGAAACTAGTACTATAGTAAATGGGGTAGTAGCACCTGCTAGCTCGCATGTTAGTGACCACATGAGCACTAACGAGAACTCCTGTTCCGCTTGTTCAACGGCACAGATGTACTTGATGTAACTGTTCTCTGTGACCTACAAAACCTGCTACTTTAGTCACATTAAAAGTATGTTTCATATATGCAATACGTTATACCTGCTAAATGTTTCATTCGATGAATACTTAGTCGGTTAGCTTTCATCCATGCATGGTATCCCACGGAGAAACCTCTCACTTGTGCAAGGTATGCCAAAACCCATACACAAATGTACAATACAATGAACACAAAAACATAAGCCTGAATATGAAAGTGAAGTGAAGGGGTACCGTGCCATGCTGTGACTGAGTGGTCCGTGTCTCCTGGTCCTGTGTGCCCACAGGGAGAAGCCAGGCCACCGGGCCCCAGACCCCGTCCCCCAGACGGACGTGGGAGAGCGCCTGGCCCAAGCCAGTTCAGAGACCCTGACCAATGGGAACAAGGCCGACCTGCAGGCGGCCAAACGCCTCGCCAAACGCCTCTACAACCTGGACGGCTTCCGCAAGTCCGACGTGGCTAGACACCTCAGCAAGAAGTGAGCGGACGCCGATTTGAGCCCACAATTTGTGGATACCTTCTATTTGTTTCTGTGTGTGTTCTCATGTTTCTGTGTATGTTTTCCTAACCAAATCCTAACCAAATGAATGTCACCCCACCAGTGTTTTAGCTAAATCCTTATTTCAATTATTCGGATGTTTGTTTGTTTCGACAGTAATGACTTCAGCAAAATGGTAGCAGAGGAGTATCTCCGTTACTTCAACTTCACAGGACTAACTATTGACCAGGCCCTCAGGTAAGTTACCTAAATATGTACATTAGGACAAAGAGCTAGTCCACACTATGAATACTGTATTCTCTCACTAAGCTTCTTTGTGTTTTCTGGCGTCAGAGCTTTCTTAAAGGAGTTTGCCCTCATGGGAGAGACGCAGGAGAGAGAGCGAGTCCTGTCCCATTTCTCAAGCAGATACCTTCAATGCAACCCCAACGCAATACCATCCGAAGGTACGCTCGAACAGGACTGTGTGCATTGTGACGGGATCACTGAATAGAACCCAACTGCCCTGGTTTAGCCCTGTGGGTGGCCGCGGGAGCGTTTGTGTGCCCGCCATTTTAATATTGGCCACCGTGAGGCACTCTTTCCCTCTCCGTTCACGAGGTGTCCCTGTGTTTGTTCTCTCCTCCAGACAGCGTGCACACTCTGACCTGTGCGTTGATGCTGCTCAACACAGACCTGCACGGGCACGTGAGTACACAAAGTATGGCAGGCTGTCTATGTACACCCAGGTCTCCTGGTATCGTAGGTAACGCGGGATATGCACGGCAGTGACGTGACCCAGGGGTGTGCCCGCAGGTTGACAGCAATGGGTAGATTGACATGTGGTCATAGGTTTGTACTTGCTAACATGCTAAGTTCAAGCCAACAATTTGTGTCTTTTTTACCTCAGGAGCATGTAGCTAAAATGTTTGCCTCTTTGGTCTTGGCAGCACTCACATACAGCACACTAACCTGAGGTTAAGGGGGATGTCTTTGGAGATTCAGGAGTGGATTCTTTGAGTATATTTGACAGCTTTGATTGAGTTTTGGTCTTTGCCTGTAGAACATCGGGAAGAAGATGTCCTGCCTTCAGTTCATCACCAACCTAGAAGGGCTGAACGACGGCAAGGATTTCCCCAAAGAACTTCTCAAGGTCTGTGAGTCACACCAAGTGCAGTACAAACACACACAAACACTGACGCACACACACAAACACTGACGCACACACACACACACAAACACTGACGCACACACACACACACACAAAAACACTGACGCACACACACATACAAACACTGACGCACATGGGTCTTTATTATTCGATTGTAAGGGTTGCTTTGTGTACCGTTCAGTTTTAAACATGTTCAATTCACACGGATGTTGAGCACCCTGAGCCTACAAAGACGTACACTCTCTCTCTCTCTCTCTCCCTCTCTCTCTCTCTCTCTCTCTCTCTGTCTCTCTCTCTCTCTCTCTCTCTCTCTCTCTCCCGCCCTCTCACCTGGTGCCTTGCTCCTGTGAACACCATCACCTCCTGCTCCCTTGTTTTCATCTTGCCTTCCCTCTCTCCCCTTTACACTCTCTAACCATAGTCTCTCCTTCCATATTGTATCACCCAGTAGAACTTAATGATTATTTATCCTGCTCTTTTTGTAATTAAAGATCAACCCCCTTCTGGGTCTCTCACTTCCTCTCTGACTCTCTTTCATGCCTTATTGTGAGCCTGTGTGTGGATGTATGTGTGTGTTTTCCATCTCACTCTGTGGGAGAGCAGATAGACACAGATCTGCCCAGCAGCAGCAGCAGCAGTACTGGCTGTAACAGCAGCAGCAGTACTGGCTGTAACAGCAGCAGCAGTACTGGCTGTAACAGCAGCAGCAGTACTGGCTGTAACAGCAGCAGCAGTACTGGCTGTAAACGCAGCAGCAGTACTGGCTGTAACAGTAGCAGCAGTACTGGCTTTAACAGCAGCAGCAGTACTGGCTGTAACAGCAGCAGCAGTACTGTCTGTAACAGCAGCAGCAGTACTGGCTGTAACAGCAGCAGCAGTACTGGCTGTAACAGCAGTAGCAGTACTGGCTGTAACAGCAGCAGCAGAACTGGCTGTAACAGCAGCAGCAGTACTGGCTGTAACAGCAGCAGCAGTACGGCTGTAACAGCAGCAGCAGTACTGGCTGTAACAGCAGCAGCAGTACTGGCTGTAACAGCAGCAGCAGTACGGCTGTAACAGCAGCAGCAGTACTGGCTGTAACAGCAGCAGCAGTACTGGCTGTAACAGCAGCAGCAGTACTGGCTGTAACAGCAGTAGCAGTACTGGCTGTAACAGCAGCAGCAGTACTGGCTGTAACAGCAGCAGCAGTACTGGCTGTAAACGCAGCAGCAGTACTGGCTGTAACAGCAGCAGCAGTACTGGCTGTAACAGCAGCAGCAGTACTGGCTGTAACAGCAGCAGCAGTACTGGCTGTAACAGCAGCAGCAGTACTGGCTGTAACAGCAGCAGCAGTACGGCTGTAACAGCAGCAGCAGTACGGCTGTAACAGCAGCAGCAGTACTGGCTGTAACAGCAGCAGCAGTACTGGCTGTAACAGCAGCAGCAGTACTGGCTGTAAACGCAGCAGCAGTACTGGCTGTAACAGCAGCAGCAGTACCGGCTGTAACAGCAGCAGCAGTACCGGCTGTAACAGCAGCAGCAGTACTGGCTGTAACAGCAGCAGCAGTACTGGCTGTAAACGCAGCAGCAGTACTGGCTGTAACAGTAGCAGCAGTACTGGCTTTAACAGCAGCAGCAGTACTGGCTGTAACAGCAGCAGCAGTACTGGCTGTAACAGCAGCAGCAGTACTGGCTGTAAACGCAGCAGCAGTACTGGCTGTAACAGTAGCAGCAGTACTGGCTGTAACAGCAGCAGCAGTACTGGCTGTAACAGCAGCAGCAGTACCGGCTGTAACAGTAGCAGCAGTACTGGCTGTAACAGCAGTAGCAGTACTGGCTGTAACAGCAGCAGCAGTACTGGCTGTAACAGCAGCAGCAGTACTGGCTGTAACAGCAGCAGCAGTACTGGCTGTAAACAGCAGCAGCAGTACGGGCTGTAACAGCAGCAGCAGTACTGGCTGTAACAGTAGCAGCAGTACTGGCTGTAACAGCAGCAGCAGTACTGGCTGTAACAGCAGCAGCAGTACTGGCTGTAACAGCAGCAGCAGTACTGGCTGTAACAGCAGCAGCAGTACTGGCTGTAACAGCAGCAGCAGTACTGGCTGTAAACAGCAGCAGCAGTACGGGCTGTAACAGCAGTAGCAATATCAGCAGTGACAGTATGTGCAGTAACATAGCATAGCATTAGCTACAGAAACATTAGCAGCAGTAACAGTAGAAACAGAAGCAGCCTTAATAGTAGCCCACAACGCAGGCTGTTTTTCTTCTCAGGCTTTCTATGTAAACTATTCATATCAGACATCCGCTCAGCTCCGAGTGTTCCACAAACAAGAACGTTTTGTTGGACTTCTCCTCCCCTTAACTCCCTTTAAATGTTTGTTTATTTCCTGTTTGTCCATGCGCCTGTCCATACGGTATCTAACGATTGGGATTCCAGGGGATATTAAAGCACTCTGAGAGATGATGTCATGATCAACAGGTGTGGGTGTGTTTGCGTGTGTGTGGTCATGCAGAGGGGGAGGACAGTAGTCAGTGGGGCAGGGCTCATCCGGTAAATGCCTGGCTCGGGGTGAGAGGGAGGACAGGGCTCTCAGTGAAGAGGACTGTGGCTGTCACACGGCCCCCTACTGAGACGAGCGTTTTGTCACGGTATTATCACAAAGGCGTTTGAAATCTCTCTCTGTCTCCCTCGCTATCTCACTTGCTGCACCCTCCTCCTCTCTCTCTCCCCACACACACACACACACACACTCCCTCTCTCTCCCTCTTGTTTTCCTCCCCCTCCCCTTTTATTCTCCCTCTTCTCGCTGCTTCTTTCTCTGCTGTCCTCCCCTTTCTCCCCTCTCTCTCCCACTCTGTCCTTACTTCTCTCCACCCCCACTCCCCTCGTCAGTGAGTTCTCTCTGAGTAATACAGCCTGTGTCTCTTGGGTGGGAATTATGCAGGCTATGATAATGTGGACAGCTTGGTCTGGTGGAACTGTGTTTCTTTACATGTGTCAAGGGCATGATTCTCGCTCACTGTGCAACACATGAATATGCCCAGTACACTGTATACGCTCACATTGCCACTGGCAAAGAGAAGTTACTCTTATCAGTACAGTGTTTTGAAAACTGTGCTTGGGACTTTTGGATTTCGATTTTGAATAGGGCATTTAATGTGTTGCAGATATTCAAGGTGTAGAAAAATCGCAGTGCCTTCTAGGTGTGATAGATGTTCTCCAAATGATTTCCCAGAAATATTGACTTGAAACTGAAAGGACTGCAGTATTTTAGGACACATTGTGATTGCTTCCTCACATCTTCTTGTCAGATTTGCTACCCCATCCCATCAAATCAATAAGGAAATAAGTCTAGAGGTTCATGAGGAATTTGCAGTTTGGTTATTCGGTGATTCCAGTTTTTGATGTGGGGTATGAGGTCATATCCTGTCTAGGTAAACCAATCAGAGCTTTAGCTCCTGGTACCCTGTGATAAGGTAGCTGCTGCTTCTTATTTAGGTCTGGATGAAATACCACCTCTGTCACTGGACTGGCCAGACTGTGACAGACTATCTCTCCTAGACAGGCCATCTTCCCTGGCTCACATATATATGTGTGTGTGTGTGTGTGTGTGTGTGTGTGTGTGTGTGTGTGTGTGTGTGTGTGTGTGTGTGTGTGTGTGTGTGTGTGTGTGTGTGTGTGTGGTGTGTGTGTGTGTGTGTGTGTGTGTGTGTGTGTGTCGTGTGTGTGTGTGTGTGTGTGTGTGTGTGTGTGTGTGTGTGTGTGTGTGTGTGTGTGGTGTGTGTGTGTGTGTGTGTGTGTGTGTGTGTGTGTGTGTGTGTGTGTGTGTGGTGTGTGTGTGTGTGTGTGTGTGTGTGTGTGTCCATGAGTGTCTGGGGGATTTATAGGCTGGTGTCCTGTGCCACTGTCTCCTCCCAATAGAAAACAGTCAGGCGACAGTGTTTGGAGACAGGACTGAAAGAAAGAGGTCATGTTTGAGCAAAGCCAGTCTCCACAGCTACTGATACTTAGAGGATGTCGCCCTGTCTGTCTGACAGAGATAGAAACAGACAGGCGCACCATAGGTTTTATGGTGATTTATCACCGATTCATTTTGTTAGTCATAGTCAAACTGATATCACCTTAAAACCCCTCTGAGGTCACATGGGTTTGAACTTCATCTGGAATTGCTTCCGGCTATTACCTGATTGATGGAAGCTCAGCCAAGTGGATTATTTGCTGTAATATCCTTAAAATTTTGATTTATAAATTCTTGCCATTATGTTTTGGACCAGGGTCTTAACTGCTCCACACATAATCTGTACATTATTCATCCCTTTAGGTTCTTGGTGCAGTAAAGAATATAGTTCACTCTTTTCCAGATCGCTAAATATGGTATTGAATACATCTTTGGCTGAGTCTAAATGTAAGGGATAGACAGAGGAACTGTGTTTAAGAAATGCTTATAGGGAGCTGTGTGATTGACACATCAAGGAGGGAGGGATAAGAGCTAAAGCATGGATCAGGATTCGCTGCTCAGGCAGAGAGAAATGCGCATTGAGAGAGAGAGTGAGAAAGGAGAGGGAGAGAGAGAAGAGAGGGAGGCAGTTGTTTTGTCACTGCAACTCGGTTCATCTTTCAAGCGGCCGCACGCCATGAATAAGACGTATCTCCAGGTATTTTTGTAAAGATTCTAACAGCGGGGAGGCAGAGACACACAGGCTGTTTTCATCACAAAAGAGGGATTTTCGGGAGAGAGAGAAAAGGGGTCCGGGCACGAACGGAGCCAACAGCAAGTGGATGTGAGGAACCTTTCAGAAGTTTCCGGACCCCCCCGGACGATCTCGGAATACAGACAGGGAACCGAGAAGCGAGCGGAAGAGAATAGAGAGACAGAACTAGGGACTTCTCCTCGTCCTCACGGGGGTGCGAGAACACTGCCGTTGTCGAGGGGAGCAACAGGATAAACAGTACCGTATCGGTCTCTCGCCGCTCTCTCTCTCTCTTTTCATCCTGCTCACCTGCTCCTCTCGGCCTCCATCTGTAATTACTGCCTGGGATGAGGTCCCGGGGTAGGGTGTGTGACGTCAACTGGAGGGGCCTCTCGTAGAGTTTGTGTGTGTGTGTGAAACTCTCTCCCCTCTGTCTGCCCGTGACGCTTCTGTTGGTTTGTGTGATTGTGTGTGTGCCCCGGACGTGTGCACTAAATTGCACAGAACTTCCTTATCGTTTGAAGTGAATGTTATCATTCTTTGGACTATTTAAGTTTGTTGTTCAACTGTTGGCGTGTCGGATGGTGCGTGGGTGCGTGGAGGTAGTCCCGAGAGTATCACAGATTGCTGGTGAATCTCTAGTGCGTTCTTATCAGGGACTATGTGCTTCATAAATGTACAAACAGCTTGACAACGGGGTTTGGGATTAGTGTGAACCGTCAACACCGCCAGATATCACAGCTACAGGAACACAAGGGGACGCCAAGTTCCCCAGACAACATGGTGACAACAGATTCCTCACCACACCATATTTGATGTGACAGTCCTAGCAAAGCATGTCGGCTACATAGGGACGCATTCTTGAGAAGACTCATTTGTTAACACAAAATGTGAGTTTTGACACGGAATGGGCACTGAATTAATTCCACTGGCACAGAACAGTTTTCTCCCATGCATAATGAATACTACAAGATCCATAATGCATCAGCTGGGGTTCCCGTTGAGACCCATGTGACCCTCTCCAGAGTTTACTCAAAAGTCCTTCAAACTGACTGCAACTTCCAGCCTAGATAGGATACATCCCTCTACCTGGACAGTCAAACACCTCATCTCATCTCAGCCATCTGTCTCCAGTCCGTCTCTCTGTATCTTCTCTGCACTTCAGAATATCTCAATTCAAGAATATACATTCTTGAAATCAACAGAAGACATAAAAAGAAGTTGTATATAAAAAATTGGGAACTTTTCTTCACTTAGTCCTCGTCAAAGAAGCCATATCTTGCCGGGCCCCGCTCCTATTGGCCTGTCAGCATGATTGGCGTGAACAGCATCCACTCAACGGGCCGAATGCGCTCCCGCTCTCTTTGCTCGGTGCGCTCTGGGCGGGACAGAGTGATGGACCCCTTCCGGTACCCCCGCGCCCCGCGCTCTCGCTCTCTCAAACCCATGGCATTCCCCGACCTGCTGGGCAAGAGCCAGGATGGACAAAACCACCCACAGGCCCGCAAGAAGAAGGTACCGCCTTCACCGCCAGCCTCGCCTCACTGGAGCCATCTGCATGTTCTGATTGGTGCCCCACAGGGCATCAACACTCCTTTCATTGGCTGCTTGTGTCATCCCATCTGGCAAGGGTGACTGGATATATCACCAAACTGTGTCTTGCTATGATGTGGGACATTGTGATGTTGTTTGAGGTTGTTTGGGTCAGGTCGCCATTATTCTCATCTCTCACACACACACACAGCCACACACACACACCCCACACACACACACATACATGCATACTGTCCACACACGCCCACAGAGTTTGACCGTTTTCCCTTCTTGTTGTCTCCAGGCCTTATACAACTCCATCAAGAATGAGAAGCTCCAGTGGACCATGTAAGTACAGCATACTTTGCGTACGAGTCATTTGTTTACTCTCTGTAACGGGTCTGCTCTGGATATGTTTAGTCTGGACGCTGTACAGACAGCTCCGACAGCTGCCCCGCACAAGAAAACGTACGACACGCCAAGAAAATCCATGAGGTGATTGAATAGGCCATGGAAGCACTTGTTATCGGTATTCAACCAGTCTGCCCTGAGCTGCTTAGACCGTCCTGTCTGCAGGCCCCAGTAGTCTGGGCCAGAGAGGAGGCCAAGTGCCAAGGGCTGCTATTCTGGACCTGGCCTTCATGCTGCCGCCCTGAGCGCCTAATTTAAGACTTAATTACGGGTCGACGTCTTACTCCGATGTTTGCGTGTGGGTGCAAACATTCACACGTACGCACTCGCGCACACACACACGCACACACACACACACGGCCTTCTAGGATCATTTTTCTATAGATTGTGTCTCTCTTTTTATCTTCCGTCTTGCTCACTTGCTCTCTCTCTCTCTCTCTCTCTCTCTCTCTCTCTCTCTCTCTCTGTGTATGTCTCTCTCTCTCTTCATCTCCTGAAGGGGTGCAGTGGGAGCCCAATCTCCTCTCTCATTCTCTTTAACTTTGCACCACTGCTTTAATCTCAGCCTGTCCCGACATCCCCCATGCTCCTTGGTTATCCTCCGTCCGCTCTCTCTTTCTCTCCTCGCCTCTGTCGCTCCACCGTCGTTATCAAACGTCCTTTGATTTCTCTCGGCATGTCTCCTTCTCATCCATCTGTCTTTCGAATCTCCACCCTCCTCTCCTTTTCCGACTCTCCTCTTCACCACTTGCCTTTGTGGATTCAGAGAGGGCCAGCAGTTACTTAGCAACAGCTGAGTGCTATGATGTAGTGTACAGTATGTCCACAGTACCGTACAGTACAGTAGTACAGTACAGTACAGTACCGTGTATGCGTATTGACCAACACAAGTCGTTGATGCTTGTGCCCGAAAAGTCTCATCGAGGCAGGGCTCTTTGAAAGCCAAATGACAGTGACAGAATCTCACAACAGAGAGTAGTGCCTGGCGTGCACCTTTTGATCACTTGTAGCTTTGACTCTGTGCTTCATTGTCAAATCGACGTCGGCTGAGATGAGATACAGGAAGGAACACAAAAGAAAAAAAAGGTAGAGAGACCAAGTTGAAGTTAGTGAGGAAGAGCGAGTGGCTTTTGAGATAAAGATCTCTCGGGTCCTGGCCGGCGTCACACGGAGAGCGTTAGACTGCACGGCGCACACAGCTGTCACTGCAGGAGACAAGCAGACCAGGGGGAGGCTGTGTGTGTGTGTGTGTGTGTGTGTGTGTGTGTGTGTGTGTGTGTGTGTTCGTGTGTGTTCGTGTGTGTGTGTGTGTGTGTGTGTGTGTTCGTGTGTGTGTGTGTGTGTGTGTGTTCGTGTGTGTTCGTGTGTGTGTGTGTGTGTGTGTGTGTTCGTGTGTGTTCGTGTGTGTGTGTGTGTGTGTGTGTTCGTGTGTGTTCGTGTGTGTGTGTGTGTGTGTGTGTGTGTGTTCGTGTGTGTTCGTGTGTGTGTGTGTGTGTGTGTGTGTGTGTGTGTGTGTGTGTGTGTGTGTGTGTGTTCGTGTGTGTTCGTGTGTGTGTGTGTGTGTGTGTGTGTGTGTTCGTGTGTGTTCGTGTGTGTGTGTGAGTGTGTGTGTGTGTGTGTGTGTGTGTGTTTCCTAAGCCACCGCAGTGAGTTAGAGTTGTAGGAGGTCTCTCTTCTCATAAGATTTGATCTTAAGGAGAACGGATCCATTCTTAAAAACAATCTTAAAACCGTTTCCGCTGATGCGTGAACCTGGCCCTTAATAAGAGTTTGAGAAACCTAGACAGCGTCCCTTCATCAGGAAGTACCCGTTGTGTGTGTGTGTGTGTTTTAGTTTGTGTGTGTTTTTGTTTGTGTGCACTCTCTGGACACACAACAGCATAGATGCGTGGGTATGCTGAAGCACAAAGCCCTTCGATGGGTTCTGATTGGGTCCGTGTGGAAAGGGCGCCCTGGCTCGGGAGACGGAGGTGGACAGAGCAGCGTGACGCAGAACAAGCGCTCCCCCACTGACTAGCAGCAATTGAGAGCTCATTCATTAACGAGCATGTTTATGGATCCAGCAGAAGACTCGCGCAGGTTTAGCCTCTTTTCTCTGTTAAAAACCCTCCTGGGAACGCGACCTAAGCACAGTTAGAGCTGGTGTTAGAGTGTTTAAACCACGTAGCGTGAACCCTGAGGTTAGACCTTACTTCCTTTCGCAGCAGAGCCGATTTCTAGAAACGGTGTGTTGTGAAGAACTGACTGATACTGTTTACTGGAAGAGAGCACGTCGATATGTGTTTGCATTTTGGCGAAGCATGTCAGAGTCGATTGTTCCAGGGAGTGGGTTCTGTTTCAAGTGAGAGTCGAGCTGTGATTGGCCCGTGAGACGATGGTTCGTCAGCTGAGGCCTGTTGGGACATGACTCCTCTCAGCGTGGGTGAGGGACAGCCGGTGACCCGTTCTAGCAACTGGACTGTGACCTCTAGAGAGCTCACGCCAGAGAGACAAGTTGAGTGGCAGGAAAACGCTACTCGTACCCCACAGCTCAAATGGATATGGAGGATGTGAATTTGGGTCATGGACTGTATGAAGGCAGTCTTGTCAGTTCATCTTAAGGGGAAAGGCTGTGGGTCTCTGGGAATTGAAGACTGGCATTGATATTGGCTGCCAAAGTCTATGATACAAGCTCTTAACTAGGACAAATGCCTAACAAATCTACCTACGTACACTCAGTAATATGTGTTGTATGACGCACGTGTGTATATGTGCAAATTCAAGGTCGACAACTATCAAAAGATATTTGTCTTTTGCTGTTGACATTTGATCGTTGTCATGTACATTTATATGGGAAAAGGTGTTGGGGAAATCTGAATCTCATGCTGCACCAAACTGCATTGAGATGAGATGGATGATGAGAATAATGAACTCGTCTCCATAGTGATGAAGAGGAGCTCCGGAAGTCCTTCTCCGAGTTGGCGGACGTGCGTACCGACTCGGCCTCCCACACGATGAGGCGGGTCGGCAGCGGGGGGAACTGCCTGGTGGGCGTGGCCCAGCAGTCCGACGCCGTGCTCTATAAGAGCGGCTTGCTGGTGCGGAAGGTCCATGCAGACTCTGACGGCAAGAAAAGTACGCCCCCTACCTGGCAGTATCACACACTGAAGGCTTATCACACACATGGCCTGCCTTCTATGTCTGTATGCTGTGTATAGATGCCATTTATATGATAAAGTATCTGTACAGTGAATGTCCTCGCTGGTTGAGCCTTACTGATCATTCATACTTTTTTTCAGCTCCACGGGGTAGAAGAGGATGGAAAACCTTCTACCTCACGCTAAAGGGACTTGTCCTTTACCTACAAAAGGTAACACGCGAAACCTCCTCCTTTTCACCCAACCCCCATGCGCCGATTGGCCGCGCGTGACGGTGTCTCGTCCTCTGATTGGCTGATTGCAGGGGGAGTGCTCGCCGGACAGGCAGCTGACAGACGAGGACCTGAAGAACGCCGTGTCCATCCACCACTCTCTGGCCATGAGGGCCACCGACTACAGCAAGAGGCCCAACGTCTTCTACCTGCGCACTGCAGACTGGAGGGTCTTCCTCTTCCAGGCCCCGTCAGTCCCCTCATGCACACAGACAGCTGATTACTACTTCATTGAGTTATTATGACCCCATGACTCCATAGTGGTACTCAGCGAGACGACTGCAAACATAGTTGTACCATTTAGACCAAATGATACGAGCCAAGTGATTATTTGTGCGTGCAGAATCATGCAAATCGTGCGGCCGCCGTTTAGTTATTTGCATCCAATGAATATCCTTCTGTTCTCTGTTTGCAGTAATGCCGAGCAGATGCAGTCCTGGATCACGCGCATCAACATCGTGGCGGCCATGTTCTCAGCGCCACCTTTCCCAGCAGCCATTGGTTCCCAGAAGAGGTTCAGCCGCCCGCTGCTACCCGGCTCCAACACAAAGCTCTCCCAGGTACACTACACTACCCAGAAACCCTCTTTCACACAAAAAATGCCTTATTTGTATTTTTATATTGTAAATTAGGCAACTTATATTTTATTGTATATTATATCTTAATTATAATTCCACTTTAGTATAGATAGTATAGATATTTAGTATAGATAGTCCACATATTTAAATTTAAGGTTACTATATGTTTATTGTATGCACCTTCCTGCCAAAGCAAATTCCTTGTCTGTGCAAACTTTCATGGCCAATAAATCCCTTTCTGATTCTGATTCTGATTCTATTGAATCTGTCGTTTATTTGAAAATAAACATCTATACTTTTTTTTTACACAATGCATTTATGATATTCAAAAAGTAAATACAGGCACTAAAGTACAAGTAGTGGAACTCTGTAGAACATGTGTCCTCGTAGATGTCAGTTGTAAAAGGACATGTATCTGGTGTGTGGTCACAGGAGGAACAGGGGAAATCTCACGAGACCCGTTTCCGAGCCGTCTCCTCCGAGCTGACTGAATTAACCGACGTCCCTCTCGACAAGAGGGTCAAAGGTCGAGAGCTGGAGGAACACAGACAACGTGGGGAGTACCTGGCGTTTGAGGTAAGATACCGACAGCCAAGGTGAAGGACTTTGGACACAGCTCTGTGGACTGAAATACACAATTGTAATAGGCCTCCGGTATGGAAACGCTAAGCTAACTGCGGGGAGAATGCAAATGAATGATACTCTTCAGTGCTTGGTGACGGGGCAGCTTTGCCAATGTCGGCATACACAGCTAATTGCTATGGCTACTGTTTAGGGAATCCTATTTACGGTACATAATACACATCCAAAATGTCTTTGTCGCCTGTTCAGAAAACCCGCTATGGGACGTACGCCATGTTACTGAGAGCCAAGATCCGCAGCGGGGAGGAAGACCTGTCTGCCTTCGAGGCTCAGCTCTTTGACGAAGGGGTTCTCCAGAGGGCCCACTCCATGCCCACCGTGGCCCCGCGGAGCGGCAGCAGCCAGGCCAGCAGCACCAGGGAGGGGGCCAGTAGAGCCAGCTCCAGCGCTGCCAACGCTGCCTCCGGAGGGAGCTCCAAGAAGGGCAGCAAGCGTTCCGACCCCCAGAGACACAGCAGCTACAAACAGGCTGTGAAGCCGTAAGACTGGCGTGGAGGGTGTGTGTGTGTGTGTGGGGGGGGGGACAGGGGAGTGAGGGGAGGAGAGGCTGGTACACTATGCTGTATGGACTGGAGACTGTGGTGAGGGAGGGGGTTAGCCCCAAGTTCCCTGTACGAGTCTTTTCGGAGTCCCATGACTTGTAAATGAGATGGAGGGAGGAAGGGTGTACAGTATGGAGGACCCACTGCATGCTTCTGGTCTCTGAAACCACTCGCACTTGGTGGCACAGAACAGCGCAGGCTGTGGAATAATGAACATCACAACGTCCCCTCGGTCTGTCACATGTGACTTCGGTCTCGTCATGAATACAGTGTGTATCTCAAATATTCTGCTGGAATACTCTTTGGACCAAATTATTGTGTATAGCATAAATTGAAATATGAATTTATTTTGAAAGTTGTTGAAGTTCCGCGGGGTAACACAGGATGGAAGATCTTGTTTTGTCTCCAAATATAGTGAAGTAGTTCAATACATTTGTATATAAAAGCTTTACAGACCCACCTCTGTCAACTATATTAGACACTGAGTTGCCGTGCCGACAGGGTCTGACAAACAGAGCCATCAAACTGTTGCCATGGAGACTAAGCTGAGCCCATTTCCATGTCAGAAACCTGAATAAATCAGCATGCCAGGTCTCACCCACCCACAGTCCATCTGCGAGGCCCTAGAACAAAACATTCACCGGACAGCATGTTGCAAGTGAACTGGACATGGAGTACACATGCATTTGAGTTTTGTTACAGTGACCATTCTCTTGGTTAATGTCATTTATTTTAAAAAAAATACTTTACACAAGAATGAATCTTCGAGTGGTTAGTCACTCCACTGAACAGAGAATAATGAATAGATTAATCACACGTGTGATCAGTTGGATTCATCACAGAGGGTCGCAAACAACATCAAAGACTCTTGAGTTAGAATACATTCAAAGGCTTGGAAGGGAAAAACGTTTTTTTAATTACCTACTTCAAAGTATGGTGTCATTTTTGCAATAGCTTATTTGACAGATTACACACCGTTCTATATTCGACTAGTGGAAAAAAAATGGGTTAACTAAAGGAAATGACTCACATGGTGGTTGACTGAATGTTAGCATCACACTTGCGGTTCCAAGGGAATGCACATCATCAGTGAACAGAACAGTCCTGAGTGTTGAAATAGCATCGCCTACACATCCAATATCATGTTTTATACATTAATGTAATGCTATGTAAATGACCAAGAATACCATCCACCTACAATAAAATATTTAAAATGTGAGTAATGTGAGATAATGCCACTAGGTGATGCTATACTACAGGAAAATGATGGCCATTGGTTTCGGGAGTTTGGGGCTATTCGACTGGATGCGGGTCGAGAGCAAAAGTGAAGGTCTTTTACTGTCTTTTACTACAACTGTTGTAATACATAATCAATTAGTCAAACTATACTCCACCCCCAAGTTGGCTCCCGACACGGTAAGAACAAGTGAAGGAAACTACTGTCTGTGCAGCGTTGGCGAGCACTGTATCTCCACAGGGACCAGGCTGGTGTGATACAGGCTGCCATGCAGACAGTAAGAAGCATTGCTGGCTGTTTTCTACAAATGGTGTAAATATACTCATTCTACAGAGCCATAGACAGTAGGTTCCAGGGCACTCGGTTGGTTCAATCTCACGGAGCACAGGGGATTGTAGTAGTGTGTTAAATAACTGGATACACTTCATCCCCTGTGCACTTTAATGTTAGGACAGAGGTGTCTGGCGAGAGGTTTAAACTGTCTATTTTTTGTGCCGTCAGTCTAGAATAGCATTTTTTCTGTCCGTATTCCACTTAATTGTGTTTCTGTACATGATTCTATAGATCTGCTCCATCATAACCTTATTTACCGTACCTTGTTTTTATCATCCTCCATGGTTAGGCTGTACATACTGTCAATAATATGGTGGGCTGTTTCTCTCAAATATATACTAAATGGTTTGTATCTTTTGGAGGCATAGATGAAAAATAAACACATTTTGAAAGCATTCCCAGTGAAGTATTATGAGTAAAATCCTTTTTATTTCAAAATCACAGACATGATAAAAACAACATTCAAAGACGCCTGGTTGAAGTTTATGCAATATCACTCTTCCTGTCAGGCCGTCCTTTGTATTGCACAGATTGTGTCATTGTGTAAAGATGACACAAATGTCACAATGTGATTCTGGCTGAAGAGAAAGCGTGCTATTTCGTTGAGGAGAAGGGCCTAAGGTAAACCAGCTAGTGACAGTCGATCCAGCTCTCCCCCCGACTGCATAACAAGCTCTACCCAAAAAAAACCACAGAAGGAAAAATATCCTGCAAGGCATCGTTAAACAACACACAAACACGCCACGCTCTTTCGGTTCTAGGGCTGTCATATTTGGTAAGATCAGAAACCAAATGAATACACAGTATTAGTAAAATATCCACAGCCTATAAATATAAATTGCTCGATCGTTCCATGATAACATTTGCACGGAACATCGATGAAGGATGTATTCTACTGATGCTAGTGAGTTGTGTACGGTACAGCTGAATACATCTGAGTACCGTCCTCTCCTAGACGACAAAGCGACGGCATGGCACAAGTTGTTTTCTTCCATTCGGCGGAACAAGAAGCCAATTGGAGACTGCAGAGGGCAACAGGACAGGGCACTAACACAGCAAGCTGCCATGTTCTATGTCGGAGATGAAGATGGCCTTAAGATATTCCAAACATATCCTACGTTGACACAGTCCTGTCATCAAGAGACCATCACTGATGTTCCCAGTCAATTGCAATGCAATTGCAAAATTCATATGACTGTCAACCATAGCAAGTGTACCCAAGCTGAGAAACAAGATCATTTTCAACTCTCTTCCTTGTCCTGGTGATTACTGATTGGCCATGGCTGGCTCCTCCATCTCCTGGTTCATTGGTTGACTACCGAAGCCGCTGTCTACTGTGCTATCTGATTGGGCAAAACAAAACAGGTTGAGTATGAACCAGGAACCAAATCTGGTCAATGGACAATGTCATGCGTTTGGACAGGAAGTGATCAGTGCAGTACCTGTGCTTTGTTTATCGACTCTCAGCTCAGCTTGCCTCAGTAGCCGGACTCCATCAGTCAATCCCATAGACTGGAGAGCATCCACCAGCCCATCAACCGGACCTCCACCCAGCTAGAAAACACACACACACATACACACAGGGGGGAGACATGTCAGCACACA
Organism: Mallotus villosus; assembly: GCA_903064625.1. Lineage (NCBI taxonomy): Eukaryota > Metazoa > Chordata > Actinopteri > Osmeriformes > Salangidae > Mallotus > Mallotus villosus. Next base: position 164,621 of record CAEFZP010001045.1, read on the forward strand.
CACACTTCTCAGGAAACCGTGGTCAACCTCTCAAACAAACGTGGCATCCTGTCGGTGTGTGTGCGCACGCACCTTGTAATTCTGCAGCAGGTTGTGGCATGGGCGAGGGGCTCTCCTGGTACAGATGCGCCAGTGTGAGCATGCCCAGCTTCTCCGCCAGCTGCCTCCAGGGCACGTCTCCCAGACTGAGGATCTCACACAGCTTACTGAGAGTCTCCTCGTCCAGAGCCTCTCCTGCACAGAGGACAATCAAAAGATCCTAAGTTAAGATACCTGGAGAAATGCCTGGCACGGAACAGAAGGGAGATTCCCCCAAAGTACCTGTAGCTGTAGAAAGTCCTTCTGCATCGAGGCAACTGGTGAAAGCAGAAAGAAAAGATAGGGAGAAGGGTGTAGTCTAACCTTCTTTACTCGTGGATGGAGGTGTCTTGATGTTGTGTTGGCTGGGCTTGGGGCTCTGTCTAGACTCCAGAAGGTTTCTCACCTTGGGCGAAGGAACACGGGACTGTCAAATAGCAGTGCAAACGGTCCATTCTAGAATACGTATTTCTAGAATCGAATTGAATGCTCCTGGGATTGGTTCTGTGTCTCACCTTTCGGCATTTGGCCAGGTCTAAGGGCGTGTGTCCGGTGGATGGTCTCTTGCGGGTGTTCACAAGCTTTCTCTCGGGCGAGAGCGTCTGTGATGTCGCCTCTGCTTGTCCTCCACTTCCTCTCTCTCGTTTGTCCTCTTCCTGTTCTTCGTCTGAGGAGCTGGAGAAGAGAGGCTCGTCGTTTTCCAGGTTCTTGTCAGCACCTGAAGACATCAACAAACAAGGTTTATATTCCACATTTGTTCTATTCAAGCTAAAGTCTCTACAGTTATGGGTTTGTGTTCATGTTGTGTTTTTCCACGCGCATCAGTCATTTTACACAGACCGTCGACTTTTAGTAAGAACAAATCCACTTGAATGTGTGTGTGTGTGTGATGGTGAGTGTGAGAGGCGTTACCCGCGGCGACGAGCATGGAGCAGAGGATGGGGGAGCCCAGGCTGGCCGCGAGGTGGAGAGGGGTGTTCCCTCCAAACGTGCACATGTTCACATCTGCCTTTAGCTGGAGAACAAAGGAGACGAGGTGAGTGTGTGTGAGTGTGTGTGTGTGTGTGTGTGTGTGCATGCAACAGTGTGTTCCGTCGTGAAAGAGTACGATCGATGAAATGAATCTTATGAACGTGAGGGAAATCGGTGTGATTCTGTGCAACTTTCGGTGATGGTGAACACCTACATCTGTGATTAGACTGCAGGCCACTTTGAAGAGATTTTCCCTGACGGCCAGGTGGAGGGCGGAGAATCCGCTCTTTTGCTCTGGGGCATTGATCTTAGCCCCGCCCTCGACCAACAGACGCAGGCAGCGCTCTCCTCCCTTCCTCACAGTAAGGTGGAGAGGGTGCAGACCTTAAACGGGAGGAGAGAGAGAGAGAGAGAGAGAGAGAGAGAGGAGAGCATAAGCCTTTGTCTAGTTTTAAGTATAGTATAAAGGGGATCACAAAGGACTAGGCAGTGGCAAGAGTTATCAAACACAGTTCTTCCACACGATATAACCCGTTTCTTAGTTCTTAGAGAAACATCCAACACCGCTTTCCATCCCCCTCACCGTGGTAGTCGGCCGTGTTGACCAGGTGGGCGTAGCGTTCGCCCAGGTTCCCCAGCAGGACGCGGAGGCAGACGTCGTCCGCGGCCAGGGCGGCCAGGTGGAGGGGGGTGCGGCCGTCCAGGTCCAGCAGGGTGGGGTCAGCCCCCGACCTGAGAAGCACCTCCACCACCTTGGGCTGTCTGGTGATCACCGCCAGGTGGAGGGGGCTCTGGAGAACAGAACCCCAAACGACGCGCTTGAGAAACGAGTCGATCGAACGGTGGAACCTCGTCGTGTATTTAACCCTCGTCGTAGAAATATACAAGTCGCCGAGTAAACGTTCTCGAGAGGGCGCGCCGGTATTGGCAGCCTTTGTGCTTTGTTCGGGGGGGTGTGTGTTACCTGGTTGAGATGGTTGGGTCTGTTGATAATCTTGTGTTGCTGGGTGCGGAGGATAGTATGGATCAACTGCTGAATCACTGCCGTCTGCTGGTGAATGATCGCCAAGTGCAAAGGCCTGTGGGTAGGGGGCCAAACACACTCCATCAGCCCTGAAACCAAGACAAACACTTCCAAATCCCCCTGGTGCATGTTAGAGGAAGTCTAAAAGGAGCGCCGTGGAGCAGATCCACTCACGTGTCTCCGTTCTCGTCCTGGACTCCACATAGGTGTCTCTGCATTGCCAGAAGGACCCGTACGTCCCCGGTGCTGCAGTACTGCAGCAGCGCCCCTGCCGTCTGCCTGGCTGTCTGACTGGCCCTGCTCTGCAGAGTGGCAGCTGGACACAAGACAACGAGGTCGTGAGGGACGACATACATTCTACCGTCTGTTCTTGACGACGACAACAACAAAATCTGTCCGTAATCACGTTAACATCTTATATGTTCGATGCTTCTGACCATTCAAATATTCCCCTTTGTGTCAGGAACTGGGAACACCGTACAGTATGTTTGGATAGAATCAGTGACTATTTTAACGACTAGTCTCTGTATCCTCCAGGTATACATACCTATCTGGAAGAGTTGCCTTTGTAGTGGTAAGCCGGTCTGTACAGCCGTCTGTACAGCCGTCTGTCCAGCCGTCTGTCCCCCCTGCTGCTGGTTCCCCCCTGCCTGTGGGGCGGGGCCTGACATTTGGGTCCCTCCTCCGAAGCCTCCAAACCCCCCTCCATAGAAGCCTCCTCCATTAATCTGATGGTTGAACTGGAAGCCTGACCAATGGAAACGATGATGAGTACAATCCCTGTGTCACTGAGGTGACTTGCAGTCGCAATCCGTCTTCCACAAACAACATTTGTAATGTAGAAAGGTCCAATTCACACTCATCGAATTGACATTGCGATAGCGTTGTCGTGTACAACTGTGTGCCCTACCTCCTCCTCCTCCTCCAGCGCCACCTCCAAATCCCCCGGCTCCTCCCCTTCCTTGTGGCCAGTTCCCGCCCAGAGACCCGCCTCTTCCTGGATCGTAGGGGTGTGGCAGAGGCTTCTGCTTTTTCCTCTGAACCTCTTCTTTGTCTGAAACAAAGACCGAATGAAATCGGAAAAGAGGGGGTGGGAGAGAAAGAAAAAAAAGGTCTGTGATTTCAAAACAGCCTGGTTTCTGTTCATTTGATAGGCTTCTTTCTAAATACCCAAATATGTTTAGAGTAGGAGGCACCTGCCCGCATTTCCACTGAGAAAACCCCGCGACCCGGGCTTTTCATCTTGAGTCATTCAGCTCAAACATCCCCACATCCACAGCCGTAGCTCACCTTGGTCCTGGGGCTTGTAGGTGAACTGTTTGGGGTCGCTGCAGTCTCCTCCCTTCTTCCTCTTCAGCTGCAGGAACACGGTGACGGGACGCTCGATCTCTGTGCTGTGGTACTGCGGCGTTTTGAATACAATGGCGTACTGTACAGAGGAGGAAAAACACGCTTTGAAGTGATGTCATTAGGAGGGAACCAGCCAAATCGACGACAAATCCTGTTTAATCATCCCACACGCACGCGCCTCGGTCGGTCTGTACCTGTTTGTGAACATCGGTTGGGGAGAAGTCCCCAAAGGCTTCCCAGCCCCCTTCCTCGTCCTCCTCATAAAAACGAATCTCGATATCATCTGGATTGTAGAATAGTCATGGTCAATGTAACATGACGGTTTACGTATCAGTGAAATCATTCAATCAGTGCAAGCATAGCTAACACTCCAGTACAGTAAAGTATTACTAGTGGATAGGAGACGGTGCCTCACCTTTCTGGACCTTGTCACACAGCAGGAATATCTCATCTCCTCCCATCACTGAGCCACAGGTCTTGTCCATGCGGGAGATCTTCAGATTGGAGGCGTTGGGCGATTCTACGATGAGCGTAATAATGAATTATTTTTCCCAAAGTTTTTTTTTGTCAAACATGAACTTTGAAAGGTAATTCATAAGGACATGAGTTGATGTTCACTCACTGCTGTCATAGATGGGGTTGGAGACCACAGGCTTCAGGGCCCTAGAGAAACCCCCGTTGCTGTCCTGGAGGTAGGCTGTGAACATTAACCTGACAATGTTCAGGTCCATAGCTTTGCCAAGCTCCTTGGCTTCCTTTGTTATGGCCTGTTCCTCTGGATCTGTTTGAGACAAGTGGACAAGGTGAGTTTCAATACGACACGTTCAACTCTGTGTGTCTGTGAGTATGTCTTTGGCTCGATTATCTTGAGAACTGTTGAAAATCGGCAGGTGTATCGCTCGGGACCCAACGACGCAAAGTGCTCGCATGTGAAGTGGTTTGGATGAGCAGCTTCCTACAAATAAACATGTTTGCCGCCATGTTGAGCTGCACTAAGAATCGGCAACCATAAATCGCATGAAATGCCAACGGGCACCGAACTTTAGTTCAACAGCATGCACTAAGATCGTCACCCAGACAAAGGCTTCTTTCTGAACTGTTCCAATTTTCAATCCAATCAAGTTAATGGGAGATTTCCGTGCCCTCCGGGATCTCACCTGTGATGTGGTTGTGCTGGCCTTTCTGTCTCTTCTTCTCTTCTCTGAGTCTCTTGACCAACATCTCCACCACCCCTCTCTTGGTAACATGCAGGATGCCCAGGTTACTGAACCTACAGAGGGAGGGAGAAAGAGAAATGGATTCATAAAAATGTTCACGTTCTTCTCTACCTTCTCTATATATTGCACATACTGGCAGTGGTGTCAAGTCAAAGAAAGGAAAAACAATCAGTTTATAGCTATAATCCTTTTAAAAATTCCAAGGCAACCGTTTCAGTGCAAAGTCTTTAAGCTAGTAACAATAATAAGATGAAAACAGCAATGGCTATTTTTAAATTGAACTTTTGAATGTTCTGTGATTTAATCCCCCAAAAAATATATTTAAAAAATATATCAGCAAAGCGTTGTCAGTAAGCGTCATAGTAACGTTGGTACTAACGAGGCGGTGAGTTCGTTGGGGCCGACGTCCACCGTGCATGTGCCGCTCTCGGAGCAGTGCCTCCCCACCAGGCTGTGGGCATGAACACGGGGGGGCTCGGAGTGGGTCACCAGCTGCACCTCCACCCTGGCATGGCCAACATAGTTATTCACCTGGAAAGAAGAGGGAGAGGTTAGAATACCTCTCACATGAATCCTTACAAAGATAATAACATTGAAAATGATACTCAAAAAGTCTAAAACTCCCAAATAAAAAAAATTAATAAGATATCTCATTGGGCAATAGCATGGTACCTGTCTTTATATTGAGACATTTAGCTGTCAGCTAATTCAAACCACAAACAGCTGAAAGAACAACAGTTGGTACTGTCTCTTACCTTAACAGTAGGGTAGGTTCTCCTGTTCCTCTCACTAGAGGCCCCGGGCAACCCTCCATGAGATGGACCCTCACACTCATAGCGGAATCTGAATCCTCTCTACACACACACACACACACACACCACCACACACAAGGATGTGAGTGAATAATCCCCTAGTACTAACACCGCCAGTTACAGAAACAGTAACTTCCTACATCCAGGACTTTCCAGCGTGTCATGTGCAAATACCAAAACACCAGACAGAAGCAAGGTGCCATCTTCACAGGATTTCTACTATAAGTTACGAGAGGATTTTGTAAGCTTTTACTAAACTACGGTTCGGTATTAAGGTATAAACTTGTTTCAAATGAATTTATTGAATGCACATACTATGCAAATCCTTTTTGTTGTTTCACTATGAGAAGAAGAAAGCACGTATTTTTGCGCTTTGTGCAAATATTGAGCAGAGGCTGACATAGAATACTAGAACATTCCATCCAGCACAAAGAATTTGTGGGCTTACTTGTTTAGGCTCCTCGATGATTTGAATGTAGGGTCCATGAGCTGAAACACACACATTTACGCTCAATCCTATTGTGAAAGGAAGTTCATTTGATGACTTGTTTTGTGCACACCGCACACTTGGCAATAGTGTTTTTTGCCAGTAAATCCATCACTGATATCTATAACACATGGATTAGCACAACATGTGTTAAAGATACCAGTAGTCTTTTTTCACACTTCCCACAATCTAGCGATAATGTAAACATTCAAATAAAAACTAAGTGAGTAAAAGGTAATGTGACCTTACCTGTTTCAGGGATGTAAGGTTCAATCTTGATGTCCACAGGGGGCATGAGGTCGTATGGTAAATTCAGGAACTGCTGAGATAAGAGATGTTTTTAACAGCTTTCAGAGGCTTCCACTAAATGTATTTATGATCATTGTGTTCTTTAATTTTCATATTATTGAAAGCAAATGTTTTTTAAACAATTCTGATGAACAGAATAACTTTCCCACACTGAGTCAAAACATGTCTCACAAAACATTTCACATTTGACTTACGTCATTTTCAAATATTTTCATGTTGTACTGACTGTCATCCATCCTGTAATGAAAATAAATAAACAGAAAACACAAATTAAACTGGATACCTAACCCAATTTAACCTTCCCACCGTGAACAAGCCTGTCAATTTCACATAACCTGCATTAACATGCTGAGCTACTTGAACACAGGAAGCTGTTTACTGTTTTCCCTCTGCATAACCAACCTGAGTCACTCCGAGTCCTCTCCGTCTTTCCACTTGAAAGAACACTAAAACAACATGTACGTAAACCTTTACCGTTATACTCCCGACTGAAACAGTAGTTTCACTTTCACAAAACTACAGTGGTCGTGAAAACAAGGAAGGCTGTTCTGATCTCTTCTTCTCTCTCTTTCACTCAGGCCCCCCTCCCCCTTCTACTCACTCGAGTCACTTCCAGGAAGTAGGGCAGGAAAAAAACAGAAAGGAAAGCCCCCAGAATACCAGCTCAGTGCTGCCACTGATGTCAGAGTGTCGCAGTACACCAATACAATACAGCTCTGTGAGAGCCAATAGCCTCGCTCGGTTGCCATCGTCTTAATATGGAAGCCTCTCCCTGCCCCCAGGCTTTTTAATCATAATTACAACAACAATTACTTTTGTTGTCAGATTCCGTTCTTACCTGGGTTGTAAGCATTAATATAATAAAAATATCTGAAACTGAAAACTGGCATGAAATGTGGAACATTTGAATAAAACTCCTTGTTCGATTTGAGGGCCCCCCCCCCTCTCTCCCCCAACTGGGAGATGATAAAAAAAAAGGTGTTTTCATCTGAATAACGCGGAATGTCCCCGTGCCAACAGGGTTGCCCCTATTCTAATATCACCTACCAGTGAAGCATCCATGCCCTTATTATCTGGAAGGGCTTACAGAAATGTACACGTACACTTAATCATAACACAGCTATGAGCACCTGAGGGGAAACTTTGTGTGATTTCTACCTTCAGGTTTACTGTGTCTTCTAGTAAACCACAAGCCATGAAAACCCCCAAGGGAGTGTACAGGTAAGATAGCGTAAGGGAAAGCAAGGTATAATTTTCCCGAAAAGCATTGTTGGAACTTTATATGGTAATTTAACATGAAGATATAGATAGATAGATATATACTTTATTAATCCTGTGAGGGAAATTCAGGACAGCTCAACACTAGTAACACTGTATCTAAATAAACTTGATAACAAATGATTGTGTCATATCCAATATATCTAAACTATGATATGACATTAATGAGATGCTGTGTATAATATTCAGTATTGGTAAACACAGTATGGTTAACTACATTTGGGCAACAGGCCCTTCAGCATCAAGCTCTGTCACTTTTTTTAGTGGGGAATTTTATGGACGTGCCAGTAGTCACATCTTTGTGACACAGACTTAAAGTAACCGGATGTTTCAGAGGAGAAGTTGCCATATGAGACAAGTTGAGCTCCTTTAGATTGGAATAAAAAGGTATGATTCAGCCTGTCTGAATCCCCAATTTCAAGACAGCGGTAACTGCCTCATCAAGCACATCCCGTTAGTCCTTGGCAGTGGGCACTGCTTGCCACAACTGAAGGCAATGCAAACCAAGCTCAAGTTGGTACCTGTCTGTGGTGTTATTCATCTTTAACAGGAAATTAGTCCAATTAGACACTACAGCCCCAGTCTTTCTATCATCTATACAAGGATGGAGACAATATGCCGACCAACGACGTAATCATTAAGGCAGACCGAACTGCATAACAAGAAAGGACAATACATACCTCAGTGCGCCAGACATGGCTGTTAATGGTTCTTATGCATGGATGAGGAAGGTGATGATGAGGATGGTCAGTGTACACTTCCTGTGAAAAGAGGTTAAGAATATAAATTGTCTTTCTTGTTTTCTATCTTTCTACTATGCATGTATAACGCTTATCATCTTTATAATATCCACAGCCCATCTCTCTCTAAAATATCAAGGCTTTAAGCATCCCACTTGGGGTGATTGTGTCTAAACAGATCCGCTGACTATTATGGGAATTCCCAGGCTATATTTGCTTAGATTTAGAGCCAAACTATGTTTTTAGCCACTTATCGTCATAAACCTAATGACAGAAGGTGAAGCGTAGACTTGTATTTCTCCCTAAATTCAAAATGTTAAATGTTGACATGCTTGCTTATAAATATTTAGACATTCTGCAAACCTTGGTACTTTTACTATATAAAAAGTGTAGCCCACGTAGGCTACATGTATTTCTTATCACTCTTAGCTATTGTCTCACTCTCATATATACAATTTAATTTAATTAAAGCTGATGCAATTATTTATAGTAACGAAAGCGTGCCACGAGTGAATGCGGCGTGTCGTGACACTATAATGCAAAAACGTAAGTTATTTACCTTTATGTTTGACGCCTCTCAATGACACTTGTCCACCGAACACTGCTTCGGTGTACTTATCTAGGAACATTAAAAGGTGTATCTCCAAAGCAGGATCACAGCACAAAAAGTTCAGTGATCGGAATTTGTAACATGTATTTCCCCATCGATAAAACCTTTGTGTTGAATTCGTCCTATTGGTTCTAAAACTTACCGTCGTTCAAGTTGGCTGGAAAGCCCCGGAGTGTTGGGGGAATTCCGCAAAACGACGAATTTGATTGGCTGAGAGACTATAAGACCTGCCTACATTCAACATCGTGTAGGCTAAGTACAGTTCAACATAAGGAAGACAAAGCCTGATAAATGTGGCATTATAGAATTGTAAGTATATGTAGGCCTACTACAGCTTTATTTGGTTTAAAAATACATAGATGACAGACTGTAGATACATAGACACATTTAAACTCTGCCATGATTTGGTAAAGAGGACAAAACTACAAAATCTGTTTCATTATTGTATTTCATTGCAACTTAAAACAGTCAGTCTGTAAAAACATTATTTACACCCAGTCAAAAAAAGCCTTGGAAAAGGTGTGACACAGAGATAGTCCTCAGCTCATGGTCAAGAGAGCTGCAGATCCAACAGAAGGAAGTCCTGCACAGTGGGGACACTATTCTCGTCGCACAAGAAGTGACTCCGAACGGTGAGGATGACAGTGCGTCTGGGAAGGGCGAGCAACAAATGAATCCTGTCAGCTATCACCTGGACATATCTCACATCTGACCCTGGAGCTGGGACGGAGAGTGAGAGAGAGAGAGATAGAGAGAGCCAGAGAAAGAGCGGGAGAAAGAGTTGACAATGGGGACGAATAGGGAAGGATTGAGTACATTTCCGATTGGGAAGGGTGGAGTCGAGAAATAAATGATGTCGTGCAATCAATAGGGGGAGTTGCGAAAGAAGATAACACAATGACCAAGGGGGGGAGAGGGGGGGGGGAAGAGAAGAAGGAACATTTTGAGAGAAACAACACTCATATTCTTACCGACAGTCTTGTTCAGCTTATCAGGGGGGGTGTTGAGAAGGATGGCCTGCAGCGGGACAGGTGGCACCTGCACACATACCTGGCTCTCTCCCTCCTTCACTGTCAATACAACTGGCCTGGCTCACACACACACAGAACCAACACCATCAACACAGAGGAGAGGCCAAGAGTGCATTGAGCGTTTGATTTCATAGGTCATGTTGCTTATTGGAGCGGAAAAATAAAATGCAAAACCAAATCTCTAAGCTCTGTTGCGTTACTGAACTAGTGGTATTGGCCGGAGATTGCGTTTTTAAACGTAAGACGGACCTGTAGTACCGGCGTACGCCAGTGTGGGGCAGGCACGGGTAGCAGGGGCAGTAGATCCCGTTAGCATCCGTGTCCAACTCTGCAGCGCAGCGGCCACAGCCGGTGAAGGTGATGTCCCCTGACACGGTCTCCAGGATACTCTCCAGAGACGTGTCACAGTCAAGGGGCTGCAGTGCAGTCTGGGACGGGCTCCCTTGGAACTGGAACATTGTGATGTGTGCTCTCAGTTCCACATCGCCTGTCAAAGAAGGGGGCACATGTGAATGTGCTGGTGGTCCTGTATCGAATCTCCACATATAGGAAAACATCTGCAATAAGCATTGTGTTAAGTGTAGCCATAACTTTTTGTATTCCTTTGCCCCGCCTTAATCCTAATCCCACATGATTGGATCACAGCACTGTCCGTCAGATACATGCTCGTGATCCTGTCCCGTTCATCAGGCCTAACTTCTCACCTGTGTACTTCTGGGACAGGAGCGTGCGTAGGTCTATCTCTATGCTGGTGGTGGACCTGGCCAGCCCGGGTCTGTAGAAGTCCAGGGCCCTGCAGTCATCTGGGAACAGGGGCTCGCAGGAGCCCCAGGGGGTGGAGTGGAGCTCCAGAAGGTCAGAGGTCATACTCTCTCTGACCAGGAGCACACGGAAGTCCCACACCGCATCTGCTCGGGGACCACCAGGACTGCGTTAGCACGTGTTAGCATGTGTTAGCAGGAACTGATCAACTGCCATGGAAAGCGACCACAGATAAAGAGAAGGGAATAAGACAGTCCTGCCCTCAAGTGCGAGCAACGCTGGGTGATGATGATGAATACCTTTGTTCCTGTTGATGAGTGTCAGCCAGGTCAGAGCAGTTCCCCAGAGCATCACCGCCCCCTGGTGTCCATCTCCCTGCTCCACAGACAGCACAGCTTTCAGGACCCCTCCTGTCCTGGAGGTGCCCTCAGTTTCACTCCGCCATGCTGGGACACACACACACACGAGCATGCAAGATTGAATGACTATGGACCGGAGTCTGCATCTCAGTGTGTGTTTCCTCGGTGACGGAGACATTCCTACATGCATGAGTGTAATAGGAGTGACATCTGCGAGGATTTCTATTCATGAATTTGTGTGTGTATGTGTGTGTGTGTGTGTATGTGTGTGTGTGTGTGTGTCGTCTGTACCTGTGATCATCTCAGTGTGAGTGACTCGGAGCAGTGCGTGGACCAGTGTGTTGGGCCGCAGGCTCCGAAGGCGAGCATGGGGGAGGGCGAGAGGGTTCTGAGGGATGCGAGGAGGGACGGACAACAGCAGGGGGCGCCGTTCACGCAGGTAAGAACACAGGGATCTCAGGGTTCGAGCGTTCACATCCTGTGGAACTAAATGGAAAAAACACGATGCCGTCAACAGTCAGATAGCAAATGAACCTAACCTGGAATTTAACAGTTGGATGTTGTCATATGGCAACCCTATCTATAAGGAGCGGACGTTAGGGTCACCGAGTGTATTTATTAATATTAAATAGATCAGGCAGGAAGCACTGAGTATGCTGGTATGCCCAGATTAGCAAGTTTCAGTGTCAAGGAATATGTTTGAAAGGCACTGATTTTAAAATCTTAAATGAAATGTCTTTCGTAATGTATTCATACATTCATACACTCATATTCATGACATGCTGGTATGTTCTCCACACGCCTACCAGGTGGTGACCTGCTGGTGGCGACTTGTCCCAGGTTCAGAAGTCTGCTGGTGTAGCTCGACTGCAGCACTGTCTCTCCCCTCCACTTGTCCTCATTGACCATCACACCTACCACATGGCAGTACATGTCAATGGTACGCCTCAATTAAAAGCTCTATTAAACTATTAGTAGTCTATTACTAAAAGCCGAGTTAGTTTACATACCTATACATAGATGTATATATCATGTAATATATGTATACTTTCTATAATATTTGGTGTTCCTGTTTTTACCATACCAGTGATAAGCAGCATATCTCCAGGATAAACCGTCAGTGCCCAGAACGCAGCCTTCCTCCATAGCACCACCTTCATCTCTACAGCTGATTGGTCGGTCACCACGATGGACGCCAGTGGCACACTTGTTCCGGCGGACATGCCGCGCTTCAACTTGATCTCCTTAAGGTGACAGGGGTGCACCACCGCTACTAAAACAGAGTAACGCACCCCCTGCTCGCTGCATCTGGTGAGCAGGCTTGTGGGAACACACGCATTTCCTGCTGACGTTTCAGGTGATCTTTCAGTTTTGGATAAGGTTGGGGACACTTTACTTCTTTTAGGGGCTGGAGCCTTGGGGGAGGTGTGCACAGGAGATTTAGAAAGGGAACCTTGTGCTCGGTACAGGCCTGGCTCTGCCCCAACAGGCTCACTCTGGGAGCAGAGCATGCCATCTTGGGTCACTTCCAGGATCACCCCTCCTTTCTCCAGCCTTTGACTCAGCATGGGCTCGTAGAAGAGCTCCATTGAGCCCTGTTGATTGGCCAACTCCCTGGGGGAGGGAGTGGAGGATCCTGGGCTGTAGAGCTCTGGGGAGCTGCTGGAGAGGAAGATAGGTATGGCTGTTTCTCTGGGTGGGGTTTGTTGACTGTGGGCTTTTCCGGAGCTGGGGCCTGGTTGGGTACTCAACCCTGGGGCGAGGCTGGGGAGGATGTCTGGAGGATGTGGGGACTGTTCGAGGCTGGGCCCTGGTTTGGGCTGTAGTCTACTTCTCAAAACCAGTGCTTGGCTGACAGTCCATGCACTGAGGTACTCAGTGTCTAATGACACAGAGGCTGCAATGGGGTCTGACAGCGTTTCACTTCGGTCAGGGTAAGACTCTGGCTCTGGGTCTGGTTGGCCAGCCTGGAAGCAACTATCCAGATAGTCTTTGACTGATTCAGAACACAGGTCTTCCCTGTCAGCGTCTGCCTGGTCATGTTGGGAAGGTGAACTCTCTTGATGGGAATCCGGGTTTTTGTTTGGGCAGGCCTGCTCTTCCTCTGGTTGAGATCGGATTCGGATCTGATGGCTATCTTCTAGTCTGCTGTGGTCCTTGCTAGTATGAGCCATAGCAGGCTCTGCTGTCAGGCTGGTATCCCTACATGGGGCAGTTCCTACAGGGGTACCATCCTCACCCTCAGTGGGTCTCAGCCTGCCCCCTTGCCAGAGGAGGTTCATGGTCCTCCAGGGTCGAGACTCGCTGACCGCTCTGACCTCCGCCTCAGATACGGGTTCTAAGGGAGGAGCTCCTAAGAACACAAGGATTTTGGGCTTGTCAGACATGTTGATGTTTTCAGCTGAGGCCAGGGTTCCAGGGTTCCAGGGTTCCTTGGTTCTGGTTCTGCACTTGTCTGTGTGGTAAAGAGGGAAATTAAAAAGAGTTAAGTATTACATTTGTATTAAGTATGGTATGTCTTATTGGTTTATAAGTAATGGATGGGAAACTTTACTTTTAACTTTTTTCACAAATAAAGCTTCACTATGAAGTGATCAATGATTACAAAATGTGTTCATGCATCATCTAAACAAATGAAACTTGTTCTAAACTCATGCAGGCTTAGCGCCTGGACAGGTACATCAAGAACTCAGCCTTTCAGGTCAATGTCATCTGAAATGTCATTACACACTCATCCACCTTAAACAAATGTTGTTAGTATGTCATACCAAAATGACTCAGCAGAAATACACATCTGCTTTTTCAGGCTCAGTTCTACACCTAACAGGGTTATGTTGAAGCACTAGCCAACAGCTGGGAACAATAACCAAGTGGTCTGGTGAATGCACCCGTCCTATTGGCTATGTTCCCCAGTTTAATGAGTAACTCCCCAGAACTCACCAACCAGAGGATGGGGTTTGTGGGCGTTGTCAGCACGTGAGCCAATGATACAGCAGAGCCTGTGAACTTTGAAATTGGACCCAGTATGGATTGCAGCAAATAGACTGTGGAACAGGGGGCTGGGGGGGCTGGGTGGGGTAGGGGGTGGGGTGGGGGGGTAGGGGCGCTGGGGGGGTGTGGGGGGTTGGGTGGGGGGAAGAATGAAAGCAGTCTGCGTGTGGTGGAATCGTGAGGGATGGAGAAGTGAAAGAGATAACGTAAGAGTTCATCTTTTTAGAAAATGATTGGTAAGGGTTTTGTCGGAGGAATGACACTGTTGCGCAATATCAGCAAAGAATACTCAATAGTAGAGAACCTTGTGACCTATAGCCAATGAAATGAAATGCACGAAAAGCAATATAAAGGGTACTTCTGATGCAAAACTAGTGACCGAAAATGTCTAGGCTATACAAAGCCAAGGAAACAGTTTTAAAAAGTGGTATACTGCTTTGAGACTTTATAATCCCTCTAGCTGCAGGTTTATACTACTTTTATAGAGCCTTGTCCTCAGGTCCAGTGCACCTTTTAAGGCCCCAATGTGCATATCACACGTATGAGATATGTCCTGTACAGGTGTGAAAACCTCCAGTAATATCCCTGACCTGATGGCGAAACAGTAAACTGCACAGGTAAAAATACCACGTTTAGTTAGGATATGGATTCTACAAGTCCATATCCTACAGACAGCAGACTGCGTCTGGTATACAGACTATGTGTAAACAGCCTACAGTCTGTGAATATTTATTGTACATCCCCTTTAGATTCTCTGTCCTTTTCATTACACAATTCTGGATGAGTCCATTCCAGAAGCTCTTGGAGTACTGCTCTGGTTGATCATTAGTGTGGACCATTCTGTTTACTTGTGTGTTTACACAAGGGGATCCTACCCAAGGTAGGTTTACCAAGGTAAGAGTTCACAGGGGTTGGGGTCCTGATAGAACTCCAATGTGAATAGTTTAGATATGATGAATGAAGAAACAATGCCGTACGTGTGTGTGGACAAAAGCGTGACACAAACCCATTGATTCAGAAAAGGTGTACTCTACCCTAACTGGGGGAGTTTGACATAACCTAGCGTATTGTCAGTTTGTGTCAGCACAAAAATGACCTTATTACCAGGCCTTGCCTTCATTGAGCAACCAATTAAAATCTCAGTTGTGAGATGCTCACAATTTGTACTGTAAGCCTTCTTTCTAAGGAACTTCCTTAAATAATACCATTTCGATTTGTAATCATCGTTGCATTTCTCATTGCCAGTCAACTCACTGGTGAACTGATTGTGAACACAGCTTTGAGCAGTTGACACTGTGCACACTTTATCTTCCCTTCCTTGGTAGTATACTGAACAGGGTGGACAAACATGTCCTCCAAATGCCACAGTGAATGGGACATTAAAGCCTACTTTCATATGAGAAAGATATGCCCTTTGGCTAAAGCAGAATATGAAATGCAAACTAGGCACAGATAATAAACTACAGGTGTCAGCTGATGTTTAACCACTAAAATAAATGTATCACAGTATTTTACACCACATCAGAGAGACGTACAGTAACTACAATATTCGATGTTATAAGGCAGCATTTTACAAAAAATATTATTTGTAATATAATTTACTTGTAATGTAGCATAGGTTTGATAGTCAGTTGGTCCACGAGAATGTGCACGTGCACGAGGATCACTTCCAGTGTGAGGGAGGGAGGAGGGACTCTATTCTACACAAACACGCCTGTCCTTTAAAACAGAAAAGGGACGGAATGACTGCTGTCAGATCATTGCGGAACCGTACAGGGCAGGGAGGAGCTGTTGTCTTCTTCTAATTTTAATTTCCCCCCCCGACCCATGACATTGTATTCCCCCACATTTTAAGGAAATATCTGGTGCCCCTACAACGTCAAAATGTACAGGTATTTCGGAGAATTACTTACCCGCGGAGCAAGCAGTGCGCTGGCCTCGGGATGTATCGACTCTGCTCTTCCAGCTTCCGCGTCCTTGATGCGGGTGCGCCACTACAGCGAGGCCGTAGGAGAAAAAGAGGATGACCCCAACTTCTTCAGAATGGTTGAGGGATTCTTCGACCGTGGTGCAAATATCGTTGAGGACAAATTGGTGGATGACCTCAAGAATAAGGAAACACCTGAACAGAAGAGACACCGAGTTCGCGGAATTCTCAAAATTATTAAGCCCTGCAACCACGTCTTGAGCGTGTGTTTCCCCATCAAGCGAGACAACGGCGAATGGGAGGTGATTGAGGGTTACCGGGCCCAGCACAGCCAGCACCGGACACCGTGCAAAGGAGGTGAGCGAGTCGGCGGGAGATGTTCCCCCGCCCCGGCAGTTGAAGCAGGCGCCTAGATATACGAAGCTGACTCCATAAATTGATTTTTAGTTGGTGTTAAAGTTTTCTGTCAGTTATCATTCTGGTGGCTAGCTTTCCTATGTTGTAAAATTATGACATAGTTGTTAGTTGTGTTCAAATCAACTAACTTAGCTAGCTAGTGACCTAGCTACAGTAGCTGGATATCTAGTTATTGGGACAAGCTTTCTACCATGCCCCCTGACTGTCAGGGTTATGTATTGCAAATGCAAAAGCATTGTGACAAACCTTGCAGTTTTACCAGCTACTGAACTAGTATCCTGACTGCTTGGCCAATCAAAAAAGTTACGTTAGTGTTTTTTCATCCTTGCCAGCCTGGCTGAAATGGGTATTGTAGTTGGTGCCTGCTAACACGTTGTTTAATGATGCGTTTCACTTTAGCTAACGTTACCTGGCCCCTAGCTAGAGTGTCAGTCCTCTAAGACTGTTTGCTTACAGACCTTGCACTCCAACCCGTGAACATGGAAAGTATTCGGGAGAAGAGAGATTTAAAAGCATTTTTTTTCTACTCTTAATAGTTTCAGCCCTGGACAGGAATGCTGACAACCCAGTAACTGGAATAGTTATGTTTGTTTAACCAGGCAGTCTGCACAAAAGGCTTATCTTTTCTTGGGCTGTATCCCACACAGCAACCCTAGAAGGTTACTAGATGAATCATCATGGCTAGTTCATCTTTCAATTATGGTAAATCAGGACAAGGGAGAATGAATTACACTGGAGATAGTTTGGAATAACCTTACCGGTGTATGTAATTGCAGTGACATGCTTTGCTGGAGGTGCTGAAATATAAGGGATCCCCCCAACTTATCTGAATTGGCCTAACTAAACAAGACTACCCTGCCTTTAGAACCTCAGCCTACTGAAGTTTGTGTGCCCAACGACCACACCTATTTTCCAGTTCACCATGTTTTTTCTCTCTGTGAGTGGGAGAGTGGAGGCATGGCCTGTCTGCCTGTGGTCTCAAAAATGAGTCATAGTATTTGGGCAAGGGAGGGGTGCGTTCCACCTCCCATCCACATGCAAGCCTCCCCTCTCGGAGCCGTGGAGCTCTACTGTAACCACTTTCTGTCCAGCTGCAACCATTTTGATCGTGAAGTGTAGAACCGAACCAAAAGTGGTGTAGTGTAAAATGGCGGGTACGGAGTTGGCACAAACGAAATCTTTTACGGATCACGAGTTTGTGGGTCTGGCATGGGAAAGTGTAAACATAAGAAAACACTAATTGCTTTCCTATTGTCTCCTCGTTAGACATACACATGATTTCCTATTCTGATCGTGGCAATGTTTTTGTTTTCAGAAGGGTCTGTGTTTTGAGGTGATCTATTGTTGCGAGGGTAATTGGATTAGACCTTCATCCCATTCAGGACAGTACCGCACTCATCCATCTAATGGTGAAGGGGTCTACACATGCCTCCTGGTTTTGATGTGGATTTCACCTGTTCTGCTATTAGGTTGCAAATGCAGAATAATTGATGCCTGTCGGGTGGAAGTGTAACCATCTCCATCAATGACGTGGGGACAATTCCGAGTTCGTGAATGAGACAGTGGTTGGTTTTGCAAACGTTTCCCTAAATATCTTTTTGTTGGGACTCTGAGACATTTGTAGGAGGAACAATGAATGACAAAAAGTGAGACACACCTAGAAATACAGCCACAACATGTATAACTCATAAGGCCTAATACTAAAGAAATGTATGATTGGAATAATTCGGTTTATGTCCACTTTAGCCTGACAGGTAAATAGATCTCTTTACGGAGCCAGGCAGCTTCATCACATGAAGAGCTCACTGACTGTATTGTTGTTTGTTTCAGGTATCCGCTACAGCACAGAGGTGTCCGTCGACGAGGTGAAAGCCCTGGCCTCTCTGATGACCTACAAATGTGCTGTTGTGGGTACGTGCATGTTTACACACACACACACACATATATATATACTGTGTATTTTCTATATTTCTAAATCTAGTATTTTCGATGTGATTTTGATGGTGTTCATGACTAAACGTTCTCTATCTTAACTCAGATGTGCCATTTGGAGGAGCCAAAGCAGGAGTGAAAATCAACCCCCGAAATTACTCCGTAAGTCGTCGTTTTGTGTTCAATCGCTTAATCCTCACTTATATTCACGGTATTATCTGTCTTTCCCAGGGCACCCTTACGAGCTCACATTACTGTGCCACCCGAGGCCGTACTTACAGGTGCAGGCAGAACACTGTATTTATAGAGTCATCATCTCTTGCTCCCTGGCGTGGGTTAACAGCAGCTTCTCTGGGTCCGTTCCAATGTCTTCTTTATGCCTGAACAACATGGCCGCAGGATGTTATGTTCCTACGCTACAATGGAGGAAAAGCCCACAGGATGCCGCCAGACAGAAGGGAATAAAAGAAGATGCGTGCTCTTATTCTGTTACACGCTCATAGGGAATATTCGCTAGATCTTCACGAGGACGTCCAAAGTTTAGAGCCGGTAGTCTGCTGAGAGCAGCTGTGTCCAAACTTTGGGAGTTCCATATCGTGTTTACCTCTACGGGAAACTGAAACTCTGAGCTTCCTGTTTGTTTTTGTTCTGGCAGGAAGTGGGGCTCCATTAGGCCTTGGCAGCTCTACCTATTGGTGGCTGAGCGGCTGGTAGAGAGAAATGCTGAACCATCAGCTGTCCGCTGGCATATATCGTGACTGGGTCTCTCTCTCTCCCCTCCCCCCTCTCCTCTCCCCTCCCCCCCCTCTCTCTCCCTCCCCTTTCTCTCCTCCCTCCCCCCCCCTGCTCTTTCCTATTTTGCACATCTGAGTTGTCTGTGCTCTGACAAAGCAGAGGCATGCTTGTTCCCCCCCCCTGAGACCTCAGAGTCTGTTGTTGACTGTGGTTGTTGCAAGGCTTCCAGTGACGTGTCCATGCATCTCCACATAGACGAGAACCCCTTTGTCGCCCAGCAATTAGGCTGATGTAGTTCATGCGTAGAAATGTGCTGTGTATAAATCAGTGAATCCATTCTTAACCTATGGTTTTAAGCTCTTATATTTGACCTCCTTAGCCAGCACTCTTCCTCAAGGACCCTTAGGTCGTCCAACCAACTGCTTTTGTGCGTTCCACGGTCACGTTATATACGTGTATGTTTTGACTGTGCAGCACTTTGGTCGACATAAATTGTTTTAAAATGTGCTTTATAAATACATTTGACTTGACTATGGTATCTGATGTGCTTTGTTCGCAGGACAACGAACTGGAGAAGATCACCAGGAGATTCACCATCGAGCTGGCCAAGAAGGGATTCATCGGTCAGTGGCTTGTTGTTTCCAGGGAGCACGGTTGTAAATGACTCGGGGGTGATCTATGTGCATGTGATTCAGTTAGCCCTCCGTGTGGGGGAGGGGACGTGTGGTCCTCACCTTCCCCCCCCATGCACCATCAGAGAGACTGCACTGCAGCGCCTTCACGGCCCGCAAACACCACCCCCACTGCGACAGCTACACTGTGCAGGGCATAGCTCAGTGGTTAGAGCATTGGGCGGCAGATCAAGAGATTCAGAGCAGGTTCAGATTCCCCCCTATGCTGTACGTTGCTTTAGATAAAAGTGGATGCTAATTACGTACATGATCGCGTTTGTATTTGTAGCTTAGGTCCTGGGAAAGCACGATGCTCAGTCTTTTCCAAAGTGGGGGGGTGAGGTGAAACGCTAGGCTTTTTCGGGGAAGGGGTTCGATGTGGGGGGTCTGTCCTGTGGGCCTCAGCGTTTGTCTCCGGGCCGCTCACTCAGTGTGTGAAGTGACCCGGCCCGAGGCCTCTGTGGGGCAGCTTCTGCTGGGGTGCACCCCCAGGTCAGAGACGCACCCCCAGGTCAGAGACGCACCCCGAGGCGCACCCCCAGGTCAGAGACGCACCCCCAGGTCAGAGAAGCACCCCCAGGTCAGAGAAGCACCCCCAGGTCAGAGACGCACCCCCAGGTCAGAGACGCACCCCCAGGTCAGAGACGCACCCCCAGGTCAGAGACGCACCCCCAGGTCAGAGAAGCACCCCCAGGTCAGAGAAGCACCCCCAGGTCAGAGAAGCACCCCCAGGTCAGAGACGCACCCCCAGGTCAGAGACGCACCCCCAGGTCAGAGACGCACCCCCAGGTCAGAGACGCACCCCCAGGTCAGAGAAGCACCCCCAGGTCAGAGGCGCACCCCGAGGTCAGAGACGCACCCCCAGGTCAGAGACGCACCCCCAGGTCAGAGACGCACCCCCTGGTCAGAGACGCACCCCCAGGTCAGAGGCGCACCCCGAGGCGCACCCCCAGGTCAGAGACGCACCCCCAGGTCAGAGACGCAAGAAGGACTCATCCTCACAATCCCCCCATGGAGCTGTAAATGTCAGACGTTCAAACACCGAATCATCAAGGAAATGAATCGGCCTCCGGCAAAGCCTTCTTCTGAACAGGATATGGCTGTGTTCCACGTCAACTGACAGACCCACCTGTGTGGCTGCATTCCTGGCTTTGAGGGTGCAGGAGGGGGGGGGTGGCGGTGTGCGTGTGTAAGGTGGTGTCAATAAGCAAGGCTGCATGGTGGCTCTGCTGGCTTCGGCATGTCGGCCGCTGACCCCTCCGTGGCACAATCTAAAACGGGCCGCGCTATTTTAACCCTTCGGTTTCTCACCGGAATATTTCAACCGGGGTTCACAGAACGGGGATATTCTCGGTCTCGGTCGTTATTCGTTCACGTCGATAGCTATAGCAAGGAATTACAAGTACAGCTTTGGAGTTCATGTAAAGAAACAGTTCAGTGAAATGTAACACCGTCTTGTTTGTTTTCCCCTGCCAGGACCTGGCATCGACGTCCCCGCCCCTGACATGAGCACAGGAGAGAGGGAGATGTCTTGGATTGCTGACACCTACGCCAACACCATGGGACACCATGTAAGTGACCTTATATAGAAACGCACCCCAAGCAAACAGCGCGGTCGAGGCACACGGAGTCCTCCTCGACCGACCCCGCCTCGTGTTTGCTTTGCATTGATTTACTCGATAACAAAGACACGTTAGAAGTTACGGCACCGCCGGACCCCCTCAAGTGTTCGGGCATTCTCGTGGGGCTATCACTAAAATAGTTCAACCTTTCTGTTTCTGCTGACTTAACAATTCTCAGCTGTTGTACCCTTTTGCGGTTGACCCCTTTGCATAGCCTAAACTGAACCGCCGTACGAAACACTGAACCGCAACTTTAAACCCCACACATTCTCGACACTTTCGAACCGAATACATTCCGACTCTTCCCCCTCTTGTCGCCCGCCCCGCCCCCAGGATATCAACGCCCACGCCTGCGTGACCGGCAAGCCCATCAGCCAGGGGGGCATCCACGGCAGGATCTCGGCCACGGGCCGCGGAGTCTTCCACGGCATCGAGAACTTCATCAACGAGGCCACCTACATGAGCCAGCTGGGCCTCAGCCCCGGCTTCACTGACAAGACCTTCGTCATCCAGGTAGGGAGGGAGGGGGGGAGGGGGGGAGGGAGGGAGGGAAGGAAGGAAGGGAGGGAGGGAGGGAGGGAGGGAGGGAGGGAGGGAGGGCGGGTATGGGAGGGAGGGAGGGAGGGATCGGGGAGGGAGGGTGATGGGAGGCGGGGAGGGAGTGGAGGGGAGGGAGGGAGCCGCAGGGACGTGGCTGGGAAGCACCCGGAAGGTCTTGGCTGAGGGGGCGGAGACACCGAGTCCAGTGCTCTGGTCCTGGAGTCGTAGTTTTAAGGGCCCGGGTTGGTTACGGTGTAGTTCTGTGGGGGATGTGTGAAACCCTCTGTGTGACATTGCTTGTGAATTGGACTATGCAAATAAGATTGGATTTGTAATGTAACTATGGCAATGCGATTGACGCATAGATTATCAGACCAGATGTATATCTGCAATGAAGCTTTATTTATAGCTATTCCAAACAGTGGCAGTGCTACAGAAGGCTTTTCTGCTTGACTGACAGGGTTGCAGAAGATCTGTCATTCAGACACTATCAGTGATTCAATAATGAGAGGATATGTTGAATTTGAACTCCGAAAGCTCCCTGTTCTCAAAAAAGTGAAATAACAGGGAGGTAGGCTCTTGGTATTTTTTGCCAGTTCATCAAAAGGATATTTAAAAGGGCCGTCCAGGTTTCCTGTCAAGGCCCAGTGAGCTGTGTGGTGGTTTACACAACACCAACAGAGACTGGGCTCTCCTTCCTCATCATGTTAATCAACAGCTGCATTGGACCATCATCAGTGTGCTGTAAACTCTAAACCCAGCAGAGCAGAACCCTCCACGTGGAGATCACGGGGTCATGTTAAGACATATTCAGCCCTATCGGAACACTCTGCAATGACTAGCTTCTTCACATGACCAAACCAGTGAATCCTAAAGCTTGTTGTGCTTTCCTCTCTCGTGCTTCAGGGCTTCGGTAACGTGGGCCTGCACTCCATGCGTTACCTGCACCGTTTCGGGGCCAAGTGTGTAGGAATAGGAGAGATGGACGGAAGCATCTGGAACCCCAATGGCATCGACCCCAAAGAGCTGGAAGACTACAAGTTGGTAAGAACCACATCTCCCTCCCACCAAGTCAAATATGGTTTATTGTTTTAATGGGAGGGGGCTGCATGGTTTATGTATTCAACATGGTACAGGTTTAAACTGAGCTGTACCAAGTGCTGCTGCACTACAGCATCACAGGATATAGAAAGCACTGTATTAGGATGCCACCTAGGGGCTATAGGACGTAACTGCATTCTTAAAACCTCCCAAAACCTGCATCAAATCTAATTTTGTGAAACGGAGTATATTTGTGAGTATAATCCTATGAGGTCATCGTCCCAGGACAAAGCGATGGTCGTGGGCATGTGAGGGAGTAGGTTTGTGAGCTCCGTTCCGTGTTCCAGGCTAACGGCACCATCGTGGGCTTCCCTAACTCCACGCCCTACGAGGGCAGCATCCTGGAGGCCGACTGCGACATCCTGATCCCCGCCGCCAGCGAGAAGCAGCTCACCCTGAGGAACGCCCACAAGATCAAAGCCAAGGTCAGAGGTCAAACGCTGGCCGTCGAACACGACGAGGGCTGTTGTTTCTCATAAGAGGGTATAGCTCAGTGGTTCAGTGGTTAGAGCACATGGCTGCAGGTGAAGAGGTCACCTTTGGAGATCTTTGCAGCTTTGGACAAAAGCAACTGCTCAACAAATACATTATTATATTGATATGTTAGTTTTACTGACCTCCTCAGGTTCACTTGACTTGAATCACTGTTACAAGAGAATCTGTTGTTTATTATGCGTGTGTGTGTGTGTTCCAGATCATTGCAGAGGGAGCCAACGGTCCCCACCACCCCTGCAGCTGACAAGGTCTTCTTGGAGAGGAACATCATGGTGATCCCTGTAAGAGCTGCATCCATACTTCATCCTCCACACTCAGTCACACATGTAGCTACAGCTCACCTTGTCTGCTGGGCCTGGAACATGACATGCTTTCTGCCTGTATTTTAATGAGCAGATATATATTTAAGAGATTGCAGCTTTATAGTTACAGTAACAATACGGTAGAAAGATTCCAGTAAGGGTCTAAGCGTTTGATTGATTGATTGGATGGTTTCGCTTCGGAAAGCTCTTTGTCTGGGAAAGCTTGGCTTGAAACCAGAAATGCCAAAGAGCTATTCCACATATCCCCCATTCCCCAACCGAGCAGAACCACATACCAGACCAGAGTATCAGTCAAAGTGAATGTGGAGCCTCCACACTTATCTGTCCCGATAACGGTAGACGCCACTCTGCAAAATACCATTCACCTCCCCACTGGTGGAGCGGAGACTCTCTGTAAATCCACCGTACGTCCTCTGGTCTGGTCGGTGTGCAGGACCTCACCACTGTCTCTCCTTCTGTTTTCAGGACATGTACCTGAACGCCGGGGGCGTGACCGTCTCCTACTTTGAGTGGCTGAAGAACCTGAACCACGTCAGCTACGGCCGCCTGACCTTCAAGTACGAGAGGGAGTCCAACTACCACCTGCTCAGTAAGTTTGGCCGCCGCCCCGCCCCCCCCCCACCGTCCCGTCCCACTGGGAGGACGAGGCCGAAGGAGACGCCTGAGGAATGGGGGCGACTTGCTGGGACGCTGGGGGGGTGGGGGGTGGTGGGGGGGATGTCACGTCAAGAACGGCACGGTGAAATGAGAAGATCGTGACTTCTTCCTCGCTCCCTCTTTCTGTTCGTCTGTCTCTCTTCTCTTTCTCCTCTCTCTGTCTCTCTTTCCCTTCTGTCTCTCTCTGTCTCTGTCTCTCTTTCCCTTCTGTCTCTCTCTGTCTCTGTCTCTCTTTCCCTTCTGTCTCTCTCCGTCTCTGTATCTCTCTCTCTCTCTTCTCTCTCTCTCTGTCTCTCTTCCTTCTGTCTCTCTCTGTCTCTCTTTCCCTTCTGTCTCTCTCTGTCTCTCTTTCCTTCTGTCTCTCTTCTCTCTTTCTCTCTCTGTCTGTCTCTCTTCTCTTCTCTCTCTGTCTCTCTTTCCCTTCTGTCTCTCTCCGTCTCTCTTTCCCTTCTGTCTCTCTCGTCTCTCTTTCCCTTCTGTCTCTCTCCGTCTCTCTTTCCCTTCTGTCTCTCTCTGTCTCTCTTTCCCTTCTGTCTCTCTCTGTCTCTCTTTCCCTTCTGTCTCTCTCGTCTCTGTCTCTCTCTCTCTTTCTATTTCTCCTCTCTGTCTGTCTCTCTTCTCTTTCTCCTCTCTGTCTCTCTCTGTCTCTGTCTTCTCTCTCTCTCTCTATTTCTCTCTCTGTCTCTCTCTCTTTCTCCTCTCTCTGTCTGTCTCTTCTCTTTCTCTCTCTGTCTCTCTTCCCTGTCTGTCTGTCTCGTCTCTGTCTCTCTCTCTCTCTTCTATTTCTCCTCTCTGTCTCTCTTCTATTTCTCCTCTCTCTCTCTGTCTGTCTGTCTGTCTGTCTTTCTCTCTCTCTCTCTCTCTCTCTCTCTCTCTCTCTCTCTCTCTCTCTCTCTTCTATTTCTCCTCTGTCTCTCTCCTCTTTCTCCTCTCTCTGTCTGTCTCTCTCTCTTTCTCTCTCTCTCTCACTCACACACATTCTGTTGTGGATTCTGTCCAGCCCCTCCCCTTCAGCCCCTCCCCTTCAGCCCCTCCCCTCGCTAGACACCCTGTTGTTGTAAGTCATGTGATGCACTGTTTCTGGGAAGAGGGGGTCAATTAGGCAGGAGGACACTAGATCCAGTCTTTCTTCAAGAGTCTGCCTGTGCTTGATTCTTATCCTAATACTTCTGTTTCAGCCTGTTCTTTTTTCCTTTCTTGTTAACCTTGTGCGGACAACAGTTCAGTTGTTGGCAGAGGAATTTTCTGGAGCTTTTATTTGATCGTTCCAGAAGATTCCCCGAACTGTACGAGTGTCCAAGCAGACCGTCAATCGAGACACTGTTAGAAAACAACTGTTAGAATACCAAAGCTATGAAAACGCTAACGTATCCATGTGCCAGAAGTGCTAGTCCTCCGTCTTCAGAGTACGGTAGTCCTGAGCTGGACCACCCGTCAGTGACCTGACCTGACCTGACCGTGTCCCCCCTCCTGCAGTGTCTGTCCAGGAGAGTCTGGAGAGGAAGTTTGGGAAACACGGAGGAGCCATCCCTGTGGTGCCTACCTCCGAGTTCCAGGCCCGCATCGCTGTGAGTGCTCCCTCCACCCCTCCGTCTCTGCACCCCTCCCTCCACCACCCTCCCTCTCTCCACCCCTCCCTCCACACCCTCCGTCTCTCCACCACTCTCTCGTCTCCACCCCTCTCGCTCTCCACCCCTCTCTCTCTCCACCCCTCCCTCCACCCCTCCCTCCACCCCCTCCCTCCACCCCTCCCTCCCTCCACCCCTCTCTCCACCCCTCCCTCCACCCCTCCCTCCCTCCCACCCCTCTCTCCACCCCTCCCTCCACCCCTCCCTCACTGCACCCCTCTCTCCACCCCCTCCCAGATGTCCCTCCTCCACCCATCCCCCTATCCTATTTACCATACACATGTTCAAACTGCTAAAGGTATCACAATAGATAGAAGGCTGAGCCTTTTTGGATTTGCATATTTGTATATCCGTTACGGGTCAGACAAGAACACATCAACTTCAAAGCCATCTGTGAACCTTCTACTATTATCGTGTCACGTTATGTGAAACCCCTATGGAATGACTCATGTATGGGAGAATAGAACAGCGGAATATGATCCTGATGCCTGAGTCATGCCACTGACTATGAAAGCTCAAGGACGACACAGTGGAATGCCATTTGTCCTCTTTATATAGCTGCCCACCGTTTGGTGAATTCCACCCCAGGATCCATACGCTACAGTAACGTTGATATATATGACACCCTGAACATCGGCCCTGCAAGTTGATTACCTCCCAGGTCACAGATTTATCTCAGTTAGACCCAAAGCTGTAAACATCCACACTGTCTGATTTCAGTGCGTGTGTGTGTGTGTATGCCTGCTTGTGTTTTGAGCTTTAGTTTAACTACCTCTTCTTCTGTATTGGTTTCCAGGGAGCCTCAGAGAAGGACCTTGTTCACTCAGGATTGGCTTACACCATGGAGCGCTCTGCAAGGGTAAGTCTCTGAACGAGAGCACTGTGTTTATCTAGTGAAGCTGTGGTGTTTCTAATTAGTCATGATGAGAAAAGGGGATGAAGTGAAGTTCCATTTCTGGTTTTTCTTTTTACAGCTCATTACTGAGCTTGTACAGCGACTGTCACTGCGGTTACATGCATTCGAATTACTGGCTTAATCGGATTGAAATAGAATTATCCGTTTCTTGTAAACACCTTAATTCGAATCATTGCGATCCGACTACGATCTGATCGACACCCCGGGATAACTCTGTCCGATTCGATTGATAATTCGAATAACGCATGCATGTAAACGCTTAATCGGACTATGAACTGGATTCAGCGTCTTTGCGCATGCTTGAGCCACCCTCCCAGGTCGTGACACGGAAGTCGAAAAAGGTTGTCGCTGCCAGGAGCTGGCCCAGTAGAAACAAACAAACAACGCGATGTACAACCCAGAAGACTTTGTGTTTGCTCTTCATCAAGACTGTTCGCCGAGACCTTTGTGGTACTGTGGCAAAGTGCAACCACATATTGGTGGTCTGAATTAAATTATCCATGTTCTTTCGGCGGCGTCTTCTCTACTTTATCAATCTAGCCAATATCGCCGTTTGCATTCGCAGTAGGCTACTCCTACTGTCATCATGCACGAAATGTAGAGGGACGTAGCGTCACCTTGCCATCTTTCTCGAAATGTTGATGTTGTTGTCATAAATATATGTAAACGCCTTCATATATATATATATCTATGGTTGTTGTTGTTGGTAGTGGTGAAGAGGTCAAGCGGAAATGGCTGTATCACCACTAGTTGTAATGAAAACAGCGCCACGTATCGGACTGGGATATTACATGCTTTCAGCCAATAATTCGGTTTATTCACTTCACATGTACATTCGGATAATCCAGTTCCACCAGAGAGTAGCATTATTCGAATTAAGCAAGATTCGAATTACTACCATCATGTAAACGCACTGAATGTGGCTTTTCATTTAGATTTGAATGCAGTTTCATTCTGTGTTGGGGTTGTAAAATGAGGCCTACACACTGATGCAATAGATACACACACACAAACGGGCCACACCCAGGCCTGCTTTCTGTGAGCGTGGAGATAGTAGGTAAGTTGAGTCGACCTCTGTTGTTCATCTCTCATTGTTCCAGCTCTGATGCTTAGAGACGTCACAGAGGCAAACGAGCAGGTTTCAGGCCATTACCCAGCCCTAATCACTCCCCCCCACCTCCCACCTCCATCCCCCACACCCCACCTCCATCCCCCACACCCCACGAGCACAGAGCCCTAATCACCCTCCCACACCCCATGAGCACAGAGGACTGTAATGTCCCGGCTGACTGAGTACAGAGCTTGCAGGGAACGTCACCCACTCGATCACAAAGTGCTCTCCTGACGCCCACTAGGACGTGTAATACAAGCTGTGGGAAGTTTGGCGGGTTGTGACTCGGCTCGTTCCCCCGGGGCGTTGTGTCGATATGAGCACCCACAGAAGCTGCTGCGGTGCCGAAGACAGGTCCACAGAGAAGGAGAGGCGTCCGCTGCCCTTTCAAAGGTTCGATTTTGAGCTCTGTATTTTTGGTTTCTCTCCCTTCAGCAAATCATGCGCACGGCCAACAAGCACAACCTGGGCCTGGACCTGAGGACGGCAGCCTACGTGAACGCCATCGAGAAGGTCTTCAAGGTGTACAACGAGGCCGGCCTTACCTTCACATAAACGACCTGACCTACCTCCGTCTGTCCGTGCCCGTGCACCCCAACAGGCCTCAGACCGCCCCCAGCGCCCTTCCCCGCCTCACGCCAATTCTTCAAAGGGCCCTTATACAACCCTGATGCATCTTATTGAGCGTTTACATTTGACACAAAATCCTTATTATCAAAGCTTTTGTATTTCCAGGAAGACAACACGCACACTTTTTTGTCGAGGTCCAGTGTTCTATGATATCCTCAGCCCTTTGAGAAACCTCTGTACCAGCTTTAGCCTTCGTTTCAATAGGGCTATTTTATGAATTTATATCAATGGTTATATATTTACCTTTATAGGAAACCTAATTATTTTCTCAGTCATTCCATCTGTTCCAATCTATTTTTACTATTAGCATTCACTCATGCCTGCAAACACCAAATACATTCAGGTTGACAGCTTTTATAGCCTAGCTCTTTGTATGAAGCCCCGCTCTGCATCTTTGGCTTATAACCCCATATCTCCGTACACCACGTATCACCGATGAGTAGAACTATAGTTCAGACGACCTCTTACGCATATCAGATATATATATTCAGACACGCAAAGCCTTAATATCACAGGATGATCCCCTGTGTGGAATGGAGCAAGTTACCACCACAGTCTGCCTAGAGCTTGCTGTTCTCACGCACACAAGTCTCTCTGGGTGACCCGAGAACCTATCGAAGAGACTTCTTCAAATATCAAAATGCAACCATGTCTAATATTTGGTCACTCGCAAAAGTAGACTTTGGTTCTCTATGTACTCTGTTACAAGTGGAAAATGAATGGGTTTTAGTACTTTTTTTTGTTTTTTTTCTGTTCTTTAATGGTGCAGGAGTAGAGGTTTGTGTTTTCATAAGCGGTTCTATTTTCAGCATCCCTCGGGCAACTGGAAATGTAGCTGGGAGGGAATGTGGAAAACAAATGTTTATTTTTCCTTATCAGCTTTGATTGAAACCGCTTTGGGATTCTATGTAAGAGAATTTGTATTGCTTTTTTGTTGTTGAAAACAATTAAACCACAAAATGCTGTACTGTACTCGTGTGTTGGTGACTGCGCAGATGAATGGAACTGGTCCCACATTTCTCATGGGGAATCCTG
The DNA here is from genome assembly GCA_903064625.1 of Mallotus villosus. Lineage (NCBI taxonomy): Eukaryota > Metazoa > Chordata > Actinopteri > Osmeriformes > Salangidae > Mallotus > Mallotus villosus. Next base: position 194,381 of record CAEFZP010001045.1, read on the forward strand.
CTGCTGTTTCATGTTTGGCACTATCACATTCTAAAATAATTCAACATGAACCTTTCAGATTTCCAATCAACATTTTATTCTCCAACATGCGTCAACAGAATTACACAATATCGACCGAGTTTAAACAATATGAGGGCAAACTATGATCTACAACAAAGGTTTAGTTCGTTAAATCTAATGATGTAAGAATCAGGGATTCAGATATTTGAAGTGCATATATATATAGCATATTGGTGTACCAATGCCTGTGGTCACGAGATGTCTAACAGTGCGTGTTAAAACTCCATGAAACTGTGCAGCCAGACAGCGGAATGTGGATACTCCGGGTTCCGCCAAAGTAGTCTAGGTAACGAGGAATGTCTTTCATATGGAGCTCAGCTGAAGAGACTCTTCCAACCACAGTATTTGGTCTCTACGGGTGTTGTTGTGGTCGTCTCTATCAGAAGTCCAACGAGTCAGCCAAATCGAGCGCTGAGGGACAAGAGTGGACAATATCAGGTCAACATTTTGATGCTCTTCATGTCTTTGAAATAGCAGATCAATTGTGACAGTGGGAAATATTCTCAACCTTGGACCTCATGTGTTTATGATTCCCATGCAGATGGTGTGTGTGTGTGTGTGTACATTCCATAATGATACGGTAGAGTAGTTGTGCTTTAATTACCTCCACCTGCGGTACTCGGCTTCTTCTCCTTCTTGTCGTCGCCACCGAACATTCCAGAGAATGCATCCATGGCCCCTGCTGCTACTCCTCCAATGTCGGCTCCTCCTCCTGCCGCTGGTGCTTGCCCTCCTGCTCCTGCAGCTCCTGCAGCAGCTCCTGCAGCTGCTCCATCTGCAGCTGCTCCATCTGCGGCTCCTCCTCCCATCATCTCCTTCACCTTTGACTTGGCTACAACGGCTTTAAAAACATCCACAAAAGACATTTATAAATTAGATCAATAATCTCATATTAACCTGCATTGCGTGTAGTCTATCTTTGATACGATGTGCCATCTCATGTATTTACTGAAAAGGTCATGAGAACCCAGGCAACAGTCGTCACAACAACAACATCATGGTAACATCTGTGGTTTTATTGGTCTTGTGTTGAATGCCAACTTCCTTCCTAGTCCTTTTATGAGTGCATGTTACTGTGTGGTTACATGTTCAATGCAAGACAGCGTTTTAACCATTAAAAAGGTCACTTTACCGGCTTAATCTGTACACGGCTATTCCGTAAACATCAGAATTGGCGGGATTAGGATCATACAGTATCAGCCTCAACAACAGAGGACGAGACTAAATGACACAAATTCCTCCTAAATGAAATCAACATGCAGAATGGTTCCAGATACCAATCAACCTCTATAGCATTTCTCTTCCTTTCTCCCTCTTTTCATGAGGGTAATGGGAAACTGTGGATGGAGAAGATCAGATTGATGCCTGCCGACATGTTTACAAAAGGGTGGGTGGGACAAGCCTGTCCCATTATTTACTAGTGTTGAAAACTAAATATCCCTAAACCCATTTTCAGTTTGTGTGAGACACTATTTTCCTACTACAAAAGGCATGGCACGTAAAGCTCTTACGAGTCTATTGGTAAAGGTCTAAATGGCTATCCTGTTGTATAAATGTGTATATTTAATATGTATATAAATACTAGTGCCGTCAGTAAACGCGTTAACGCAAACCCATTTTAACTGCGTCAATCCTTTTATCGCGAGATTAACGTTATTTTTGGCCTAGCAAACTTAGTAGTTTTTTTCACATGTTGTTTCAACGACTAGGGACTTTAGTAAAACTACAACACCACACCGGATATACCTAGACCGGAAATAACCACAGGCACGCCGCAAACACTTGTTGGGGCTTGCGAGCCGGCTGAAGAGTAGTAGCATTTATATATAGAATCTATGAGTAATGGCGTTACGCCAATAAGATTATGCATGGAAAGTTTACTTTAAAAAAGTTTTCTGTGTGTTTTGTCGTTGTGAACTGAGCTATCATCGCAGCACGTCCAGTCTGAAATACCACTTGATGGCCAAGCACCTCTATGCCAAGCACACAGCTGATGCAAATTCCCCGCCCCCTCGTCAAAGCCAGGTGATTGCAATGTTGTTTTCAATTAGAAAAAGAAAATGTGCACGAAGCAAGCCGATCCACTTTTCCAAGTTGATAAGAGCATTACAATTAGAAAAAAGAATAGGACAAAAAGAAATCAAGGGACATTTAGAATAGAAAAAAAATATGCGATTAATTGCGAGTTAACTATGACATCAATGCGATTACATATGTTAATCGTTTGACAGCACTAAAACACATTTTATTGATCTAAATGACACCCAGCTGAAGCCATTGTTCACCACCATGCAAGTAGGACGGATACAAAAACGAGTCACAGAAGGAATGACACTTAACAACAGCCTCCCTCCTCCAGAAATCCCTCACTTTTCTCAATTTCCCCGTGTCATTACTTACCCACTTTATCCACAGCTTGGTCCACCATTGAATCTGCTTTACCACCACTGAGAAATCCTGTGAGGAAAGACATGTTTGCGAGAGCAGAGTGCGCGTTCGAATATGGATGAGAGTGTGTTGGGAGAGAAAAAGTGTATGGTCTCAAAAGTTGGCGTCCTCACTTTTTATGCCTACGCCTCTAAGGGCATTGCTGATTGGCCAGAAGGGCTAGGGTGTGGTCTCACTTGAAAACAACTGCAGGGGAGGAAGGAAAGCCAGCTTCACTGGTCTCACAGGCTGAACTAGTCTCACCCCTGAGGGGGCTTGTCATGGAAAATAACCTGTGAGGGCTGGTTTCAGTGTAAAAAGGGAGGAGCTCAGAGAGGAGTAGAAGAGAGTATGGATTTAGGAGAGACCTTCCAATTACTGGAGGTACTAGCTTGAGAAAATGGTCACAGGGTTGGTGAGGGCAGGGAGACTTAGGAGTTGTAAAGTTGTCAATTCTAAAACTAGAAATGTAATAAGCGTTTTCAAAGTGTAAGAAAGAAAACTGCACTGACATGAACACATACTCAGTGTGCATTGCAGCCTCACGACAATAAGACACTGCATTGGTTTCCAAGCTGGGAGTGGTCCTCCAGTCCTGCACGTTTATATGTGTTCTTAGTGTTTGAGAGTGTGTGTGTGTGTGATAAAAGTGTTTTCTTCTTTACTCACAGTCGATGGCCGAAGGCTAGGTAACTGCTTCAAATAACTGTGAGGTTGTGTCTGTGTATGCTGGAGAGTGAGTTGGGGAGGGCACAGGCTGCGGGTAAATGGAATGACTGGCACGCCACTCTGTCCCCTCCCTTGTTAGAAATGCTGGAGCTACCGGATGAGCCGCTATAAGGATACAGTATCACAAACAGATGAAATTAGGAACAAATACATTCAGAAAAGCTGCACAGGATTCCGCCAGCGGAAAAAAGCTGTGTGTAAGAATGTAAAAAATGCTCCTTGAATGGAAAATTAAGACATTGGAAGAGTAATTTGGCTACAAAGCTTTCCTTCTCCCTTTGCCAACTGTAGGAAGAGACAGTGACTATGCAGAAAATCTGTGTCTACTGCTTTCAGCAGTAGCTTGCAGTCGTTGATCAATATTTGATGGTGCTTGGACAATCTGTCACAGCTAAGCAATAAGCAGAAACTCTCAAAATGGTTGGCAAACTTTGACTCGTCTTGTGACTTGTGAGGACATTTGTATAAGTTATTCATCTAGGATCTATACAAGCTAGAAATCAATATTTAGGTAGGATAGCAACCCTATCCCCTTAAGGCAAATGAGTAACTTGAGCTTGGGGTTAGGCTTGGTCTATTTAGTTGAAAAGGTGCAGGGCTCCTGCGTGTGTGACTGGGTGGAGACTATGTGTCATCCTGCCCAGATGTACTGGTACACTACTAGATGTGTCATCCTGCCCTGTCCTCATTCTACTGCAGTTTCAGGTTCATCAGCCATGGGGGTGGCTCCTATCAGGAGGATATCCTATCCACTCATTTGATTGTGGAATTCAACATTGTTTCTTGGTATTTATAGGTGTTTTATAGAGACTGCACCTTCCTGATGGACAATGTAATCAACCATTAGAATCGAGAGCTGGTTACATTAGATTGCTCCAATGTTTAACATACACCATTGGAACCGTTTGAAGTCATTTGAAGTAGTATGATGAAGTGGCATACCACCTGACCTGACCTCACCCCTCCTTTTTTTTAGTTGACAAACCTGTCTGACAATCTAAAAGTGAGCCGTGTAATGTTCACTCAAGTGTGCCACCCTATATTTCTGTGAAATGCATCTCAGCTTTTGTGGTTGGTTTTGGTTTAATGCAGTGACAACCACACTGCACTTCCTGTTTGTGTTCTTTTAAAAGAGGTCACACGTACTTTTGTACACATTCTCTCTGTGACGGCACTAAGCTTCGATGGTGTGTGTGTGTACGTCTGTGTGTAAGAGAGGAGAGAGAGATAGAGAGAGAGAGAGAGAGAGAGATAGAGAGAGAGAGAGTATCTGGCTCTCCCTGTGGAATTGCTTACTAATGCAAATGGATGCATGGAACATGTGGCATGAATAATAAATGGCACTGTGCCTATTTTAAACCATAACCAAGTGCACCAGTCCCCCCTTCTCTACTCCTCCACTCCTCTCTCCCCACCAGAGGGCAGATGGGAGTATGTATGTGTTTGTTAGTGGAGATAAAAAAAACATATTTTTGCATGCCAAAGAGCAGCCTTCTCTCTCCCAGATTTGTTCTAGACAGAGCAAAGACTGTTAAGAAAATCATGATGAGTTGCTGCAAATGAAATCAACATGTTCTATGTTCTGGATCCATAAGATTCCCATTAAGGCCTATTTAGTTTTGAAAGCACTGTGATCTGATTGCCAATCAACACAAACGATTACCAGGTGTGGTTCACAAATGAGTGAGTGATTATCACACAGTGTGACTGTCCACATGCAACTTTTGTGGTTGTAAGGTTGGCTAAATGGTTAGAGAGTATGACTACAGATCAGCAGGTTGGGGGTTCATATCCCCCAAGGTGCTTTTAAATGAAAGCTTTCAATTGAACATTACATAATTACATTCCGAGGGAAATTCAGCAAGGCCCTGGTGGCCTAGTCGATATACATGGGATCTTGAGTCCTGACCCCTCTGGTTCAAATCTGGCTGGAGGCAGTGTACCCCATGCTTAGTTTCTGGCATGCAAAACATGATAGTATCTCTTTAAGCAGAGCAAATACTACCTAGTAGATAAATACTACCTTCACATGCTGATATGGGGCCCCAGTGGCCTAATGGATAAGCATGCAGACAAGCAAATCCCAACGGTATGGGATCAAATCCACCCGAACCCAGAGAAATCCTTTGACTGAGCAAGGTCTACACCACTCGCAAGGGTGTCGTGGGTGGCTCATTGAGCTGGGTTCAGATGAAGCACAGGGCGTGGTGCCAATAAGATCCGTGGGCCCAGATCCCTGTGACCGCAGCGCATATTTGAACACGAGTGTGAGGTCATTAAAGGGACCTTTTCTGCAAGGAAAGACCATTGCAGCCTTCCATTGGGTTTGAACCCACAACCCTTATCTGTCAGGGTACACATGCTTATCCACTGAGCCATCAGGGACACAAGGAAACATGATTTCGTTGAAAATACATCCTTAAGGTGAAGTGTGAGGTCATTAAAGAGACAGTTTCTGCACGGAAAGACCAACGCAGCCTTCCATGGGATTTGAACCCAAGACCCTTAACGCTCATGGTACACATGCTTATTATACACTGAGCCATCAGGGACACAAGGAAAGATTAACTTGTTGAAAATACATCCTTACGGTGAAGTGTGAGGTCATTAAAGAGACCGTTTCTGCAAGGAAAGACCAACCCAGCCTTCCATGGGATTTGAACCCAATACCCTTAACACTCATGGTACACATGCTTATCCACTGAGCAATCAGGGACACAAGGAAACATGAATGCGTTGAAAATACATCCTTAAGGTGAAGGGTGAGGTCATTAAAGAGACAGTTTCTGCAAGGAAAGACCAACGCAGCCTTCCATGGGATTTGAACCCTAGACCCTTAACGCTCATGGTACACATGCTTATCCACTGAGCCATCAGCGACACAAGCATATATTAACTTGTTGAAAATACATCCTTGAGGTGAAGTGTGATATTATTGAACAGAAGGTTTCTGCTTTCATCGGGGAAGATCAGAAAATCCATACATGGGATTTGAACCCAAGGCCCTTCTGAAAGGTCTTAGTTTATAGGAGTCACGCACTTAACCAGTGTGCTACCAGTGACCCAATACATCATCTTACATGACTCTCCCACTACAATGTATCCCAGAAGACAGCAGATAAACTCAGCACTAGAACCTATGCCACTAGTTATCATGGCACAGACTAAATGAAGGGGGAGGTGTTGGAGACCTTGTATGTGAACGTTAATTAGAACTACCATGGGTGTTAACATTTCATAACTATGAGAAGATGATTCTTTTAATAATGATTAATTTAGCAGCTGCTTTCTACCAAAGTAAAACACAGTGGAGGATGATTTAAAGTAGTGAAATCTTAATCTGTCATCTCATGCTCGAACCACTGAGCTAAAACTAACTGTGAGTTGTTGCTGTTCACCATCACTCGCTCGTTTGTGAAACACACCTGGCAATTGTTTGTGTTGATTAGCAATCGGATCACATGACCAATACCACCTATCCAGACCAATGAGATCTAACGCAACTAAGCAGGTTAGAAACTGATGTTTTACATCTGTGGGTGCTTTCAAAACTGATCGGCTTGACACTGGGTCCCATCCAGTTGGGAAAGCACTTATAGATCTAAAACATGCAGTCAGTTTTGAGCATGTGGTTCCCCATAGACTCAATGTTAGGCAAGTAGAACAAACTACCTCTCAAAAGTAATAACCTACAGATATTGTCCTCCATTGATCCTGTGGTGAGAGGCCATTTAGTGCCCTTAGAGGTGGCCAGGAGAAGAGGAAGAAGGAATAAAACCAGAAGAAGTGCTAGATAGTTTAATAATAGTTTATGTCTCGGAATAAAAAATGAAATTGAATTGACAGAATGTCATTTTATTCTATGTGCCTATAGGGCCAGGGATGTCAGGGGGTTTGTGGCAATGTAAGTATATGGATATTTGCCGCGGGGCGAGGGCTTCAATTACCTCTCTCTTTTATAACCATACATGTGTTTGCATCCCTGACGTTCGTCAACAATTTTGGTTCGATGTGAATATGATGGATGAATATTTGTACAATGCTCGGATTAAAGTTGTAATGAATCATACAGGATCGATCCCTCCCGCCTGATCGGACGTGTTCGAAGTCTGTTGGCATGACACACACGACACATTTTAGGGTCCCAATTTGGAGATTTATTTCCACAAAGTATTAGACCGTACTGGATTTCCCAAAAATTGTCTTTATTTCAGTTTTATTGTTTTATAAAAGAAGCAGTCTGCTTTGATGCAACACAAATTGCCAACACAAATTTGCATCTCCATGTGTTTGTGTACATATGTGTCCTTTTTTAAATTCTAATTCTGTGAGTGTGTTTTTATGTGTATGTGCTTCAATTTGTGTAATCCATTTTTTTTTGTGTGTGTGAAGTAACTGAGTCTATGTGTCTGGGTGCTAGTAAGGCAACATGCAGTCTCGACAACTTCAAAAGACAAACACTTCAATGGTTTAAAAGACCTATTTTTAGTGACCAAGAGCAGACAGAAGACAGGGGGAGGGGCCAGAGCACCTGGTTGAGTGACAGACGGTGTGGCTTATCACAGAGTGAAAGCACAACGACAAGGACCAAAGTATAATATCACTGTAAAACGTGGCTCTTGTAGAGACATACATTGCTGTATTTACTTATTTTTGCAACGTTTTCAAATCCTTCATATATCTACATTTGAGGAAAATAATCTTGGATCAAGCAAAGTCAACATATCTAACCACACACAGGTTTTTAAAAATGTCTCTTTCTACCGTCTATAATAGAAGGTTAACACAGCAGGGTCCATGTTACAGTTTTACATGTAACCTGGTGAAACCCCTCTACACCATGAACCCTCTTGCTGACTATGACAGGAAATCCAAGTTCAAAGTATAGACGACGGTTAACACCACCGGCTGAGAAGGTACACACCATCTGTTTATCACCTACATATTTCCAATACAAACTTTTGCCTACGAAAGCCCTCTAATTATAATACTTCAACAGAGCCCTGAGGTTTAGGACTTCCTTGGTCAAAACAAAACAACGGAAGGGCGAGGAAGAAGACAGTGGAAGTGGTGGGGGTGAGGAGGATTGGGCAGTGCTGCTGTTAACCCTTTCTCCACCTTCACTCTAACTCTGAACCCTGATCTGTCACATTAAGGGACGGGGGGGGGGTAAATATCAGGCAATAAGACACAATGGGTTAAATACACAGGCTTCAAACACATCTTAATCAACAATCCTGACCAAAAAGCATACACCAATATAAGTACATCTACTGTATAAGTACAGGTGTTACATTAGCTGACAGCGTGCACACTACCAGAACGTTTCACTTTTGCTAAACCTCTAGAGAGAGCAGGGACATGATTACTGTTCTACAAAGGAATTCTAAGTGCCAGGGGGAATTTTGCGTGTGTGTGTGTGTTCTGATGTTCTGGAAAGGGGGCTCACAGTGATGAAGTGGGTTAATGGTGGGGCTGGGGTGAGTTGATGGGGGCAGGGAAGGGTGGTAGAGGGTGTGTTGTGGATGGAGTGGTGTAGAGGCAAGGGGGAAATCTCTCTGAATGTTTAGTTTCACTGAGTCACACAACAGAAAGCATTCTGGGATCCAGAGACGGAGAGGGGAGGGCCAACCAGCAGCTCACGCAGAGTTGAACCCAAACTGAGGAGAGGGCGAGGGACGTCACTGCTGCTCACGATCAGGACTGACACCTGAGGGAAGAGAAATGGAGAAGGACAAAATAATGAGGAATGATGTCATACATTCCGATATTTAAATTGGATTGGGAGTCAGGTGGCCGAGCGGTTAGGGAATCGAGCTATTAATCAGAAGGTTGCTGGTTCGATTCCTGGCCGTGAAAAAATACGTTGTGTCCTTGGGCAAGGCACTTGCCTCGGGGGAAATGTTACTGTACTTACTGTAAGTCGCTCTAGATAAGAGCATCTGCTAAATGACTAAATGTAATGTAAATTGATAGAAAGACTAACCTGGCATCTATTTTTGGCTTAGTTGTGGACATTGCAGCATCTTTAGGTGCAATTGCACCTGTACGCTATGTCCTCAATTAAAAACATATTTAAAAGAACAATAATGTAGTAAAAAGGCAAAGCGTGCTTTTCACTTCACACATCATTTGCACTTGTTTTAACATACTGTGCTCACAGATGGCATCAAATCCCTTCAGCCCCATCCAGCTCCAAGGATCTGACACTGAACGGTCATTATAGTCCCAAACTCAAACATCAACATTAAAGAGCTGGACACTCCCTATTCCCACCCGTAGTGATACCCATGACCTTCATTGTTCCAGTACAACTTCTGCTGTTATTATGACACAATGTCAAATGCCACCGCAATTGCAGCCCTCCCTCAGAGCACATAAAGTCAGCATCTGGCTAATCCAAGTGGATGTAGCTGTCATAACACAGACATGCATGTATATGAGCACACACAGAGAAAGGAAAACACACACACACACACTCACACACACTCAGCTTACCTACTGCCCCCCCTCCTCTGCCACGCCCTCCGTGTGGGAGAAGTCAGCCTGGGTTCGGGGAAACAGAGAGAGGAGGTTAGCAGCAGTACCACAATCGATTCTCACCAGAGACTTCCAAGTAATACATGTTCAATTACAAAGACAGAGAGGAACAGGCAACAATGCAATTTAGCATTCCTCCAATGCAATTTTAGCTGAGGGTGTGAAGTAGGACATTTCAGTTAGACTGGAAGAAATATGCATGTTAGTATACATACTATTTTAAATGAAAATTGTTTTAGTGGAACCATGCACCAAGCATTGGGTCAGGCTTCAGTAGAAGAACTGCAGAATAACTATACGAGACCGATACAAATCTTTTAAATGCAGGTTGTTACCCTGGACCCTGTAATTATCTTGAGAAGGAATGTTCATGGTTGTCGTTAGTCGGTTGTTGTTGGTATGATAATTACAACGTTGAATGCTCAAGTGGTCTAATGGCTGCATAGTGAGGAAAATCCAACCCTGATTTGAAACATTTATATAATGATTGTTCTGTTTTTTGTTGTCTTTAGTAGAAGGACTGCGGCGATTAAGATTGTAATACTTATGAGGATGGGTGACAATGATGCCATTATACCCAGAGCACTCAAACAGTTGCTATGACAATGGCTGTGATAGAAGATGGCATGGTTGGTATCACTAATGATACCCTTGACTGTGCACACATACACACACACTCAAACAAAAGACCTTTGAAGACAATACTTTCAGCTGAGGAGATAGAGAGAGAAGGAGGAGAGGTGGTGGAGAGGGTGGGGGGGGGAGGGGTGGAGATAGCTAGAGCTGTGGATTTAATTAAAGATGGATCTTGTTTTCAGATTAAAACAAACCCACCCACACACACACACACACACACAATTGTGCACACTAGAAAGGAAAAACACATGCACAAGACTCAGTTATAAGAGTGCACACACACACACACACACAGACCCACAGTCACACACACACCGGTAAGGATTCAGAAGAGGTATCATGCCAGGTATCAGTGTGCTGCTTCTGTTAAAGGTCCTTGTCTCAGCACGGAGTGTGGGTGTTCTGACAAGCCTTGTGTGTGTGAGGGGGTTAGTAACTGAACACCGCTGGTGAATACCTGAACACCAGAGGGAGGTCTCACCCTCAACACTGGCTAGGACATGAAGCAGCTTCCATAAGGGTTGAAAACCTGAGCTGCTCAAATGAAATATTGGTATTCATCGTGGTCTATCCCCAACATTATGATGTCATGTCTGCTGTCTTTACACTGTGCTAGGTTTATTTTATTTATGATTTTTGTACTCATACTTCTTTTACACTTATAATCATTCAGTTACCTTTTTTCCCTTCAGTTCTGTAAAAGAACAGCATGGCCTTGACATGAGATTGGGGAACTCAGGCCTGCTAACTTGGGCTTTCTCGCTAAGAGCACGAGTGTCAGGAATCATGGAATATTTTGGCAGCGATTTGAAAGACCAAAACCACATTCTAACAGTGTTCTACTTTAGGAAGCTGCCAAGCTTATTATTGCCCTGTAGCTGCTTGTTACAGCAGGTAAAACCGGCGGTGATAAAGGCAGCAAGCGACATGCTGTGCAATCACTCTAATTCCTGCCCTCCCAACCAATCAGGCACCTCCTCTGTGACAGGCGCCTCCTCCTCCTGTCCCCAGCCAGACACCACAGTTAGAGACGGAGAGAGACACACGCATTACAAGTGTACACATGAATACTCCATGAGCGAACACAGAAATACACGACAAAAATGCCCATGACAAAACAGACGTGACAAACATTGAGCGACTGTGACTACGATCCGATCTGGCGTCCTCCAGACTAAGCAGTTATGATCGGAGGTTTCCTAAGGAGGTTGAAAAAAATGACAAGTGTCGACATCACTTGATGCCACAACCAGTAGGAGACATCTGGGGAGTCACATGACTGACCAATCCGGTTGAAGCCGCCGCGTTCTCAACGCCATCCACTGTCTGTTGGGCCACCTCGTTGGCCCCGGCAACTGTTGCGTCCGCTGCGACGTTGGCCTGATCAGTCGTTCTCTGGGCCACTGGGAGAGGGGTAACAGGAAGGTGTCATCTCGCAGGTTTAAATAAAAACGTTCCTCAATCCACTTTCGCCTTTCTCAGATACTGTAGGTGCTAAAAACCCCGTACTAAGTGATGTATAAAAGTAGTTCAATGCAGTCTTTGACCTATAGGTGGCACTCTGCTTACCTGTGTTCACTCCTGATACCACTCCCTCCTTTGTCTTGTTTCCTGTAAAACAGAAAAACAATCGATTCATAAGTGTGATCGTGCCAACCTTGTTGACTTACAAAAACACCTATCCTCCCACCAAAAGGCAAACCGACACAATGACTGGACAAACACAGATGGAGGGCGACTCTTCACGTCGACTCTCAGAGCAGTGACGACTTGCTCTTAGTGGTCTAAGATGGCCCGTGTTATCTCCCGGGCGTTCTACAGAGCTGTCCTCTGTCCAAGCCCCCGGGACCTCATGTCCTCCTCACAAAGCCTGCTTCAGGAGGGAAGGTCAGCCAATCCTCCAGACACTGAGCTCTGGAGCTCTGGAGCCCTGCCGTGTGCCGGCCAGGCCAGCCCACTCGAGGCTGCTGAATAGAGATGGCGTGGAGCAGATCTCCATCTCTTATCGCTCTTCCAGCTCTCTCTTCTACACATGCTGTCGACTTCTCTTTCTACCTCCCTTGCAGCTCTCGACGTTTTGGGTTTGCTCACGCACGGGCATGCCTGAAAGTACGAGCACATGTACAGTATGTGTGCCTGCGTCTGTGTGTGTGTGCTCTCTTAACATGAGGTGATACAATGGTCTTGCTTCTGTGTGTGTGTGTCTTTGTGTGCACGTGTGTGTGTGTGTGTGTGTCCTCCTAAGATGAGACCAGCTCATGGTAATTTCTCATGTCCCAGCAGGGCTAAATTAGCCCATTGTTGAGTGAGAACAATAACCATGATACTCTTGACTTTGAGGAATGGGTCTGAATGTGTGTGTGTGTGTGTGGGGAGACTTTCAAACACATGGCTCCCAGCTCAAAGGGGCAAAGGGGGCAAACAGGGCGACACGTTGTTGTGGTGCTCCTGAAGATGTGAGACAATACAAGAGAGAGAGAGAGGGAGAGAGAGAGGGAGAGAGAAAGAGAGAGGAGGGGGGGTGGGGGGGGATGTGATGGGAGGGGTGGTCGATGAGGGTGGGGAAACAGCGATGACAGTTTTCTCGTGCACGCACACACAGGAGAAGGACCATTTTATCATCGCTGTAATCAATTCCGAATGGGTCAATGGGTTCGATGTTGCAACATGAGGTCACTTTCAGTGGGATCTAGTGTGACGTCACAACCGCAGAAGGACATTGTGATCATGCTCAGTTAACTCCTCCACAACCAAGATGGAGGACACTAGTGTAAATGACCTCACACCCACAACGCACCACGTTGGCCCGATTTGGAGATAAGATAATTGCACTCCTTGTTTCATAAACAATGACAACTGTGTTGTCCTGGATTATGGCATGCGGCAGAAAGGGAGACGCATGGTTTTGTACGGCAGAGATCAACATATCGTGGGCAGAGCGTGTTTACCACGTCTAAGGGTCGACCTGTTTGGTTGCTCTAACATACACGTTCGTTAGCAGTCGTCTTTGATTGCGTCCTTCCAAACGAGTCTCATAGGGATCGTAGGACACAGAAGGTGGGGCGAGGAGAGAGGGGAGGATTGCAAGCGGTACTGAGAAAGATGAAATGACATTAAAAGGGGGATTGATCAATTGGAATGGGCTACTATTTCTTGTGCCCGACATTGGATATGCAGGGACACAGTGACACTGAGATGAAATAGAAAAGAACATTGTGCTGGTGAAGCGGAGATAACGGAAAAATCCTGATGTGCCCAGTCGTGTCTGATGAGTGTGTGTGTGTGTGTGAGAGTGTGTGAGTGTGTGTGTGTGAGTGAGTGTGTGTGTGTGTAGTGAGTGTGTGTGTCCAACACAACCAGCTTGTGTCCATTTCCAGCTTCCAGCTGGGCTCCAACATGCCTGTGTGTGTCTGTGGGTAGTGACAATGGTGGAGTGTGTGCACGTCTCAGCTGTGATGTGAAGGGACACTTTGTGAAGGGACACTTTGTGAAGGGACACAGCCTGTCTCGTGGGAGACAGGCTGTGCTATGGGCCAAATCTTTTATACCTCCCTTTTCTCGTTTATTCCCTCCCTCCCTCCCTTCTCCCTCTCCTCATTCTCAGCTCAGCATGGGGCATGTTCTGTGCCGACTGTGGTCTGCTTCCCACCCTTGAGCCGTTGAGCATCACACACGGGCACACACACACACACACATACACATGGGTTTTCATGGGTATAATGGTGACCGCCCTTGTGTACAACTCCTTTGCAACATCGCACCACCATCTTCAATGGAACACACATCACCACCAAACTAGGGCTCCATTCATCAGCTAGTGCATCATTGCTACTGTACAAGCCTACACTAATGAATACACGACACACACACACACATTTAGGGATTAGTGATGAAGGGCCCGTTAATAAACAGAGGAACAGCAGATCAGGGAATGGGAGGATTTGAGATGATTCTATATTATAATCCATTTTCTCTCTTTCTCTCTCTTTCTGAACACAAATATACACACGTGGTTGTCCTATTTGTCTTATATTCTTCTGCAGGATCATTCTGCAGTCTGTCTGTCTTTCTTTCCTCTCTCTCCTCCCTCCTCTCCTCCTCCCCTCCTCCCTCCTCCCCTCTCCTCCTCTCCTCCTCCCTCCTCTCCTCCTCTCCTCCCTCCTCCTCTCCTCCTCCCTCCCTCCTCCCTCCCTCTCCCTCCCTCCCTCCCTCCTCCCTCCCTCCCTCCCTCCCTCCTCCTCCCTCCCTCCCTCCCTCCCTCCCCCCTCCCCCCTCCCCCCTCTCTCTCTCTGTGGTCCTGCTCCACATGCCTCAGAGCTCTGGAAGCCCTGTCTGGGGGTACTCACTGCTGTCAGCTTCCCAGCCTGCTGTCCTGTAGGGGCCAGGGCAATGTGTCAATACTGTCTGAGTGTGTCTGAGTGTGTGTGTGTGTGTGTGTGTGTGTGCGAGCACTGTATCTCTGTCCTTGTGTGTGAGTGTGTGTCTGTATCTCTGTCTGTGTTAGTTGTTTGTCCGTCCTCTTTCGAAAATCCCTGCCTTGTCTGTTTAAACCACACAGTGAAGACAACGAGGGTTACCACAGCAACAGGAGCCCCCTGGAGGCCACAGTGAGCAGAGCGAGAGAGCGAGAGAGCGAGAGATAGAGAGAGAGAGAGAGAGCGAGAGAGAGAGAGAGATGAGAGAGAGAGCGTTAGCAGAGAGAGAGACGTTCGACGCGATGCGAGAGTTACTTCGCGCTCGTTCGCGCCCAGCTCCGCTCTACGCCCGCGCGACGCGCGTTTCTCGCGCTCTCGCCTCGCTATTCTCGCCCCGCGCGCTGCGCTTCTCGCGCCTCTCGCCGCTTCTCGCTCTCTCTCTCGCGCTCGCCTCTCGCGCTCTCTCTCTCGCTCGTCGCGCTCGCCTGCTTCCTGCGCGAGAGCATCCCTCTGACTGTCGCTCCTTCTGCCCTCCTACCTCTGGACTGTGGACTGACAGCGGCTCACGTGGGGAGAAATGGCTCGTCCACGTCCAAACCTGAGATTCAACTCGTCCCCTGAGGCGGGGCACTGACAATGGCTCGGTGTAAGAGTGGCCTCAGGCTAGCCTTACGTGGCTACATGAACAACCCACTTTCAAAGACCTTCGCTGCCTTTGGAAGACAGTCTGTCGTGAGGCCGTTCTCTTTCCCCTCTGGTTGTGGGACACTGATGTGAAGGTGACTGGGAACGAGCTGCTCCTATATCTGTCTCTAACGCAGTCTAATCTGCTGTTAGACTGGAGATTTGTCCACCAGGCACGGCTGAGGTAGCCGGATTCAGTCTGGGCTAACTGACGGATCGCCCCCCCGGTGGTTTGGATGATTCATGGAGATGGATGACTCTGGACTCGATCTCAGCTCTGCGTCCGCCCCGCTGACAGGCAATGAACGAGCATGGCTGGCCTGAGGATAATTATTGGATTTTGAAGAGAGTGGGCGCCCCGGACACCTTGTCTGGCCTCTCTCTCTGCCTCTGCCTCTGCCTCTGCCTCTGCCTCTCCCTCTCCCTCTCCCTTTCTCGTCTCGCTCTTCCTGTTCTCTCTCCCTCGCTTCCCTCTCTCTCGTCTCTCTCGTCTCTCTCTCGCTCTCTCTCTCTCTTCTCCATCTCTCCTCATCTCTCTCGTCTCTCGTCCTTTCCCCGTCTCCCTCTCTCTCTTCTGTCTCCTCTCTCTCTCCGTCCACTCTCTCTCTCTCGTCATCCATTCCCCTCTCGCTCGTCCCACGTTCTCCCAATCAGATCGCTTTTCCTCTTCCTCCTGGGTGTCACACACCTTTTTGGTCTTTCCCTCTCATCCCTCTCTCCTTCCTGATCATCCTGCGAGAGAGAGAGAGAGAGAGAGATAGAGGAGAGAGAGATGAGAGAGAGATAACTGAGATAGAGAGAGAGAGAAAGAGAGAGATAGATATGTCATAGAGAGAGAAGAGCAAGATAGAGAGAGAGAGAGAGAGAGATGATGAGACTGTCTGCATGCTGAGTTGGGTGCCCACGGGACAGTGACTGTGTGCAAGACTGACAGACTGACAGAGCAGGTCTCGCTAATGCTGTTTGATCCGACAGGAACTGGTGCTGAATCCAGTGAGTGTGTGTGTGGTGTGTGTGTATGTGTGTGTGTGTGTTCGGCTTCGGCCGTGATACATCTGTCTGGTGCAGCAAGCCGACAGGCAGGCAGGTGAGTGTCACTGCTGAGCCTAGCTTAGCTGCACCACCCCAGAACACCCCACACCCCACCCACCCTCACACACTCCCTATCTTCATCCCTGATATCCCCCCCCCCTCCCCCCCCCACCAGCCCCACCCCCTGCCTACAGTACAATGGTGTACTGTACCATAGACCTTGACAAGTGAAGGCACACACACACACACATCGTCCTATATTGAGGAGAAGTGTAATCACACTTCATTGCTCTAGGAATGGAATCACTCGCCTATATCCTCTTCTCACAGTACAACAGCATGTGTTCCACGCGCCCACACGCACGCACTGTGGAAATCCCACCCCCATTCTCTAAGGGCTTGAAATCCAATGCATAGTACTGTGCGCGCATAGTTATAATTATATAAATGATACATGAAGATGAGCCATAACATATTTCAGGCTATCTGGGAACAATTCGTTTTTTTTTCTCCTTTAAAGAGAACGTATCTGACCCGAGGCAATGCACTGTATATTTTTCTCTAAAAATACCGTAACATGATTTCTCTCCTCTCTTTTTTCCCTTGCTTCTCTCCAGCTTGTCTCTGCTCTCTCCACCTTCGCTTCCTCTCCATCCTCCCATATTCCCAACCTCCCAATCTCATGCTGTCACCAATCCTCCCATCACCAAGATTTTATTGCCTGTGCACTAGGCCTTCTGTCCTCACCTCATTAAAACCTAACACCTATCTATTCATTCATCCATCCATCTTTCCACCTACACCACCCTCCCCCCCCACACACACACACACACAGCATACACACACAACCAAAGACACACACACACACCACACACACACACACACACACACACACACACACTGCCATCACAGGATCAAAATGTAATCCAGATTATCCCTTCCATAAAAACTCCCCAGTCCTGCACCTACTTAACCCTGTCCCCCCTCTCCCTCTCTCCCCCTCTGCCTCTCTCCCTCCGGTACTCACCTACATACATGACCCCCTCCTTGGTCTTGGCGGCTGCCTCCTCCACCCCAGCCTTGGTCTTCTCGGCGGCGGCCACCACTCCCTCCTTGGCCATGGAGAATCCTTTCTTCAGTACATCCATGTTGCTGCTGTGCTGTACGAGGGGGTGGTGCTGTGTGCTCTTGTGTTTGGCTCTGGCTGTGTCTCTGGTGGATCTGTCTGCTGCTTGCTGGTGCTCTCGCGACTCTCTGCCTGGCTGAGTGGGGTCCGTGTGCGATCGTGATTGAGCGAGCGTGTGTGTGTGTGTCTCTGGCGGTGCGCGTGTGTGCGTGTGGCGAGTGTGCACCCGCTCTTATGAGAGACGGGGTGAGTGAGTGCGTGAGATGAGAGAGACGAGAGGAGAGACGAGATAGAGGAGAGGAGAGAGACGAGAGATGAGACGAGAGAGGAGTGAGCGAGAGAGAGTAGGGAGAGCTGAGAGAGAGACGAGAGGGAGAGAGGCTGGGGGATGGGGGCTGGGCGGGTGATGTGTGCTCAGGCATATTGGGACACCCTTAACAAGGCAAGCAGTGGAGCGAACCAAATGGCCAGAGAGAGAGAGAGAGAGAGAGAGAGAGAGAGAGAGTGAGAGGGAGAGGGAGAGGGGGGAAGAGAGATGGAAGAGAGCAAGTGGGCGAGGGGGGGGAAGAATGCAGGGATGGATTCCACAAGCTCCTCGGGTCTCTTCCAGTCTGGCTGCTACAATTCGTCTGCTTTTCTACACCGTTACACAAAAGACACTCTCGTCTCCATGAATTATTTACGACTCATCGAGCATCTGCCCGGCACCTCTGAAATGACACTTTCTAAATTGTATTTCTACGCCGCAGGACTGTGTGTGATCCATACATCCAGATGCTGTACTGCTCCCTATTTGTTGCCTGCACACAGGTCTCCCAAACGCAAATCGAGATCCCGACTCCATCCCTCATTATACGGAAACCGTCGGGAGATGAATAAGATTTGAGTTGGAGTCTGTGATCTAGCAGGATGTACTTGATCTCATTGGCAGAGATGGGTCGGGTTAAAATGGATCACGAAGCCCAGAGCTATAATTAGACCCTGCCTGGTAAAGTGAGTTCCATATGACTGCCAAAACATGGATGATACCCAGTCACATCATCAAAGTGAACGCGAGTGACGGCCCTCTTTGAACTGGAACGGCGGCGACCTCATCGAGATGCAGGACGCACGGGGGCGCGTGGCGAACGCCTCGGGTTTCACTCTGCGTTCCGAGATGATGCCGCATGTTACGGCCGGTGAGGGCGTACGATGGTGGGTTTTCGCTCGATCCAGATGGTCGTGGACTGTAGCTTCTCTCCCTGTGCTGTGATATAACACAGGAGAGGTGATGGAGGTACGTCCTGTCGTAAACGGTGCCGTGTGACTACTGATGCTCGGAGCGAGGGATAGAAAAAGGACAAAGACAGAGAGAAATAAAAAGAGAGAGAGAGAGAGAGAGGGAGCCATAGAAAGAGAGATAGAAATACAAATAAATAAAAAGAGAAAGAAACATGGAGAGAGAAAGAGAGAGGGAGAGATAGAGAGAGAGAGATTTAGGGTTTTAATTATAAAAAGGGAGAGATGAAAAGAGGGCTAAATGTAAATATGTGTTCAGTCCCAGGCGGTGTGTGTCCCCTGGGCTGCAGTTACCCTGTGTTCTCAGGGGGAGTGAACAGCTCCTACAGACACAGGCAGGAACCAAATGACCTCATCAACAGTTAACAGCCTCCATGTGTGCAACCAAGCTTGTTGCAGCAATTTGATCACTGATAATGCAATCCGATACAATGTTGAAAGGTTGGAATTTGGAATATTAGTCGAAATGGATTGACACCAAGTGCCGCCCCCCTCCTTCCCCCCTGCCCCAGATGTTTACGATAGGCTCTCAGTTGATGGGTGATTGTCATGGGATCCGATGAGAATCGAGGCTAAAAATAAGATCACGTCGCGCCCATCGCCCTTTACCTTGCAAATGAGCTGTTTCTTTGGCTCTGTGGGACTTCCATTTCAAACTCAGAGCTGTGAACAAATCTGATGAATCACACCACATGATCCAGACTGCTGGCCAGAGGTAGACAGCACAGCCCCGCCCCGCCCAGACTCAAGTCTCCAACCATCTCCCCTCCTGTCCTGGCTGGCCACAGAATAGTGTGACTCAGCAAATCCCCACTTCCAGACGGCCCACAACACCAATATACCCCACAAACTCCTTCACCGCCTCCTTTCCTGCAGCCTCCCTCTCATCTCTGATTGGCTAATGGCCAGCGCAGGGCTATTTTTAGACGACGCTCATTTGTCGAAACAACGAGAGAATGTATGCTGACACGGGCTCCTATGGGTCGCCATGGTAGCAGATACCCTATCAGCAGCCCTACCCGATCAGCAGCAGTGGTCAATACCGATCAGGAGGCTCTGCTGTCTCGTTGTGAAATATCTCCACTCACTGCCCAGCCCTGCGGCACTCACACACACACACACAGACGTGCAAGATACCTCCCTCTCCACACACACACACACACGTGCAAGATACCTCCCTCTCCACACACACACACACACACACACACATATTATTTTGAGGATAGTGAAACTCCCTCTACACGTGGCTGACCATTGTGGTCACTGATATCATTATCTGATGACACGAAGGAGACCACGGCTATACTTGATGTGTTTAACTTAAGACAAAGAGACCATGGGGCAAAGACAGGGACTGAGTCTAAAGAACAGTGACTTTCGGGCCATTTAACAGTTTGAGATGACAAGCAAAGAGTCCACCGTTAAAAAAGCCTGTTGAAATCATTGTTACTTTAATTGACAACACACCTGTAGCCTGGTAGCAGGTGTACCCAAAATTGAATTTCACGTTCCTCGTGTATCAGTTAAAATACAGTGCTGTGGCTACAATTCCACAGCACCCAACAGCTGGAGTTTTGGCCTGTCAGTGTGTGAGGTTACCGCAAGACACGGCTCTACGGTCTAGTTTCTCATTGACCAATAATGTCATGGAGTCAGGGCTTCAGCCAGATCTCCTGGTGTTGACTAACACTCTGAGGCAAGACCGACATGCAGATCCAACCAGGAGGGGAAGGAGACAGACGAGTCCACAAGGATCCACCTCAGAGTGAACGTCAGAGGAGACAGACGAGTCCACAAGGATCCACCTCAGAGTGAACGTCAGAGGAGACAGACGAGTCCACACGGATCCACCTCAGAGTGAACGTCAGAGGAGACATACGAGTCCACAAGGATCCACCTCAGAGTGAACGTCAGAGGAGACAGAGCTGTCGGGCTACGACAGCAACACCAGCTCTCAGCGGGGGCTCGTTCTGGCACCAGAAACGCTATCAGCTGACCTAGAAACAGACAGAGAGTCTGCCGGTATGATAAAGCTCCCCCCCATTCTCCACACCCCTGTGGTTTAAGCCTGTTGTGGGTGTTCTGTTCAGCGGAGCAGTTCGATAACACCACCAACTGACTAAGAGGAGAGCACAGGGTCAGGAACAGGAACAGGCCCTGGTCACGAGACGGGCCTGGATGCCCTCTGCCCAGGAACAGGCCCGGGTCACGAGACGGGCCTGGATGCCCTCTGCCATGGCTGTTTTTGTACTCCCTGTTCATCTCAATGTGAGAATTCATGTGCAAACAACATCTCTTTGTCTCTGCGAATACTGTAAGTTAAAATGGCCGAGCAAGTCAGTTAGAATGTTTGATAGTTTGGCTCCAAAGGAAATTCCTTGGACGACATCTTCGATATATTCAAGCTTCACTACCGTAACTGATCCACAGAGTGATCCAAATCTAAACTGATATGACATTTACTCCAGAAAGTCACTGAAGCAACCTCTGGCTACTGTTTCATCAGCCCTTAAAACTAAACATAACAGTTATTCAGTGTTATCTCAACTGTTACTTCAGCCCCTACACTCATTCTTTGTCTGTGATGTCAACAACAATGTGTGTGTGTGACCCAACTGGCCATCTGACTATTGACATTGTCCCGGGAGCCAGCCAAGCACAGACAATGGACTCTTTAAGACAGATGAAACACAGATGACAATGCTGCTCAACACAATCAAATTCCAGTGGGAACTATACACTTTGTACACAGAGGAGGTTGATTGTGTCCTTGGTACAATTTGTAATAAGGGGTATAGGCTTAGCTGGAGATACAGTATTCTGTTGAATAAAAACCATATTGTTCTGTGGAACGGTGTGTGACGTGTTGATTAGTGTGTCAAACCTGCAGGTGAGGAAAGGAGAGAGCTCAACCCCGTTATTTGTTGTTCACGGTTCCTAGATACATAACAACACTCTCACAATGGACACATGTTGACACAGTCTGTTGTTTCCAAGATGGAAAATGGAAGCTGAGGGGATTTCTGGTCAAATTCTTTGGGGAGAAAGTTGTCTGTGTGTGCTTGGGTGGGGTGCTGTTTGCGATTTGAGACCACTGTTTATCTTTGCTATGAAAACGAAACATTACAAACAGGCGCAAGGAAGAGGACTTTAACGGGACCCACGTGACAGGGCCCTTCATTAAGGACCCATTAACAGACACGTGCTAAATGACTCGTATGGGTGATAGGATGGGTGCTGTCCTTATTCAGAGTTAACTTTACAGGCTTACGCAACCACCAAAATAGGCAAACTATCACTCTCTTCCCACAACACACCTATTTAACGACACAAACTACGGTTATAATTAAAGACCAAAACAGTTCTGAAACGGTTACATTCTTTTGCTGACCATACACAACAGCTCAAGCGAGATGTCAGCACCAATAAAAATGTTTAACAACTGCTCAGAAGCGTGAACATCCCAGTCGCGCTGTGTTACATAATTGTTCAATGGAGAACCAGCAACTAGTCTCTTGATCCCAACTCCTCAGGCAGAGAAGGACAAAGTATATCGCTTACTACCTCCATGATGTGAATCTAAGTGATAGTGTGTGCGAGAGAGAAATCGATGTGGTTTGTGGAGCTGCTATCTTTGTGTAATCTGCTCGGGGTAATGTCAAATAACATTTTGGCCAAGCAGTCCATGGATCAGCTCGCGAGACAAACTCATTCCTGGCCTAAAAACCCCCCCCCAGCTGAAACAGATGAAAACACCTCTCAATAAAACAGTCCCACCGTTGACCCAAGGGCTTAAATAAATAAATGGCTGAAATGACTGCCACCTACGTATGAGTCCATACTGACCCAAATGCTCCTGATGCCCCACCCTGTGGACAGAGAATCTCTGCAGTTCCTCCCATGATGCACCTGTGCTGTTGCAGTGCGATGACGAGCGGGCGAGCGGATGGAGTAACGAGGCAATAAAAGAAAATCGACGACATGAGATGTTGGAGATATTACCTCAGAGCAGCCAGACGTGACACCAGTCTGCTGGCAACCTGCAGCGGCCACACCACACACACATGTCACTGCTGATGCAAGCTCCTTATATTTTAGAATAGTTATTGATTTAAAAGGTAACTGCTATTGGGTAAAACTGATTTCCCAGGCATCGCTCGATGGCGTTACCTTAAATAGGAATTACCTTCAGGACTTGATCCTGGCTGTAATAATACAAACCCAAGACTTAAGGAATCAATTCTTGATTACAATTATATCGCCTGGCTTATTCATCCAAACAGTCAACAAAGTCAGGGGGGGGGGATTCGTGACAAAACTTAATCTCGGACAGACAAACATGTCGTCGGTGTGGGCGGGGGGGGCGAGCGAGGACAAAAGGAGGCTTGTTGCAAAGAAGTTCGATGGAGGCCCGTGACATTCAGCTCGTCGCCAGCTTTGTTTGAAAGACCCCAGGGACCATTCAACACCTTGAGGTACTTAAGGCATCCTATTCACAAGAGTTTTCCTAAGGGTACCCCTAAGACGCAACGGGGGCCCGAAAGTAATAAAGCCTCCATCTTGGCCCCTGTCAACACATTCGTGAAGGAAACTCACATTTCACTGCATCTCGATAGGAAAAACAAAAAAACAAGGTCCCCAAACTTAGCGTGAGGGTCAGATGTCATGGTGAAGCAGAGCTCGGTCTCCCTCAGTAGCCCTTATATCCTCTCACCTCTGACCCCCGGCTCGCCTTGACCTCCGACCTCCGGGACATTTATCACGACGGAGGAAAGGGCCATGTTCCCCTGTCAACTTTAAACATCACCCAGGGACAGTTTTAGACTCTCTACTTCTTCTCATTACCGACATCAATTTCTGTGATTTAAAATCCAAGTCATCAGCGTTTTATGCCAACTGGGCGGGTAAATCAGCTGGTTAGAAACACGGGTGGGTAATTTATCACTGTCCCAGTTTGGGAGCACCTTATTTATGTGTGGCACTTGGGTATTCAAGCAGTGTGACAGAGACTGTTTATTATGTTCATGCGGTAGCTCCTTTGGGATTGGTGGGTTGTCAAGATGGGAAGTCCTGTTTACATATGACACAAACACCATTTCACGTTTTTCATTTCAATTAAACAATCACGTCAAATGCATTTTGCTATACTATGATATCAGTACATCAGCACTCCAAGACACACACACACACCTCAGGTCTAGCTGTACTAACTGCTAATGGGATCTAACCGATCCCCAGCTCCCAGAGCCCAAATAGTTGTCATCATACCCTGCCCCAGAGAGTCTGGGAAAACAAGCCCTCCGTCCTCCCCTGTGAGTCTGGTGTCTGGGTGTAAAACTACCGCCACCTGCTGGCCGTCCAGGGAATAGGCCTCCTAAGTGTCCATATATATCTCTCTGACATCATAACTTACCCCGAGTCCCCTGCTGCAGCCAACCCATCGAGTGAACGGGTCAGTGAGACCCCCTGCAGGGGAGAGATCAGGAGGAGAGACCAGCCCTGGAGACCCATCTAACTCACACGAGGACAAGCAAGCTCAACGGGACTAAACTGTTCCAAAACAGAAACATGTTTTTTCTTTATCTTTATTCTCTCTCTTTACTGCCAACAAGCAATAACGAGGCAGCAAAGCTGTACTGTGTCGTCATAGACCTACTTTACTGTGTGCAATGTTTGTTAGGTTTTAATGGCTTTCCCAGCACTGGCTAACATCATTCTCAAGGGAGACATTTGAGGTATCAACATGACCTGTTGATACATAGGTGACAAGGCTATGCATGCTATATAACCCTGAGAAGCTGTTTAAATCACGCTAACTCACACGTTCTGGCACTGGAAAAGCTCTTAACAGAAGCCCACATTCCAAGCCCCACGCTATCAGATAGTGTAACAGTATATTGAGTGGCAAAAATGTGTTAACGCAATTCCGTGACCCCTGACAACATCAGTGGTTGAGAACATTTGTCTCCATGGCAGCGTATGTGTGGTAAACGGGAGACGATACAGTTTCAAGTCAAACACTGACTCATCAGTAAGCTAAACAACGTGTCATGTCTTTGTGTTCCACTTTCCTCCCTTGTGTCAGCTCGGGGATTCCCAACAACATATCTTAACTGTCATTAGTTAAGTGTCATGTGAATTTATCTGTTTGTATTCTCTCTACTCTCTCTGTCTAATCTCTTTTTGCTATATATATTATATACTGTATACACTGTATAAATGTACACAGAGAGAGAGAGAGAGAGAGAGAAAGAGAGAGAGAGAGATTGAGAGAGAGAGAGAGAGAGAGAGAGAGAGAGAGAGGAGAAAGAGGAGAGCAAAAGAACAAATAAGATAAAGAGAGAGAGAGAGGAGAAAGAGAAGACAGAGAGAAAGAGAGAGAGAGAGATGAGAGAAAGAGAGGAGAAAGAGGAGAGCGAAAGAACAAATAAGATAAAGAGAACAACGGAGAGATAACAGAAGGAGCCGTTTGAAGTCTCTTCATTTCAGATAAGTCCTTCCCTTATTCTGCGTCCTACACATTCCTCGACAACGACAATCTGTCTCTGCCCCGACATCCCTTTCCTGCACCCTGCTCCGCCATGCCCGTGGAAAAGCACCAGAAAGCGAGGTGATACAAACGCAAGAATTCCAATCACCTGCCAAGAGAAATGGCCTGCTTCCTCACACACCTCTGCCCGGTGTGTGTCTGCGCGGAGGTGTGTGTTGCTTGTCGTGTTCCTGTGCGTGTTTTGTTTCTCAAGTGTGTTTGCACATGTGGATCGATGCAACACCTCTCCAGCCTGGGAGAAAGAGCTGCAGCCTTATTGTTCCACGTTTGCCTGAGACCTTTTCTACAGGGAACTGTCTTGGAGGGGGGTAGAAGGATGGAGGCAGGGAGGTTGGGGCGGGGGGGGGGACTAGCTGGGGGGTGGGTTGGGGGGGGTGGGTGGCTGGGGGGTGGGTGGGAGTCTCATTTCCGAGGATTGTTACCGGGCTTTGAAACCTCCAGGAGGAGGGGTGATGAGGGGAGTGCGTGTGTATGTGTGTGTGTGTGTGAGAGAGAGAGAGTTGGACAGAAAGAGAAAAAGAAGGAAACAGGGGGAGGGGTCTACAGGGCCTTGTTTTTTTTCTTCTCTCTCCCCCCAAAAAAAAACCTGGGGGGGGCGGGGTGTTTCCAAAACGCAACTCTTTAAAAACAAACAGCAGTCCCTCGGAGGCCTCACATCCATTTGGCAGCTAGCGAGCGTGAGGACGGCAGATCGAGCAGGCAGAGCCATGACAGCCGTGGGGGAGTTTGTGCTCGTGTTGTTGGGGCTGCTGGTGACGGCCCACTGCGCCGTGAGAGCCCGAGACCCCGAGGTGGAGGACGAAGAGGACCAGGACAGAGGAAGCTGGCAGCCCGGGGCCGAGAGGCTCCACCCCGGGGGCCTCGATCAGCACCCCCCTCAGCTACAGAACGTCCCCGGGTACGGGCACAGACCTGACGCGGACGGGCCTGCCCGTGTGCAGCCCCGGGACGGGCCTGAGGATGGACACCCCCCCCCCTGGGCATAGAGGAGGAGGCGGCACCCAAGCCAGGAGAGGGAGGGAACTATCCAGCCCGCACCGGGTGAGTGTTTCTTGATGTTTTGTTGTTGTTGTTGTTGTTGTCGCTCGTCTCTCTCGGCTGTCTGAACAGGCAAGCCCGCTCTTTAGACTTGACTGTGAGAGTCATCGATCCAGACATAGGTGACCACAGCACCTTACGTGTAGACAACGTGAATACACGTGGATGCATAATATGTTCCTGTTCAAAACTTTGCTTCTCTCTTTGTCTCTCTCCCTTTCCTCTCCTTCTGACCCTTTCTCTCTCTTTCTCTCAAGCACACACACACACACCACACACACACACACACGCACACACACACACGCGCACACACACACACACACCGCCCACACACACACACCACACACACACACACACACACACACGCACACACACACACACGCGCACACACACACACACACCCGCACGCACACATTTAATGCATGCTCTTCAAAAGAGGTGGGTATAGCGTAACTGTTTTGTCTGCCAGCATGTGTTTAACCGAACCACCCAGGTGGAGTCTGGAGCCTCTCACATTATACTGGGCCCCAGGAACCCAACTTTATGAGGGCGTGGGGCTTCACACGATGCTGCTCCCCGCACACCCCTACACACATTTTCCCTTCGCCGCCACCACTCAACTCTCTCTGACCTCTCCAATGTGGAAACACACTATCTCCTCCATCTTCCTCTGCAATCAGTGTGAAGACAACCCAGGCCAATGGTGGGAAACCAAACAAGAGACAAAGTGTTTGAGCAAACATTTACTCGCAAACCCTCTTCGCCGGGGACAAATATGTATACAAACTCGCGGTGCCTCCACTCAGCTTAGGGCTGGCTGCGTTCCCTGACGTTGTCGACTCACACACACCTCTACCCAGCATGCACGTGGGCTTTCCCTCACCACAGCCCTAATCAGGAGTCATTTATCTTAATGGCTTTGAAAGCATCCGAGGGCTCGCCAGGGTGTTCCTGTACTTTGTGATTCTGAAACAGTCGCTCGAGTTTGATCTCTCCCTTTAAAGCAAGTCGTCAGTGGACGCTGTCGTTTTCCTAACCCAGATACATACATTACACTTCAAATTACACCCCCGTCCCTCCCGATTCCTTGATAATAGCCTCCCAGGGGATCCAACCCAAACAAGCAGCGATTACCCCTCTTGGGGAGCTGGACCCACTTACACTTCTACGGGTTCAAAAGGAACTGCTTTATTCTGTGTTCACCACTATTAAGAGTAATGGGGAGCAGGTTTGAGTTTGGAATAAGTGAACGGTTGTGGTCTCCCGAGATGTTTCTGATGCGGTGGGTCTGATTGGTGGTCAGTGGTCAAAGGTCAATGGTAAACTCATACCTGTGTGAAGTAGGCTCAACCTCAGTGTGTGTGTGTGTGTAGAACCTTAGAGGTTGTAAAAGGTCAAGTAGGCTGTTTGATTTTAGTGTTGGGGGTCATTTGGAGTAGCGTTTTATTGGCGTGTTTGCGTCCATAGGAACTTTCCGGAATTCTTCCTCACTGCGTTTTAGCCCGGCTGGTGGACTGACAGACTACGATGTGCTCCCCCACAGGCTCTTTGTGTGTTCCACTGCTTGGTTTTGTGTGTGCTCCATTCTACGTGCTAGCTGGCCCGGTTCTGGTGCAGAACAATGTGTGAGGGACGGCCCGGGGGGTGGAGACGGAATGTGGAGGAGGAGAGGGAGGAGGTGGGGGGGGTCTGGACAGACCTGAAGCTTCGGTACGCATGGAGGGCTGTGAAAGGGCCACGTCGAGGGGAGGGGAGCAGTGGACCTGCAGACTAGAAATCACACAACAGGACTGGAGCAGGCAGGCCGAAAGTGAGTGGGTTTAGACCAGACGTTTGGTGAAAAACAAGGGGGTGAAGGACGGGTAAACTTTTGAAGCTCTGTGAAATGAACCACTTCCCAGCTCAAGCAATCCCACACATCATGTTTTTCATCGAGAGATAGAAAGACACATCGCCATGACCTTGAACCTACAGAATTCTAATACAATTCATCTGGCGAGGTGAAACGGTCTCGATAGACATAGCGCCCCAGCCACACATGACTGTGCTCTCTGCTGGTGCATGGAGCTCTCAGCCAGCACACTTCCCCCGGCGGGGGGGCTCCGCTGGGGGGCTTCACTGATTACATCTCCCTGCTCCAGCTTCCACAGCGGAAACACGTCCCATCCGCCCGCCCCCTCCCTCCAGAGCCCCTCCCCCCTCCCTCCAGAGCCCAGACATCAGGAAGACGGTGCATTCCGACCCCCCACCACCACCACCACCCACTATTCACGGTCAAATGCCGAGATAAAAGTATTCGCTGCTTGACTGTGTATTTTGGGACTGCTCCATCGGTGTAATCTCACAGGTAAAGCAAAGTCAAATTCACTCAAGTGTGGGACTGTGTACTATTTCCAAACTCAGTGGGTGTTTGTAATAGCAAATACACGCGTCGCTGGACTGCGTCGTGCAAACTCACAACCGCAGCAGCAGCAGCCGAAACGTCCACACGTTTCATCCAGCTTCGGCACGCTCTCCCCTCGCTACTGTCTCTCGCTGATGCGCCGTCATCAAACGTGCCCTCAGGAAATGGCCCGCTTCCTTTGATTCCCAGGGTGCTTTGCTGCTACGCTGGCCCTGGCACGGGCACAAAGAGCTTGTGTAAACACTCGGGGTTTCACGACTCCACGTTGGCTCCCTGGCAGACGGGATCCCCGTACTCATCTGGTTCTCTTTCCTTTTGTGTCTCGTATCAACATCAGCTCGCAGTCGGGGTCCTCGACGTTCCTCATCGAGGGCTCCGAAACAATGTCGCTTTTCTTGAGCCCTCCAAAGACCCCACCTCCCCCCCCCCAAAAAGCGAAGCACAGTAGGGACATTGTACCGTACAATCAACAAGCAAGAGATGTATGCGATACCCAACCAAAACAAATCTCTTCCATCCCATAATTGTCCCATCTTGGGAAAGAAGGAGTCTAAAAAGGAGTGGAGTAGAAGGAGCATCTGGTCAGGCGTGGGGGGCTGTCTCCTGTCTCAGCACAGATGATTCAACTCTCTCAAATGACCTCGGTCCAAGCAGTACAAAGACTCCAGTTGACCTGGTGCTCCTTGGCTGTTGGCTAACACTCCCGCTTGCGTGGCCTAATCAACAGTGTGGCCGTCTGATTACAGTATGAGAGAGGCCAGCCTGTGTCATGGAACCACCCAGCACTATCCTATGTTCCAGAGACATGGAATGTTATCGTGGCTGTCACGTACGGGTGTCGCGGAGAAGTGAATGTGGGGGTTGCCCCCCGGCGGATATGCAGACTACAGGGCAGTGGGAAAGAGACTGAGGATGGGAGTGTGTGTGTGGGGAAAGAGGGGAGGGGGGGGGGTTAAGGAGTAAGGTCACACACAACAGTATCCTCCCTAGAGGAGAGTGTGTGTGTCCATATAAAAACGTAGTGTGTGTGTGGTGTGTGTGTGGTGTGTGTCTGTATGTGTGTGGTGTGTGTGTGTCGTGTCTGTATGTGTGTGGTGTGTGTGTGTGTGGTGTGTGTGGTGTGTGTGGTGTGTGTGGTGTGTGTGGTGTGTGTGGTGTGTGTGGTGTGTGTGGTGTGTGTGGTGTGTGTGTGTGTGTGTGGTGTGTGTGTGTGGTGTGTGTGGTGTGTGTCTGTGGTTTGTGTGTTGTGGATACCCGTGGGTATGCTCCGTGACTGAGGGTCCCAGGATGAGGTGCTGTGTGAGCACGTCAGACGTTTCCTTCCTGCTTGGAGCCGGAGAGGAGGTAGCCGACTCTGTAGACAGTGTGTGTGTGTGTGTGTGTGGTGTGTGTGTGTGTGCGGGGAGGGGGTGCCCCCCAAGCCATTGTACTCCTCCAGAGATGGCCCTCCATGATGTCACAGCCGAGCAGGAAGTGGATGTGCACGTGGAAGCAGGGTGGAGCCAGCGGCAGGGCTGTCTGGTCAGAGAAGGGAGAGGACGGCTTTAACACAACGTGGAAGACATGGGGACTTGTGGTAAAACAGCGAGGCCTTGGTATCAACACGGGTATGGAGAGCAGTAGAATAGATCCCGTAATGACTTCCGATGACAAAGCATCGTATTGACACGGATGCATTTGGCCAGCCTTTTTAGATCAGCCTTTTCTCTGGTGATGAACTAAAGGGTACTTTCTGTTCCTCACAAAGCCACGACGCAGACCTCCGTGTTCCCAGAAGTTGCGTGTTCTCGTTCTGTTTCGCAATATCAATACGTGGAAAGTCCCTTCCATGGTTATTTATGACGCACTAGCAGCCAAAATAAACTGTACGGGGGCACAAGGCAAAAGCACCAGTGACCCACCAGTCATTTCACCAAACATCCCATTCTCAGTTTACATGCAGCCCCCTTGAATAGGACGGATGTGAAGGCCTGGCCAAACTCCTTTGCTATGACAAGAGACAAACTCCTAGTCTTGGAATATGCTTCTCAGGGCGCTCATTGAGCACGATGAGTTGTTAGGTCAGCTTGTTTGTAGTAGCTCTGTTTAGATTGTATGTGGAGGAACACTTGGAGTGCTGGAAGCTGTGTGTGTGTGTGTGTGTGTGTGTGAGTGTGTGCGTGTGTGTGTGAGTGTGTGAGTGTGTGAGTGTGTGTGTGTCTGAGTGAGTGTGTGAGTGTGTGTGTGAGTGAGTGAGTGTTTGTGTGTGAGTGTGCGGTTCAGGGGTCCCTGTTCTTTCGGTTGATGAAATACAAGCCTAGTGTTGGACCGTGACACCACTTTTATCTCCGACCCTGAGTCAGCTAGAGCCGACGTCTTCAAAGACCTTCGACCGTGAAGGCTGGAAGCCATGAAAAACGCATCTGTGTTCATAACAAAAGGAAGGGGTGAACACCTTTACTCTCCCCATTACAACTGGACCCGGCACTGACAATCCCTTTGTCTCTGTATTAGAAAAACTCACATCCCAAAACACATCAACCTATACTACACATCAATGACGATGGCCACAGTCCAAAGCCAGGGCCACGCCTTTACGACTACCTCCCCCGTCGCTGTGGAAACGAGCCAGACTGTGGCCTAATCCTCTCCACTCATCTCCAGCTGCACCCCCGCGGCTGCAGAGTCTTTGTTTGGTCTGGCCCGGGACATGGGGTGCAGACATTAGTAAGTCAATGACACACTGGGCTTGAAAGCCAGCCAATAAGGGGTCCTGGGAGTCCCATGGCCCGTACTGTGTGTAAGAAGTGGAGGGAGAGAGGCTGGGGGGGGGGAGGGAGGCAGGCAGGCAGGAGGGAGGGAGTTAGGTTGGGGGGAGGCAGGTTGGAAGGAAGGAAGGCAGACGGTATGGAGAGTGTGGATGGATGGGGTAACACTACATGCACACACTGCCTGGAAATCTTTTGAACCTTCAGTAGGTGAGACAGGTCAGATGTATACAACTTGTCATCCTGGACGAACACAAATAAACACCCACACGCAGATGTAATTAACCCTTGACCAGCATGTGCTCCAGGAAGGGAGTGGCAAAACATAACAGACAACCCTACTTCGCCCTGTCCCTCATAGCCCTCCATGTGACTCGCTGGCCCAGCAAGGTGAGCCAGAACAAACACCACTCTCACATTTCCTAAGCACCGCAACCCGAGTCCCCTCCACCCCCCCAAACTCTGAACCTTGAAGACGTCCTCACGTCTGAACATCGTCTGATTTAAGGAGACACAGGCAAACCAACAAGCATGTCCCCTCCGGCCATGCGGAAGACAGACACATGAACCGACCACCTCTCCCCCTTGTCCCCCCCTCTCCCTCTCCCTCTCCCTCTCCCTCTCCCTCTCCCTCTCCCTCTCCCTCTCCCTCTCCCTCTCCCTCTCCCTCTCCCTCTCCCTCTCCCTCTCCCTCTCCCTCTCCCTCTCCCTCTCCCTCTCCCTCTCCCTCTCTCACCCTCTCCCTCACTCCCACTCACACACTCCTCTCACCTCTCACACCTCACACACTCACCTCACACACTCACACACTCACACACTCACACACTCACACACTCACCACACACAAGGCTGGCTGGTGGGTAGAGACCAGGCCACCCAGGAGAGGTGAAATCCATCCCCAGTCCACACCTGTCTCACCTGGGTCAGCGTCGGCCAGTGAGCCGGTCTCTACCTCTGTTCCTGGCTGACCCGTGGACCTCGTCTGTCTCCCCTACCGGTGTGTTTAGACAGCTCTAGTCTGGAGCAGGTTACCGCAGGCCTGGCCACAACAGACAGGGTCAGAGTCAACGGATAAACACGCCTGTTGAATCTTTTGAAGTTCCAGGAAAAAGAGAAAAAGAGTCATAACAATAAAACTCATTTTACATTAATCCGACTTGCAATTTAGACCTGGCAAAGTCAAAAAGAGTTATGGTCAATATTTAGATACCGTCAGACAGCATTGTGTTCTCATGGTCTCAGTCATTGAACCCTGGCACTACACGTTTAGGATTCAGAGAGCTTGTTTCAGCACTGGACCCTTGGGAGGTGACTCTGCCCTGGCCCAGGCCCAGACTCAGGCAGGAGCGATAGTAAAGCCCGTTATCATCTACAGGGGGTTAGATACAGGTCAGGAGAGAGAGTCCGTACCAGGAGCCATAACAGAGAAACACAGAGAACGATGTGTCCCGTAACTCCCAAATAAGGATGTAACGACCGAGCTAATGCACTCTATTTTGGGTTTCATGTTGACTATGAATCAGCATTTAAAAAAATCGAATAAATAGAAAATGAATGTTACATGTTTCCGGTACTTACTTTAGTTGCAGCTGTGATATGGGGAAAGAAGAGGAGGTTGTTGGTTCTGTGAAGAGCATGACATGTTTGTCCCGATGACCTGGAGAGAAACAGGAAGGAAGAGCAGAGAGAAGCAAACAAGCAGATAGCGAGAGAGCACCGAGCAGAGAGCGCACAGGGGGAGGTGACCTCGGGTCCTCTGGTCACCTGACGGTCTCAGCGGTCTACCCTGCTTCCTGCAGCGATACATGGAGACCCCCCCCCCTCCCCCATGCAGCCAAAGTCCTGACAGTATGCACGTCTGTGTGTGACACTTCCTCTCTTCCAGGAACTGGTGCGCGTTCGTGAGCCGCCGTGTCGTCACCGTGCCGGTGGCATGTGGTAAAGAGCAGTACACCATCCAGTCCCAGAGCCGCTGTCCCACCGGCACGCCCGACTGTCAGCTGGTCATGTGAGCGGCCACGCCCGGGAATCCCTTCCCACGTCACCCACACCACACGTGGACATTCCTGTTGCGTCACGAGTCCTGCGCCTCAAAGAAGCAGACTTCAATGTTTGTATATTGGTGTGTGTGTGTGTGTGTGTGTGTGTGTGTGTGTGTGTGTGTGTGTGTGTGTGTGTGTAGGTACAAGCTCTCCACCAGGCCCGTGTACAGAGAGAAGCAGACGGTCATCACAGCTCTGCTGTGGCGCTGCTGTCCTGGACATGCAGGCCAGAAATGTGAAGAAACAGGTAAGAGTGACGTCACCTCAGCACCTCCGCACCTCGACACACAGCTGTCAGGGTCTGGCTTGGATCATGAATGGGATCCTGGCCTCCTTGTGCAAAAGAACCCCCTCTTGATGCTAAGTGGAATTACTTGCTGACAAGGTTCTTTCTTCTGTCAGTCTCTTTTTATCACGTAGCAACAGATATCTTTAGAGTCTCTCTCAGCAACTCATTTACAGCAGATTTCCTGCTGTGCGTCTTAATGACCCCTAAATCTGGACTAGGAGAGAGACCTATCAGAGGAGGCGAGTCTACGAAGGCTGACAGTGACCTCCTGACCCTGTGTTCCTCTCCCATTCTCCCTCACTTCCATCTTCCCTAACCTATCTCGGCTTCGACTGCACATCAATCTGGAAATTCAATCTCAATCTCTGCCTCCCTCCCTCTCTCTCTCTCCCCTTCCTCTGTCCCTCTCTCTCCCCTTCCCTCTGTCCCTCTCTCTCCCCTTCCCTCTGTCCCTCTCTCTCTCTCTCGCCTTCCCTCTGTCCCTCCCTCCCTCTCTCTCTCTCTCGCCTTCCCTCTGTCCCTCTCCCAGTCGCTGAAGGCCACGTCCCAGGTTCTGCTGACCCAACACTGACCGCAGTGTCTTTTCCAGACAACACAGGATATTACCACACAGGTACTTGACGGATACTCTCGTTTTTCTCCTTTCCCCCTCCCCCAACATTTCAATGTATTTGATCCAGAGCGACGTACAGCTTGGTGGGGTTTTGAACCGGTGACCTTTTGATCCGCACCGAGGTGCTCTAATCACTGGGCTATAACCCTGCCCATTCTCTCAACGCCGTTAGCCAATCAGCTGCAACCTTCAACAAACCAAGGAAACGCCAAGGGGCAAGCAGGGAGTTTGTGCCTCGCAGCAAGGTCGCCACCTCCCCCGAGGGGGAGGAAAGGGTGTGTGAACAGTTTCTCAGGGCTTTGTCCTCCACAAGGCCGGACCAGGGTGTGTGTGTGTGTGTGTGTGAGAGTGTTTGACGACACCCTAAACTCCCCTCGCCTAACCCAACCAACCCCACCTCAGTCCTCTAACCTGGGCCATGATCGTTCAAACACGCAGTGACTCATACACGTAAACACTTGCGTGGGGGAAATGACTCAAACCGGCAGGACACAAGGGACCTAAAAATAACCCCTATGCCTTTCAGGGCCACTTATGGGTCAATAACAAAAAGGACAGAAAGAAAGAGTCAGAATTCCCCCTTGGCTATCAGCCGCTCTGCTCCCAGTCCCTCCACGCCTCTCATTGAGGGGGCTTCCTAAACTGCAAAGGTCCCACATCAATAATGCCCTTCAACATCACTGGAGTCAAAAAGCGATTGTTTTCGACCGACACGCATCAGGAACTGATGTGAAACACACATGCACACCCACTGGGGTCCGAGAAGGGAGCGGAGGAGGACTGAGCTGTGAGTCACTGTTCCGAAGCGGAGGAACACATTTCAGACGTTCAGTTCTCTCCGTAGGTTTCGTCTTAGCTTTGTAGCTTTCCTGCATCCATCTGTCGTCTGTCGGCCTGTCTGATCATCTGTCTGTCTGTGTGTCTGTCGTGTCTGTGTGTCTGTGTGTCTGTGTGTCTGTGTGTCTGTCTGTCTGTCTGTCTGTCTGTCTGTCTGTCTGTCTGTCTGTCTGTCTGTCTGTCTAGGTGCTCAGTCCAGAATCCCCCACCTGCCTGGGGATGTGGAGCGGGTGCAGAACGACTTCCAGGCGTCCAGCAGTCAGCTGTTTGACAGCGAGCCTCTCGAGATCGGCCACGACAACGACACAGACCCAGCGCCCGCCGGCTCCTCCCATCATCCTGGCCACGGACATGATCATCACCATGGCAACCCACATGCTGGCCATCCCCATCCACACCCCGTACCTGTCCCTCACAACCCCCATCATGGAGACCCCTTTAGGGGTAAGTTGCAGTCCGTTAAGTATTTCATCAATACTGATTTGGTCACTGTGTAAGACAAGTAAACAATCACCGTTGCATTGTATGACAGAGGTGACCCTTCATATTGTGTAACTGCGGTATCACATTCTTATTAGACACGTTCATGGAAGCATAGGCATTCATTGACATGGTAACTACATCACCGTCAACATGAAACCAATATAGAAACAGACTCATCAGCCTTCGGCAAAATCCTGTCTGAAATGCAATGTGTTTTTGTATTTGTTAGTCAGCTGCCTGTCTCATTCACATCCTATGGGAGGGCTGGACAGTTGAGCCAGTGAGAGAAGGGAACATACAGATGAGGACATTTCCACTCCCCCGTTCCCCCTCAGCGACACCTCCTGTGTTCAGTCACTCCCCCTCCCCGATACATGGCAGCTTCCTCGGCAGGATATCCTCTCTTTCTTCTGGAAGAAATCTCCCTCCATACATTGTGTTTGCAGATGATGTCATTCACGGTGGGATAGTGGTGACGGCAGGACTAATATAATGTCAGTTCTATTGTTATGGGAACACACTCAGCGATCCTGGGGTAAAGCTTTACTTCCAATGACATGGCGTAGTACTGTTCTTGTTTGGGGGGGAAAAAACAACAGTGTTTCTCTGGACTTCTCAGACTTAACAAGGCCTCGTTTAGTCAAAAACACCTTTAATATTTCCAGCTGTGTAAAACTCTCATGGCAGCAGTGACCCTGATACTCTCTCTGTGTAACCTCACTGTATTTGACCCTTGACCTCTTAAGGCCACAGCATGTGGGAAGTGGAGTTTTGTGTCTCCGTACATGAATTGTGGGTCTTTCAAAAGTTATTAAGAAAACAAGCCTTGAACCATGAAAGGCTCTCCTTGTTTCTATCAAACACTCTGGAGCACAAGCAGAAACTGCATGGAATGGAGGCCCTGGACTCTGTCCAGATTTAAGGGTGACAGCATATAAAAAAACTGAAAAGACCCTGGAACAAACTTACACATTTGAAAACACGTGCACACACAATCAGGCACGGACATGTCAAATCACATGCACGTCAAGTCACATGCTGAAGACCATACATGTGCTTTGTTTGTGTGCGTGTGCCCCAGAGTCACCAACACAAATACACACACACTTAATAGGAAAGATATGGGAGTCCTGCAGGCACATATCTGACCATTGTAGAAGAAATTATGTCCATTAGGGACGTCTCAAGGGTGGACTACCCGACCACGGAACTCAACCCCCCTCCAACACCACTGGGCTCTTACGTAAACAAAGAAGTTCAGTCATGAAAAACAATACATAAAGGAAATTAGATGTCCAAATACAGAGCTCAAAATAGCTGGGTTTCATGTTGTTTTTCCTATTTTTGGCAACTTAACTTTTGACTTTGAAAACACAGTTACGTTGTTGAAACTAAACGAATGTTGTTGAAACAAAGCCATTCTGTGGGAGACCAATGTCTCTCTCTCGAGCATTCACGCGAGTCGATATCAGAATTGATATAAACGGCTTTTATGTGGAGAACAATTGTTTGTGTTACAACCGACAACAACACACAGAGGGTGTGTAGGACTGGGCAAACAATGAACAGTGTCTTGTTCTGACCACATATCTCAGTAGACCAAGAAGACTCACCCCTCCCTCCTCTGTTTGGTTGCCTCAGGTCCACACCAGGAGGAAGTAGACCGCTTGGACCCCTACCCGGCCGCCCTCTCTCCTCACCTCGTGTCCCACGTGATGGAACTGATCATGGACCAACTCAAGCCTGCCCTGGAGGGCTTCAACCGGACCCTGGAGCACCTCACCCAGGAAGTAAGGGCTCTCTCCCAGGACATGGCCCAGCTCAGGAGCACCCAGTGGGACGTTCAGGAGGAGGCGCTGGGGGGTGCCGGGGCTGGGGAGGCACCGGAAGCCAAGCTGGAGGAGACCTTTCAGCACATAGAAGAGGTCAGGAGGCAGCTGGTGACTCACGAGGCTGAGATGCAGGACAGGCTACACTCGCAACACGTCATGCTGCATCATAACCTCACCTCCTTCAAGACGGACATGGACATGAAGCTGAAGAGAAACCACAAGATGTTGCAGGTTAGTGAACCGTGGTTGTAGTGTAAGGAAACCTTTCGCATGTTACATTCAAGCTTCAAATAAACGTTATTCATATACAGTACCAGTCAATTGAATGGGAAAATGTGTCCAAACTTTTGACTGGTACTGTTCATAAAAATTCAGTATTACTTCCTTTTATTTAAGTAAAAGTAGCAAAGAGGTGCACACGCCTAACCACATACAATCGTGATATCTTCAAGGTGGGAAGACGTTCATTCAAACACGTCAACTTAAATCCGATGTGAAAATCAAACGTGTTGTGTGATTCTTAAGCTGCCCCTTTTTTCCCTCCTTACCAGGTCAGCCTCCAAACCATGAACGTGACTCTGTCAGACATGAGGCTGGAACAAGAGCGTCTGAACGACGAGCTCCACAGGGACCCGAACAGCGTGAGGGACAGCAGGAGAACCTCCGCCCAGACACCGGCGCCCTCTCCAGCCCCCTCACCACACCACCCTGGCCCTGGACGACTCCTCGCTATGGGAAGCCATTACCCGTCTGGACAACAAGGTCGTCAACAACACGGTGAAGGTCGACTCCTTGGTGGAGGACCTGGAGATGGCTCAGGAGAACATCCAGGACCTGAAGGATGCCTTCCGGGGCTTGGAGGAGGAGATTGGTAAGACGGGCCGCAACAGCCAGGTCCAGTTCATGGAAACGGTTCTGGAGGTGGAAGCGGCCAAAGTGGTGGTGGTGAACCAAGTCAACGAGCTAGCCGGCAACCTGACCAAGCACACGGAGCAACTGACGGAGATGGAGATCGACCTCGACTATCTCTACTCCTCGCACTACAAGAACGTTAGCAACGGCGGAGACTGCGACTGTAAGGCGTACGCGCTCGCTATCGCTAACCTGAAGCAAGGTTTGGCTAACGTGACCGAGTTGGCTAACGATAACCGCCTCGTCCTGGACGGGAACTCTGAGACGGGGGTAGATAACTGGGGAACGGACGGCGTCTGGGGACCCTCTGTGGAGGACCTCCACCAAGGCCTCCAGCAGGTGAGAGAGTCTTTGGCCTTCGAGCAGGAGCGGACCAGGACGCTCCACCACAACGTGTCCCAGCTGGCGACCTCGTCAGAGGGCGGCAAGAGGGACGTGAGGGGCCTGAGGGAGGCCGACGTGAGGCTGCAGGAAGAGATGAGACACCTGGCCAGCTCCTTCACGGCGCTGCTGAAGGACGCGCTGCGCCACACGGACGTGCTGGAGATGCTCCTGGGGGAAGAGGTGCTGGAGTTCTTGGACTGGCCCTTGAGAGACAGGGAGGCGCACTCCATCCCTGCCCTCAAAGACATGATCCACCACATGAAGGAGCAAATCAAGGCCCAGAACCTCAGCCTCGCCTCCCTGTTGGGGACTTCTCACTCGGACACCCCGGTTGCTGACCAGCCCTCCGTGCTAGCCGACTGGGCCTCTCGCGGCAAGGACAGGAGCGACCAGATGAGAAACCACCAGACGACCTTGGACGCGGTGGACTATTCAGACAGCGACCTGTGGAGCCTGGAGAAATCCGTGGAGGAACTGGGGATGAGGGTGAGGCGACTAGAGGAGAGACCCTGCCCTTCGAACTGTAGCGGCGGCCGAGAGGCGCCCCCCGGTGGTGAGGAGGCCACACTACAGGCAGAGGTGGTCTGGCTGAGGAGGGGTCTAGAGGACCACCTGAGGGTCTTCAAGAACGTCTTTAGTAACTCGGAGGGGCTGGAGGGTTCGGAGAGCACAGTGGACCTGGACAAACTGTGGGTCATGCTGAGGAGGAAGGAAGGGAAGAAGACGAGAAAGGAGAAGAAGGAAGGAGGGAGAGTAAACATCCGGAGCAGGAGAGATACTTCAGGTAGGAAGCAAACCTCGTTTCTCACTCACTGGTGAAAAAAAATTATACTTCAGATTGATAATCATTTCTTTGTATATTTTGGAAGGTTTTTCAGATGTTTTAACAAGTGTGAGAAAATGATGACATCAAATATGACCGTTGTTGAGTCCCTACTCTGCTCCCATGTTAGCTTCATTTTACAACAGTGCCCCCTAGTGAAAAAGAAACCAAACAGAGGTTTCAGTTCAGACATCAAGAAGGTCAAACTAGTGTTTAGATCTTCATTTTAGCTTCATTTAGTGAATGACTTCCTCTTGGTGTAAAATGTACCATGTATTATAAACTGAAACTTGACTACTCTTTTCTCCTTCCAGTACATCCCAAGATCCCGAACAATATTCTCCTGTTCCTGGCCGACTCCTTTAGCAGGGTCAGCGAAAAGAACCTGATGCTGTTTGAGTCCACACTCCTAAACCATGACCAGGCGTACTCTACCACCACCGGGGTCTTCAAGGCACCAGCCGAGGGGGGTTTACCTCTTTGTGCTGACGCTGGACTTCAGACCTGGTCCGACCCTGGTAGTGCTGAGAAGACAACTTGGTGACTTTGCTATTCGGTATGAGGAGGAGGCCACAGGGCTGAGTCCTGTGACCCGTGTGGCCCTCCTACAGCTGGGGAAGAACGAGGAGATGTATCTGGAGCTTCTGCGGGGGTCACTGGCGACAGAATATCCCCAGAGCTCTTTTGCCGGGCTACTGCTTCACCGAAACACCTGAGGGCGCTATGGAGCCACTAGGGAAAAGACACTGAACTGAAAGTAAACAAACTTTAGCTGCTATGGCACTCATTTTAAGTTTCTTTGTATTGGAAGAATAGGTGTATATAAGGGGTTCATGGGTTGTGATGAAAATGTCTGTCGAATATTACTTTAACTTAGTAATGCAAGTTGTTGAAATACTGTTTATGATATGCCAAATTTTCTGCACAATGATTTTCAAACACATAGAATAAAAAATCAGACCAAGTGATGTGTGACACCCCTAAGAAAGTGTAACTGTCCTGGTGCAGTATATATATCAGTATGGACATTGTTCAGCAGGTGGTAGGTGGACATAACAGTTTGTCCACCACCCAGTCACACTGTACAGAACCTGAAATAACATGAAACGAGCCAAGAAGTTGTGTACTAAAATAAGGTTATTTACTTAAAAATTGATACATTGGACAGGATGTATACAGAGTATTCTTTCCTTGGTAAACTCATAAGGCACCTTTTTCTTTAACCAGATGCTGTACAAAACACATTTAAGATTGACATTTTAGAGATTATTCTATGTTTATTTTCTTGCATATTACAAAGAGAGGAAAAACACTAGTTACTGCTCGGGTGTCGTACTTAAATATCTACCATATGTACGGTTAGCTTAAAATTCACAGAGAACATACCGTTTGTGACCTGGTCACACTCCTGGGTTTGGCGCACGTGCCGTGCCCTCGTTAACGCAGACGCTCGCGTCGCGTCAGCAGACATGCACACGAGCCAACGGAACGCAGTCGCCGCGCGCGCAAAACCCCTCACAACAAGCGCTGCTCTGCTAAAGCTATGCGACACACAAGACGTTTGATGAGTGTTCTTCTGGACAGGAGGGAAGGCGAGGCTGGCGTTGGCTGGATGCGTACGAGGGGGCAGACACACACACACACACACACACACACGGGAGAGACAGGGAGGACGTTTGAGGAGTTTCCCTGGCCTGGCCACCCGATTCACCTCCTCTTCACTGACACCAGGGGGCTCCACAGGGAACGACTAGCTCGCTCATTCTTCATACGTATCGTTTACTGGCTTGATCATGGCGTCACTCTGAATGTGCACATTTGCTTAGATTTGAATGTGGATGTTTCCTAGTTATGGAGGATAGCCGCACCATCGGTCAGGATTGACCCTAAGTTGATTCATTTACTGTCATTTTCCTGATGAAAGATAATTAAGAAACTTGTTCACTGTTAAAAGTGCAACATTTGAGTTTAAAGCCACAATGTAATTTACTATTGTCTTGTATAAGCCATGTATTATGGACTTCAAGTGACCACACTGGTTCTATTGGGAACGGATGTGGATCGTGAGCATCATGCAAAAATCTCTTGACATTGGCATCGTTTCAAAGACTGGCAACCTACAGATCGTTTACCTAGAAGCATGGCAATAAATAAGACTGCACCAAGCAACAGTGTCTGTCTATGGCAGAGTGGATTGGCTCAGCACAGTGACAGCTTGAAAAGAAAAAAAAACAAAGAAAAAATATTCCTCCGCATAGGGCTTTGTGGTGTGTAAGAATGGGTCGGGGGGGGGGAAATGCTCTACTGACACGATGAATATTCAAAATGTGTTCCCTGACTAAAACACCACGTGTGGGGTTAGGGCACAGGGAATTCACTGAACCGCTCCCACTGTTGAGCTCCGGTATCCTGCCTGCCAACGCTCCTCCTCAGGACAGATTGGACAGACGAGAGTCACACTGACGATGGACACACACTGCCTACCCCCCTTCTTACCGTGCGCTGTATATCCCTACAGCGTGAAGACTCAAAACTCTTCCCAAGACATCCTACTTAGTGTTGTGGCGCGGCCTGGCGTCCGTGAGGATGTGGAGCCCAGGTTTGCATTTGGGGAGACGTTTTTTTCTTCTTCTTCTTTTAAGGCAGGTCAGGTATGCCCTCGTTTTAAAGTCCTTGGTAGTCTAGTGTTGCTCGTAGCTCCTAAAGCATGTAGTGTTTCTGAATCCACTGGACGTGAATAACATTGCAGCATATTCTAAGGGTTAGGCACGGCATCTATCGATACAATTGTATTTACATATTAAATTCACATATTATTATAGTACCTTATTCCATAATTTCTCTACTTTAGGAGTAGTAAGATATATTTCGATATGGCAGGAGAAGAAGTGTCCTGAAGATAAAAATACAAAACAAAATTGGCATTTCAACAGTTGACAGCAAAATTAAAAACGTGACTGGCGGGTGGTGGTGAGGCCTGCTGGGGGCGTCGTCGTCGTGCGGAAAGCGTGGCTCTGGCGTTTCTGACTGGGTAATCCTTTCTGTCCGTCAACCATTTCACAGGCGTATGCCAGAGAGCCGCAAACACGATTGGCTTTCACAGAAAGCATCAGCAAACGGAACTCTGCTTCCTAAGACCCGGTTCTTCCTTCTCCGGCCAATGAGAGGAAAGCAGACGACCTGGTGGAGTCTGGGTAGGAGAACAGCCCATCCTGCGGGGTAGGGAGAGGGGGGCTGGAGGCCCCGGTGACAGGGTCCTGGTTCTCATATCTCCACACCCTGCTTCTCTTACCCCTCCAGAGCAGAGGTGTCCTGTTCAGCATCATGGGACCTAGTAGTTCCGTCTCACACTTTGCTTCCAAACCGCTCAGTCATGCTGTGCTAGGTACAGTGGAGGGGTGAAAGGGGTTGGGGCGTGGGTGGGGGGAGGGAGGTGGTGTGGGTCTGGGTGTGGGGTGGTGGGTTTGGGAAAGGTCAAATTTTGATGTCCTGTGATTCCACCATTTTGGCGAGGGTTTTCTTGACTCGTAGAATGGTGAGGCGCGAGGCGGGGTTGTGGGCCCAGCACTCTGACATCAGCTTCAGCATGGCTCGGAGACACTGCAGGACAAACACAATGCACCTGCTTTACGTACCCGCTGGACCACCACTGGGGGGAAACACTGACACGGTCCTCACACAGAGCCTGACGCTCGACATACACCACACGTCCCTGTATCGACGAGGAGTGTCACTGAAGCGAGCTCTCACCTCGTCGCTGTTCCACCGGTTGGAGACGGTGGGCCGGAGTCCCTTTGACGCACACCACCTCCAGCATGTCTTCGTAGGACGGGTCCGAGGGCACCATCTCGTAGTAGGGCAGCTGGTAGTCCTCCACGATGCCTGGAGAACAGTCGGAGAAAGGAGGGGTTGAGACACGGTGAATAGCCCCCTCACTGTGGTGAAGGTTAACGCAAGCAACCATCTTTGAAGCAATTTGTCCATGAAAAGTTCTGGGATTTAGAATATATGTGACCGACTAGCTGATGGACAGTTGATCGAGGGGTGCCTCCGTGTGTGTGCGTGTGTGTGTGTGTGTGCAGCCTACCTCCCTGTGACGCAGCGGCGGGCCATCTCCCAGATGACCAGGCCGTAGCTGTAGATGTCGGCCATGATGTAGGCCTGGAAGTGGTTCTTGTTGAGGCTCTCGTCCAGCACCTCCGGGGCCATGTACCTGCGGGTTCCCACCCTGGTGCTCAGGGGCACGTCCACCTCGTTGGTGTCACTGACGGAGGAAGGGAGGGAGAGGGGGGAGACAGGCGTAAGGTCGTGGAGTCACAGGCTACACGGTAAGCTAAACCAATGGATGTTTAGCGTGGTGCTAACAGAGAGTGGGGGGGGGAGACAGGCGTAAGGTCGTGGAGTCACAGGCTACACGGTAAGCTAAACCAATGGATGTTAGCGTGGTGCTAACAGAGGGTGGGGGGGGGGAGACAGGCGTAAGGTCGTGGAGTCACAGGCTACACGGTAAGCTAAACCAATGGATGTTAGCGTGGTGCTAACAGAGAGTGGGGGGGGGAGACAGGCGTAAGGTCGTGGAGTCACAGGCTACACAGTAAGCTAAACTAATGGATGTTAACGTGGTGCTAACAGAGAGTGGGGGGGGAGACAGGCGTACGGTCGTGGAGTCACAGGCTACATGGTAAGCTAAACCAATGGATGTTAGCGTGGTGCTAACAGAGGGACTGTGGAGGTGGTGGTGGTTCCACTTCCTACCTGTTGAACTTGACGGCCAGGCCCAGGTCGGCGATGCAGCACGTGCCGTTCCTCTTCATCAGT
Organism: Mallotus villosus; assembly: GCA_903064625.1. Taxonomy (NCBI): domain Eukaryota; kingdom Metazoa; phylum Chordata; class Actinopteri; order Osmeriformes; family Salangidae; genus Mallotus; species Mallotus villosus. Next base: position 239,080 of record CAEFZP010001045.1, read on the forward strand.
ATGTTCTTGCTCTTCAGGTCGCGGTGGGCGATGGCCGGCTTGCCCTGCGTGCCGTAGATCTCCGTGTGCAGGTGGCAGAGGCCGCACGCCGCCGAGTAGGCCAGCCGCAGCAGGCCCTGCGCGTCCAGCGTGGTGAACTTGAGGTAGTCATAGAGCGAGCCGTTCTCGTGGTAGTCGGTGATGAGGAAGAGCTGCGTGAAGGCGCCCGTGCCCTTGATGTCGGCGGCGATGAAGCCTGGGAGGAGGGAGCGAGGGGAGGAGGTTAGGAGACGTGTTGAGGAGGTAGGCCGCGAGGCACTGAGGCAATGCATCACAGTCAATTAGCATTTTACACGTTTCACTTCAGGAGAAATAGTTATTTGAAAATACGATACACAGTAGCAACCAAACAATTCAACTGTCAAGCTAAAATATACAGTACCAGTCAAAAGTTTGGACACATTTTCCCATTTTAACTGATACTGTATATATATATATATATATATATATATATTTGGGTAGTAAAACAGGACAGCTGTTCAGAAGCAGCCGGACAGGGCTAGCAGCAGAGGAGAGCCCAGTACCCAGGATGTTCTCGTGTCTCATGAGGACCGTCTGGTAGATCTCCGTCTCTCTGAACCAGCTGGCCTCCTCCCTGGTGAAGAACACCTTCACGGCCACCTTCTCCCCGCGCCAGCGCGCCAGCCACACCTCGCCGTAGCGGCCCTTGCCGATCTGACGCACCATCTGGATCTGCTTGGCGATGGTGCGCTGAACCTGTGGGGGGGGGAGGGGGGGAGCCACGGACGCTTGAACACGGATATTTGCATGTTTTCATAGCACACTTTTACTGCTTCGGCCACGGACGTTCTGTACCAAGTACGTTATTATTGTAAGTATTTATACAAAAAATGACTCATCATGGACCGCACACAAAAGGAGACTACATCTGCCATTACGTTCTGTCCCAAACCAACACACACACAGTCTTACTATTTTGAGTTGGTATTTTGTATTCAGGGACAGCACCAAAATAAAACACCCAGTCTATTATCAGTCTGCCCCCCCCTCCCCGGTCACATGCAGCGAGGCCCCTCCCAGTGTAGCGGCGGCTTCCTACCAGCAGGGGGAGCCCGGATCCGCTGCCGGAGCTCTGGGACTGGTGGATGAGGTCTTTGAGGGACTCCCCCACGGGGATGAAGGCCTCGTCCTGCTCCAGGTCGCGGCTGTAGCGCTGCCTCTCCGTCTGCCACTTGTACCTGGGAACGCACACGCCGAGGTCAATCCCTCAAGGTCACGCCTCACGGATAAGTGAAACCAGACCGGCGAGTTGAGCCGGCGAGTAGTCTGGCTCCCCCCTAACTAGCGGCGGCGCTCGGGCTCAGCAGCAGATATCAAAAGGGGAACTCGATCAGACGGACGAGCCGAGATCGTCCTTGCTCAGCGCTCTCACCTGTAGTAGCAGACCACGGTGATGCAGATGAGGGTGCAGCAACACACCGTCATGGAGATGAAGAAGGCCAGCCAGTGGGCGCTGCCAAAGTAAGAACCTGAGACAACGACAGGAAAACGACAGGCATGAACACCCTCCAGAAGGAGCCCTTTCATTTCCCCCCCCAAAAACACACGCTTTCCACCCCAGGCTAAGACGGCTTCTCCTCGACCTTGACTCGGGGGTGAAACACCTAGCTAGCCGTTGAAGCGTGGTGCTGGCGGTTGAGGACTTACTGGTTTCTATAGGCGGAGGCAGCGTGGGCTGAAGGTCGCGGTTGCAGAAGTCCTTTCGGCAGCATTCGATGGTCCTCCTGGTCTGGGCCCTGGGTGAGTCCTGAGGGGGGAAGAGGGGACAAGCGGCAACGTGAGTCACGAACACGCAGAGCCGCTGCTTCCGGAATGTTCCCAGAGGGACTAAAGGTAGCTTCTCCAACACTGACGCCATGTCTCCCACCACATGACTGACATCCAGGGCCCCGTAACGATCAGGATCGGGTTATTACCGTAATTGGGACAGGGTTTGAGATAATTGGTTCTTTTGACGAGCGGCTCGCGCTCTGTAACCCCAGCCCGGGCCCCGAGGGCTTACCTTGCACTGGAAGTGGGAGCCCTCGTACTTCATGCAGCCTGAGGTCAGGATGACTTCTCCGTACTCATCCTCCTCGATGATGGCGAAACACTGGCCGTTCGTCCTGCAAGAGAACACGCGGTCAGTCAATAACGCCCGACTCCCCCTCCCACACCCACACACACACACACAGGGCACTAGGTGTGACATCACACGCTCTGAGAATGGAAGCAGTGCCTAAATGATGTCTCAAAACGTGGGTTTCGAAGACGCCAAAGCCTAGGGACGTGACGCCCGAGACACGGAGCGGAAGAGGGCAGGGACGGCTTCTAGCCAATGGGGGAAGCAGCAGGGGGGAGAGGTGAGGTTGCGTTAGCCACTCACTCGCACGTGTTGTTCCTGGCGTCCTCGGGACAGTGGCCCGAGCAGTGGCAGCTGAGGAAGCGCGCCGCGTCCTCCGGGGCCACCGTCGAGTCGTCTCCGGGCCGCCGGCCCTCCTGCTTGGCCCCCGTGCCGTGGAGCATGTGGTCCGGGTTCTGACCTGCTACAGGGGGGGAACGAGGAGGGATGGGGAGAGAAGGAGGAGGAGGAAGAGGGAGAGGAGGAGGAGGAGAGGGGAGAAACGGCTTTGTTTAGAAGGACAGTTAAAACGGCAGCATTCATGTTTTCTCTTTTCCCCTCCATTTGCGGGACGATGTTTGCCAAGAGAAAACATTTCTCCCCGCGTCATTTACGCATTTTCGGGGCGGACAATCGCAAATACAAACACGGATCGGGCCATAAACCGGAGCCCATCACCCAAAACGCTTAGTCCACACTCCTTGTACCCGGCAACGCGAGAGCACCTTGAAAGGTACCGTATGAGGCGGCCAGCCTGCTTCGAGTCTCCCCTCCTCCATCCGTATCAGAGCGAGCTCATCCCACTGTCAGTGTCTGGGTTATTAGGCTCCCTCTGAGTGCAGTCAGGTTGTGTTTGTGTGCACTGGTGTGATGCTGCTGGGGAGATCCATGTATGGTCTGGGGGCTATTTATACTCTGGTGTCCGGTCAGGGCCGTCGCAGGCATGTGCCATCAGCATCACCATCACCAGATCACTACTGCAACGCTCGGCTCTCTCTCTCCTCCTCTCTCCTCTCTCTCTCCGTCTCTCTCTCCCCTCTCTCTCTCCCTCTCTCTCTCTCTCTCTCGTCACCGGTCTCCATCTAAACCTCGTCAGGATATGAAATTGAAAACAAATGTTTTTTTATCGGGGAGAGGCTTTCGGTTGGATGGGAGGCGAATCCCAAGGCTATTACAAAGCCATTAGGCCGCATTCTTTCGCGGTAATAATTGTTGCGGTTTGACTGCTGCAAATGTTGATGGCCCGAGTAGGGTTTTAACGTTGTCGGGACTTCATGCGAGCTCGACGCCGGGATCTGCACATTAACAACACCTTTAAGAAACGGGAAACGACTCGTGCGCAGACACACGAGTTGTTAGCAGCCCAAGGCCCATTCCAGGAGGTGGTGGATCGGCCTGTTGTTAATCCAGCTACCAGGAAGCCAAGGTCAGGCAGAGGTCAGGTTATAAAAACCCAGTGTCGGGTCTCCTGTGCCGCGTTAAATACAGAGCATGTGCTTGCCGAAGGAGACATTTTGTATTCCTTATCGCTGTTGGTTCTTGCTCTTCTCGTGTTGCTCACCCCCCCCCTCTTCCTTCTCATGTCATCCTTTATTACGGCCCCGGCCCACTTATCTTATTACTCTGAATGTCACCTTGGTCACATTTCTCTCTCTGTCTTCGGTTTCTTCTTCCCTCTCTGCTTTTGTCCCCGCGACTCCCCTCTGCTTCGACCTCTTACTTTCTATAGATACTCTCTATCTACCGTCCCTAGGATGCATGGCTCCCTCCTAGTTACACCCTCCCCCTCTCTCTCCCCCTCGCTTTTTTCTTCTTCTTCTTCTTTCTTTCCTTCCTTCCATACCCCCCCCCCTCCCAGGAGAGGGTTAGACCTGAGGCTGCGGGGCTCCTAAGTAGCACAAAGCACAAAGTGAGGTCTGTCTGTCTGTGTGTGTGTGTGTGTGTGTGCGGGGCGGTCGGCTGCGGGCACTTCCTCCGGAGCGTGACGTGACTCGCAGCACTCTCCGGTTCAGACATGTCGGCCGGAGGAACAGGGCTCTGCGCTCACCTGCAAAAAAGCTGCACTTTGAGGGGAACAAAACAAAAAAAACAACAACCTGGGCTGCTGCAGCCGAGCCCATATCCACCCCCCCTAAGATCCGGGGCGAGAGATAGAAGCTCTGTCTGCGCTCAGCTCAGCTCCTCCAAGTCTCCTCTGCATTCCTCTCCAAGCTCCCCATTACCAGGGGAGTCGTCTCACTAACTTTGTGTTTCCCTCTCTCGTCTCCTTTTCTTTTTTTTCTTTTTAATAGCTTCACTAGCGATCTCCCCGGTGGTTCAGTATTCAGACAGTGTACCCCGACGTGAGCCTAATTCTATTGGTAAACGAGCATTATGGGCCGAGCGAGATGGATAAGAGCTTTTCTACTGGGGCCGGAATTCACTTTTAACGGTTAATTTGTACTCTGAAAGGCCGGTGGCGACTTCCCTGGCGGAGGGACGTCGGCTAAAAGCAGAGAGACTCGCCGACAGACGCTCATCCTACGGACGCCTGGAGTCAATGAGAAATGCAAAAAGTCCAAAAGGGCCACAGCCTCGACCAAACGGGAGGCGAGCGATAAAGATACCCGGGCTCCAAGGGAGAAAAGCTATTCTTTTGAGTTTTTTTCTTAACATTTTGACGTGTCAACAACAGAGGACCAAACTCGACACCGACAACAGCTTCTTTGTGAAAAGCCGGAAGGGGAAGGAGTCTGGAGCGGGAGGGCATCGGGGGGGGTGAAGAACAAACATTCATTTGTTGTACAAACAAGGGGGCCGAGGCTATCTTGCGCGGCGACGGGGCGGCAACACCCGGAAAAAAAGAAGAGAGAGAGAGAGAAGGAAAAAGGCGAGCTAATGGAAGTGGAGCGTCTCTCTCTGGGTGGAGATAGCAGGGCGGGAGGGCGGGCCTCGGAGAGCTGTGAAGCCCGAGCTTTGATGTGGGCCCCGTATCAGCGGAGGGGGAGAACAGGGAGATTACAGGAGTCCAGCCCCCCCCCCGACACACTGCTCTGGGCAGACGCCCCTCCCGGGGGTGAGAACAGACGCTCGGGTTCTGTGTGGTACAACACACACACACAGGCCATACAACACACACACACAGGCCATACAACACACACACACAGGCCATACAACACACACACACAGGCCATACAACACACACACAGGCCATACAACACACACACAGGCCATACAACACACACACACAGGCCATACAACACACACACAGGCCATACAACACACACACACAGGCCATACAACACACACAGGCCATACAACACACACACACAGGCCATACAACACACACACAGGCCATACAACACACACACACAGGCCATACAACACACACACAGGCCATACAACACACACACAGGCCATACAACACACACACAGGCCATACAACACACACACACAGGCCATACAACACACACACACAGGCCATACAACACACACACAGGCCATACAACACACACACACAGGCCATACAACACACACACACAGGCCATACAACACACACACACAGGCCATACAACACACACACACAGGCCATACAACACACACACACAGGCCATACAACACACACACACAGGCCATACAACACACACACACAGGCCATACAACACACACACACAGGCCATACAACACACACACAGGCCATACAACACACACACACAGGCCATACAACACACACACAGGCCATACAACACACACACACAGGCCATACAACACACACACACAGGCCATACAACACACACACACAGGCCATACAACACACACACACACACACACATCAACTATTTTCCTACACCCTCTCCTTTTGCGATCGATAACACACATGCACGCACCCCCCCCCCACAGAAAGGACTGAAGCCGGGAGTGGGAGGCAGATAGTCTAGACCCCTCGTCAACGATATATAGCACACCAGAGATTTGATCGAAATAATATCTGAAATTGTTCCGCTAATAAACTGTAGTTAAGTGGAGGCATGGCTCTGGGCCCGGTCAGAGCCGGCTCCTCTAGGCCCCGGTCAGAGCCGGCTCCTCTGGGCTTGGTCAGAGCCGGCTCCTATGGGCTTGGTCAGAGCCGGCTCCTCTGGGCCCCGGTCAGAGCCGGCTCCTCTGGGCTTGGACAGAGCCGGCTCCTCTGGGCCCCGGTCAGAGCCGGCTCCTCTGGGCTTGGTCAGAGCCGGCTCCTATGGGCTTGGTCAGAGCCGGCTCCTCTGGGCCCCGGTCAGAGCCGGCTCCTCTGGGCTGGTCAGAGCCGGCTCCTATGGGCTTGGTCAGAGCCGGCTCCTCTGGGCTTGGTCAGAGCCGGCTCCTCTGGGCTTGGTCAGAGCCGGCTCCTCTGGGCTTGGTCAGAGCCGGCTCCTCTGGGCCCGGTCAGAGCCGGCTCCTCTGGGCCCGGTCAGAGCCGGCTCCTCTGGGCCCCGGTCAGAGCCGGCTTCTCTGGGCTTGGTCAGAGCCGGCTTCTCTGGGCTGGTCAGAGCCGGCTCCTCTGGCCCCGGTCACAGCCGGCTCCTCTGGGCCCCGGTCAGAGCCGGCTTCTCTGGGCTTGGTCAGAGCCGGCTCCTCTGGGCTTGGTCAGAGCCGGCTCCTCTGGCCCCGGTCACAGCCGGCTCCTCAGCGATGTCAGATTGGCACAGAACCGTGTTGGGAGGCGGCGGTGGAAACTTAGAAACGCACTACAGACTGGAACCGGATCAAACGGGCCGGGCCCCAAATAGAAACCAGAGCGCCGATGGTAGATCTCTCCCGCTCATTCCCCTTCTCCTTTTTTCCTTCTTCTTCCCTCCTCCTCCCTGTTCTCCTCTCTCTCTCTCTCTCTCTCTCTCTCTCTCCGCTCCTTGTCTCTCCCACTGGGAGCAGTGCTAAGTCTAAAATACAAGCCCAGAGAGGCGTCAGTCATGTTTGACTGATGTGGAACTGGGGGGAGGGACTGATCCGGGAGGTTACTCCACACTTTGATGAGGCGATGAAAGCCTCTTTGATAGTCATGAGTAAGCACGTCCCGAAAAGAAAAGACTTATCGCCTAGAGACCTGCAGGAGTTCTGAGGGGGGGGTTTTCTCCTCGGTAACTGGGGGTCCTACAGTAAAACCGCGCTGACAACGGAAGATTTAAAAGTTCCCCCTCCTGAAGCCTCTCTCTGTTGCTCTTTGGCCCCGGCTCTGTCGGCGAAGACGCTCCGTGCCCTCTGCCACCACCTCCTCCCACGCCCTGTCCCCCCAACTGGGAGAGCCGCGATTGGTGGGGGCCGTGATTGATAGGGGAGGGAGGAGGAGGTGGGTGGGTAGGGGGTGGTGGCCCTCGTCAGTGGGGCTGGAAATGGCCGCCCGCTCTCAGCCTCTTGCCTCCACATGTGTGCTTAATTCTGCCGCCAGTCACGGCGGAGTCTGAGGTCTGGCAGAGCACCCCCAGTAATGAGCCTCTCCATCTCCAGTCAGCCACATGCTGGAGCCTCTTAAAGGGCCAGCACGCTCCTCGCTAACGAGGCCCCGCCGTCCCCCGTCTGCAGGGCTGTGGAATGCAGCCGGGGCTCTTAAAGGGCAAGCGGCGCATGTTTTTGTCGGGGAAAAGCGGCCCTGGCCGTCAGGGGGGGGGAGGAGAGGAGAGCACCGTGTTCCAGGAGCACGGGACCCACCTACGGGCCGTCAGGGGGAGAGGAGAGGAGAGCACCGTGTTCCAGGAGCACGGGCCCACCTACGGGGCCGTCAGGGGGGGGGAGGAGAGGACCGTGTTCCAGGAGCACGGGCCCACCTACGGGGCCGGCGGAGGAGTAGCCGCGTACCTGGAGAACAAACACAGGAAATGAAAGCTGCCTTTTCGCTAAAGTCCTGGGCTAGGGGGCGAGGAGGGGGCAGGGGGAGATTGGTTCCCAGCCGCACGGTACACCCCTGGGGACTATATCCATGTCACCTTTCTCCCTGACCTTGGGAGCGAGGCGGGCCCGAGGGAGGAGGAGGGACGAGCTGTGTGAAATTACAGCTCTCCTGGCCGGGGTGAGTCGGCATGAACAGGAGAAGCGTGGAGGTATTGGCTGACGGCGGTATGAAGGCGTGCGGAGCGCGTGAGACGACGTGGGCAGGCGGCTGGCCCCGCGACGAGGACAAAAACAACAACAGGGTGAATCACCCGCTCGTCTCTCGTTTCAGCTCAATCATCACGTCCAGCGACGGAGGAAGAGAGACGGGGACGGTGTACTTGTCGTTCCTACGGTATGTGATGATGTAAAGCAGTTCTGTTATCTAACCTCTGCCACCCCTTCAGTGCAAAAACCCTGTGTAGTGTTACCAAAGCACACTAGAACACAAAACACCAAAACAACGGAACAGCTTTTGATATGATTGAATATTATTCATAATGTGTCGTGTTCATAGTTGCATAATGTTTTCTTTCAATATAAACCAAATAAGACACGAGTCTTCAAATCAGCAGTTTGGACTGCTGGCCAACTTTGAGACAGGTTTACTCAACAGCGATGCTACCCGGGCAACAGCAGAGCACCTTGAAAGGTATTTAACAAGTAACTGCAGCCTTGCGCTCATTAAAACGTCTCCCACATGGAAAACAACAGAAGACAATAAAAAAATACAACCAAAAGGCACACACACACAAAAAAGCGCTAGACCTATAAAACACTTTCTTTTCCCCCTGGGTGAGACTCTGGTTGAATTCTAATTGGTTCTGGTGACACCTTCTTGGGTAGAGGAAGAAAAGAGCCAAATTGAAAGGGGCCATTCAGGAGCCAGCACAGCGGGGACCCCCCACCCCCCCCATACAGCCTCCTCCTGCCCAATGAGCAGCTACTTCAGTGCCCCCCCCTGTCGCACGGCTATGAAGGGCTGGTTTGTGCCAGCTTCAACACTCGCTTTACGTAGCAGGTTGAGCTACTAAAAGAAAAAAAATAGTAAAAAGGAGAAAAAAATAGAAAAAAGTGCTGCCTCATGGGAGTACGATTCTTTCCGGAGAACAATGAGTGTTTGGAGTACGCCGCAGCCCTGAACGACGGGGATGGTGCTGTGGAGGAAACGGTTAATGTGCTAAAAGGGACACGGAGCGCCGGGGCAATCAAGCCAACAGCTTCCTGTAGTGAGCGCGGGGAGGAGATGGGCTTGCCCCGGCGGGTCAGTGCCAGCGATGACTGAGCCTCACAGGGGGAGGAGGATGAGGAAGGCTGGGCCCCTGGCTGGGCTCGAGGCCTCCAGCCGAGGCTGAGAGGGGAAGGCTCCGGGGCCGACGGGGGGCAGGGAGCCACCAGAGTCAACACAGTGGAATCAAACCACAATAGGGAATGTGGGACACTCTGATAAAGGAGACAGGACTCCGCGGCGTCCCTGCATCAGAGCTTCGGGCGTGAATCAATCGCCGTCGTTTACCGCTCGCGGGCGGGCTTCGCCCCGACTTATCTGTTCCGGTGTGCGTCTGTGGGGTTGTGTTTGTGTGCGTGCGCGAGCGTGTGTGTGTGCGTCCTCAAAGGCTTGCGCTCGCAGAGTAATCAGCTCCCGCTATTTGCCTTCACATCTCATTGGCTGGTTAAAGGTGACCTTTTACGATGCTGAGAGATGCTTCTTTATGGCCCCTAGCCTGGCTTTATGGACGTCGAGGTGAGTCACTCTCTGGGCCCAGACAGAAGAGAGGGGGAGGAGAAAGAGAGAGAGAGAGAGAGAGAGGGGGAGGAGAGAGAGAGAGACCCGCACAGACAGAAAGAATCCAGTAGAAACATGAGGCTGTGGAGGGAGGCTCTTTCACAAGGCTCCATGCAGCGTGTAAAGATGTCCTTTGTGTTCTCCCGACGTCGGCCATGGCCGTGTAAACATAAACATGCACGGCAGGTAAATAACTCACGGAGGGCCTGGTGCGATGCCGTGATGCCTGAATCGTTGGGCAACGGGAGGGGGGTGAGGGCACACACAGAGAGAGAGAGAGAGAGATGGAAATGAAAGAGAGAGATAGACAGAGAAAAGAGAGAGAAAAAGAGAGAGAGAGGGGCCGAGAGAGAGAGAGGCCGAGAGAGAAAGAGAGTGCTGTGCTACGGGGGCTGCGCCCGGCTAACTGCTTTATCACGGCAGAATCACATGACATTCAACATGGTCTAATCTCATTGAGAGGACACTGCCGCATCCATTTCATGTAGTGGACAAGATGAGGGTGGGCTGCGTCGTGCGCGGGCTACAGAGAAAGTGACGGGGGGAAAGCCGAGCTCGGATTAACAGTGCTTGGATTAGCGAGCCAAATTAGCATAACGCCACACAACACAATGGATGTTGCCCGTTACCTCCAGAGAGCGGTTTGTATTCATATTCTTTTCACTAGGCAGCTCAACCCCCCCCCCACCCCCCCCCGCACCCACCCACTCCCTTCCCACATTCTCAGCTAATTCACCCTGATCACAGCAATTACAATGGCTTAAGATAGGGATCTCTCTGTATGTGGGCTAGGTCACGTGGGGGTGGGGGGGTTGCTTGCGTAAACAAAAGGCAGAAATAGAGCTCTTCATGCTAATCTGGCTAAACAACTCCAAAAGTCATGAATACTTGAACCCGCGCTATTGACTTGTGAAGCTAATCAACCTCTGTTCTCCTAATGTGACGTCTGTTATAAAACTGTCTTGGTGAATGGGACTTGGCTTTTACAACCCGTAACGCCGCCAATCCTCTTGCAGCTTTACTATGGTCGAGACGTCAGATAATGGCCAATTAAATCAAAGAATAGACATGAGGATATCCATTGAAATCACCTTTAAAATGATTATGGTTCAAATGGAGTCCTCGAAAACCGTCATTCTGCAGTTCCCCCTGTAACTACAGCCTCTGGCTTGGGCCCGGTGTGTGGATGTAGCCTAGCAAGTCAGTGGAAGCTAGCTACAACTAGCGGGGATGGCGGCGTAGCAAAAGGAACGTCCAGCGAGTCTTACCTTGAGCTCCGAGGGTGAGCAGTATGCTGACTGCCACTGCAGCCACGTAGAGAGCGAGGCCTGACATCCCACTGCAGGCTGCGTGTGGGGGCCGGACTGGGGGTCTGGAGGGGCTGGGGGTGTGGAGGGAGGCCTGCAGGCCTCAGCAGAGGGGAACTCCTGATCCTGGTTCCACTCCTCTGCTTGTTCAGCTGGAGGTGAGGTGGGGCTATGGGGGTGTGGAGGTGAGGTGGGGCTCTGACGGGGCTGTGGAGGTGAGGGACTCTCTGAGGGGGCTATGGGGGTGTGGAGGTGAGGTGGGGCTCCGACAGGGCTGTGGGGGTGGAGGTGAGGTGGGAGTACTCAGGGGCAGGGGGACAGGTGGGGGGCAACGTTGGCTCTGGGTGAGAATCTCAAATCTTCCTTCTCACAGGGTCCCTGGGTCCACAACCCTAGAAAAAGACAGAAAACGACATTAGTATCAGCTAGGACTCAGTTAATGCTTAGTTATCCAAAACGGCAGAAATGATTTTTCTGTAATTAAGCCACATTCCCCTCCACCAGCTCCATGAGTTAAGGAGTGGGCTGATATCTAAACCCTATGGTCTTCTGGAGACCTCAGCATTATTTAATCACATCTGCTGAGTGACTGGGAGCACACTCTCTGGTATGGAGATCAGGAGCATCTGTCGCATGAAGACTGAACCAGACTGAACACACTTCCATTTGATCTCCTCCAGTATGCTCCTTTCAGGACAGTAAAAGCCCAACCAAATGGCCCCCAAATCCAATAAGGGCCAGACAGCACATCTTATTCAATCTGAAGACGGAATATCGTGCAAGAACAGAGCGATATGGCGTCTCTCGCAGATTACATAAACTCCATTTGCCACAAACACCGCAGAGGAACAAGAAGCAAATAAAGAAATACAGGGAAATGGGATCGAGTCAAATCGCAGCTTCGACAAGCCTCCTCCACTGTTGCAAAGTGTTACTGATGTGGGGTTAGGTCCACTGGGCAGACCCAGAGAGTCCCAGGTCCACTGGGCAGACCCAGAGAGTCCCAGGTCCACTGGGCAGACCCAGAGAGTCCCAGGTCCACTGGGGAGACCCAGAGAGTCCCAGGTCCACTGGGGAGACCCAGAGAGTCCCAGGTCCACTGGGGAGACCCAGAGTCCCAGGTCCACCGGGGAGACCCAGAGAGTCCCAGGTCCACTGGGCAGACCCAGAGAGTCCCAGGTCCACTGGGGAGACCCAGAGAGTCCCAGGTCCACTGGGGAGACCCAGAGAGTCCCAGTTCCACTGGGGAGACCCAGAGAGTCCCAGGTCCACTGGGGAGACCCAGAGAGTCCCAGGTCCACTGGGGAGACCCAGAGAGTCCCAGGTCCACTGGGGAGACCCAGAGAGTCCCAGGTCCACTGGGGAGACCCAGAGAGTCCCAGGTCCACTGGGGAGACCCAGAGAGTCCCAGGTCCACTGGGGAGACCCAGAGAGTCCCAGGTCCACTGGGGAGACCCAGAGAGTCCCAGGTCCACTGGGGAGACCCAGAGAGTCCCAGGTCCACTGGGGAGACCCAGAGAGTCCCAGGTCCACTGGGGAGACCCAGAGAGTCCCAGGTCCACTGGGGAGACCCAGAGAGTCCCAGGTCCACTGGAGTGACCCCTAACCCCTTTGATCGACGTTGGAGGACCACAGCAGAGGCACAGGGGCTTCTTCCCTCCCCTCACCCTGGCTCACTAGCGAACACCAGAGGTGACAAACAACCTTGAGAAGGGAGAAAGAACCTTTTATCCATCCATGCCCATCCTCCACCCCCCCCCTTGCCCCCCACCCTCCCCCCCTTGTATTATTTGGTGTGTGTGCCATCCATCTTTGCCCTCTTGTTTTTTCGCAGGCTTGACCCCTTAACCCCTGTCAGGCTGGCGCTACTCTTGAATGACTAAACATGCCCAAATTATTTGTTGAAGGATGTTCCGCAATTACCAGCGTTGGCCTCGTCCAGCGTTAATAACGAGATGTGTCTGTTCCCTTGTAGGCCTGCGCGACTCGCAAGCAATTAGTGGGCCGGGGGAAGCGCCCATACCGAGGGGGGGACAAATTAGTGGCGGTGCGGGCCGGTGTCTGTCACTTTTGATTTGCCCGAGGGGGACAAAGAGCCCCGACCTGTGCCCCACTTTTCACACATCCCTGACTGGGTAATGAGGGAACAAAGCGGGCCTCCTCAAGGCTGGGGGACAAGACAGCCAGCCAGGCACCTTTGGAGGAGGCCAAGCAGCGGGACCCTGTGGGTGTGTGTGCGTACGTGTGTACGTGTGTGTTTGAGGGAGAGAGAGAGAAAGCGAGCGAGCAATGGAGACCAGATAGAAGAACTAAAAAGATATGGTCGAGTAAACTTCTGGTTGAGAGGCAGTCAGAAGGGGTGAGCGATTAACTTCTACGTGTGAGTTTTGTGGGCTAAACTTGCTGTGCGTCGATACCGACACCGACGTATATCTGCGTTTACTCCAACGCCAACCTGGCGATGAAGACGTTCCACTCCGCTACCAAGACGGGACAACAACAACATCGCAAGGTGGAGATAACACACCAGGGAGCGTCGGCACGGCCAGGTAGCCAGGCAAGACGCGACACGCCGGAGGGGAGAGAGAGAGACTGCTGTAAGCTCCAGAGCCAGGAAGCAGCAGCACCCCCCTTCTCCCCCCCCACCCGACACATCCACTTCCCTACACACACAAACACACTGGCTGGGTGATTGACACGGAGACACGGCTATCGCGATCGCAGAGTTCAGGGGGAGATACGACCGTCCCCTGGCTACTGCTTGCGATAAGTGGGGGCCAGAAGAACAACAGACACAGGCTGGCAAAGTAAGCAACTGGGGGTCAAGCCTAGTCATGGTTTTCCAGAGAAAAAGACACACACACACACACATAAAGGAGGTGGGGAGGATGTGGAAGGGAACGTGGGACCGGGGCAAAGTAAGTGGCTCTCCACAGGCTAGGTTTGTGCGAGGGAACTTTCGCTCCAGATGTCCCCCAGCAGTACCTCTTCTGCTCTGGGCTCAGCCAGGACTGTGAAAAGGTCATGTCGGGACTTGTCGAGGATGCAGCCAGCAGCAAAACAACAAATCCTTTCTGGACTTGGAACACTTCGAGACTGTGCTCGGTTGAAGGGGTGGTGAAGGAGGACTAGCGTAGAGAAGACATTTTGACCATTAACCGAACCCATTTCCCAACTAGGAAAGGCAGGAATCCTCTGTATTCTGCTCATTGGGTGTGCCACGTCATCGACGTGGCCATCCTTTGTTATCTCACATATATATTTATTATTATTTTTGCCCCCCTACTCCTCGGTCAATATTTGGACTACATAGAAAACGTCGACGTCCAAAGTTTCGTCTTGGTCTCCATTGAGTTGCTTGTATCAGAATTTACGTTCCGTTGCACAGTTTAGGACCATACAACGTTTTTGTGGCATAAAGTTGATTTTGTCGGCAAAGGGTAGACTACTCAGTTATAATAGCCTACGTCACAGCGTCGGCACATGTTAGCAACGACGCATTAGATACGACGTGCATAGAAGACTGTTGCAGCACAGAAAGGATCGTATCGTGCCCCCCACTAGCATCCGTCAATATTTTGATTACTTAGAAAACGTCATGTCAAAAGTTGGTAGCCATTGAGTTGCTTGTCTTTTTATTTACCTGGCTAACTTGCTAGCCACAGTCACTGACGCTACTAACGTCACGAAACACGCGTGACTACCTCTAGCCTAACATTAGTTTAGCAGCTTGTTAACTTCTGGGAGATAGCTATAGGCTAACTATAGCTTTAACGATACTGCAAGGCAGCTGCAGAAACGCCACAAGCAAAGAGGCCAGGGTGATAACTATTTACTAATGTTACTTTCTGATATGAAACACAATTGTTAAGTGTAATGTACAATATAAGCTAATATTATTGAGGAACTACATCGACTTTCGGAAACGGTAGTCTACTATTTCACTGAAGCATTAGCATCATGACATTAGCCTATGTTGCCCGGTCAACACATACTACAGCGGTCTAGGCTGCATCTGTTTTCAATCGTTAAAATAAACATTACTCACAAATACATTTTCGTTGTACGATTTATTATGACATTAGATTACAAGTAAACGATTTGTTGGTGAAATAATCATTACCTGTGATTTCAAACCAGTACTGCAACGCTGTAGCCTACGCGAGACACTGTGTAGCTAACAAAAACATCCACAGCTGTTTACAGTAGGGAGTCAAACGGCGACAGAAAATGTTCGGCACTCCCTTAAATCAAAAGTATTTCAATAGGTGAAACTGTCTGACTACTAACCCGAACTTCATTGACACAGCCGTCAATCTGTTCATGAAAGCAATATTTAATTTCAGCCTAAACCGTACAACGGAACGTTCAACCAACGATCGCAACCAAGACTCGAACACTGTAGTATACAATTTACCGGGGCAGCTTCTCCATAAAGGGCTATATCGCATTTTGCGTTATTACTGACAATGATCGCTATTGAGCTTTTTATGCATGAGCGATTTTCCACTAAATAAATGTCAAGCTTACTTACGTTTTTGGGGACATGTCATAAGTTAGCAGACATGGAGCTACTGTTTGAATCGCGATTCCATCTGAAATATTTCCAGTGATAACAGTAGCTTCTTTCCAAGGGTGTTCTTAATGAATTATTATGCAATAGACTATGAGTAGGCTAACTGCTTGAAAATATGCAGGCACACCCTCACAATTTCCCCAGAAATTGTATGCTCTCTAGTTGGCATTGAAGTCTGATCATCCAAAGGTTCAATTGTAAACGATCCCGGATAGAGGTACGAGGAAAGGGGTCGGGACATCAGAGAGGATTCTGGGAGAAGGGCCTCCTAGTCACTCTCTTCCCTGGGACGGAGAATGAAAGACGGCATTGTCATGCGAGATGCTGGTGGTGCCACCTGTATAGAATAATCCCCCTTATAGTGAAGCAATGAGGCATGGACAAGGCTCCTGGGGAAGGAATTCTGGGTCGCACCACTCAAAAGGCTGCAGGGAAATTCAAAGGGTTGGAAAGCCAAGAGGTGGTCAGAGCCAGTAGGAGAATCTCGCAAGATCTTAAAATCCTGTCTGAGAACTGAGGTGAGCAAGCTCTCCCGTCATCAGGTCGAAGATAAAAGACATGGTATGGTATTGCTGGTCGTCGTTCCACTTTAGGCCACTGCAGGGTAAAGTACACATTCCCATTCCCTGAGGAATTCAGCACTAATCGGAGGAAATTGAACGCTTCTTGAAGCTTTATTGTCCTGTGATCCAGGACTAACGTGATCTTGCTCGCGACCTCTTGAGAAAAGCCTCAGAATACAACCGTAATATTACACAGATCTTCAAAATAGCAATATGCCCCCCCCCCATCTCTTCTCCCTGGATGTAATCCACACACACACACACACACACACACACACACACACACACACAGCTCTGTAAAACAACCCTGGAGCTGGATGCTCTACTCTGTGCTGGGGGTCACAGACATCAATAATCCAGCCCTAATGCTTCTCCACTTCCTTCTCCCGAAGGCTGGAGGGAGGACCAGACATCAATAATCAACCATTAATGCAGCTGCACTTCCCGGTCTGGACGGCTACAGCCTAAATAAAAACAAAGCGAGCTGATTGACTGCATGCACCATTTAAAACGACCAAGCTCGGGAAAGAAAAAAACTAATGGACAAATGCCAGCGGGCTTTACTTTATCGGTGGAGGGCAGGGCCTAGATGTAGCCCGCCGAAGCCCTGGGTGAACGCGAGCCGGGAGCGACGGAAAGAGCAGAGAGAAACGGTTCGTAAAGCCAAGAAACGAGCGGCACAAGACACATTTTCTCTTTCCGACAGCCTTGGAGAGAGAGAGAGAGAGACCCTCACTACAGCCCTACTCCTGCTGCTGCCTCTACAGTGAGCAGCAGTGCGGTATGCCATTTGTCTCTCTCTCCTCCCTCCCTCCCTCTCTCTTTCTTTTCCTCCAGTTCCCTCTCTCTTCCCCCAGCCTTGGCCCAGATCCCCGGCCCCTCCTGGGGCCCCTCCTTGCAGGCAGCCCTCTCCGTGCTGCAGGCAGCCTCTTCTCCGTGTCGGCGCCCTGCCCGACATGCCTTTCAAGGCCTGCTAGACTGCAGGGCAGACTTCCTGGCTCCACTGCCATTGTTTGCTTGGCTGCTTTAGCGCCTCATCCCGGGAGTGGATTAGCATAAGAATACCCGGGCCGCACTGAGCCCCGTCTCTCCTCCAACCCCGCGCTCGCTCGCTCGCTCGCTCTCCTCCTCTCCTCCTGTCTCCTTCGCTTCTCATCCTCCACTTTAGCGTCATCTCGAGTTCCCCCCCTTCTCCGCTGGAGTCACAATCTCGGCGGAATCTCTCGGTCGTACTTGTCTCGACTGCTGGCTGCGGAGTTGGGAACTTGGCTCGTGTATGAGTCGGGGTACATGGTGTCATTACTGTCTGTCACTTTTTTTTCTTCTCCCTTCGAATACCCCTGGGATACCTGGGAGCGTGGCGCAGACGCGCAGGCTAAAGTTTGCGCACGCCCAACGGTCAACTTGTTTACGTGGTTGTCGAGCGACAGAGGAGAGGACAACAAAGCTTGTTTGAACACAGACGAGTGACCGAACGTGGCCCACCTTTATGGAGGTTGGGCTTATCGCACATGTCTCGTTGTGACACCTAACCGAGCCTCTGCGTCATAAAGCACACAGATCATTAACACCTTTATCAAATCTCTCTCCTTGGGAGGACAACTGTATTGTTGTGGGCCTAGCCTGCGTACAAGGTCAGGCCTCGTTACATGAGTTCTCTAACCACAGTGACCTAAACTACTAGGAGAAGCAGGCTGCCACACCTGATTCTGATGTAAGTTAACAGCATCAGGACTGTTTGGGTCCACGAACGAAACAAACCCCAAAAAAGTCACGATACTTGCCGTCACCAGGGGTGGACATTTGATCACGATGAAACGTTTCATTTCAGTCTAAGTCGACGCTGATCTTCTTTTAATGACCTGTTATTAATCGAGGCCGAAGGGTTGCACCTCACCGCTCGAGTTCCAATTTGAACCACCTTCCTTTGAATTTAACAAGCATTTAATTTCACAAGGCGCCTGTGTAATAATCGTATCGGGAGATGTAGCTGTAGGCTGTGACTGACGGGTTGCGTACTCCAAAGGGTGGAAGCAAGTAAGGTGATAAAGTACGTTTGTAGTATGCCCGCTCTTGGTTGAGAAGGTTTACCTGCACAGTTTACACACAACGGTGTTCTGATAACAGGCAGACCAACTGCCATACCAGAGAGCTGAACTGTCTTTTTTTTCTTTTTTAAATCAACAATTTCCTCAACAATCATTCATCATTTTGTCAGCCCACACTGTGGTTGAGTCATGTACAGCAGAGGTCTTCAACCCTGGTCCTCAGGGCCCACTGTCCTGCACGTTTTAGATGTTTCCCTGCTCCAACACACCTGATTCAAATGAATATAACTAGATAACGACCCATTCATTTGAATCAGGTGTGTTGGAGCAGGGAAACATCTAAAACGTGCAGGACAGTGGGCCCTGAGGACCAGGGTTGAAGACCTCTGATGTACATGGTGCCACTGAACCATCTACCCGTTCGAGGATTGGTCTGTCTGCATGTCACTCGTGGCACCGCTCCATTATCGAGGGATATGATTGGCTGTTGGTGAGCCTGGGAATGAGCACGCTTGTTCATGCGACCGCTTTGAGAATACTCCGCAATGTGCCTTCCTGGCTGCTCGCATTTGACGCATTTAAGGGGCGACTATGGAACATCCTGCTGAACGGTGCTCTTCTGAGCGTAGGACCCTTTCGCTTTCGTTTGAGTGTCCAGGCTGAGCTGAAAAAGGTCTGCTGAAAAGCATCCAGCCTATCAGTGAGAAAGAAATGCATCTATGAAAGAAATCCATGAAAAGGAGGCTGCAGCCACACACATCGACGGCACTGGCCAGCCCTGAACAGACCTTCACACACGCCTCGCTATGAGTCAACAGCAGTTTCGCGGGCAGAAATGCTCTTTCCAAGGACTAGTGGAGGTGAGGGTGTGCTTGGAGCACAGAGCTCTCTCTTCACAGAGCCAGCCCGCTGTGAACACTAACGGTGCTTCTCTCTCCCCGCGAGCTGGCCGCCCAGGTTCGGAATCTTACCCTCCACAGACAGTCAATTACTCCGACCACAGCTAATGCAGTCTCTAATAAGGCACGCTTGCGAGCGCACGTACGTACGTCGCATGCGTGCGCACATGATCCAGGGACGTGTGGACAGGCCTATGAACAAAACCCACAACCCTGGTTTGAGCTTGAAATTCCGGTACTGTACGAGAGTGGGGAGGAGGTCATAAAAAAGAAAAGTCAGCCAATAGCAAAGCAACAAAACAATATTGTTTTTCAGGCCCTGGCTCCGGCAAGGTGCCCACTATCACTCCTCACGTTTCCTGGAGCGCACCAGAGGAGGAGATTTTCCATTACCTGTTCACACATTCCAGGGGTCCCAGGGTGGGTGGAGGAGGAGGGGGAGGAGGAGAACAGAGGTGGTGGAGGAGTAGGGGTGAAGGAAGAGAGAGGGGGGGAAGAGGAAAATGGGTAGAGGAGAAGGGGGGGTGCAGAGGAGAAGGAGGGGTGGAGGAGGAGGAGGAGTTAGGGGTGAAGGAAGAAAGAGGGGGGGGAAGAGGAAAATGGGTAGAGGAGAATTAAGGGTGGAGGTAGAGTAGTTAAGGGTGGAAGAGGAGGAGGAGTTAGGGGTGGAGGAGGAGTTAGGGGTGGAGGAGGAGGAGGAGTTAGGGGTGGAGGAGGAGGAGTTAGGGGTGGAGGAGGAGTTAGGGGTGGAGGAGGAGTAGGAGTTAGAGGTGGAGGAGGAGTTAGGGGTGGAGGAGGAGGAGGAGTTAGGGGAGGAGGAGGAGTTAGGGGTGGAGGAGGAGGAGTTAGGGGTGGAGGAGGAGTAGTAGTTAGGGGTGGAGGAGGAGTTAGGGGTGGAGGAGGAGGAGGAGTTAGGGGTGGAGGAGGAGTTAGGGGTGGAGGAGGAGTAGTAGTTAGGGGTGGAGGAGGAGTTAGGGGTGGAGGAGGAGGGTTAGGGGTGGAAGGAAGGAGTTAGGGGTGGAAGAGGAGGAGGAGTTAGGGGTAGAGGAGAAGGAGTTAGGGGTGGAAGAGGAGGAGGAGTTAGGGGTGAGAGGAGAAGGAGTTAGGGGTGGAAGAGGAGGAGGGCTGATAAAAGCTGCATGAGGAGCAGTGAGCTCCAGCCTGTCCTAGTGAGAGAAGTCCTCCACTGTCTGACTTCCAGAGGAGCCTCTCTGTCCACAGAGGGCTGGACCAGGTGACCCACTGACGGAGGTGTCATTAGTGTCATTATCGTTCCCCCAGGGACAACACTACAGAGACAGCATCATGACTCTCAGTTATGGCTGGTGCTCAAGTATTTCATTCAAGTCAATCAAGGCTTCCTTTTAAGCGCTTTACTGGGTGTTTGCTAGATGCGAGTTTCTGAAACAATTCTGGTATTTGCAGCTTAATAACAGCCTAGACTCTCGGGTTAGGGAGAGGACTTGAATACCTGGGCTTTAACAGACATAGATAACCCCTAGCCCCTCACCTAGCATACAGTAAATACCAGCTGCCAGGCTGAGCCATCTACAATGTGTTGAGTTGCACTGACTGCCCTCTGCTTTTGACTTACACCTCCGACTCTGCTGCACTGGAAATGTGCTGACGCAAAGCAGACACAATGGAACAAGGCCAAAGCACAAAACCCCCAGGCCGACTGAAAGAGGGAGTGAAAGAGAGAGAGAGAGAGAGAGAGAGAGAGAGAGTGGGGTAGTGTTGTCACGGACGGTACCAAAATGTCAGTTGTCGGTACCAGTGGAATTTCACGGTACTCGATACCATCGGCTGACAGTCACCTACAATATCTGAGGCTGTGCTTACGACAACAACAACAGAACATGAACCATCACGATGCATGTCGGCCCAAAGTCAAGAGATAGACATTAAGCTAACCCTCAGCAGATGACTTAGAGATCATTTGTAGAGCTCCAAAAGATAAATCTTGACTTGACCATCATTTGTGAGAAGCAGAAGGAGTGGATTCCACACGCCTCATGAGGCTGGTGGCGTATTTTTTTTCATTTACCGACTTGGTACCGGAGAACCGTTTTTTGGTGACAACACTGGAGTAGGGGGGTGAAATAAAGAGAGAGATAGAGAAACAGAGAGAGAGAGGGATGTTTACGGAATGGATCCCAGTCAGGAGTCCCTTGTAGGAATGAGGGGCTTGGTAAAGTATGGAGAGGGGGTAGGAGGAGGGAGGGAGGGAGATAGCCGTGGGGTCTGTCAGGGGGGAGGGGGTGACAACTAGCTCCTTCCGTCAACAAGCCGGGCGTCACACGGAGACGAATGTGGAATTTATGGTCCAGTGGGAGTGAAGCCTTCTCCAACAACAAGCCTGGCTGCTGTTCTGTCAACACCCCCCGCCCCACTCTGGGCCCCTCCCCGACACTTCACGACAGTCAGACCGCTCTACCTCAGTCTGCGTCAACAGCCAGGTTAAAGAGGAACCCGGCCTTCCTTGTCCTTGACTACTGACAACAACAGAGTCCCCGGAGTGACACCGCAGGGTGAGTCCCACAGGAGGGCTGGGAAGGCTGGGCTGTGAGGCAGGGAGAGAGGACGGGAGACATCCAGGGCTCCACATTCTCTGTGGACATGTGGCAGCAATTTGCTCCAGCTAGACTCCCTGACTCTGTTTGAAGGTCTGAAGGCGAGTGTGGAAGTTTCAGGCGGCTTCTCGTTTTTTCTTTTTTCCCCCTCTTTCTTTCCTCTAACAACAACAGAGGGCTCGAGCGACCGAACACACAGCAGCCTGTTATACTCGAGGTGCGCAAAGGGACGCTAACAAGTCTGCATGTCAAACATTCTTTTTCTGGTTTTACGAATAATAGAACAAACACAACGGTTACATTTCGATTCAAAATAAATGAAACCGGACTAAATAAACAAAACACAGGTACCGCTCTGCCCCTCGGTCTCGCGGCGTTCAGACATCGACTCCACCCTCAGCACACACACACACACCACACACACACACACACACACACACCACACACACACACACAGATGTGTAAACCTCAAGGAGTGTACATGAGCAATCAGGCCTTTTCCTGCTCCAAAGTCCTCCCGTTATTAATCAAAGCGGCAGACAGCTCCAATGACTCAATCTGGGATCGCAATTAGGAGCCAGGAAACCCTCCTGATTGGCCAGCTCTGGCTACAGTCAGAGGTCAAGGGTTAATCTTCTCAGAGTTGTGTTTGGGTGTGGGGAGGGGGGCAGGGAGTGGGGGGCGGTTAGAGCAATCACTGGTGCGTCACGTTCAAAAACTAACATTTGTTTGTGTTCCGTTTCGCAAGGGGGAGAAATATCACAGAGACTAAATCCAAACAGAGACACAATTTACCAACCAAGCGGGCGACCGCAACAACATATTGCTCACATTACACACACATGCATGGAACAGAGCGCGGACCATCGCAAGGTCTAATCCAAGACAGGGGTCCCATCCTATCTCTCTGCGTGTGTGTGTGTGTGTGTGTGTGTGCGCTGGGTTCCAGTCTTACCTCACAGGAGGATCCATCGTGCAGGAACATGCTGAGGTGGAGGGGCGCGCGAAGCCTTGCTGCCGCTGGAGAACATGCACGTCCATGTGGGGTCGGAGCTCACAGACACTGGTCACAGCAGACGAGCATGGCACCATGGAGACCTGGGGCAGGAGAGCAGAGGGGACTCGGGTTAGCATAGCAACAGTAACATCCCATGGCTGTTTGTGAAGGACTGTGAAGGTGGGAATGTCCCCCTAGGACAGCCAGGAGCAACATGCCTGGTGGTGAATGTCTGTATTGCATCAGGCGTCAGGGAAGAAGCACGTGTGGCACATGTCAGCAATATAGTTAGTTATTCTTTCTCCTCACTGCCCTGCGATCAGACACACACACACACACACACGATGGGGCTATAATGTTAAGGAGGCTGTGCTGGGAGCGGGGGGCGGGGGTGTTGCTGGGCAACATGCAGTGCAGAGCTGAGGGAGGTATCAGATGACGGAGGAGCGAGGCGAGGAGCCACGCCACAGCAGACAGACTGTCACCGGTGGACCGGAGCCTGGGAAACCCAGCCCGACCCAAACCACCTCCACCCAGGGAAGGTACACCTCCGAACCACATCCACCCAGGGAAGGTACACACCTCCACCCAGGGAAGGTACACCTCCGAACCACCTCCAAACCACCTCCACCCAGGGAAGGTACACCTCCGAACCACCTCCACCCAGGGAAGGTACACCTCCAAACCTCCTCCACCCAGGGAAGGTACACCTCCGAACCACCTCCAAACCACCTCCACCCAGGGAAGGTACACCTCCGAACCACATCCACCCAGGGAAGGTACACCTCCACCCAGGGAAGGTACACCTCCGAACCACCTCCGAACCACCTCCACCCAGGGAAGGTACACCTCCGAACCACATCCACCCAGGGAAGGTCCAAACCACATCCACCCAGGGAAAGGGGATTACACATCCAAGCCTTCCAGTGGAGATGGCCCACCGTCACTTCCAGAAGCTTAGGCTCCAACACGTACCGGGACGAATGGCTTTTTGTCACCAGTCAAACTGTAGTCTATTCTCAGACAATTAACCTCCCCCACAGCTTATATTTGGACGAAAACACGGGTCATCTGTTCTTAGACTAGACCGTTATAGACTCTAGCCCAAGGAGCTGGGGGGAGGTGGGAGACGGGGTGTCCCCATGAAGAGCCCTCCTGTTGGGCCTTGGCAGGGGGCTGTGCTGGGGGGCGGGGTGTAGGGAGGAGGAGGTCTGGCGTAGCCCCATGCTGTGGCTGTGGAGATAAGTGGAGCGGCATGGTGTGGATGTGGCCCAGCAGCCTGGGAGCCAGGCCCTGCTCTCCACACCAACACAGGGAGCATTCTTCCACACGAGAGGGCAGCGCTCCTCCATGGCTCAAAAGAGCCTTTATTTAGCAGCGAGGGGACGTCAAAGTGAGTTTATATTCGCACAGGACGGCCAGTGACTAGGACTTTCTCGTGGGGCGGGGCGAGGGGGGCGGGAATAAACAGCACTGCATCAAATGGAAACCTGGTGGAGTGGAGCGGTGAAGCGCTCTTTCGGCGGCAGGCAGTGAGACGGCATATGCAAGGGCCCCCGAGTCCATGTTCAAAACAACCATATAAAACACAACATCAGCAAGCATTACGCCCAGTCACTGCTCCTAGCCAAATATTGAAAAGAGAGAAGAAGAAGAAAAAAACAAGATGGAAAATAATGAAGGAAATACCGTTGAATAAAGTGCTGGTAAGTGGTCGGCGATACCAAAAGCTTAGAGGAATGAGACACACACACACACAGAACAAATGTACAAGGAAAAAGCAGCACTGGGAGATGTGCGCGGTGCTCCTCTGTTTACAACACGGCCTCTGGACGGAACATCTCTCCACACCAGGCCCGGGTCACTGGAGGGTGCAGCCGATAATTGCCAACTAACCGCGCTCGGGGCTATTTATAAAGGCCCTGAGAGTGCAGCGGGAGACTATGTTGTGAGGTCGGCAGCTCTGTCACAGCTCTGCACCACGGCTCCGGGAAGAGTTATTTAGAGTTAAGGCAACAATGTAGGAGTCACGGGGCGCACGGGAGGAGCAGGGAAACAAGGAAGGCGGCGGGCGTCTCGTAGCTCTACTCCTTCTGAGGCCTCGTCGGTCGCGCGGGGACACATCGGAGGACGGGGACGATCGAGGACACGTGACCTGGGAACCAGGTGGCATGCGGGGGCTGGCGGAACACGGCGTTTCAGAGAGAGAGAGAGATGTGGGGAAATCGTGTCGCATGCAAATTCCTGTCTCTGTCTCAGAGGTGTGCAACCACGCTGTCTGACAGGAAAGTTGTGGAACCGGTCTCGCTGGCTGAAAAGGAACGTGCGCACAGCTACGTGTCAAACGCGAGCACAGCTACTTGTCAGGCTACGCTAGCCGTGAGAGGACGCCGTCGTCGTCGCCGCTGCTGTGGGCCCAGAGCCAGCCGAGTGCAGGCGAAAACTAAAGCTCGACAACACAAAATATGTTTGGGGGGCGGGAGAAAAAAAAGTCTGCGTCGTTGCCGTGAGCTTGTGTGCTAGGGAAGGAAGTGGAAGTGAAGCATTTGGAGATTCCATCGGCAAAGTTAATTCCGCGGGCTTACGCAAAACCAACAGAGTGGCACGAGAGCAGAGGGAAATGTGTCGAGGCTCGGAGGGGCAACTAATGCCATCAAAGTGAACGATCAGCCATAGCTAATTGAAATTAAAGACCATAAAGGGGAGGGAGGGGTGGGGGGGGGCTCCCTTCACACAGGGCCCTCTCTCTGTGTGGGAATGTGCGACAGGGCCTTGTGCAAGCCTCCTATGGGGCGCACGCCAGTCTCTCCCTTCTCCCTCAGAAGGATGGGTATTTTTCAATTAAATCCCTATTTAAATATTTGCATCTGCCTTAAGCGGTTCTTCCGTTGACCTAAATTACTCTTCTACTTACTCTAAATCACAGATCAAGTGTTTGTTGCGTGCCATTGGTCGATTTCAAATCAACAAATGAAAGGTATTGACACATACTCATTTTAATCCTGCTGAAATCACGCTAACTAAATGGGCTGTACCCTTTCGCAACTTGTTGTTTTGGTTTTCAAACCTTCACTCTTAATGAACACAGCCACAGGGTTAGCATGAAACCCTTCTTTTGCTCACAGAGTTAAGAACAAGCATACAGGCTCTATTGGCTCATAACATTCTATTGATGGCTGCAACATGGAACGAACTGGCATGCGTGTTCTTGAGCTGTATACATCACCCAGGTACTGCCCGTTGGCTCAGAATGTGACCTGTCAATCAGTCAAAACTGACAATCACTCGCTGAAAACGGCCCAGCCATTGTAGAGGACACAAGTCCAAAAGGGCAAAGATGCCCTTCCATACCGTCGATTAATATTGCATGGTATCAAACAAAAGCCTATGTAGCCTGTAGCCTACGTAATCAGCTTAAGCCTTAAAAATGCACTATGCTATGCTAATAACGAACAATTAGCCAAGCAAATTGTCGCGTCCGTTTCTACACATTAACTTCAACACATTGAATTCATCTCCTCCAGAGGAGATCTGTGGGCGTGAACTCTGCTTCCGAACCATCAGAAAACAGGACCGAACACTTGCCTTGTTTACTGCACACACTAGCAGATAGTGAAGTTACTTTTCGGTGACACAACCTTTTATCTGACAAAGGTGTGCGACGACTAACATCAAAGTAGCAGGGATTTCATCGTTATACTCCATGAAACCGAAGCAAGTGAAAATGTATAGGCTGGCGGTAAACAAACACAACTGTCTCAGGCTACTTTTGTGTTTAACACGGTCCCAGTGTGGGCTAATCCAGGTGAGAAACGGACAACTCTACCAGGGGTTATTTGACATGGGTCACGACAGGGGTCAGGGTCACATTCACCAGAAGGGAATCCCAGCAAAGAACACAGAAAGGGATTAAGCGAAATAAAAGGAAATGCCAAGCTGGAGAAGAATGAACCCTTCAGGACTTGATTCCCAAGTTTCCCCATAGATACATTCCCATATCTAGCTTGAGTCGATCCCTTGAGGGCAACATTTTGACAGACCTAGGAAGATACCAAGAGCTGAATGTAGTTGCTAAAGCAAAATACTTGGGACATATCATCAGGGATGATTTTTGTGACGATGATGACACACAGCGCCAATGCTGTTTAATCTATGGACAAGCAAATATGCTGGCACGCAAATTTGATATGTGTAATGACTAGTTAAAACATCTCTTTGTAGAGCATACTGTACTCCACTGTATACGGCTCACCTATGGTGCAGCTACAGTAAAGTAAAGATACATTAGATAAAAGTGGCATACAATGATGCACTTAGAATCCTGTTGAAGTGTCCAAGATGGACCAGTGCCATTTGTTTGTGACGAATAATGTTCCCACCTCCCAACTCTGGAACACACATCTGTACCTGTTTTAATTACTGTGCATATGTATGTATGTAGTATGTAT
Source organism: Mallotus villosus (assembly GCA_903064625.1). NCBI lineage: Eukaryota > Metazoa > Chordata > Actinopteri > Osmeriformes > Salangidae > Mallotus > Mallotus villosus. The sequence continues at coordinate 266,318 of CAEFZP010001045.1, forward strand.
GTATGTATGTATGTATGTATGTATGTATGTATGTATGTATGTATGTATGTATGTATGTATGTATGTATGTATGTATGTATGTATGTATGTATGTATGTATAGGGGGTATGTATGTATAGGGGGTATGTATGTATGTATGTATGTCTGTCTGTCTGTCTGTCTGTCTGTCTGTCTGTCTGTCTGTCTGTCTGTCTGTTTTGGACGTTCCCTTTATCTAATATGTGATAGTCAGCATGTCTGTATGTATTTATGTTTGTGTGTACCGCTCTTGTATTATGTTAAGTGTACTTTACTATCTGGACCTTGAGTCTGCAAATTAAGTTATTTATATATATATATCTAGCTTGCTTTACATGTCATCTACCTCCCTGAAACACATACAATAGAGCCCATCTCTTCAACTCTCTTCTTCCATCCCCATTACAGGAGCTGAAAGTGAAGCATTCTTCCACTGGGCCTGCTTGGCCATCACATGACCACGTTCGCTTTTAGAAAAACACACTGAGGGACACAAATAAATCACATTTCCACGGTTTCATAAAAAACGAGGAAGGGGGGGATTTCCCCAAATAACGTCAACAAACTCACTGACCTTCTTCACTTTATCAATTAAGAGATCGAGATCTTTCCGTGTGCGTCTTCCACACGACGTCTGCTCCTCCCTGCCGGCCTGCATGGCCGTGACGCGGAGCCCTCTCTAAATTATTCACTGGAACGCCCGGTGTATTTAACGGAGGATCGATACCATTAAAAGGACTGCAGCCTAGGCTGGGCCGACATGGTGCACGGGCACACCGAGGCCAGTTCCACCTGAAAGCAACAGAACTAAACAGTCCTACAAGGTTCCTATGTCCTGGGCGGTTCACTGTAGGATCCACTGCATATCTCGAACGAAAACACACGCACTGATGGATTGAGTTCAAATAACGTAGCTAGCCTACATGTTGAACATCTAGCTTGTATAGATATTGACTGTGATATTGTACACGAAATAGGGCATAGACTGAAGATTCTGCGACATCCTAAAACAGCTACCAATTCATAAATGTTTCTCAAAGCGAGGAAAGCAAGCCAGTCATCGAGCAGGTCCATTCATCTATGACAAACGGACGAGCCGGGGACAGTAGCGTGTCGCCTGCAGTATGCAGTGGCAGTCTGAGATGGCTCCGGGCAGCTACGGAGAGAGGGGGAATCTTTAACTCAAATCGGCTGGTGCTCTGGAGAAACAGTTTGCATTCTGTGTACTACATTCTGAGGGCGACGGCTGCGATTTACGGGCTTTATTTATCCGGAAGGGGCTCTCAGAGTCGGAGGTGGACGTATGGAGAACGAGAGAAGCAGTGGCCGATTGCATGTTTTCCTCCCAAGCTCAGCCACTCTGTCTCCAAGCTGAGGGTGAGTGGTGGTGGGGCGAGGTAGCAGGGAGAGAGAAGAGAGAGAGAGAGAGAGAGGAGAGAGAGAGAGGGGAAGGAGGGGTTGACTGAGGGAGGCACGGCAGACAGAGGAACGTGAAACCTGATCCGTGCATGCGCTCCCCCACCCCCTCCTTCCCCCCTCCTCCTCTCTCTCGTTCCCTCCATCTCCAGCACCTTCCCTCTGCCACCTCGCAAGAGAACCTTGGAGACTCCCCGAGCAATCCGATATCCCCCCCCCCACCCCCCGGCCTCTGAGATTGGAAACGCTCACAGTGAGAGAGAGTGAGAGAGAGAGAGAGGCTCTGAGACAACAGAAGCAGGGCACAGAAAGAGACACTTTAAAGAAACGGGAGGTTAGAAAAACAAGCATTGTAGCTGTAAAGTGCTTGAGAAAAGACACGAACGGGGGAATGTTTTGCTCCTTCGTGTCCCTGCACTTAGAGAGGACCTCTCATTAGACTTTTCTTCGTGTTCGTGTTGTGAGCTTGAGTAACAAGAAACCTTTTCCAGGGCTAAACCCAACCAAAACCAATATATTTAGCCAGAGACTAAAGGACAAATTCGCATTTAATACCAAACATGAGACTCTATAATAGCCCAAACTATTCATCTGTAGCAGTTCAAAGCACATAGACTAATCATCGGGTGATAACCATTCCATTAAAGTGGTGTCTCTATTGGGGCGACGAGGGGGAGGGGACAAGTCAGGCCGTCTACGTCCTGACAGGCAGCATAACTCTGATTCTGATCTTCACCTCATGTGGACATGAATCACAAGTGAATTATCTCCCATTTGCTGAACCTGATTCCAATTTCTGTCTAACCTCCATTACGCTTCCCTTAAGACACCAGGCAGTTACAGGTCTCTGGATAATTAATCACACACAGCTCCATGCACACACACACTCTCTCTCTCTTTCTCTCTACTCCAAACACAGTTAGCAGGGTAATCAAGATAGACCAGACTGTTCTGAGATTACCTGGCAGTGAAGCCTCTTAAGCCTGGGTTTGTTAGTCATTCCCTTTCTGCTTACCTCTTCCCTCATCCTCACTCCTCCCCCCAGTAATATTGGCCTGTGTTATTTCAGTAATGGAGAGAGCCCAGAGTGAGCTCTGGAATGTACAGCTGTCTGGCATATGTATAAGGTTCAATTTGAATCCCCCCCTCCCCCCGCACCTCTGTATAAATGCACCACTCTCCCATACCCCTTTGGCCTGGTCTCCTCCAGGCCCTTTTAAAAGCAGACATATTCATATGGTCTAGGAGAGCTCCATCTGGTTTTTGACCTGGCAGGTTTTTGACCTCCCTGCGTTCTAGAGCCCTTAGACTTTAGAGCTGCCTTCAGCATGGAAAGGTGGGGAGCACAGAAACACTCACAAAGCACAAGCACTCTCTCAAAATTAGAACCAGCTTCACACTTCCACATGTTTTTCCCAAAGAAGTGACTGAAACATGGGCTCAAATAGCTAGTTAGTCGTATAGATGCAACGACAAACTGATGGGCATTTTCCTTGGGAGAACATACTGTTACGTACTGCAACTGAGACTGAAAGTCAAGGTGGCAGTTGATTCTTCATTACACAGCCTAATGCTTTGGTCAACCTTCACAGTCACACGTCTGATAAGATTGTACTTTTGTAGAGTAAATGACAAACACTGCATCCAGAGTCATAAACAGTTGTAGCCTCTAGTACACAATCTCGTGTGTGTGCAGGACACGCTCATATTAACGTCCTATATCAAGCCTCTGGTTACATGAAGTCTCATCATTCAGGGTATAAGGAAAGGACTACCCCCAACATGTAGTGCATGACTCAAGAGTGCCTGGTAATGGGTCCTTATGATCACCAGATTTATCAGATGATAAAGCCTAAGCCATAGGCTGTGTTGTGTTGATGACAACACTTAACTTGTCTTGAGTTACTAGTACAATAGACTTTCTGAAATGATCAGGCAGTATAAAATCTGTAGCTATTGTAGTTAAATACTGAGAAACCAAATAGTCGTTTGAGGCATCTGGAAGGAAAAAAACTCAAATCTAGGTCATAGCACAGCTAGTGCTTCTGCGGGTTAACAAATGTAGGGTAGGCCTACATTTAATCTCTGGAACGTAGCTTTGCATCTTTACGAGGTACTGTGTACTGAAGCTAGCTAGCTAAGCTTTCACAAATATTTAACATGCAAGAAAAAACTATGAACTTGGACCACAGTTCTGTCATTCAAGTGGTTGTATTAAATTAGCTTAATATGTGTAGAAGCACACTCGGTGATTATTTGAGCTATTATTACATTGTTGTAAAATGTCTAAAATTGCCAACTGTTAATATCCAGCATACTCAATCTGTGCCCAAATGTGGAACGCTAACTTCTAGCTAGACAACGCTAGTAGTCGTAGCACGTAGCTCGTCCAGCGTCAACACACAGGCAATGCAGTTAGCTAGCTAGCAAGCTACTGTAGCAAGTTTTCGCTTACAAGAAAAAACCCTCAGCGCCACCTCTCCAACAGAATCCTTAATGAAATCCAAATAACTAGCCAAATATAAAATGTTTTGATTCTATTAAACACAACAACCGAACGAAATGAGTTGCTGACCACAGTATTTATTTTCAGACGCAAAACAAAACTTTTTACGCGACAACACTCGAGGCCAAAATCACAGGTTGCGATCTTCTTTACTATTACTAATACTAGGTAATTACAACTCACCTTTTCTACTGCAGTAGAATGTTGACTTTGTACCTGTCCACGTTTTCCAAATATCTCTTAATATCGGCAAAAAGTTGCACGAATGTCCATATATTTCCCAAAATACCCGTGACGATCGGTCTTGTTCTGTTCGCTCGTAGTTCAGGCTGTGGCTGTCTTTACCATTTGGAGCACACACATACCAGCCCTGAGAGAGACGAGATCATTCCATACCAAAAAACCTTCCAATCACGGCAGCGAGTACGCAACCACTTGAGGGGGAGCGAGTTGCGGCGGGTACCAAAGGCTAGAGCTACCCAACACAAAATTCAACAGGCTACCCCTTCCAACTCTTTGATGCCACCTGCCGTCGACAATGCCATACCAAGGTGCTTCCCTTTCAAAACAGTTGCGCACAATAAGTTAAGAAAAAAGCGTCTACATTGCCTTTTTCTCCTTGTTAAAAGGCATATTTCGTATATCTATTTAAATGATCATAAAATCAGGTTTTGAAGTAGAAAAGTGTGGATGGTTTGAAAAGGTGAATCATTTTCCAAGGCACTTGAAACCTACATATCAACATGTAGACATTTTCTACACAGTTGTATGTCAGTTGTACACTGACGAATAGGCAATTCATAGTTATGTATGGTTAGCAACAGATTAAATAAGTCTATTTAACAGATCAATGAAGAACTTACTTTTTTAACTATGCATGAAAGACAGTAAACAAAGTACGGAAGCCATAATAGTGTTGTGAAATAACATTTATTAACAAATCTTCATAATTCAAACCTTCCTAGCAGAAACAATAACAGTAGCTTTCCAACATTGGCTGTCAATACGGTCAGACCCTATATGTGGTACAGTAAAACAACAATACAAGTATTTTATTCCTGGTTGATATGCATTAGGGTTTGGTATTGTATTCAACATGCAAGTTAAGGCCATCCATAACATTCGGTCAATTCAAGGATTCTCCACAGTGGAAATGAAGCTTCTGCCTTTTCCAGATAGATACACAAAACAATTTAACACATACAAATACTTTTGACAATGGACTACCTCAATCTTAAAGATACAATCTCTTGAGGAAGGACATTTGTACCACCTTTCACTGTATGTCCCTTATAACAACTAAAAATCAAAAGTTCCTATCATTTTGAAAGTTGTATGGCAAGTTGAGTAAATTGTCTTGTTACTTTGTGGGAAGACCTTGTTTACACTGACAATAAAGTTGAAAGTACAAATAAAGCAAAAGTTACAATTATGTTTTATTAATAAAAACGAATGAGTGTTTCTGTTTTTCCTGACAGTCTAGCTACTCAAAAGCAAGGCCATAATTCTGGGTTTTTTTTATTGAAAAGAAAAAGTAAAGTTTAAGTAAGTAAATAAATTATCAGATTAAATAGAGTGTATCCCATGCTAAGAAAAGCAGTAACATACTCCATAGAAGTAATGTCTCAAAATACAGAACATGGAGAAAGACACAGCCCCTTTACACATCTGATGCGAGTGTTTAACATACAGCAGTGCAAACTAAACACATGTGTCATAAACGTGTCATCTGAACCACTACTCAGTAGCCTAAAATTACTTGTGAAATAAATACCCAGTTGTTATTTACTTAATGGGAAGTGAAAATGGGGAGTTCTGATGGTATGTCTCTCTTCAGAAATGATGCACCAGAGAGACATGTTCACTAAATGGAATGACTGTGACAGCAGAAGAGGGTGTGGTCATTTGGGAATGGATGGTGAAATGATAGACTAGCACTATACTGTATGTGTCCAAAACACCACCAGAACCATAGTAAGTTGATCAAATGAGACGAGTGATTAAGCACAGTTTGGGCTACTGATATAGTACTGCAGATACCAGGACAGAAAAAAGATCGTAGTGGTTAATAAAAACAGTGTTTACAGGACTTGTCGTTTTTGAAGCAGTACTTTCGAAATAATCCTCAATGAAGTTTCACAAAGGCATTCAAAAAAATAGTTGTAATTTTTAGGTATATTCAGCCAACTACTGACAACTATGCTCTTGTGAAAAAAAACGAAATTCATGCACGGGACCCATGGATGGGGAACATGTGAGTAACAATGAAAGGGTAATAGCATGCAGAGGAAAAGACACACTTAAGTTGCCAGGGGAACACATGTTCGATACTTGGTGCTAAGTTTGGGACAGCAGTTGAAAACAATGACATGACTTTGTTTAAATGGGTAAGTGAATAGTCACTAGTGTGAGGCATGCCACGTCAGTGGTATCAACACTATATTGCACCCTAGTGGTTGGAAACTATACAACTAGTTTCAATATGGAAACAACTTTCAAAATCCCTACCAACAATTCAAGTCTGCATTTCCATCTCCTTTCCCTCCAGTAAGATATCCTCAATTTCCTTCCAGTGGATAGTAATAAAAAACACGTAAAACGCACTCAGTGTTTGATGGTTCTTAGAGTTACGGTAAGTCAAATAATAGTTACTCTCAGTGATTCTAGTGGCACTATACAAAACATATATTATTTGACCCGTTAGACATGCACAGACAATCATATAACAACTCATGCATGCACACATACACACACACACACACACACACACCAAATACACAGTATAAAACAAATATCAGAGTAAAAATTGTACACCAGCACACATCCAGTGTCCTTATGGTGTGTGAGCCAGTAACATTTGAAACTAAAAGAGTTATGTTGACTTGGACATGTACACCAAACTGAATATGCATAGCAATCTTTTTTTATGAAATAGAGGAAATTGATCATGACTAAAGGCACAACAAAATCAAAGGCAAAAGCGATTTTTTTTTGCCCACTGGAGTTTTCATGAATCCGGGGGGCAGACAAAAAAACAGACAAAAACAATCTTGTGACCGAACTTAAGGTCTTAATATTACGCCATAATTGATTAATTCAATATGGAACGTATAGTTTCATCACACTGCCCAGTGAATAACACTGTTTACTGTTTTCTTATGCAAATAAATAACACTGTTAATAAATACTTAACTGAGTTAGTACCTCAATTCCTGTGTGAAGTCAAACAGTGATTAGTAACGACTTAGTAAAATTAGTTATATTAGCTCACATTTGGTCTATTGATCACTGTGAGACATAATTGTGATATTACTTCAAACCCAATGTAAATATTTAAAACTGTCTGGATATATTTACTGGACTCTATATTTGGGTCACATTTCTTGTTTAATTTTCAGTTTTTGTTTTACATTCAGAACAGGACAGTCTTTGTGAAATAAGGCATCTGTATTATGTGTACTATAGAGTCCTTCTACTAAAACCAGTCTCGTGTTTTTAGACTTTCAGTCCCGGGACTAAATCCTACCAGAAGTCTGGTAACAAAGGATTTCGATAAACCTTTCTCTAATATAACTATGATTTCTTTTTTGTTGTTGTTGAGGGTGACGTAAGTAAAAAGTGTACTGTGCAATCACTTTTCATCACATAATTTCCTTTCAGAGAAGGAACATTAGGCAGTGTTGTCTTTAGTTTCAGTACTGGTGAACAAAAACAAGGATTTCATTTACTGCAAAAATGTATTTGTCATCAGTAGCATCGATGCCCTCACTTTAGGACCAAGGCTGCTGGGGTTCATTCAGCTGGCTCTCCACCCCGTAAGGCTGCCGACCAATCATCTAGACGTTGATGGCGTGGGCGTGTTTCTTACACAGGGGCTTGTCCTTCTTGGAGTAGAAGGGTTGACCCTCCAGGTTCACATTGCACACCTAACACACAGAAACACATACGTCAATCTGACCAGCCAGTGGAGTCTGGAGCAGTGCATGTTCAAGAAACCTTTTTGTGACCGTTTTTACAGTATCATTACAGTTGACACCTTTTTTCATGTCTCTTTTGAACTTTCCAGCACATGGTTTATGTTGCTCATCGTGAACTATTGGGTTAAACTTTTGGGTCCATAGAGATTGTGTGAATAACAGTGTGGAACATGCAGCATGCAGCGATGGGGCATTGGTAAATGGTGAGTTGATGATAATCATTCTTACCGCACAGACAAAGCATGTGTCGTGCCAGGTGTGACCCAGTGCCTCGATGAACTTGTCCCCAGCTTCAACAGGGAAGTCACATCCGTGGCACTTGGTGCTGAACAGTGAAATGTAATCTGGGAAAGAGAATAGACATTTAGTTACAACTCCAGTTATAACATGCGTCTAAAATGGACCAACTTCACGACCCCCGTTTTCCCCCGATATACAAGTGTTTGGCGGCGTGACGCGGTTGGAATGTACAGTCGAAGGTACCTTTCTCACAGTACGGCTCTCCGTCTTCCATATGGAAGAGGCTGTTTCCGAAAGCCTTACCACAGGCGGCACACACAAAGCAGGTTGTGTGCCATGTCTGTCTCAGTGCATGCATCACCTCCTGCACAAGAAGAAAATACCAGAACAAATGGTCATTCTGTCTCTGTGTGTGTGTGTGTGAGAGAGAGAGAGAGAGAGAGAGAGAGAGAGTATTCACATAAAAGAAAGAGAATGAGTGTGTGTGTGTGTGTGTCTGTTGACTGACCCCCATGATCTTGGTGTTGCAGCGGGCACAGGTGGGGGCGAAAAACTCGCCGTAGCAGCACTCGCAGTAAACATTGTTCTGTTCCTCCACAAAGCTGGCGTCTGCCAGCGATGTGTGACAGTAGGCACAGTTGAACTCCTCCGGATGCCAGGAGCGGCCCAGAGCCACCAGGAAGGGACCCCTGTAACACCACACAGCCTTTAGCTTAAAGGCTAGCTACAAATGCAAAGCTGACAAACTTTCACGACTCAACCGCCGCGTCGGCCTAATTGTTCCATCGTGTAAAAGGAAACCATCGTCTGAGTTCTGGTAGTGTGTGCGAATGAAGACATTGCCCCGTTACCTAATGATGTTGTTGCAAGCTCCACAGAGGGCTGTACGGCCACTAGCGGCAAACCTCTCCGCCCTCTGAGCCACGCCGCGGGCCACTGAGGGTAAGGCAGCGGGGGCAGGGCCGGGGTTGTACGCCGGGCTGGGGGCTGGGGGAGGACCGGAGGAGGAGGGATGGGGGATGTACGCTGGCGCAGGAGGGGCGCCCTGAGGGAGCGGTTGGACCTTCATGCTAGTGGTGGTGGTTTTGCTGGGGTCAAACTTCAGGGCGAAGGTGTCGTCGGTGACCCAAGGGGGCCTGTTTGAGGGGTCTGCAGCCTCAGCCGGGGGAGGAGCTGGAGCTTGGACGAAAAAGAAACACTTAGTCAACACAACGGCTCCAAGACAACTATCTCCTCATCCCATAAAGAAACTAATCATCCAGAATCATGCTAGGACAGCCTGTCCGTCCTGCTGGTGGCTACCTGCTTGTGTAGGGTAGACACAGGCGGTGCTGACCACCTTGGGAGGGGGCGGTCCCATCGGGATCTGGATAGAGCTCTGCTGCATGGGCGGGGCCGGCTGCATGGGCGGGGCTGGCTGCATGGGCGGTGGCTGCTGTGGGGGCGGAGTTGGCTGCATAGGCGGAGCCTGATGCATTGGAGGGCCCTGGTACATTGGTTGACCCTGATGCATTGGAGGGCCCTGGTACATTGGTTGACCCTGATGCATTGGAGGGCCCTGGTACATTGGTTGACCCTGATGCATGGGAGGCCCCTGGTACATAGGAGGGCCCTGTTGCTGCATGGGAGGCCCCTGGTACATAGGAGGGCCCTGTTGCTGCATGGGAGGGCCCTGGTGCTGCATGGGAGGCCCCTGGTGCATAGGAGCCTGACCATACTGGCTGCAGAGGGACAAACATAATAGCTGAATGACAGTCCAACTATCCAGATACAGACATGACTGACTTCTAATCACTCGAGAACTCGATTGACATGCAGCTGTTTGAAATCTGACACTGAATAATAATAAACCCCATATGGGCTGTACAGTACTACCCGTCAAACCTACAGTAGGATGTCGACTTGCCCATTGCCTTCCTGGTTCTGAGCGGCCACTCACGTGAGTCTTACCTGGAGCTTCTCCCCTTTACCACACGTTTAACGGAAAGGTTAGTGGGAGTTTAATGTAGCAGAGAGACCCAAAGTCAGAGAGAGAGAGAGAAAGACAGCCTGCTACCAGAAAGACAGGGTTAGAATAGAGAGCCTCAATCATGGCAGTCAGAGAGAGAGAGACTCAAAATCAACCAGAATACGTAAGGAACAGGTTTTAAAAAACAAAGTTACGATGGGAACAGTGGTTAAAAACAGAGTAAGGTTAAAAAAAAACAGGCATTTTTCAAAAGCAGAATGAACACCATCCGAATGACACGCGGCTAACAACAGAGCCGACAGGGCATAGTGAGTTATTCCAGAGGAGGTGGGGTGGTTACAGAGACACGTCAGGGGGAAAGACAACACAAGATCCAGATGCTGTATAGAGAAGGTGTTATCCGGATGCACTTCCCAACAGCAGTACCTGGGTTTTAAGCTGTAGGCATTTGCAGACTGCTTCAGGCTGTAGTTAGAAAGTCATCACAAGAGAGCGTTCAGGAGTAAGGTGTCAGACAAGGCTTTGTGGACGCTTTCTCTGATGACCACGGACACCTACACATCGAGGCTGCCCCCTCCAAAATACCTTTATGGCCTCAGGGGTTTACACATCTCATATACTAACTTACACTCTGCAGTCCCTCTTGGATATACGTGAACTTGATCACACCAGGTGTCTCTGTGTGGCAGAGGGGCTTTATCAATGAAATGTTTTTCGATATAAAAATATTGTATTTCAAGATACCGAGTCAGCGAAACGACACACACGCACGTACACCTTTTGACCAGCCGTAGACTTAAGCTTTCCTACCCACGATATGACGACACAACACTTCACACGACAATCACTGCGTCCTGTGCCACCGCAGGGGCGACACGCTTGACTACAGCAGCAGTTATACCACACCAGACCACTGACGAACAAACATCCACACGCGATTAGGAGCCTAAGAAGGAGGTGAGCCAAATGGCAGCGAAAAACCATGCAGATAAATCCACTTCAAATCACCCTCACTGCAAATTGTGAACTGAAAATAGTGCCTCCTGCTTTAACTGCTGCGGTTAACTCATTGGCGTCATTGGATTATTGCAGAAATTGAGGAGCGACAATGTTAAACTGAAGGGCAGATTTGATTTGTTTATTCGACTAAGCCTGTGGTAAGTATATAAACATTGACCTTTTTAGAAGGTTTAGGCTACACCAACTATTGCGCAAAAAGCTGAGTATCCCAAAGCACAGAATTGTACATTTACGTGCAAGTATATTAACTCTAAGACTATGAAAATTGTTAATATGGTACAGATAATGTTTTCACTAGAAAACAATAGGAAGTAGGCCTACAATTCAGCAAAACCGTCAACATGTGTTGTACTCCAACAAATACACATTCTATCAACAGTTTCTTTAGCATAGAGTCACAAAAACTATAATGATTCAAAACAATTATATTTGACTACATCTGCCAGATGAAACAACCAGCTAAATAATAAGTCAAGCCAGTATGTGGGCATGCAGTTGAGCTGTGAAGTGCAGAGTGAGCCTGGGGAAGCATGGGATTGAGGAGCTACAGCAGCACCATATCTAAACATGGTGAACATACTAACTCAATAGCCAGGTGATTTACCATTACTGCGGTACACATCTGGCCATTGCAGGGTGAAGTGTCTGTTACTACCAAACTTCACAAATGTAATGTAAAATGCTAACTAGTAGCATGCAAATGTGAAGACTTACTTACAAACTTTAATCAAATTAGCTACATTCTTCAATGCCAAAACGTGTTTAAACATTAATACTGTGAATGGACAATTATGGGAAAGAAGTGCAAATTAGTCAAATAAATAATGAAGGCAGCAACCTCGGCTGCCAAACTCTCACGGTATCTTACGTTGTTGTAGCAAATTTGTATGCTAATGCTAATGCTAATGCTAATGAAGGGTAACACAATGTTGAGAAAAGGTCTTGGCTGCCACCTGCAGTCCCAGAAATGGCAATGGCCATGTAAAAGGAATGGTTGAATGGTCAAACGTCTTTTTGGTTGGTTTAATCTAGATGGAAATAAGTCTTTAAACTCCAAAGTGCATCATTCTCCCCTATCCCGTGTACTCCAGCAACTCTGCACACCACTGGCACGACCTATCACTCTGTCCAGCGTGTGTGTGTGTACGTGTACGTGTACCTGAGGTGTTTGGGTTTTCCTGAGGGCAGGGAAGGCTTTCGTTTGGGCAAAGTTCGGGTGCGGAACACTGGGGTGATAGTCAGAGCTTCCAGCGCAGATGTGGGCGGTGGCCCTTGCTTAGAAACGTGGTTTCTTAATGAGAGTCAACAAGAGAGGTCTGAGTGGGGGCTTAACGCTAGGAGCAACCTTCCTGACATACACAGTCATATTAGGAACAACCTTCCTTACATGCAGTCGTATTAGGAACAACCTTCCCTGCATACACAGTCATATTAGGAACAACCTTCCCTACATTCACAGTCATATTAGGAACAACCTTCCCTACATTCACAGTCATATTAGGAACAACCTTCCCTACATACACAGTCGTATTAGGAACAACCTTCCCTACATTCACAGTCATATTAGGAACAACCTTCCCTACATTCACAGTCGTATTAGGAACAACCTTCCTTACATTCACAGTCGTATTAGGAACAACCTTCCTGACATACACAGTCATATTAGGAACAACCTTCCCTACATTCACAGTCATATTAGGAACAACCTTCCCTACATTCAGTCATATTAGGAACAACCTTCCCTACATTCAGTCATATTAGGAACAACCTTCCCTACATTCACAGTCATATTAGGAACAACCTTCCCTACATTCAGTCATATTAGGAACAACCTTCCCTACATACACAGTCATATTAGGAACAACCTTCCCTACATACACAGTCATATTAGGAACAACCTTCCCTACATACACAGTCATATTAGGAACAACCTTCCCTACATTCACAGTCATATTAGGAACAACCTTCCCTACATTCACAGTCATATTAGGAACAACCTTCCTGACATACACAGTCATATTAGGAACAACCTTCCCTACATTCACAGTCATATTAGGAACAACCTTCCTGACATACACAGTCATATTAGGAACAACCTTCCCTACATTCACAGTCATATTAGGAACAACCTTCCCTACATTCAGTCGTATTAGGAACAACCTTCCTGACATACACAGTCATATTAGGAACAACCTTCCCTACATACACAGTCATATTAGGAACAACCTTCCTTACATTCACAGTCGTATTAGGAACAACCTTCCTGACATACACAGTCATATTAGGAACAACCTTCCCTACATGCACAGTCATATTAGGAACAACCTTCCTTACATTCACAGTCGTATTAGGAACAACCTTCCCTACATTCACAGTCATATTAGGAACAACCTTCCCTACATGCACAGTCATATTAGGAACAACCTTCCCTACATACACAGTCATATTAGGAACAACCTTCCCTACATTCACAGTCATATTAGGAACAACCTCCCTACATCACAGTCATATTAGGAACAACCTTCCCTACATCACAGTCATATTAGGAACAACCTTCCTACATACACAGTCATATTAGGAACAACCTTCCTACATTCACAGTCATATTAGGAACAACCTTCCCTACATACACAGTCATATTAGGAACAACCTTCCCTACATACACAGTCATATTAGGAACAACCTTCCCTACATTCACAGTCATATTAGGAACAACCTTCCCTACATTCACAGTCATATTAGGAACAACCTTCCCTACATTCACAGTCATATTAGGAACAACCTTCCCTACATTCACAGTCATATTAGGAACACCTTCCCTACATACACAGTCATATTAGGAACAACCTTCCTACATACACAGTCATATTAGGAACAACCTTCCCTACATTCACAGTCATATTAGGAACAACCTTCCCTACATTCACAGTCGTATTAGGAACAACCTTCCCTACATTCACAGTCATATTAGGAACAACCTTCCTGACATTCACAGTCATATTTGGAACCTAACAACTGCTGCACTGAATTTACAGTACAGTCTGCTCGAAAATATAAATGACAAGAAATCACCATACACAGAACATCCTTGTGGAATATCTTCTATCGCTCTGACATGAAACACACTCACAATACATATACTACCCTTTCACCTGGGGACCAAACATGCCAAACCAGGTCGACCTTACATCAAACTCATTACCAATTCAATAACTCCTTAGCAAACTTAGTCATTCGTTTACCCTTCTAAACCTATGCTGCGCCAGACATCTCGCGGGACTACCTCCAATCTCAAGGCTTACACTGCCTGAGCGGCAAGAGCGAAAGGAAAGGGGGGGGAGGGATGGAATGACAACTGTACCTAGACTGTGTCGTCAGAGCAGATGAGATATGGGAGGCTGCGAGCGACAGGTGGCGGGGGCTCCCAGGGGGGACTGCAGGGGCCTCGGGGGCCACTGGCTGTGTCTGCCAGGGTGGCTGCTGGCTGCAGAGGACAGAGTTGTGTTAACACGGCCAGGCAAGACGCGGGCAGGGGAGGAGCACGCGGCCCTAGGGGCATCGGTAAGCACGGCTGTGTTTGCTCTTTATGCTTTGTATGTTGAGAAAGTGCTTCTGGGCAGGTGTAAGGTTCTAAATGGCATTGCTGAAGAACCACAGATGCGGAGACCTCGCACGGCCCACTCCAACTCTGGGTTAACACTCCCGACGAAATAAACGAACAGATAAACAATGAGATTAAGAGGGAGAGTTATGATGAAGTCGTTACGGGTTAAAGGATGATGGAATTCGGGTGGAATAGCCCTTTAGCAGACGAGTCTCCACTGCCATGTGGAAACTCTCTGTTCTAACACACCTCAGAGACTCTGCAGGCTTTCTTTGTCTTTTTCTCTTTCTCTCTTTCTTGTCCTTGGACATTTGAATGACTTACCGTGAATACTTTGGATTGTATGATCGGTAGCGTAACACTGTAGGAAATGTATTCTTGATAAGCCATTTCGTTTTTTTGGATAATATAATAGTTTGGAACCATTTTAAATGATGAGAATATTTGCACAGTAATGCTCTGAAGCAGGAAGACAATGCTCAGTTGTTTAAGCCTTGGGTTCGATTCCACCAACCTTGTATGAAGACTGGAAGCTTGGTGTAATATTATGTTACTGCAACATTTATACATGTGGATGTCCTATCCTACCCTTCTTTAATACTTACTTACTATCGGGCCACCTTAAATACCCAGTAACTTAGCCCTGTCACAAAAACAAATGACCCAAAAAAACATTTTTATCGAGAGCTAACATTGAATTATGAAGAAAATACATTCAAACTTTTACACATTTATGATGAAACATACAAAAGACAAGGAACAGGTGAAAAGGAACAGTGAAAAGAACAAACAGTTTCAAAGGGCATGTACAGACATAGAGGCTTTGACACCTTCGTAGCACACAACACAGTGATAGAGAGACGTCACACAGAACAAAGCAAATGGCAACAGTCGGTGCTGGAGGACAGTCAGATCAAACCAGGCAAACACTACAAACCCACACAGCACATGGTTACCTCTCTGGGACAGGAGCTACAGGGGTTGGTTCTGGAGGCGGGGCAACAGCAGGCGGAGGCGACTGATTGGCTAGGCTTTGCGTCTCAGGAGCAGACTGATTGGGCAAAGCAGCGGTAGCAGGCAGAGCGAGAGGTGCAGGGCTGGTGGAGACTGGAGCATGCTCAACTGGGCTACTGTATGAGAAGTTAGGTTGCAATGAGAGAACTGAACAGTCGAGTGTTACTAGGAGCTATACTGTACGCACAGCCAAGCTGCGGTCAAGAGTATATATCAAATATTAGAGTTAATATAAGCACAAGAAGACCCATATGATTGTTACTGGACTTCTCATGCCAAAGGTGATGATATTTCTCAAGTCAATACAAGTATGACCATCAGGAAACACATGATTGTTCATTGAATCGTATGTTTCAATGTTGCCTTTAAAGTACACAAGGAGTAAAAACTGGGTCAAAACTAGTGCCCCTTGTAAAAAGAAAGAAAGAAAATCGATTTCCTACGAGATAATAATACATCACCTTTGACCATCTAATTCTGAATGAGTCATTGGAGAACATACAGCCTAGGGGTGGGAGGGGCCAGGCCTGGTAGTATTTTTCTCTTAATGGGAAACTGCCTCTGCTCCAACATGTATTGATTTGGTCCATAATAGGGGATGATTAACTAACTGTGTCAAGACAGAACGGCTTCATCAGTCATGTCAAGGGCCAGAGGAAGAGCAAGTGGAAGAAGTCACTAATGACTGAGCCCAACCAGGCTATAGATCTGATCTATCGTACAGTATCATTACTCTACTTACATCATTGCTCTTCTATAGCACTCAAATTCGTAACTGCGTTATATATAGTCCCGAAACTCATAGTGCATTTGGAACATTTGGATTGTCCTGTAGAGTAAAAGATTAATCATGAGACACAACAGCAGTGAAGAAAAGGTGATTGAGCATGAACACACGGTGAGCATGGCAGTTTATGAGTGCACACAACTCATGTGTAAGAAAGATATCAAAGAGAGCAAGGGTCTGCTCCCCAAGAACGTGGTATTTTGGAACAACCCAATTGGCTTGGTCAAGGGGCAAAACCATTCGGTGATTTATTGAAGGGTGGAGGCTAAGGCTTCCCCCCCTCCGGACTAAGGTGAGTGGTTTGGTCCTGGAGAACGGAATGAATGCAACGCCCAGTGGGAGCTTCCCAGACAGAGTGGGCGGGGTCAGAGAGAGGGCAGCAAGCATCTAGCAGCAACAAGCCAGGTGGTAGTGGACCGATGGGCTGACTCTTAATCCCTTCACACCTGGACCTCTGCTTCTGAACCTCACTCACAGACCACACACACTGATGACTACAAGAGATATACCTTTTTTTAT
Organism: Mallotus villosus; assembly: GCA_903064625.1. Lineage (NCBI taxonomy): Eukaryota > Metazoa > Chordata > Actinopteri > Osmeriformes > Salangidae > Mallotus > Mallotus villosus. The sequence goes on from CAEFZP010001045.1 coordinate 283,388, forward strand.
AGTAGAATTATCAGAAATAATAAGTAGGATTGGTATAAATAATATGCTAACTATATATGTGGGGAAATGAATGTATTCTCTTAAGATTGATTTTCAAGCCAATAGTGTTTCCCCAAACAACTAACCAGTATATGGGAGCACTTCCAATAAATAGGCTTTATGCAAAAGGCAGAAATAGAATGTCCCATGTCATGGCGGTGTGGAACAAGGAGAGCGAGGTCAGGAAATTCGGTTCAGGTGGTCATCATCCCTTCATCACTTTCTGTGGTGAACTTGTGAGGTTTGGAACTACTCCTAGATTGTGGTCATGCTTAATAAAGTCAAAATGATGTTTCGGTGCATCTTTTCATTAAATGTGCCGCATGAGGATTGGTGGCGTCAATGGATGAGGTGGGAGGATCTACACACAGCCAGGTGATTGGTGCTCGGAGTCAAAGGAAACTATGGAAGTGGCATTGAGAGAGTGCTACTATATGAGGGAGTACCTCCTTTCCTCCACTTGAACCCTAATCTCAAATCTTCTGTCAAGGCACTTCTAAAGAAAAAGAAAAAATTACTTTCTACAGAAAACGACGCTTCCTCTAAAAAGCTATACCCTATCTACGTACTACTTAACCTACTAACGTCCTTCACAAAACACACACACAGATACACAGACACGTACAAGGACCCAAAAAACAGACAGGGGTTCACAAACAGACATACTAAACGTAACTAAGACTCAACAAAGGACACAAATCTACAAAACAGAACGGCCCTATCGCCAACATTTTGTAGTATGGCGAAATCTGACACATCTTTATTAAAAGATGAACAACTTTAGAGAAGTTAAGGGATAGAACAAGGTATCGGGCTTCGGGGGCCGAGACCACATACAGGAAGGGGGGAGGGACTATGAGAAGATGGAAAGACGGAAGGTGACCTCGGATGATTAAGAGATGTTAGATAGCCACATACGTTCATGCCTACGACCTGGAACGGCAAAAATCGATCAATGTGCCGTATGTTTCGAGCCACAGTGGCAAAGGAACACTTTCTAAGTTATACACAGCAAGGGAACGTTTGAAGCGACAGACCTGCAGCTAAAGGTCACGTCTACTTGGTACAGTTGTCAACATTGGGAAAGTGTGGTGCCCCATTCCAACTAAGACACAGCCAGTGTTAGTGAAGCAGCTCTACGGCCTGAGGCCTCATCTACCAGTACGCTCTACTTTTCATTCCCTGGGACAGACACTCCAGGGCAGACATGCAGGCAAAACAGGGGAGGGAGGAGGGGGAGCAAGGGTTAGGGTAGGTTTAGATAGTACCCTTTAGCAAAGGAGGCTAGCACATGCGATAACTAGCATGGGGATAACTAGCACATGCGAAGGAGACTAGTACATATACCAAGGTTTAAAAATGTCCGTCAAGCTTCCGTTGAAAGAACGGGTGAACTAGCGAGGACACAAGTATAAGCATGAGGATGCATGAGTTATCCAGGCGGAGCCAAGCTGTTAATACAGGACGACTGATATCTAAAGAAGATGTAAGATATAGTTACATGACACACCTGACATAATAGGTAAGACACGCTGGGGAACACGATGGTTCAGACACACAACATGAGGACAGACATTGAGACAAACACACCGCACTACCCTCACCTCTGTGCCCTTCACCTAACAGTAGGACTCTTTACGTCAGAATATTAAAGTAGCACTCGCATTTACCATGTGCGTACAAAAACAAATGTAGGGCTAAGTTTTTAAAAAGACAAAAAACTGAGAAGTGCTTCCCTACCATTTATTAATAAAATGAAGTTACTAATTATAAATGCTATGACAAGTACACTATGATAATGAAACTTTTGCTGAAGGTTTTATGGAAGGTAACCTCAGGTCTCGATAAATCTGGAACAACCCATGTTTGACAAGCACGTATGGAATTATGAGCACAAAAACCTCTGACAACGACAGTGAAATGAGACACAGGTCTATGGGAGGGACGTGCCGAAGCCACGCTTTTCAAAATGACACCAATCCTGATGCTTTATCTTTATCTTATCATCTGAGGGGGTAGGTCATGATGGAAGGTGGGGAGGAGGAGTGACAGAAGGCCAAGAATAAAGCCAGTCGGGAGAAGAAAGGAGTTGTGTGTGTGTGTTCGGTCAGAGAGCCTTAAAGCCAGAGTGTGGGAAAGGAGCAGGAGGAGAAAGAAGAGCCACGGTGAAGAGTGAGAGGGGGTCAGCCAACCCGAGTCACAAGCACTCTGAACACACTCTCTATACCCAGCATGCACTGCATGCATGTGGAAATATCTCTGTGTGTTTGAGAGGGTGGGGTGGGGGTTATATGAATGTGGGTGAAGGTGGGGGTTTGGGAGGGGAAGGGAGGGAGGGGAGGGGGGGTGGTTGCAAAAGAGCATGCCCAGTTAAGAGGACAGTTAGCAGAGGTTTCCAACTGTTACAGAAATGCCACCAAGCCAGACGCCAGCAGAGCTAACACACGTTTCCCCTCTGTGACAACCAGACAAGCAGAGTTACCTTTTATCTGGGCCTTTTCAGCCTCGGCCTCACTCCACGGCTCTCACTACTCACAGCCTTCACTTCCTGTTCGCTTACGTCCTATGTCCCTCTGGTGGGGATGACAGACGTCCAACAGCGGATCATCTGGTGAACGTTCTTCTGCCTAGTTATAAAGGTCCTCTCAGCCACACCTGAACTCTATGTAACTCTCCCTGTCTGAAGCCTAGACGGGAAGCTAACTCGATACCTGTATAACGGCCTGTGTTCGTTTGAGGTATTGCTTCAGTTCAACCCAACGTAATGCCGGGATATTTTGTCTTCAAGACCAAATGACATGTGTGGACATACGCAAAGCTATAATGGGGAGTACATGTACATCCGTGTCTTACATGACAATGCAATAGGAGTACGATTTGATTATTTGTAGTGTCGTGCAACGGTATATCCGCATTTATCTAGGCCAGTTTGTGTTAACGTGTCCGACCCCACGTTATTTGGGTCTTTTAAACTGTCACCATTCCTAAAGAATCTCCCTACATAAGCTGTTTCATTCTGTCTGTGAAAGCAGATGGATTCACCCAACTGCCGTACTTATGGCAGAGTGCCAATGTACTATGGATAAGCTGAAGTCTGTTAGACCATGATAGTCTTACGCAAAGATAAATACCACGTACAATCCATAAAGGATTCAAAATAAGTATAAAAATATCGACTCAAGTCTTCGTTATGATATGAATACCATCTACGTGTGTTTGTCTTTATTCTCTAATTCCCTAATGCTGTGTAGTCTATCAATACTAGAGGCTTTGCTCTCTCAACATACTGGCTCTCTAAGTGATTCATGAGGCTTAGTATATTTATTTATGTTCAACGTGAATTATATTCAATGGACATCTGAAGGCTTCTAATGGCTTGTAGTTTATTTTGCTGAGGGTTCAAAATAATTGACTGCAACTAGGTTGTGATTTATCTCCTGCCAAACAGTGAGCCAGCCTTCCTTTCAAAGTAAACAAAATATCTAAAATGAGAAATCAACAAAAAAGCGAACTCCACTATTAGTTAGTTCCATTCCAAGTGGCACTGTATTTATTCATACACATCACAATGTCAAACTCATATGGTGACTTTACGATAAAACTCTAAACAGCACTGACGCTGCAATGGCTTTTTTCAACTGATGACTCAGCTGCCATAGCCTAAACAAGAGCTATAATGATCTTCATTCAAATGTGAAAGGGTCTGAACACTTTTCTCCAATTAGGTTTCACATTTTCATTTTCTCAGACATTTTCTAACCTCTCTTCTTCAGTCCATCTCCTACACCTGCTCTATCTTTTCTGGTTGCCACCAATTTCCATTCTTTTTTCCCCTACTCTTATTCTGGGAGATTGAGGATTTGCGCAGACAAGCCATTGTGCCAATTTTTCAACTTGGCAAATCGTGGGCCCTTGACTTCTGACTCAAACCTTTCTCTGTGGCATGAGGGAAAGACGAAAAGAGGGAGAAAGGGGAAAAAGAGGGGCAGAGAAAGGGAGAAAAGAGCAGGATGAGTGATGGGGTTTAGGGGACAGTGATTTCCACTCCACCGACTTGAGTGTTGTGAGGGAGTGTGGATGGGGGTTCTGCCGTATGTGTAGCGACTAAGCACGCCGCCCCTTTAAGGGAGGGAGGGGCCAAAAGGTCAACCATGAACATAGGTGTCTGACATATGAAGACTACCTTATGAAGACTACTTTATGAAGACTACCTCAACTCTATGTTGATAGAATTTGTAATGTTATTAAATGTTTATTTTATTTAACCTTACTTTGAACATTCTTGCTCGGATTTAACCCATAGTGTCAAATAACTGTAATTATATTGGTATTGGCATTATTTGATTCATGTTAATACACTGTTCAACTTCCCATCTTCCTTTAAACCATAAGGGAATTAGTTTTGGTTGGACAATATTTGGACAATATTTAACCCCCTACACTACCTAAACTCTATGCTGATAGGCTTCGTCATGTAATATGGCTCATGGTGACTCCTTCTCAAACCTTCCAAGTTCCACACAGAGAGCAGGGGTTGGGGGGTGAACTGGGGCCTGAAGGCTGATGGGACCTCAAGGTGTTCCTTGTGTGTCAGCTAACTACTGTGATCAGGCCTGTGCCAATGGTGACGAACAAGTGGCCTCAAACATAGCCTTCCTTCTAGGCCACCTGCTGGTTGCTGCTGCTAGCTGCCTACCTTGACCTCATCAGAGCATCCACGTCTGGGTCTTGCACTGCAGGAGAGGAAGAGAGAAGAACAGAGGGGAGGGGGGGGAGCATTAGCATGATCACACTGATAGAACGTGTTCAACATCTAATTATACAAATACCCACAAGCATGAACTAATGAAGTTCCATGGGGTGACGGGGTGTGTGTGTGTGTGAGTGTGTGAGTGTGTGTGTGTGTGTGTGTGTGTGGGTGCTTCACAGGACCGACAATGTGTTTATCATTGAACGAGATGAAAAAGCAGAAAGAACGTGGAAAGAAAGTGTAAGGTGCTACTCACTGTACTCCGTTCCCGTGATGTGGGCCAGCATGCGGAAGGACTTGGACTGCAGCTGGGTGGCACCGCGAGCCCAGTCAGCCATCTCCTCGTTCTTGTCCCGAGGTTGGATGACAGCCTGATACACTGGGGAGGCACTGTCTACAAGACGATCTTTAACTGGGAGCGTACTGCAACCACAGAGAGAGGGCCTGTCCGTTTAAACACTGAGAAGTGGGAGGGAGGCCTGCAGGTGTGGCTGTACGGGGTGAGGGGGAGGTGTCTTGTGCATTGGCGGGGGAATCGGGGAGCGCTCTCGTGTACTGTAGTTACGGATACCTTTAAAGGATCGTTTGGGTGTACTCGCAGACACTGTTCTTGCGTGAGGTGCGCAGAAAGGCAGGTCTTAAACCTGTGAAAGCTAAGAACCAGCCTGCGCTATCAGGTATGAAAACTTGAGCAGTTTAGTTCTTCTTAGTTCAGAATCTTGCGTGTGAAGCAGTGCGTCTCCAGTGACACTATAGCGTTTTCTCATCGGAATATTATTATTATTATTATATTTCAGATATGCATACAGTACAAAACAAACATACCCATGTACAGGAGAAGGAAAGAGCTCAGAACGTTCAGTTTTGTTGGTTGCCGTGGCGCCTGGTCCCAGATTAGGGGCTGGTCAGGGGAACATGCATGACCACAAGATGGAGCAGCCAGGGAAACCAGTCAGCCGGCCATCATTGGGAGGATGTGACCGTGTGTCCCTCCTCCAGGAAATACATCTAGACCAATGGGATTTCACTATCTATCCACCTAAAGTCAGTTCCATCCAATTAGCAGCCAACCCATTAGGCTATTTCCTGTGCGTGGGCAGTAAAGGAGACCTCATCATGATGACGAATGGACAGTTGATGTGCTGCACTGACGGAGCTTTGACTGATGTGCTCGGTTGCCAGGCGCTGAATGTTTGTGGGTGTGTGGAGGTTGAGGTAGAGGATTCATGACACGTCAAGGCTAAAGCAGATTTGCAATGAGAACTGTGTCTATGATTCGATGTCACGTCAGTAAGCAATATTTGACTTCACTTCAGTTATTGTTGATTTCAAGAAAAAGAACAGTGCAAAAAAAGTATCTAAATATCACTGGGAATTTCCATGCTATTCAAGACAACGCAATTCAAGTACAATTTTCCGTCAAAATGAAAAATTGGTTGTTAGCGGTCATAGACCCACTAACACGGATGTGCGGAAAAGGCAATCAATCATCATATCATCAACGACCTATGGCTACATCACATTCTACTTCCTCGGTGTACGGGTTCAGTCAGCCATCATCACATTTAGGGTGCAGAGGACATATCTGTTCAAACGTTCAAATTCAAACATACATACACCCTTCGGTCTTGTTACCTTGTACGTAGACACAAATATCCCCCAGAAACCAAACCGACAGTCTTCATTCAGTGTGAGAACGAGAGAGTTAGAAGGGAGAGGGGTTAAGAGGCCGGGGGGGGAGGACAGGCAGATCGAGGCTGAGGAAACGGACGAGGAAACGGACGAGGTAACGGACGAGGCATACAGAACCAGCCTCCAGGACAGGCTGCGGGACAAACGCTACTTACGCAAAGGGGGAACCAACAGCTTGTCCCTCCTCTCTGTGAACCAATGGCAGTGCAGGGAAGTGGGGCCAAGGATGGATGATTGGATGGATGGATGGATTGATGGGCAGGGGTGAGAGTGGGGGGGGCAAGCAGCATGGCGGTGTGGTTTGATGTGGAGGAAGACATTATGAATTAGACTCGGGTCGAAATCAAGTGTTGAACGAAAGGAGTTCCTTCAAATGCAAAAAATCGGTTTCGATGTATCGTTTCAGTATATGGGGTTGTAACAATATAAAAGTGATTTTGTTTGTACATTTTGTATTATTCATGAAGCAAATTTGGGTGTATGTTTGAAAAAATGCAGATGGACCATGGCAAGGGGGTGACAGTGCAGAAAGGCAGTGAAGAGATGAGGGAGGGACTGGTGACGGCTTAGTCTGGATGATCGTGAATAGCATCGTGAATAGCATACACAGTCAGTCTGGACAAATACGGAAGCCTGAAATATTAGACGTGTTTCTTGCTTTTAGAATTTCAGGACACACTGTGCTCTCGAAGCTCCACCCCAACATTTCCACATGGTGTTAACCTATTCCAACCTTTAACAAACCTCCAACAAACAATCACCTGAGAGAAAAACCTATACAACAGACCCCACATGTCCCCAAGTTGCCTCCAACATCTGGAGGATCCAACAAAAGGAACTCACAGGGGCTTCCTATCCCGACAACCTCCTATGAAGGATCAACGTGTCTCTGATGCAATAAGAGCTCCTGATGAGACGTCCAGAAGACATTTGGAGCACAGCGCTGCTTACAGGGTGCCAGTCTAGGTCAGCAGAGCACAGACAAAGAGAGGCAGCTAGCCTAACATGCAGACTAGCGTTGGGGGGGGAGGCAGAAAAAGAGAAAGGAGGAATAAAGAGAGGCGGAGTAGGAGAGGGAGTGCGGCGAGAGGGTGAGTGGGGGAGGCAGTCTTACCCTGGCATGCCCTCTTGTCCCTTGCCCTGGGACTGTCCGGCAATGGCGTCCATAATGGCGTCCTGGGAGTACATGCTAATTGGCGTGTTGTACTGGGCGTGGATGATGGTGGCCTTGCCTCCTGGGCCCTTGACTTCGATTGGCTTGTGGGTGGACAGGGCGGAGTCCTTTAACACTCCGGGGTTGAAGTTGGGGACGTACTCGTTGCTGTGGGTGGTGGAGGGGGGGGGGTGGTGGAGGGGGGGGGGTGGCAGGGGGGGGGATGATGGTCAAGGTGAAGATGAGGAGGAAAGGAGGAGGACAGAAAAGAGAGGGAAGGAGGGGAACGGAGCGATGGAGGGGGGTTGAAGAGGAGAGATGACGTTAGGTGGGGCGTGTGGTGATGGATGTGTGTTTTGGGGACAAAAAGGGGGGATTTCAAAGCACCGACATTGCATGGCAACATGCTTTCTCCATCTGGAACCAGCAACCACAGCACAGCTCACATGACTGCAGACACTGTCTCTATACTCTCAGGTTTCATGTTATACAGACCAGGCTTCTCAGGCATGCACAGGATACCTCAGCTAGGGTTATAGAACCCCACAGATATACAGCAAATACATCATTAAAATATATATTTATCCAAGCAATTTATTTGGAAAAATATTTATGCTAATATAATCTGAAACAACCAGATTCATAATTTAAGTTTAAATTAATTGAAGCTTCAGAAGCATGCAAGGAAAAATACATCACATAATGGCTATATGCACTGTGCTTAAACTTTACTGTTCAAACTATAAAATTCAAGGCAACAATCTATGCTAACTGGCATCTCCTTCAATCTCAGAGCAAGCTAGGACAATGCATGTTTATTCAAAACGGAGTTCCAGAACCAGACCATGCATATACCTACTCATTCCAGGCCAAAGATAACACACAAGCACTCCAGAAGACTTGAGATTGTCACAACTGTTTCACACACCTGAGAGTCGGATACCAAATCATGCATGATCACCATCAAAATTTTCTTTTTTTTACATCCATTTACACACACACACCACCGTGCGTGCGCACACACACACACACACGACTACACCACATCCAAGGTGGGAGGATACTAACTTGGCAGGAGTGTTGGTAATAACCTGAGGCAGCGGAAGGGAAAGAAGGAGAAATGAAAAGATTGTGATTAACAAGACTTCCACACGATAACCGGCCCTCATAAGGTCACGGATCACGGAGGGAAAACAGTGAAGAACAGCATTTCAGAAGAGGGAATTAAATCACGTGAAGATGATCCCGGGTTCAAAGGAAACTGGCACCGACGGCACCAAATAAAGAAGATTGAATATTTCATCAACTTCCCCAGAAAATAAAGCTTTTTAATTTCTGCCGGTCTAAGCCTTTCATATAAAAAAAGGAGCTATTTTCAATAAGAGGAAGCTCTGGTGAGAAGGCATAATATTCAAAGAACAAATGTGTGAAAACAAATGTGGCTGACTATTAACCAAAGGGGATATGAGGTTGAAAGGCAGAAATTGAGAGATGAAAAGAAGGAGCCGGATAGAGAGATCCAGATATATGGGGGCGCCGCTACGTTTCGAGACCAGGTCAGGGAAGGCTAGAACTCGAACCCGAGCATTCCATCGCCTTTTAAAGCAACAACAGGAACAGGTGCTTCACCCACCTCTTCATTAAACAGTAACCGTATCACGCCGTGCCATTGTGAGAACCCCCACAAGTTGTAAGGTCAGCGCACTGGCTTTCTGGGTTAGCTTGCCAAGGCTGACACTCCAGTACATGGAACACCTCTTGGAAGAGCATCCTGACCCTGCTTACACATTTGCCTACTTGTGGTTCTAGAGTGACTTTATGCAGTCGACACATAGAGGGCCGCTTTTTGGAATTCAAAGATGGGAACAACGGGAGCTGCTGAGTTCTCTGATAAGCAGACACACATGGATCCAGGTCACTCTAATTTCATCTCCATCTTGGCCCACGAAGAGAGCAGCGGTGTGGGGTTCATCTAGTCAGATAAGTGTGTCAAGACTTGTGTCAGGAGTCGTCTCAGGGAGGGGGTTTCAGCTGAGGGAGACACCTAATCTGTCCCGGGCTTGTCGTATTACCTGAAGGGGGGGGCCCACAGCCTGAGCCAGGGGCCTCTACAGGCCTGGGGGCTGCTACCTTGCACATTCCCCTCATGGGGGTGGGGTTGGGGGGCTAAATCACCTCGTCTTCTGGCATGGAGGTGTTGGTGATACTGGTTTTGTCAGCAGCTTAAATCCTGAACGTTCTGAGGCTCTTTCCGTCCCAGAGTTTGCAGAGTAGCTGGGTCTAGGTTGGGCTTCGGAGGAGAAGGAAATTGCCCTTGTACACAGACACAGTCTTCAATTTTCCAAAGAGCTATTATGGGACTGATGTGCTCAGAGGTTGATGATAGAAATGGGTATAGATTATGAGATTTAGAGATTTTGAATGCAGATTTTAGGTTGTAATCCCCCCTCCCTGTATGTCAATTTGGATTATAGCATCAGCCAAATGAATACGTGACATCATAGATCCATACTACTTTAGGGGGCAACTTCCATCCACCTTAACCCCACTCCAGTCTCAACACGGGGCTAAGTCTCGTCCGACCACCCCTTCTCGCTACCGCTAACTCATGTATCAGGGACACCATACCAGGCACCGCAGCCTGCTAGCTGGTTAGCCTACGTACCCCACCGGGGTGCCTGCTGCCGAGCCCTGCCGGAGCATGGCCATCTCCCTCAGGGTCTCCTCCGAGTACAGCCCGATGGGCGTGTTATACTGCTTCCTGGCCCCATCGCTGGGCGTGTTCTCTAGTGAGCCGGAGGACGTATTGAGGGCCGAGGGGCTGCCATTTATTTGAGCTGTTTGACCCTTTGGGGAGGGAGAGAGAGAAGTGAGGCAGGTAAGAGAGGAGGAAGAGAGGGTGGTAGATTTGTGGTCAGGGAGGGTGCAGAGGAGACTATAATGGGTATCAAAGTATTTGTCTAAATCTTTTTAGGTTAACTCAGTGTTTCTCAACCCTGGACCACCTGGGCTGAACGTATTTAAGGTTTTTCTCTTCTAACACACCCGATTCAAATGGAAGGGGCCGTTATCAGGCTTCTGCGTAGCTCGACGACGACCCGTTCTTTCGAATACGGGGGTGTGAGAAACCTTGGTCAAACTGCACACAGGTGACAAGGTGAACAGCACTGGTGCACTACCCCATGCCGCCATCAGAGGGCGGTAGGACACATGGAATTGTCCCTGATGGTGACTTGTGTCTGGGCTCCCCACAGAGTGTGAAATCGTGAGAGGATCAGGCTCCAGCACGGCCCCCAGGCCTTTCCCACAGTCCCCAGAGCTGGAGGTGCTACAGGCCCCTCTGCAGCTGCTCCCCAAAGCCCTCCTCTCAGTAATGCTGCAGCTTTGCATGGGGCCTCCGTCTCCTCACGCCTCGGGTCTAGACCCAGACCAAGGCTGTGCTCGTAGAGAGAGCTTAAAAAGGGGCAGCGTGTGTGTGTGTGTGTGTTTGAGGGATATTGAGTGTGTAGAGAGGGTGTGTGTGTGTGTGTTGCTTTGACTGCATGTTTCAGTTTTTGAGTGTGAGTCTATCTGTGTACCTCACTGAGCAATGTTGACACTTATAATTGTGATGAATTAATTCCCAGAGTGTCTATATGAATTTACAGTATGTGTGTATATGTGTGTTTGTGTATGTGTGTGCGCACATCTGAGTGTGTGTCATAGTGTTTGTGATAGAACTTAAATTTCAGAACTTGGGATGATAAATTTGTTCCATTAGCACATTTCTGGACAGGACTTCTATTTCCATTTCCCAGGGTTACTTAGTTGTGTGTGTGTGTGTGTGTGTGTGTGTGTGTGTGTGTGTGTGTGTGTGTGTGTGTGTGTGTGCAGACAAGATGCCCGTGCCTACCTTCTGATGAGGGATAACAGTTAAGGGAGAGTCGATTCTGGGGTTGCCTTGGGGGACTGGGCGTTTTGACCTGCACATACAGGAAGATCAATAAAAAAGAACTGTCAGTAGTTGATTTTGATCATTTCATTTGGTCAAGTTTGACAAGGTGGTATACAACAAGTGCATAGCTTATGATGCACAGCCTCAATTCTGAAACAGGAGTCGACACCACATACAATCATTACAAGCAAATGCCAGAATTGAACTGAAACAACTTGAATTTCATGGTATATCTCTCTTCTGCTTTCAACTAAACAAAAGAGAAGCCCAGATAGAAAGAGAGGGAGGGAGGGGGGAGAGAGAAATAGAGAGAGAGAGAGTTTGAAAAAAAGAAACCCAGGTTGTGTCTTGCTAAAGAGACAAGCAGAGTGAGCAACACAGATAGAAGTACTGTCATTGAGTGTCGTTCAGAGAGGGAGGGTGATGGTCAGTGATGGTAAGCGATGGTGAATGATGGGCTGAGGACGGTTTTCAAAGAAAACCGAGTCATTCTAAGGGTAGTCATTAGTGTCCCAGGGTCCCATTACCACCTTAACCCACGTCAGAGGAGACCCAGCCTGACCGGGGCTCTTCTCTCCTGCGTGTCTGCATCGTACTGCAGACGGGGAAGTGACAAATAAAGCACCCTTGAATTTAACGACGCTTGGACTTTTGGCTGTGACACGACATATCTGTGTTGGAATGACAAATGAAGCGAATCGGAACTTGTGTGTTACCGGCGCGTGTGTGTCAGTTATCGGGGTGTGTAACTGTGTTGTGAGGATGTTACGGTGAGTTACTGTGTGTTGCCGACAAGCTGGACACGGAGGTAGGGAACAGGGAATTCTTCCACAGAGCTCCCCTCGTCTGGAATCAGGAATATTGGTGTTGAAGTCTACATCAAATAACCCTGCACTCCCAGGTCAGCTGGGCCCAAAAGTTAATCCGCTATATACATTAGAATCACCTGCCCTACAAAGTGATTATTGGGGATTAGTGGCACGGGACAATGCATTGACGTCCGATTTATAGAATAACATTTACAGTACGTGCGTGTCCAAACTTCGACAGTTGCCGTGGTTTAATCCACTGTGTCTGGGCAAAGTGCTCAGCCCCTGACCCAGATCCAAAGTGATGTGAAGGACTGACTGATTCGTGGATGTAGTACTTTGATATTGCCCATTGAGTATTACTGCCAAGTGAGTCAGGCTAGAGGGGTCAGCCGACAAAAGAGACAAGGCAGGTCAATGTCTCCACTGCAGACACACAGAGATAAAGGGACATGTATCTTCTTCCTAATGAGACATGGAGTGGCTGTGCAGTCACCTTAACCAAGAAATGAAGTACAACTGTCATTAAGACAGTGACGGGAAATCCAGTCTGAGTCCATGTGCTTGAAGTCTACTGAGGTTTCCTCCTGGGTGAACAGGTTGTGTTGTGCAACATCCTGCTTAGTCGTCTGGTGCTTTCACTCCAGCTGGTACCGTTGTGAACCAAGAAGGCTGCGGATAAGTGTTCCATGGTCGTCGCTCAAGCTGGCAACCACACAAGATCGAATGGTATTGTTTTGGTACTAGGTTGGCCTTGTCTGCCAGCCACACAAAAGTCCTACTGAATGGCTCTGGCATTCAAACCAGACAGCGTATTCTGTTGATGTTTTCAAGTGAAACTACTTTCTGAAAGCATAACCTTCAGTCTGACCCGTGTCTTGAAATCCCTCGAGATTATGTGATGAAAAAGCAGACATCACAGAACACAGTATGATTTGAAAAAGAAATAACTGCGTTCAAATTTCAAAATAGATACATGGATTTCCGTTAGATTCTCACAAAGCCTTCTTGTAAGGTTCTGGTAAAAGAAATGTCAATCAGGTCCAGCCCTGAAGTCGTTTTCGAAGCCTCTACTATGTCTCCAACACCTCAATAATGTGGCTAAACTGGGCCAAGGGAATCGGCATTGTGGGATAGCACTGCACTACTGACCCGAGTGTTTCATAATCACGAAAGGTATGCGCACAGGGTGAAAGGGGGGAAAGTTCTCTTTTTAGAGGTTTTCCATTCTTCCCTTACAGATGGGTGAACCACAGGTAAACCTCTCTGATCTCAGATTTATGGGACCTGGGAGATTAGAGCCATTTTAAGAAAGGCATCGCTGAAGGATTATGGGAAAAAAAGTGTTCTGGCCCAGGATCCAGACACACGGTATAGGCCTGCTGACCCTCGCATGCCTGTGTTCTTCAAGCGCTCTCAGATTTTCTCACATTACACAAGATGAGGGCAGCTAGGTACATTCCAAGCTCAATGCACTTTGCCCAGGTTATGCCAACTGGGCATTTGTGTGCCTTGCTAAGTGTTTTCAAGGAACCTTGTGATTTTTTTCTCTCTGGGGTAAAAACAAACTGAAGAACATGAAGAAAATTCTTTGGAAAAAGAGGTGGTGGTGTGGGAGGGGGGGGTGTAGAGTGAAGGAAGACAGACAGCTCTCCTTTAGGAGAAGACGAGGGCAATCTCGGTAAACGCTCAGCGGGAGACGGAGGGGGGGAGGGGGGGTCTCCTCTTGTATCAGTCACACAGCGGGGGGGAACGAGTGCCTCATCGATCCCCAGCCTCCTCTGCCTGTGTTCCTGCAATCAGAACCCTGATGGAAAACGGACGGTGGAACTACCGCACGAGAAGGGGTGGGGGGTGGGGGGGGGGTGGGGGGGTGGTGGTGGGGGGGGGAGGAAATTGACAATTTGCACTTTGTCACAGCACAGAGGCAGGAGACTGACGGAGACATCACCCGACCACTGGAGTTGAAATGCTCTTTTTATCAAAAGGTGTTAAGTGCTTTTGATTTTCGACGGCATGCATTAGGCGTGCGATCATGAAAGGGACAGAAGCTCTTTTCTCCTGCCTGTCCTTCCTGTCCAAAGTATTAACAGTGTAGCTGGTCAGTACTACAGCCTGTTCATTTGACCAACAATATTGAGATTGCGTGTTCTTCCAAATAACAACGTAATCAACGATGATGTCCCCCTCTCACATTTTTTCGTATTATTTTGATCGAAAAGAAATGCCATGTTATGCCAAATCAAGATGTAAGATTGGAGTCTGCCATGTATGCCAAATGTCACAAATGATCTCATCATGAATAACCTCACATTTGTGTCTTTGTATAGTTCCTAAATGTAATAACTGGTTGTTGATCATTTAAATGCTGTGTTTACAGATGTTTTCCAAGGGGAACATATGGCCGGTCAACCCTAACCAGTCGAGAGCACATGCCCTTTGTAATCAGCTTCTGGTGCCAACAACATCAAACAAATCTATTAAGACCCTGAAGTCAGGAAGACTTTGAGTTAGGTGTTAGCCAGGCTCATGTAGAACCATGGGATGCAAACAGAGAGATGAACTGCCAGTGAACTGTGCCTAAAAAGGAGATACTTTAGAGTGGGCTTTTTAGACATGGTGTAACATGCTTACTGACCGAGTTTGCAAAGGCTATATCAGACAAGAGGCATAATCGGTTGCCAAAAGCCCATCCCATGGCGAAAGGAAACGGGACTTATGCTAGGATGGACCATATTTCAGGAGACAAACTGGTGGCAGCCACTCAACTGTGGGATACGGCAGAGCTGTAGTGTCCTGAGCAGGAGTAAAAGCCATCTGTCATGTCGAAGTCCCCTGTCACTGCTGCTAATTGACTTGGAGATGAAACTGGGCGAAGAAAGCACCGTGACCTTTTCCCAGCTTGCACTTCACCACAGCTACCCATCCCCCTCAGCAAACGGAGCACTATCGGGTCATATTCAGGGATGAAGAAGCCGGATAGAAACGACCAAATAGAATGGCGCCATAGCAGTCGAGGGTCCCCCACGGTAAAATCAATACCGAGGTAAACATCGGAAAAGTAGGCCAAAACTAAATGTCCAACTGAAAAGTCAGAACAGCCCCTGAGCTGCGTTCAAGCGTCAGACTCCACAAAGAAGATGGAAAAGGATGTATGCTGCTGGTGAACCTAGGCTCTGATAAACACTGCAGTAAAACAGGCTGTTTCGCTCTGTGTCTAGGTCACGTAATTAAGTTATTAAAATGGCCCTGATTGTCGGGTTAAAAGGCCCTCCCCCGGATTCCCTCCCATGTTCCTTTGTCTCCATTATCATGTCCATTTAATTGGCTGATTGGTCGATATTGAGACTGCCAATCATTCATGATATAGCAGTGGAGTTATCCATGTCCATATTGAGAATGTTCCCAGCTTATTGGGTGCCCCAGCTATATTGAGGTTATTTTTTTCATTAGGACTTTATCTCGTCTGCAACCTTGGATGTGCTAATATGCAGTGTGAATGTGTGTCCATGTGCCATCGTGTGTGTGGATGTGTGTGTGTGTGTGTGTGTGTGTGTGGTATCAGATTGCCACAGATCAATAGTGGGGGGTGACTCTTCTCGAGTCACGGCTCAGAGCAAAAGCAGATTAAATGTAATAAAAAGATGACAAGGATAGGACGTGAAGGACAAGTAAATCTGTCACCCTGCTCTGGCATTCCTGCGTCTGTGTGTGAGTATGTGTGTGTGTGAGTGTGTGTGCGTGTGTGAGTATGTGTGTGTCTGTGTGTGTAAGTATGTGTGTGTGTGAGTATGTGTGTGTCTGTGTGTGTAAGTATGTGTGTGTGTGAGTATGTGTGCGTGTGTGAGTATATGTGTGTCTGTGTGTGTAAGTATGTGTGTGTGTGAGTATGTGTGCGTGTGTGAGTATGTGTGTGTTTGTGTGTGTAAGTATGTGTGTGTGTGAGTGTGTGTGCGTGTGTGAGTGTGTGTGTGTGTTTGTGTGTAAGTATGTGTGTGTGTGAGTATGTATGCGTGTGTGAGTGTGTTTGTTTGGGGTGGTTGCCCCTGGGAGGAACAGGAGTATGTGTAATGGGATTTTAAAAGTAGACTACATTGTTTTGACAAAGACAATTCACTACGGCAACTCTTCAACTCCTCTAATGCTATAATGAGAGTCCTGTAAGACAGGAACAGGCAGACTACTCTGTCACTTCCTGCCTGTTTAAAAAGATGTCCAAACTCTCTGTCTGATCTTCAATTAGGCTGGTACTAGGACTCGACCTTAGGAGATGGGGTGAGCAGGGAGACAATTTATCCATGAGCTGGCATCATGGATTAAGTGTGTGTGTGTGTGACATCATACCTCTGCATTGTGAGGGCCATGTTAAAACTGGCACACTTGATCTTGTTCTGGGCCTCCAGGTGAGTCATCCCCTCAGTGCTCACCCCGTCGATGGCCACGATGATGTCACCCTGGTTCAGGTTTCCCTGCGCCGCCTTGCTCCCCGGAGTGATCTGCATTAAGAGACACGCACACACACACACACACACACACCACACCACACACACACACACACACACACACACACACACACACACACACACACACACACCACACACAAAGGTCAACATTGTTTAGAGACATTCTCAATTATTTGATCACATTTACAGCTAGGCAAATCTCCTAATTGCTTCGCTCTGAAGCAATTAGATGGAAAAGATTGAAGAAATGATAAGTAAGGAATGTGCTGCCCTCACGCAAAAAGGCCCGACATAGTAAGCCAATCCATCCATTCACACTCCTGCATACAGCCAGGTACCATGATTTATATACTCAACACCACGGCTCTATGCAAGTGAGCAAGAATCCATCCTTAAACCTAGACAGCTACATTAGAAAAGGAAAACCAGGCTCTGTATCATAGCTAAAGGCTATATGCCACGAGTGTTGACTCAAGTAAACAAACACTCGGGAGTATATTTGCACTTGTTTTGTTAGCTAATTGGTCAACTTATGAGTCATAAGTTATGACTCATTTACCATAATGCTATTGTTTTGAGATGAAAGGGTTGACATCAACAGAGGTCCAAAACTACTCAAGGGGATTCCTGACGCTAACATTGCTAAGCTAATTGTGGGCTAATTTTAGGTTCAAACTCATTAATCCACCCGAAATCTGACTGTTCTGATGATGAGAAGATGGAGGAATGGTTGGCCCTCCAGCTCTCTCATTAGATAGAACTCGCTGACCCTCCATCCCTCCCTCTCCAAACCCTTCCTGTTTAACCCTACGTATGCTCAGCCTAAGGTTACACACCAGCTGCTCTCATTCATCAATCCAGCAGGGCCCAAAAATATCTCTCCCGCAGCCCTCTCCTTCCCGCACAGCAGAACAATAAAGGGTAAAAGTCAAGAGTAGACGGGGTAGAAGGAAGTCAAAAGCGAACTGCGCAGGGCCAGGGTACGTGCCGCTGCTCACGCGAGGCACAGATCACGGGCGGAGCGAGAAGCGGGAGAGAGAAAGCAGAAGTAGAAATGGGCCAGCCGAGCAAGAGGGAGGAGAGAGAGAAGGGTGAGAAGAGAAGCAGTGGGCGAAGAGAAGAGAAAGGGGCGACGAAACGGGGAGAACGGGCAGAGACGAGGGGGCGATAGAGGAGAAGGAAGAGTAGAAGAGACTATAGAGAAGATGAGATAAGCGAAGAAGACGAAAGACAGGAAACGCTGAAGAGAGCATCGAGGGAGAGGGAGCAGGAGAAGAGATAGAGAAAGGGGAGACGAGATAAGTGGGGAGAAGAGAAGACGAAAGAGGCAGAGCGAAAGAGAAAGGGGGAGAAGGAAAGGGGGAGAAGAGAAGAGAAGAGAAGACGAAGCAGAAGAGAAGAGAAAGGGGAGACGAGACGAAGAGAAAAGCGAAGAGCACGGTGAGCAGGAAGAGCAGGGGCGAAGAGAAGAGAAAGGGGAGAGAGCGAAGCGAAACGGGGAGAAGAGACGGGGCGGACGAGAAGAGAAGAGACGAGAAGAGCAGAGCAGAGAAGAGAAGAGAAGAGAAGAGACGAGCGAGAGCGACGAGAAGCGAAGCGCGAAGAGACGAGAAGACGAGAGAGCCGAGGAGAGCGAGAGAGCAGAGAGGGAGAAGGAGGAAGAGAGAGAAGAGAAGAGACGAGAGGAGAGGAGAGGAGAGGGAGAGTGCAGAGAGCGAAACGAGGAAGAGAAAGGGGAGAAGAGAAGAGAAGAGAGGAGAGAAGAGAAGGGGAGAAGAGAGAGGGAGAAGAACGAAGGGGAGAAGAGAAGAGAAGCGAAAGGGGAGAAGAGAAAGGGGAGAAGAGAAGAGAAGAGAAAGGGGAGAGAGAAAGGAGAAGGGAGGAAAGGAGAGAAGCGAGAAGTAGCAGACTCGAGAGGAGAGCGAGATCTCGAGTGCAGCCTGATCATAGAATCTCAGATCTGATGCGGAGCTTCTATGATCCTCATCCTCTTCTCTCCTCTCCTCTCCTCTTGTCTACTGTCCTGTCCTCTTTTTTCTTCTCTTCCACCCCCAACTTTTCCCCTGCTCTCTTTATTATGTCTTCCACACAGGGGACTCCGAAATAATGAAAGAGAGAAAGAGCATGAGAGAGACAGAGGGGGATATATCAAGAGAGAACAGAACTTCATAAGGAGTGACCAATCTGAATCTCCCACAGTAGACGCATAGCCTTATAAAAGTCAGAAGATGACTTATACATTATTACGGTTCAAAGGTCCTGTCAGGTGGTTGCGGGTGTACTGCCATGACAGGTTAGTTGGGGGCTTTCACAGTAATATAAGCTGGAAAGACACTGATGATGATAAGTCATCCGTTTGTGGTTTTCGAAGTTTCATGATTTAATAAAATGATCAGCCAAGAGTAAAGCTGTACAGTAGTAATGTCGCCACCTAAAAGCAAACTTTTCCCTAGCAATAGAGTGCTAAGCACCCGACTTGCTAACTCTGAGTTAACTCTGTTTGCAAACACAGATTTAGGAATTAAAAACGTTACCAGCAACTCTGAATTGTCAAGATGACCGGGCAATAATCTTTCACTATAGCAACACAGGAAAAGGGCCAAGACTAAATAGTTTTACATCGTTTTGTTGAGCTGGATCAATTTAGGCCACTTGCCAAACTGCTGGGAAGTGGTGTAATAAAAGACAAGAATTCAGTACTTTGAAGTTCTCTTCAAGTTAAATTGAGGCATCAAACATTAAACATGTTGTTTTGACACTTCTCAACTAATCTGTTAAATCCAGTATCAAACAGAACTGAAAAAAATCAGAGATCTTGACAAGACTAAGACACCCCCAAAGGTCTTAACAAAGTTGTTAATGAGGCCAGTGATAGAACTTTTCACATCTCAAATCCCCCCCCAAAAAGGGAAAAAACATGCAGATATTTTGGAAGGACTGGGAGACGATCTCATTCAGGTCTGTTCCCTTTTATCCCTTTCGCTCTCTCTCCTTGTTTTATCACTATCACTCTCCTCCTCTTACTCCATCTTTCCCTATCTAACATCCCTATCCCTATATCTATTCGCTCTCTCCCTCTCTATCCCTTTCTGTTCCTCCCTCCTTATTCTCTCCGTCTTGTTAGTTTCTTTCTTTCCTCCTTTGTCTCTCTCTACCTCCATCTCTCTCGCAGAGACCAAACAAATGGATCTTATCAGGCCTCAGGAGAGCTCTGTTATCATTGAATGTGTGTTAGCCAGTAAGCACTGAAACAAGTGTGAAGGGCTAATTAAATTCAAACATACACCACTAAGGAATTGGAGCCGGTGTTGGAAAAGAGATTTGACGGCTCAAGGGGATGAAATGCCCATGAAATGAACAACGGAATACTGGCAAGAGCAATTACATTTCAATCGTCTTTTGCTTTTTTCAATAAGCCCTCAATAAATCCATGCTAAAATGTTTTAATTCCTTTCTGATTTCTTTGTTTTTAACTTCCTTTTCTATATCTTCAAAGTCCACACTTGAACAATGGCAGCAAAATCAGTACTGAGAAATGTCTTCAATGTCACCCTGAGAATCGTTCTGTAATGAAAAGACTGGATTTGAAGTTCCCTACCGTGATACCATCAGTGAAAAGCTGCCTCCCTGTCTATTCAACATATTTCCCCTCGCTTATCTCTCTCTCAACTCTCTCTCTCTGTGTCTCTTCCTCCATATCTACCTCTCTAATCCTCGGTCAGAAAGAAAAGAAAGAGAAAGTTTAAAGAGGGCCAGGTACACTTTGGGTAGAATAGCACGCTAGCAAGGTTCCTTGTGACACAATCCTTTCACCTGCACTGCTATCCGATGTCCACCACCCTGCACTGACTTCCCTATCGACTTCCGATCTGTAGAACCCCTGCCATCTCTAGCAGCAAGCCCCGAGCACTCAGACACTGACCATCAGGGAGGAGGAACGAAACAGAGACATTTCTCTCGAAATAAGTCAGGGCTAATAAAAGTCACTGCAGCAGCCTAACAGCCGTAACAGTGGTCAAGTTGAACAGAGATCCACTAAGACTATGTGCACATTTTTATGATTAGCCCAACTGTGAAATGCCTCTCCGGTCAGATGTGGCTAGCATGTTCGATAGCGGCTAGCTAATCTGACTGCCACGACCCCTTTGCTATCCTCACAATGGATGAGAGTGAATAATGACATCGATGAGGATGACAGTCATTAAAAGTGACACAGCCCTATTGATATTGACTTGTTGATACCAATTAGCAGCGCTACAGAGGTCACCATGACAAACCATGAAAGAGCCTTGTTCTCAAGCTGATCAGCGACAAGGAGCACTGCCAGGGGCAAAGCTTGCCCTTTGAGGAGTTGTTTTCCACCGTAATTAGAACCAAATCTGACATGGTGCAAAACTATCACTTGAATGGTGATATCTGAATATATATACAGTATATATACCATACACAACAATTACAAGTGTATATCATAAGTGTCTTTAGTGACTGTCTGGAAATGACCCACTAATCTAAGGGATTTACTAAGCTGCAGCAGCTGTGGCTACACCACAACCACGCCAACGGACACCCTGGGAGTACTCCTTCTGGTCCTTGGCGCTCTAGTCACAGGGGATAATGTCGCTCCCTAGAGGCAGGGTCTGGGAAGGGGAGAGCTGGAGCTGGAGCGGGAGCTGGAGCTGGGGCTGGAGCTGGGCCCGGGGTTCATTCCTGATGCCGGGAGTAATTACCCTGCTCAGGTGATCACACGGTGAACTCTGAGTGGCTGCCTCTCTGTCCCATGGGACCCGGGGTTAGACAAGGTTGGACACAGCCCCTTAGGGAAGTTCAAGTAGAAGTGCTGGAGATATGTCGAGGTGTTATTGGGAAGTGCCGTGGCACACATGACTCGGTGAAAAAATGTGATCGTAGTGGAAGGAGGAAATGTTTTCACTTCCTCGCACTGAAGTGGACGGTTGCAGAAGGTAAAGGTTATCTAAAACGACTCGTATACAGGAAGTGTTGGCCGTTCTGTACTTGTGGTGAGTGCTATGCCATGTCTTCCATTAAAGACAGATTCACAGTCTGAATGACTACCCTCACCCCCCCCGCCCCCTCGCCCCCCCACCCCTCCTAACCCCACCCCCAGGGCTCCCAGGCATCGCAGTGGCTGGTATTTTATAGCGGGCCCTTCCGCCACAAAATGTCAACTCTAATTGGCAGACAAGACTGCTAGGAGTCTTTTGACATACAGCATGCACCAAAGGTTGCCGTGACGATGGCGTTTGCCGCTTGGGTGGATGCTGGAGGTGGGGCCGAGGCCAGCTGCTGTGGCGATGACTCAGAAACACGCACTACTGCGGCCCTGGGGGCAAACTTTGACACATCACCTTAGCTAACCCCCCCGCCCCCTCTTTATCTCAATGTATATATGTATTTCTCCCTCTGTATGTATGTACTGTATGTTGGTTTCTCTCTCAGTCTCCCCCTCAGACACACACACACACAAAGAGTGACAGACTGTGGTTCACCTGAACCTGGTAATCAGTCAGAGCCAGCTATGTTCCACTCCTTAGCCCTAAGCTGGGCCTCTTTCTTCTCAAAATCT
This sequence comes from Mallotus villosus, assembly GCA_903064625.1. Lineage (NCBI taxonomy): Eukaryota > Metazoa > Chordata > Actinopteri > Osmeriformes > Salangidae > Mallotus > Mallotus villosus. The sequence goes on from CAEFZP010001045.1 coordinate 305,812, forward strand.
ACAGTTCCTCAGCCACTCTCTCCCAAACACCTCGTTCACATCCGTTTTCCCAGCTATGTTCAGCCTGTAAGAGGTCTAATCTCCTTGGTTGCACTGTCAAATTGACTAAACTACTCTCCCCTCCTCAAACTATAAGGCTTGTTTGAAAAACACACAAGGAGAGGACATTTTGTTTTCTGAGGAATACACTCTATAGTATGCTGGTCCTACTCGACTGTCAGAGTAGGAAACGGGAAATTGCGTCGGCCAGGCAGTTATTAAGTGGTCTTCTGTGAGTGGTGGTTGTTGGAGAGGCAGTGGCCAAATTGACTTCTGCTATCAGGATGTCATGTGCACCTTCAGAGACACACTGTCAAACTGGTGAGCAGGAAATGAGATAAGGATGCAGTGAATACTCGTGCTATTTCTAGAGCCAGGAATCTGTGCTGCTACCTCAGCAGGTGAATGCATAAAACGTTCACTTGGAATAGTTTCAATCAAACTTTTGACAACTGTGACAACATAAAAAATGGCCTGACTTGCAATACCGCGTGGTTTGGCTCTTCCAACAGAAACCAAGTTTGAACTGCATTTGAACTCCACACTCATTCAAACTTCTTGCTTCTCATTGACTGAATCCAGAGACTTCCAAGAGCCAAAGGGGAGAGGAAACAGAGGCAGCAGGCTAAACAAAAGGCTTGAGAGGAGCGAGGGGTGGATTACCAACTGGCTAACAAAATCTGTGTTTACTCTCCACCCCAACTCTGGCCAATGGATGTGTGTGGGTAAATGGTTGCCTGATATGCCAACCCAAATCTCCAGAGCACTCACAAGAACACAAAGAGCCCTGTTTGGTGCGCCAGAGCTAAGATCACGGGGAAAAGTGGGGCATCCAAATGGAGAGAACGCAAGAGAAAGGGAGAGAGGGGAAAGAGTGAGTGAGATGTGAGAACGGGAGTGTTAAAAAGATGAGATAAGAGAGATAATGAGAAGAGAGGAGAGATGTAAATTGGAGATGGGCAACAGAAGACTGAAAGGAACAGCGGCCGAAAGAGGAAAAAAAGAGAGAGAGATACAGAAATACAGTAGCTAACTAGAGTGATTGCCAGCCAGCAGGTTATAAATAGTGCAAGGAGGCCCCATACTCTATATACTGCTTTATAACAGACTGACTGGCTGGCCTAGCCTACCATGTACATTATGTAATCCTTCAATCAGATCAGAAGATGAAAAGTGTTTCTCATCAGCACTGCTTTCAATTATGGACGTGAACTTTGCTGTAGAGGGCAAGGACTATTCGCTGCAGAATGCTATTCACAGGGAATAGGATGTGCTGAGGAATTGAATTGATTTCTGTCTGTAGGGCCGCATTCTTGGAAACCAAAAACACAAACATACAGTATATGTGAGCTAGTTTCTGAATTTCACAGAACCCACCACCTAGAAGTCCAGCGGTGCATTCTGGGAAACATCCTGGCCATCTTTCATAGGTGACTGAACCAGATGACCTCTCAGTAGCATCAATAAAACATCTAAACATCAAGGACACACAGCCCCGCAGACAACTAACATCATCAGAAGTATAGCCCTCTCCTAACACCAGAGACTGGTAAAATATGGCTGTAATACTGGACATACTTCAACTCTAAATCTCCAGCCCCTTTAGACACGACAGGGAGAGGGGGAAAACGGAAGAAGAGAGGAGGTATGTGGGTAAGTGTGGGCACTGGTGGGTATCTATAGCCCTCACAATCTGCCCCAGCAGCGCTGACCTTCAGTGGCTTGCTAAAAACAGCCCTGCCTGTCATCAGTCCGAGCCTGCTGGCTGTCATACCAAAGGCCAGGAGAGGAAAGGTGGCAAGGATGGTAGGTGGTGTGGGGTGATGGGCAGTGCTGAGGGGGTGGGGTAGTGGTGTCTGGAATGCAAGGGCCTGTTATGCCAGGGCTTACATTAAAGACAACATTATCAAGGTACAATCAGGCTCTGGTCTGCTACTGTGATGTAAAGAAGGAGGAGGTGGGGGGTGGGGGGTGGGGGAAGGTTAGGGGTCGGGGTTGCAGCATGGCAAGTAGCCACCAAAGGCTTCCCCTTGTGCAGTATCAATGTATAGAGCTCAGCAATGAGATAGGCCCTGTCATGGGCTTTCATTGCAAGTTGTTACTGTGCACTATTAGTTACAAGAGATTAGATTTACAGTGGTGGGAGCTTCGGTCAATAGGGCGGTAAAGCAATCTGAAGGCAATCTGGGCAGTATGTCAAATAAACTATGTACTCTGTAAAAAGACTGAATATTTCAGAATGCAGCACACACACATTGTCAATATGCTGAGGAGAACAGGTGGACAGTTTATCTGATTCTGCTTAATCTAAGGACCGGTATATAAAGGGGGGAGATGTCTGTCTGTACCAAAAGCACCACAGAGAATACATTGACAAAGAAGACATTTAGGATTACAAATCAAAAATCTGTCGTGTTGATTTGAAGGATCAAACCCTTTTGTGATTGAAGGGGTACTTCAGTTCATCCTCTGTCAAAACAAAATACACCTAAGACAACGTCATCGATCAGCTCTGTGGTTCTATATCCCTTATATATAGGTGACAGACTGCTCTGACACTCAAACTGAGCTACCATCATGAGTTACTGCATCGTCCACATGCACCTTTGAGGATTAGTGTTCATCTGTCAATATCAGTCTGCTAGACCCAATGTGTGAGGGCTGACCACTTAACTACCACCCACGAGAGATGATCGCATCATCCCAAAATGTTACCCGATCTATCCGAGACGGAAAACCTAGCTGCTAGGACTAAGAACGGCCCCGTAAGCAGACACCTGAAATCCAGAAGATTCTCTGGTCTGTACCCAAAGGAGAGCGGACCACGGGAGGCCCCGAAACTGCATCGAAGAATGTCCTAAAAAGATTACTCCAGATCAAATAAGAGCCACTCGTATAACCCTATCTTCTGGGCTTAACGGGGTATAGAGAAGCTCGACAAAGAATTCCTACGAGATTAGATCACTTTACTAAAATAACATGAGATCAAAAGCCCTTGGTGTGTTGCACATGCCCTTACAGGTGACCCAAAACATTGGAGTTCATATTTCCGATGACGTATGGCGGTAAACAGCCAGCTATTCAAAACTGTATAGAAGCATCTGTGTGTAGCATTCTGTGGTCGATCCGTGACATTTCAGCCAGACGTCAGACAGAGCCACATTAGACAGGAATACCAGTCCGGTCTTAAAGGAAATGTCATCGTGCTTTCTAAATACAAGGACTTTATGAAGTAATAAAATGTGGGCTCACTACCATACAGTCAGATGTATCAAGTTGAGTTTAGTGACAGAGATAGCTGCTGTCTTAACTGCTAATTAAAGGCTTCTGCCCATGAATGAGCTGTGTCTTTGAGGCAAATATTTGCAAGTGAATGAATCATTCAAAGAAAGTTAAAAACAAATAACAGTTGTGCAAAGCTACTTTCACACACAAAAAAAGAGGTTCTTTAAAGTTCATCCCCTCTCCTGGCCAATTTTCCTTTTTATACCGACCTTAAAGTAAGGTATTTATAACTAACCATATGTTACTTGCCATTACAGCAGGGTTTCATGCCTTCAATATGCCATCTGCTTCTGTTTTGATTTCTTTAGCCTCGTAAAAATGCATTCACCTCAACTTTAAACCCAAATAATCCACAATTTGATTAACAATCTAGACAAAGCAGACTATGGAAATGTCTCACTTATGCTCTGGGCTAAATCTTGAGTACACTGTACCAGAGAGAACGTCTATATTTTACTTTGTTCATGTAAAGACATTGTCAGGGTATAAGTGCATTTCACAGTGATTGCTTTAAGTCCAGGATGAGTGGTTCCATTTAGTTGCTTTTAACTCGTCCAAGTAGGAACATTCACTGAGCACCAAAAAAAGTGAAATATTATGCTGGCAAAGCAGTTATCCAAATAATGGTGTGGCAATAAATTTATCTAGAACAAATAAAACATAAAGTACCAAAAGAGAGGGAGATTGAGAAAGAACTTGAGGTAGTTGAGGTGGGTCTAAAGCCATACCTTTGCTATCTTAACCCTGATCCCAGTTTAATACACTACAGCATGCAGACAAATGGGAAGAATCTTCTACAGCCAGACTGTCTCCTGAGGTATCAGCATGGAATGTTAGTTCTGCCTTCCCTATGGAAACATACTCAACTCTCCTGACAACATCATAATGATGGCAAATGATCAACAGATGTCACACATCCTACACAAAGCACCCCTTTAAAAGCATTTCAGTCGGTGGTCGTTGGTAAGTGTTATAAGGGCGGCGGTAAAATGTCTTCTCGTAAAACAGTCCTGAGGATTCAGTTCTGTTTGTGCTACCCTGTGTAAGATCTCGGGGATCTCATGTGGCTAACGACCGGGGTTAATTGCTGACATAGAGTACAGTAAGGGACATGTCAGTGTCATTGGAGCCAGTGTGGTTAGACCGGTGTGGACCCGGCCGAGGGTTGCAAGATGCGGCAATGTGAGTGACACAGGCAGCTTGGTGATCTGCACCTTCACAACCTTAACCCCATGCCTTCCCCGACCTTGTTCCCCTTTCCTCTCATACCCACACACACACACACACACACCCTCACACACACACACACACACACACACACACACACACACACACACACACACACTACCCCCCCACTTCTCCTACTGACTATCACACCTGGCATGTTGCCAAAAAAGATACCAAAGACCACAGACCACCCAAACAATCAGCATTGCCTAGTGCAGCAATAGTGTCCTATTATTAGACAGGACAGATACTGCCTATGCTGCAGATCAGAGAGAGAGAGAGAGAGAGAGAGAGAGAGAGAGAGAAGAGAGAGAGAGAGGAAGCTCCTCCCCACCTGTTGGATGGTTGAGTGACTGGGCCTGGTGCTGCTAAGGCTACATGCCCCTAGCCTCAGCCCCCTGTCTCCTAGCTTCAGCCCCCTGTCTCCTAGCCTCAGCCCCCTGTCTCCTAGCCTCAGCCCCCTATCTTCTAGCCCCAGCCCCCTGTCTCCTAGCCTCAGCCCCCTGTCTCCTAGCCTCAGCCCCCTGTCTCCTAGCCTCAGCCCCCTATCTTCTAGCCCCAGCCCCCTGTCTCCTAGCCTCAGCCCCCTGTCTCCTAGCCTCAGCCCCCTGTCTCCTAGCCTCAGCCCCCTGTCTCCTAGCCTCAGCCCCCTGTCTCCTAGCCTCAGCCCCCTGTTTCCTAGCCTCAGCCCCCTGTCTCCTAGCCTCAGCCCCCTGTCTCCTAGCTTCAGCCCCCTGTCTCCTAGCCTCAGCCCCTGTCTCCTAGCTTCAGCCCCCTATCTCCTAACCAGAGCTTTTGAGGTTCTCATGGGAATGGAGCCTTAAGTCTGAGAACATCTCATGAATCTTAATAGACACTGTGTTCACAACGATCACTTATCCAAACCATCCATCTGCTTCAGATGGTTCCTCTGCCTGTTTCATTTCTTGTTAACCTTGCGAGACAGTTGGATTTGCGAGATCACGAGAATCCATCTTGCCAAACACCCAAGTTATCCATTGGTGCCCAAACCACAGTGGTTCGGACCAATCAGCATCTCACGAGGAACCACTGGCAGCTACAGGGGTGGATGAAGATAGCCTGTGATTGACGATGATAGACAGATGATTCATTCAATCACCTGCCAAGTATCTTTTGGAAACTGTCTGCCCTTTACCAAAACGTTGATAAGGATGACTTCCCAGATGGATATGTGTAACACACCATCTGGCGAGTCAGGTTACTTTCTTGTGCCACTGCCCTCGTTCCTCGACCATGGCTATACTGTGGAAATATACCCCTTCACTGGCATGTTTACTAGAGCTTTCTTTCTGTATTACTCGTGCTGAAAATTATAATAGTTTGAAACAAGAAGTAGGAAGTTTGTGTCATCATGCAATGACTGTGAATAGTTTCTCGAGGAACAAAGGAGAGTCAAAATTGTTCTCTGGCCACAAGTAATGTGTGGACGGGTGACAGAATGCCATTGTATCATATCACAATGGACTCACTCCAACTGCCACTGTTTGACATTCATGCTATCTTTTTACACACCTGTCTTTTTTCTTTTTTTCAATTCTGGTTCCTCTAATGTCAGGCAGCCACACAGTGGATGTTCAGAAACATGGTGCATAGACTTCATGGTACATAGTCTCCAATAGACACTATCATGGTAGAATCGATGGCTGCAAACACACCACACCACTCAATCACAGATGTAGGGTATTGTACATTGACATTCGCACACATAAAGATGTGTACATGCTGCCTCCATCCAAACACACGCATGTTACGTATGTAAAGACACACAAGTGTCTGAATGGATGCATGTACGTGTGTATGCCGCAGCATTTGTCGATCCTGAAAGCGAACGTGTCGAATGTTTAATGTGGTAGTGTAGCGATAGTGTCGAATGTCTTTCCATGATGAAGTTAATCCATGATGAATCTAAAAACAATCTGATCATTTTCTATGCACACACCACAGAAGGCTTTCAGGCCCATAGAGAACATTCTGGATCAATTCTGGATCATCTATCCCTGGTTATGTTTACCTTCCATGGCCTAAAATACCAGTAACATTGTCAAATTGACAGTTGACAGCAGAAGACGATCCCTATCTCAAAATACACAAGGACATTCTCTTGTCACCATTCTGCTTTGTGTAACAATAGAATTGCTTTTCCAAAGCATCCTGCCATTTACCTAGACCCCTTGGTCTTTCAAACTCAAATAATATTATTTGGGGCTCACAAGACACATGTACACCTGTGTTGAACAAACAGTAGATTACAGCCCTTGGATTATTCCAGTGTATAGATTAAACCTATCCTCAGATCATTTTGAATGACCACCTGGGTTGTGAGACTGCATCTTCCAACAGAACAAGTATGTACACTCTAAAGAGACCATACCACAACCAACCCTACAAATGGCCTCCCAGATCATTGGACACCACTGAACATCAGCAGACATCCAACCAACCCCACATATCAAGTCCTGCCATAGGACACGCCCCTAAAGTCTCAATGTTCCACACTGTAGAAAACACGCACAACAAGTATAGCAGATTATACAGAATAACGGAATAGAATATATAATAAAGGACTATTTACTGATCATATCACTGCTAAGACACATCATTTATTGGCACAATGACACAAATAGGCTCATCCCATTGGACAGAAATATCACCAACACGTTAACCAAAGACATGATATAGCTTGTATGAGAGTCCATTCTTAGCACAACCTTAGATCATTTGAACATTTGGATAGATGGGTCACTCACCCTAGAGATGGTCAGCGGCATGTTGAAGTCCTTTCCTCCCTGCAACCTAAAGCCCCAAGGCGCAGGCCCGCTCAGTGACACGTTGTAGGTACTCATTCTTCTAAGGTCTTTGTCGTTTGGATTATTGTCAGCTCTTTTTCCAAAGATGAGTCAAAAAATGGGGGTTGGGGGGGTGGGGCAGGAGCTGAATAGCCTCTGAAAGAAGAAAAAAACTTGATGTCACTTGACTGAAAGACTGAAAAGTTTACAATAGTTCCCCAAAGTGCCTGGCACAGGCCCGGAGAGAGGAGAACGCACACACAGCACTTTATCTGAAAGACAGAATAATGAGAAGAGATAATGACAGAAAAACAGTGGAATGAGCGAGAGAGAAAAGAGAGGTCTTGCCTACGCTGATGAGCTGAAGTGACAGCCTAAGAATAGCCACCTTCTCTGCACACTGTGATAGCACTGTGGCATTGTGGGGGGTGGTACCCGTATATGGCATGTAAGGAGACACCCAGAATGCCAGACCTTCCATGATACACAGGGCTAATATAGCCCCTTCCATGGCCGACAGATTTTTCTAGGCACCCCCTCCCCCTCAAACCCCTCTATCTGGGGTCTTCCTCACATCGGTTCTCCCCCAAACACACCTCAAGTTTAGGGGTGGCTTGAGGAAACATCTAGTTAAGGATAAAACATTCAGTTCTGATCCTTGATATGCTGCTGTAATTTTGATAAGCACTGCATTTGTATGTCGCCTATAGTCTGCTAAATAAATAAATGGTCAATGTAAACATGCACAATATAAGACTGTTTTGGATTTTATGTGGGTCCCTAATCCAATCAACTTTCCCATTGACCTTGAATATGGAGAACTATGTGGTATGTGGTACTGGGAAATGTAGTTCTAAGAAGACTTCAGGCCTGGTAACACTCCAGACATAGACAGATAGCAGCTCTCTGGTACTGATACAGTGGGCAACTCCAGTCCTGTCACGACCTGAACTACTGTATTCAGTCACACAGGACATGAGATAGGCTGGTCATTAAGGGCCTGCTCCCTGGCCTAGCCTAATTTGGAAGAGGCCTGTCTCCCAAAATGTAACTAAGTTTAGTCCTCCTTATCAATGGGAAGTATTAGATGAGAGGGTTAATATGTAAAAGAAACAATTGGCTAGCAGGGAGAAAACAACATAAAAAGAAATCCAAGATACATTGTATGACTACAAGTATATTACTATATATTACTTTATGGAAATATAATTGTTGGTGTGTGTGTGTGTGTGTGTGTGAGAGAGACAGAGAGAGAGAGAGAGAGAGAGAGAGAGAGAGAGAGAGAGAGAGAGAGAGAGAGAGAGAGAGTATCCATCACATTCATGCATGATATATTTCCTGGTTGCCCTCAGTGGCAGAGTTAAACCCAGTGTGGTGTATTCTGTGGAGGTGGTTAGGGTGTGTCTCTAATCCCTGTGAATAGACTGACCATGACTCAGTGTGTGATCACAAAGAGGGGTCCGACATTGAGTCTCACTCTGTACGCACGCATTTGACCGCATTGGTATCCAGCCATAACACACACAACTAATCACCTCTTGATATGATGCAGCAATGGCCCCACGTCAAGAATGATCAACGATCAAATAAGAATACCTGGATTTGCTGTTCCACTAGGGCACGACAAGAACAAGTAGCCAATGAGCTAGCTAGGAAACAATCTGACGATACTTGGGCGAAGGCAGGAGACCACTCTATCTACGATATCTCCCATGGTACATTGCAGCACTCAACACATCTACAGCGGGAGCATGGGTATGCCAATCATGCAGCTGTTGGGAACACAGCGAATGTTCCACTGATCCTGGTCTATCCTGTCACCGGCCCACTGCACTACTCAGACGTGTGGCGGCGAGACAGCCTATGAGGTCATCCGGATAATGCGTTATCAGCCAATGGCAGGCGTGTAGGGCTGGAGTTAATTGGTCCTGGTCTGATGTCAACTGAGAGATAGAGATGTGGATGTGGGGGGGGTCATGGGGAAGCATTGGCACTTGATCTATCTGCCTGGTGTCTTCCTGTCCCCTGTGGTGGCCCAGTGTTGGCACAGTGTGAGTCTATTCACACCTCTGGTACATAATAGCCTGTCCCTGCCCTTCCTGGAACCCAGCAGCAGCACACAGTCTGCGCTATTACATTCCAACAACAATCATCAAACCTCGAGATTCTACCTCAGTCATTCTTTTGTCTCCGGGTAGATTGAAATGTCTCACAATTCCAGACTTTGCCCAGATAGACTCTATATTACTTACTAAACAATGTCTGTGTCTGGACAGCTACAGCAGGAACGATTTCCTGATGATTTCCTGCCTGAAAAGGACATACTAGTAATAGCAACTGCATACGTGCAAATGTCCTATATATTCATATGCTGAACTTAAATAATACATGCTCGAGTAGCCTCCCAAGTCAAACTATTAAGATACACACAAATCAGCAGCACAATTCATATAAATGCAATGTAGGTCAGGATAGTATCAGCTTCAATTAATAGTCTACACAATCACACTTCTCACAATTCCGCTTCTAAAAATTGATGACAGCTTCAGGTCTGGTTTCAGCAGCAACAGGTGATCCAGAGTGGGGAAGAATGGAATTGCAGGTGACAACCAAAACAGACGTAATTGCATGTTCAAGTGTTAATGCTTGCAGTCGAAAACCGGAGCTGGCATCCGCTTACAGCAAGCAACTGAGTGGTTATTCAGACAAACATGATCCCATGCAATGCGTTGTTTTGTCCAATGGCGACAAACAAGGATATATTGTTGTTAAGCAACAAGTGTTCTAAAGGCCCTTCAGTTCCTGTCAAGTTAAGCGCTCAAAAGGCGACGGCTTTACGTTACTACCTGCAGTTGTTAAATGCGGTCCTCTTCTTGCAGTCCCCTCTTGAGTTTCGCTACAGTATGACACTCGGGACAACCTTATCCGATCCCCGGGACCCCAGGGCTACGTCAGCTCACGGAAGGGGTGGTGGTTAACGGAGGATTTTCATTAAAGAGGAATTATTAAAGCGACAGTCATCCTTTTTATGTTTACGACCTCGCTCACCATCAAAATAGAAAAGGAAAATTGAAAGTTTAATGAATAGTTCGACACATAATACGTTTCGTAAGAGCTATTGTGTGTCATACATGTCCCACCTTCCCACACCTGCCGCTGTCCACATATTGTCACCAAACTGGGTCGTTTGAAACTTCAACATTTTCGATTTTCAAGGATTTATGGCGTGGGTGCAGCTGTTCAGTGCATGACATAGTCTTGGCACTTACTCATAATTGCGGGATAGATGATTGTCAGCGGGATTGAAAGCCATTAAAAGTGATTTGTCACAAGGAACAATCAGTAGCCCATTTATTTCTGTGCATTCCTTACTCCAAATGAGTTGATACGATGCTGTTGTGTACTAATGCATCCGTACTGACTGAGACACCACCTCAGCCCCAAGACTAGAAGACTCCGACTCTGGTCTGTCAATCACGCTTGGAGCAGTGAAGGATAGGGAGCGCTGAGGGGACTCATCACCAGCGTCACCTACATTCCCCTGCCGTCTCCCGCATGGCTCAGAGCAGTCAACCTCTCACTGCCGGAGGAATCCAACCAGAGGGAAAGAGACAGGAAATATATCCAGGGATTCTTTACCCGAATTCTAACATGCTATAAATAGCTCCATCCCACTGAATTCCTGAGAGAGACAGAAAATAAGGGACTGGGTATGGATGGAGCAGTGGTGTGATGTCATTAATGTATAGGTGTTGCAGATGGGCCAAATGTAGACATCCTTTTTGGAGCTGTACGAAAGGATGTTCAACATTTTCAAAGTTTTGAAATGTTTTTTTGGTTAGGGGGTATTTTTTGTCATACTTAGGTACTTTTCATGTGCTGCTCATGAGCCAAACGTGCTGAAAAAGACCCACACTGGGAGTGTATGGGCGAGTTAGAGTCTGTTAAAGCAGATAACTGACACCGGGGGGGACAGCAATTTGCCGGACAGAAAGATCCATCCATACCTAATATTTATCCATCTCACTGACTCTATTGGGTTTATTGACTCTAATTATTGGCTGAGAAAGGGCAAACCAAAGGTTGTCTCTGCGCTCTACCGATAATCCAACTATAATCATGGACTGCAGACTGCCAAACTTTTCCAGACACCTTGGAAAGTAAATCTATTATTTGAAAAAAAGAAAAAGGAGTCTGTAAAGGTGAGCTTGCCTCCGACGCCAGAAAGCACACAACAACTTGGATTTATACAATCGATCTGTAGAACTGCCTCCATTTTCAGAGAGATGTACTTGTCTTTTCATGTTTCACGTATCTATCCAGAAAGCTGAAACGCCCAGAAGGACAGGTAATCGACAAGTGAAACCTCTCACATGTTCCTGTGTCATGAATGATGACAAGGTGTGAATTATTTATCTGGGTTTCGAAAACAGAGGCACAGAAAGTGAGGATGCAGCAATGTATACTGTACATCATGTTTTAGGCCCTGACAGTGATCGTCTAGTAAATATGCGTGAGAGATGTGCGAATACTGATTGGTGAGATGGTTTCCGTCTCCATTATTGCCACTGAGATTATTGTGAGGACCATCATTTACATGAACTGCTTGTGGTTACACACACATGTTTAGAGTTGAGTGGGTTTGGAACACTAATAGCAATGGAAACTTACATGTACATGTAGTCATTTAGCAGACTCTCTTATCCAGAGGAACTTACAGTAAGTGCATTCCCCCCGACATTCCCCCGAGGCAAGTAGGGTGAAGTGCCTCACCCAAGGACACAACGTCATTCGGCACAGCCAGGAATCGAACCGGTAACCGTCTGATTACCAGCCCGAATCCGTAACCGCTCGGCCACCTGACTTACACTTAGATGTCATAGACTCTCCAAAACATACACGTGGCACATGATGAACTGGACACTTAAAGGTGTAAATGTGCATTCCTGGATATTCCTGCGTTCATTCATCAGTCATCTATGGAGGGAATGTTGTAGATGATGTTGCTCTTTGTGGATAGTTTAAGTCTTTGCTAGGTTCCTGGTTTAGTTGATGTTAGCAAAGACGATAGCCAACTTTTTCAATCATTGAGAAGCAAAATATTATAATTCGACTGAAGTTTTATTTACAATTTGTACCCAGGTCGTTCCCACTCAAATGTTAGTCTCAAATCACCTAGAATGAGATGGGAGAATGGCTTTGCTGCCTATGAGCTACGTAATGTCAGCATGTTCTTATAAATAATTGCATCTGCTGGGTTTTTCAATATACCCTGATTTTGAAGAAATCTCCAAGGCCCCAAAATCTCTCATGCTCTGCAACAGTATCTAAGTGTTTGTTCTCACACAAAGACTATCCAGAACTATCCGTGTGAGGTGTGAAGAACACCCACTGGATCTCAATGTCAAATGGAGGTCATGAACTGTACTGAATGCGTGGTTACATACAGCCCACCCACTCTGTGTCTGGCTGTCTCCACTACCTGGTCCCGCAGGTCACAGCCTGGGTACAGGAGCTGGTGAGGATGGGATGGTTAACATTCCACCAAACCTCAACCCTCTGTCCGGGAGCAGATATAGGGCCTGCATACTTTGAAAGAAAATATCCATGTCTTTTCTGGTGCAGCGTGCAGTGTGCTGTGTCATGTGACTTGGTGTGCTGTGTCGTTGTTCCAGTTTTAGGTTCCATGTATTATGTAACTGGAAATATATGCAGATGTCATTATTTTAAGCGTTGCTCGTGATTTAATGTTTACATTTGTCTTGCTTATTCAGCTCATGTATTGTTATGTTTTAATATCTGTAAATACATTCTTTTAGTTTGTTTTTTTATATTGGTTATGAGTTGAGGTTGGGAATGAGAGAGAAAAAGAGTGCATGACACAGTTGCATCGAAGAACTTTGTTCTTTTTCTCATATGACTGCACATTGTGAGTTTGTAAGCAGTTCATTAGCTCGACTGTGGCCTGTCAGTACCACACAGAAGCCGAGCGTAGAACAGCATGACCCAAGAGACCTCCAAGTCAGGAACACACAAAACCCCCCAGGATACTTTCATGTTGAATTTTGTCCAAAGACCCAATTTATATGAGACAAAATCATAACACAGTATGTACTGAATATTTATTTAAAAATATAAATGAGAACAGCACTGCTTGGACATACGGCAATTTGTAATCTACAATAAATCCTTATTTTATAACATTAATATATAACAGAAAAATAGCCATGTGTGATAGATGCCTCTCAAAGTACAAACAATACTTTCAATAACAATAAATATACATGAACACATATTTGAAACACCTGCATGTATGCATGAAACACCTTTCTACAATGCAACAAATCTTAACGTCAGATGACTCAATGCTGACCACATCGCCCATCTCACTTTCTGGACTTGAATACTGTACTGCTGATTCATCATTAGAGTTGTGGGATCATTTCTGAGGCTGCATCATTGGGATTAAGTAAAGGGTCACAGCCATTAAAGCCAATTCCAGACCTTCATGTCACAGTAGTGCTCCATCAAGAGCAGGGCTGGAGAATCGTCATGACTATATTTACGTTTAGTAATTTAGCAGACGCTCTTATCCAGATGGGAAGAATGCCGCTGTAAGTACAGGGACATTCTCCCCGAGGCAAGAAGGGTGAAGTGCCTTGCCTAGGGACACAACGTCATTTTTCACGACAAGGAATCGAACCGGCAAACTTCTGATTGGTAGCCTGATTCCCTAACCGCTCAGCCTGATAAACAGCATGAAGGTATACGTGGTCATGTCCTACATACATTTACAAGACTGACCATGGGTAGCATGTTAGACGCAAGCAGGGTTGTTATATTTGCAGCGGAACAAGACTTAATTTTACTCAAATTATACTCGTCACAATATGTATTAATAATGATGATTGTGGGATGTACAATATAACTGCACATAATCCCCAAATTAGGCATACATACAATAATGATGTCCATTTCAACCACCTTTGTGAGTATTTTGCATTTCACATTCTAACACTAGTCATATCAGGATATACAATTCACTTAGTAACAACCCCAAGTGGAAATTTACCACGACTTAAAGGCAGTACACACAACTAAACACAAATATACAGAAATTATGTTGAAAAAATATATATATTTCATGTGTAGCGGGGTATGCTCGTTTAAGATTGGAAATACTTAATTTATAATAAAGTATTAAGTTAAGGGGGCACCACCTCAGAATTTGTTTAAAGGGACTGAGGAAACCTTATAGAACCTTGTTTAAAAATAGCCTTCGTAATAATCAGTCTTATCTTAAGTAATGAATTCTATGAAAGTAGAGCAGATAAGATAAAATTAGGGATAACGCGAGTATTATACACACAATGATTTATTTAAGAAAATGTAATTATATAATGAACAAATACCAGAGAAGTTATGGGTTAGTCTGGAGTTTGAATAGTACAGTAGTATATACTATAATAAAAGTGGGATACGCAACGTGTGAAGAGCGTGTGGCTAGGGGGAAGGGAGAGAGAGAGATAGGCCTTGATAGGGCCTATCTCAATGGGAGACAGTCTAGCAGTAACTATATCCTAAAGAGACTTAGGTTAAATCATTTGTAAACTAAATCAAACACAGACAAATGAATCCACAACATGCCAATGACAGTAAGTAAATGACAAGTAAGAAATGTAGCTAGTCGCAGTTACTTTTGTCGTGTGAAGAAGAGGGGTCAAAGCTCTGTTGTCGTCAAACGGTTGATAATATAGAACAAATTGATTTTTCGTCAAAGTTCCTGGTGGTCCAGTGAATTGCTAATTTAGAAGAATAGGTTAGGAGTGACGTGTTCACTTCAGGTTTATTCCTACGAAAAAGCGGGGGTAATTGTTAATCTTCTTTTTTATAATCCACGAAGAAAGGGGGGTACCTTTGTGAAGGTGAATTCGTTCATTGGTCAGTTACTCCAACTGGTCGTCGTCCTGAGATTCACATATAGGTGTGAAATGGTCGGTAACTTTGGTTTCAGTGTTTCAAATGTTCATGCATCGTTTATACTTCAAAATATGTATGATATAATTATTTGGATCTAAAGATTGACTAACGTAACTGTACCTGAAGGGAAGTTATGACCAAACATCAATTGAAACAACATTCTAAATGATGAGAAAAGCACACATTATAACACATCAACTACTGTCATTGAAATAGTGTCCATGAGTCGTGTAGTCCTTGGGGAATATTTATAAATCCAGGAAAAGTTAGTTTTCCTCAAACTCCCTTCTCCATACTGTAGACCATTTTGATCTACCTTCTGATCCCATGTGGGCCAGAAGCTTTGAAGCTTTTCCTGGAAGATAAGAAACGGGGAAAACTCCTTTCCCTTGTCGGGGGTAAGAGAAGGGCGTGTAGTACCGTGTTTGGTCTGCTGTCGCTGCGTTCCAAATGTTTGGTACTTCTTGTTCAAAATAACACTCTCATGTCATCAAGTTAGTTTGATTACATAAGGAGTAAAGGTTTTCAATTGCTTTTTTAATGAGCTTTTCCCACGGTTTCATTTTAGAAATACCTAGAAGGATATTGCATTCGCCTTAAATGAATAGCAATTATGAATTTCCATAAATATTTTGGGAAAAAACACTGTTTTCATATATTGTCATTGTTAATTGAATATGGAAACCCTTCAAGGCCAGGAGAAAGCAGTGAAGGAGACATGATGACATGGAGAATATGAATTTTAGGCAGCTTCAGACAAAGATCATTTCTACTAGGCTTACTGTACTGTACAAGACAAGATGTATTTGAAAAGCATTAACTGCAAACAAATAGAAACATGGACTAGGGAGGGCCACAGTACCTGTGAAATTCAATGTCCAGTACCTGCCATGCTTACTGACTCAATCCTGTATCGTTATAACTCTGACTATGTAACCTCAGTTTACATACCATTACAACATACTACACCATCTGAAAAATAGATATTGAAATCAGACATGAGACCGAGTAAGACATTAGACCAAGTCACCCAACTGAGAATCTGTTACTGAATAATTTACACATTCTAATGGTCAACAACAAATAATAAATGTATTTGTAAAGCACTTTTCATAAAGAATCTCAAAGTGCTAACAACAAACAAAGACCTTCCCCGTCCTCCCCCGATACTCTCTCCCCGTCCCTAACCCTCTCCTTCCCTCTGCCCACCTTTCTTCCTCCCTCTGCCCCTCTCTCTCCCTCTGCCCCTCTCTCTCCCTCCCTCTGCCCACCTCTCTCCCTCCCTCCTCTGCCCCTCTCTCTCCCTCCCTCTGCCCCTCTCTCTCCCTCCCTCTGCCCCTCTCTCTCTCTCTCCCTCCCTCTGCCCACCCTCTCTCCTCCCTCCCTCTGCCCCTCTCTCTCACCCTCCCCCTGCCCACCTCTCTCCCTCCCTCTGCCCCTCTCTCACCCTCCCTCTGCCCACCTCTCTCCCTCCCTCTGCCCCTCTCTTTCCCTCCCTCTGCCCCTCTCTCTCCCTCCCTCTGTCCACCTCTCTCCCTCCCTCTGCCCTTCTCTCTCTCTCCCTCCCTCCCTCTGCCCACCTCTCTCCCTCCCTCTGCCCCTCTCTCTCTCCCTCCCTCTGCCCACCTCTCTCCCTCCCTCTGCCCCTCTCTCTCCCTCCCTCTGCCCACCTCTCTCCCTCCCTCTGCCCATCTCTCTCTCCCTCTCCCTCCCTCTGCCCCCTCTCTCTCTCTCCTCCCTCTGCCCCTCTCTCTCCCTCCCTCTGCCCACCTCTCTCCCTCCCTCTGCCCACCTCTCTCCCTCCCTCTGCCCCTCTCTCTCCCTCCCTCTGCCCCTCTCTCTCCCTCCCTCCCTCTGCCCATATCTCTCTCCCTCCCTCTGCCCATCTCTCCCTCCCTCTGCCCACCTCTCTCCTTCCCTCTGCCCCTCTCTCCTCCCCTCCCTCTGCCCCTCCCTCTCTCTCCCTCCCTCTGCCCACCTCTCTCCTTCCCTCTGCCCCTCTCTCTCCCTCCCTCTGCCCCTCTCTCCTCTCCCTCCCTCTGCCCCTCCCTCTCCCTCCCTCCCTCTGCCCATATCTCTCTCCCTCCCTCTACCCATCTCTCCCTCCCTCTGCCCCTCTCTCCCTCCCTCTCTCCCCCTATACTCCCTACTTGTACATCCCTCTCTCTGTCAGTCAGACACTACAGTCAGAGAGGGGGATTTGAATCAATATCCTGGAGAACCTGACATTTCCCACCCCCCCCCTCCCTGTCCTCTGTGACTCCTGGCCCAGATAGATCAGTACCATATCCCTCTGGTGCTCTCTTGAGTCAAGCCCATGCTGCCACAGACACACACACACACACACACACACACACAGGCAGCACCATTTCTGTCTACCCAACTCATTCAGCTTCCGGAACATCCAAGACAGCAGGAGAGGATTTAGGTTGTGAACAGTGTTTGGAATAGTTTACCGTTGTGTGAGTTTGGCACTTCCTGACTCAAAACCTCAGAAGATAAATGTCAAATAAAATAAAACACAATTTACTTAGCCAGTAATTTTGGCAACTTCCTGTCATCCTTGTTTGATAACTAACTGAATTTAAAAAATACACAGCATTAACATAAAGGTGAACAAGACCCATGGAAAAGTTGAAAACACAACTAGACTTGACTTTATGCTCGTACATATAATACAAATAAATACAGGTGAAGGGAATCAGACGGTTGGAGCAGAAGAATCGATGACGTTGGCAGGTAGTGTCGGACCGTGTTGTACACTCCCCATCGTCTCCATAGTAACATCCCCAACCCCAATGATGCCGTTGAACGCCCGGTTGCGCGAGGAGCGGGAGCTGGCTCGAAGGACGGCTAAGAAGGGGCTGGACTCTGACGTGATGACGATGCTGGGAATCCGACCAATCATTCCTCTCGTCACAGATCCTTCCAAGTCGGCGTTCTGTCAACATTTAAGAGAGAGGACAACATTTTAACATGTACAGTGGACTTTCTGTGTCGATTATCCATGGAGACATGGGGGAACATTGATTATTTCTGGCTAAAAGACGGTCGTATCCTTCAGAGCCTATCAAGAAGATAACATCTCTCAATATTCTGTCTCTTTAGCCCAGAGTCATTCCTGTGTTCCTCATGTCACCTTAATCAGCCAGCATCATTCATACTTTCACATTATCTGAGATTACTTCCAAATGAAATAGCAAGGGGCAATATTCCCCTCGTAGGGAGAGGAAGCTAGACACCCACAATGTTTTCGGGCAGTTAATTATGTCGCTCATTCATAAACCCATTTAATCTGCTGTGACATTTATTGAGATTAAACAACAGTGATTTAATAAGGCCACTTCCTACTTGCTTCTGTAGTTAACAGCTACTGGCGAGTACTATCAGGTTGTGCGCAGGGACAAATTAGCCCGCACCTTTAATCATTTGACTGACTAAAGTTCGGAGGATTGGGCCCCAGCATGCTGGGAGACCAGGAGCCGTATTGGTTCTGGGAACTGTAGTTTCCTGGATTTGATTGAATTGAACATGGAGCCTTGGTCATCTGGGATTGGTTCATTATCATACCTGGAGCCTCCAGTGTTTGCTGGCCCAGCAGATCAATGGGGACACAAACTATGAATTGATTGACTGTTGGGTCTCTTGTCAATACTTACAGCTGGAGTTCCTCGCTCATATTGGCCAACAGCTGCTATGGATATATCTGTGTCATATGAGGTCTGAAGGGGAAAGAGAAACAGTTGAGGTGAGGTAACAAGCGGTTTCGTACCCCAAAAAAGTGGGTTTCGAATGTGTACACATGTCCATTAGTCCAGTGATTTGACTTGAGTCGGTGGAGTGAGCCTGATAAGATAGATGACATCCATTTCAAACACATTCACATGAAACGTGCTCATCAAAGGCAAACCACATGAAATCCCTTTATTGGTGCATGATTTGGTTTGCCCCACGCTGATGAAAGGGGATTAGTGCCAGTGCTGTGGAGTCGCAGGCCATCTATCTCATCATATGTCACTGCGGATCATCTGAACCAGGGTACTTAACATCTCAATCTAGAAACTCACAGGTTTATTTCAACCATTAAATCAGGAGGCAAATGGGATTTTCTCATTCAAGCTGGAAAGCACAAAGAGCAGCCTCACTCCCACTCACTTCCCTAAAAGATTATTCCCAAAAATACACAAAGTCTGGGATTAACATTAGGGCTCAAATGATTAAAATGCGAACGTGCCTCGAACGGCACACAGACAAATTTGCCCCAGACTCATTTTCCCATCTGAATCCCTTCACAACCAAGAATTCACGAGGTCACTTAGGTCACTGAAAGGGAAATCAAAAAAGTGGTGTTTAAGGGGGTTTAGAACGTAGGCCTACTGTCACAGTGTGGGACACACGTCCTAATCCACTGCTAAGCTGCCTAATGGAAGGCAGTGCTGAAACAAGGTCAAGAAACCCTCCTAGTTTTGATCCCACGACACAACAATTCAACTTATCCGCCACCACGGGTTCTAGGATTCACTGCTTCTCTCACCTCTGAAATAACATACACTTGTTGACTTTTTTGGATAAAAGCTCAGCAATACTTCTGTAAGTACAAGAAACCTACTGTAAGCCTTCTCACATCCCAAGTAACTATTACACATTAAGGACATGACATTAATACCATCTGCCTGGTCTAATGCCCTCCCACAGAGCTCACTCAACAGATACTTGTGTCTATCCAAGATGCATGTCAACATCCTGTCTCTGACAAATACAAGATCAGCCCTCGAGCGATGTGATTGGCCGACACAAATCCAGAGGCACATTCCAGGCCAAAAGACTGTTTGTAAGATTTGAGGCAGATTTTGCCCCATGAATCCACCCTGATGGAAGTTGGAGTACTACTTAGTTTCCCCTCTCAGTCTTGATAGAGAATTAAAGCACGTATGAACTCCCGCTGCTGTTTTCAGTAGAGTTGTAGAGCTCAATCTGAGTTATAAAAAGGCAAACTGTTGTTGGTGCTGCATTAGCGGGTGGAATGCAAAAACAAATGTAAGCTCTCAAATGAGTCAGGGGAATTATTTGTACCTATCATTAACTCTCATTGATGTCGATATCACATTATTTGCTAGTGTCTATGGTCACATGTACGCCATTCTCAAGTTTTTTCGATACATACATAAACACAGACACCAACCCACACAAGCAAGCACACAGACACACATGTTCCATACGGAATGGGTCGACACTGCACACTCAAGACATGGCGACATCTTTCAGTGAGGCTGTGATTGTACCTTCTCAAAAATGCCCGAGTCATGGTTCCTGATCTTGGACTTGAAGCTGGAGGAGCCCGAGGGCTTGAAGTCAGGAAGATCAGCCGTGTCCTGGCTGATGTCACAG
Source organism: Mallotus villosus (assembly GCA_903064625.1). Classification (NCBI taxonomy): domain Eukaryota; kingdom Metazoa; phylum Chordata; class Actinopteri; order Osmeriformes; family Salangidae; genus Mallotus; species Mallotus villosus. Next base: position 326,538 of record CAEFZP010001045.1, read on the forward strand.
GACACCTGACGGCTCGCAGGCCTGGAGCCCGAACCTGCCAGCTCAGCCTCAGTGTCTGTCCAGCCCTGCTTAAAGTCCAAACAAAACACTTCAGTATCCTTCACCGTACGTCTCGACGCAAACAGACAGACGTACACACACACACACGCATACACACAGTCTTACCGATTCGCTGTCGGAGACAGAGAGACGCGACTTGACTGTGCTGGTGCGTCTGAAGTTGTGGCTGATGTCCGAGGACTGGCTGGTGACTGTGGAGCGCCGTGTGGACATGAAGCTGCTGCTGAAGGAGCGAAGCTCTCGGGGACGCACACACAACAGGGTCCCCAGGCACGGGATGTACTTGGCCAGGGCTAATCTGGGAACAGAGATGGTGAAGGGACGACACTGAGATGTAGGTCCAAAGGAAGGTCCTAGAAGGAAGGTTCGGGTAATCGGTGCAGCTAATTACTTACCAAAAGCTTGGTAAATATAAGTCTTTACAAAGGGAGGAACGACATGTCTGTCCTATTATCTATCCTTATATGGTGACATGCATTTACCGAGTCTCTTTATTGTCTAGTAGATACCATATAAAGCAATTATTTCCACCTTATTCAAAGCTTGGGCCATTTACGTAAATACCATCTCGCTATACCAGTTGTTGCTATGGTGCTATTTTGGCTATTTTTGTCCTAGGATTAGTATGGGTCTGTTCAAATGTGCAGTACCAGGAATCGCCCTCAAAGGTACAATAGCAGGTAAAACCCTGGTTCTTGGTTCATGAGGAAAAATTACAGTCAATTGAGCTTATCACACTCCCAAATGGTATTGTTTTGAAGGAAATCGCTGGCTCTGGACATGCCACTATGAATCAGACCACAGCCAATGAGCAACCCGTAAGCTGTGAACTCCCTCAAAAGCACTTAGCGCTGTTCACAGCACTTCAGATGTCCCACATATTAAACATAAAACATCATGTCCAGCTGATTGGACATTCAGGTTAATTGATGGTCCACGGAATTCAGGCCGAGCACGAGCTAGCTTAGCTTGACGGGAGAGTGTCTCTCTCAGATTTGATCGATCCCGATGCGGTGGACGGTCCACTGGGCCGCTGCGTATTAGTCAAATGAAATCCCCCCTGGTGGGTAGGTGAACTCACAATGAGGTTACAGCATGTTGAATAAGCAGATGTTTATCTGACCCATATTCTCTTCTGAGGCTGACTTTTAACCGCCGAGGTGCCACAATGAAAATGACGATTACTTCCGCTCCCGTATTATAATGGTGCCCGAAATAGGCAAGGGAAGAGGCTTAAGAGGCACGTCAACAGGTCAGAGTTTCCATGGCGCCCGACAGAACTGGCTTACCTGTACTTGGGGTGGGTGATGGCGTAGATGATGGGGTTGTGAATGGCTGAAGCCTTGGCAATCACAGCAGGAACTGAGTTCATGTAGGGAGTCAGAATGTCTGCATACCTGCATGAGAGATAGACCCCCCCCCAGGAGAGACACTGTAAATGGTAAACAGATGACGGATATACCAGGTTGCCATGGTTGCGTGTGACAGACAGAGGCGTACGGGGCGTCTCCAGGGGGGGCTCACCCTGCGAAGGCCGTCAGGGCCACCACGGAGTAGGGGGACCAGGAGATGACGTAGAGGAGGATGACGATGAGAGCGATCTTCGCCATCTTCCACTCGTTCTTCAGACGGTGGAAGCTCTTGATGGAGTCTCTGCTGCTGCCGTTGGACCCTCCCACTTTGCAGACGGCCCTGCGGAGCGGAACGCAAACGATACAATGTACACGGGACCGCATGACTCGCTCCCTCACGCCCTCCCTCCCATGCATACCGTACATCCCGATCCCATACCCTACCCTCTCTACCCTATGCTATATCTGATATAGATATCATCTCGCTCTCTCTCTACTCTATATGATCTATCGCTCTCTCAGATCTCTCTCGATCTCTCTCTCTCTCGCTCTATCTAGCTCTCTCTCCTCTCGCTCTATCTCTCATCTCTCTCTCTCATCTCTCTATCTCCTCTCTACTCTCTCTCCTCTCTCACTCTCTCCCTCTCTCGCTCTCATCTCTCGCTCTCTCTCTCTCTCCCTCATCTCTCTCTCTCCCTCTCTCTCTCCCTCTCTCTCACTTACATGTTGGTGTGGCGTATGGCCTTGAAGATGAAGGCGTAGCAGTACATGATGATGATGAGGGGGATGAAGAAGACGAAGATGAACAGCAGCATGGTGTAGGCGCGCACGGAGGGGGTGAAGGTCACGTAGTCCCACGTGCAGGAGGTCAACAGGCCTTCGGGGACGTAAGCACCTGTGGGGGGGTGGGGGGGGGGAGGGGGGGGGAGGGGGGGAGGGCAAAGGAGAAGTGTTGAAAAAGACAATTCGCGGAACACACGCAATGAAAGTGGGGGCAGAGCCAAAGGTAGACGTGCAGCCTCTTTTCACTGCGCTGACAACTTCAAGATGTCCCTGGAGTGTCATTCGTTGACACAGAACTGTCAGTCACATTGTCCAAAGACTTTGACATTTCATCAGGGACACACAGATTGCATTTGCGACACACTCCACTCCAAAAACCCACCAATCACTTGTTACAATGAATGCCCTGCAATGAGAGTGCGTGACCTCACATTTTTGCGGTCACATCTTTCATGTTTTCTGATGTGTTTGTTTCTCTGACGGGGAGGGCTGACGTGGTAATCAACGGCGCCGAGGCGGGCAAAAGCGTCAGATTCGTTTAAGGAGTCCTTCATGTGATTTGATGGGACTGGAGTGGCTGGGAAACGGCGTCTAAAGAGATGCGAACGCACGCAGTCCCCTGACGCAGGCTCCTCCAGGCAGACAACCAGCCCATCAACTCCCCTCTCCCTCCACCCCTCTCCACCCTCCACCCTCTCCAACCTCCCTCCCTCTCACTCTGTTGGGTGTTTCAAGTTAGGCCTGGCAGCTGCAGGGGTTGTGAGAAGCAAATAATTGCCCATCTTCCCCCCATAGCTTTTCATTCAACATTCTACCCAGTCAGACGTCTTTGAGCCAGCTCAGTTATCTCTGATCCCGCAGCCAAAGCCTTATCCTCGGCCTGGCTACTGCACAGCTCTGGATGGCACATCTAAGAAGGCCTCACCCAGCCAGACAAGATGTTTGAGATTTTCACTCACATCCCACAGCATCTGCCTCTGTCTACAGCACACACACACACACACACACACAATCAGACTGAGTCATGCCAACATGGCTTCTGAATAGCTTATCCCAAACCTATAGTGCAAGGCCAAAGCAATGTATTCACTGTGTCTCATTGTGTGTGTGTGTGTGTGTGTGGTGTGGTGCATGTGTGAGTTTAAGTCTGTGTAGAGATAGAGCAGAGAGAGAGAGAGAGTGTATGTGTGTGTGTGTGTGTGTGTGTGTGTGTGTGTGTGTGTGTGTGTGTGTGTGTGTGTGAGTGAGTGTGTGAGTCTGTCTGTGTCTGTGGGCGTGGGTGGACTCACTCCAGCCAAAGAAGGGAGGCAGGCTCCAGCCCAGGGAGTAAAGCCACGCCCCCACCAGGATGAGGAGCGCTCGTTTACGGGACATGACACCAATGGAGGCCAGCGGGCGCGTGATGACGAAGTAGCGGTCCACAGCGATCACAGTTAGAGTGATCATGGAACAGATCCCAAACAGAGCCCCACAGAACGCGTAGAGCTCACAACCTAGGAGGGAGAGAGGGTATGGGAGGGGAGGGGGAGAGGGGTGAGAGGGTGAGAGGGAGGGGAGAGGGTGAGAGGGTGAGAGGGTGAGAGGGAGAGAGGGAGAGAGGGTATGGGAGGGTGAGAGGGTGAGAGGGTGAGAGGGTGAGAGGGTGAGAGGGTGAGAGGGTGAGAGGGTGGAGAGGGGTGAGAGGGTGAGAGGGTTGAGAGGGTGAGAGGGAGGGAGGGTGAGAGGGAGGGGAGGGAGGGAGGGTGAGGGAGGGAGGGAGGGTGAGAGGGAGGGAGGGAGGGAGGGGAGAGGGAGGGAGGGTGAGAGGGGGAGGGTGAGAGGGTGAGAGGGAGAGAGGGTGAGAGGGTGAGAGGGAGGGAGGGTGAGAGGGAGGGAGGGTGAGAGGGAGGGAGGGTGAGAGGGAGGGAGGGTGAGAGGGAGAGAGTGAGGGTGGGAGGGAGGGAGGGTGAGGAGAGAGAAAGAAAGAGGGAGGGAGAGAGTGTGTACACTTAGTAAGAGTATAGACAGACAGGCAGATATACAATACATGGACAAAGAGGCAGGATGATTATCTGACACCCTGCCAAAACAACAATTATCAGATGGGTTCCCAAACCCAGATGATAGTAAGAACGTGCTTTTATCCTGTTACAGTCCCACTCTCGTCACATTAAATGGAAAAGTGAACAGCAAAAAGAAAGTGGTGGTGGTTAGAAAGTGGGAAAGCGAGAGAGCTGCTGATTGTGTCTTCATTAAATGTCTTGTCTTCAGGCTTGTCTTTGAAACTGGTGCCCAGTAACCAGGTCCATCAGAAGGACAGCCTGCAACACTGAGAAGCACCAGAAAGAAGGGGGGCTTCCTGTAAGTGTGAGTTTCACATGTTCACACATTCACACCTAAAACACACACGCACGCACACACACACCTAAAGTACAATTCCAGTACAATTCCCCCAGAGGCACGTATTCCTGGATGCATGAAGAACATCCAGACACACACACACACACACACCCACACACACACACACACACACACACACACACACACACACACACACACACACACACACACACACACACAAAACTCCCCATGGTGGTCCAGGCTGAGGGCACAGTTTGTCCTCGACCCATGATCACCCCACACCTCCATGTTCATACATATCTTCATAAATACGGTTCTTCCCAGGGTCAGTCCATGCTCAGTGGCCCACGATGACCCCTTTCGTTTTTTTAAAAACTAAAAACGAATGGTTCATGTGGAGAGTTAGGGTTTGTGAAAAGCCTAAAAAGAAAGTCATTTGAATGACCGCCACCAGTAATTCAGCATTTTAACTACTTTAATTATATTTATGTACAAACAAGATATTTCCTCATGTACATTATGTTTGAGTGGACCAACTTAGCAGTATTGTTACAAGTGTCATTCAGTAGATGAATGGAATAACCTTGTTTGTGCATCGGTAGTTAGGGTCATGGTGGTCATTTTAATTTCCTTTCTTTTAAGCCTTCAGAGTCTGATGGAAACACAATCCTCCCGTGCCCTAGTGCAGGACAGGCAATATGACATCTTTATTATTATTAACTCAAAATAAAAAAACGGATTGAAAGTGTTATATAGTGCAATTATATATTTGTCAGGCTTGAGGTGTGCATTAGTGCTGCCAAATGCTACTAAACAGGAAATCCACTTGAAGACATCTAATTCTACTCAGTCTATTAGATGTAATTATCTACATGGGTCAGTAGATTTGTGTGTGCTATTGATCTTAATGATAATTGTAAATGTCAACATTTTGAAGGTCATTCGTTACTTAGGAACAAATTGATATTGAGCTATCTCAAAAACATTCAATATGTTCATTATTTGCAGTTATCTCCAAAGCAGAGCAATACTATTACTAATACTTTTTTATTGCGTTTGCAGATTGAGTTCTATAGTTGAAGTTCATCTGTTCTTTCTAAGCTGTTGTTCAGATGATATGCATGTGATGTATGAGGGTCAGCTTCCAAAACATTCGTTGACTGTAATTTGTTGTTTTCAGATAGAGGGATATTTTCTTCCAATCCCAGAGTAAACAAGTGTTATGAATTTAAGGAGAGAGCTGAAATGGCTTAGCCAGTAGTTTGTTCACTTCTTTCCTATTCTAGGAAAGAAATCTGTGATTTTTCACGTCATTACTATTTGTATTAACCCTGAATTGAACAATATTTCAAAGAAATCTGTGGAATCAAATGTAGAGAGGAGGAATAATCAAATGTTGTGGAGCTTTGTATGCTAGGTATCTTTAGATATGCAGTCTGTTAGTGGAGCTGTGTATGCTAGGTATCTTTAGATATGCAGTATGTCAACAACAACAAATCTGAATCAACACCATTTCTGAAATGCCAAGTACAAAGACTTATTTAACAATGATATGAGTTGCTGAATAACTGTACACAAGTACAGTAGGTATACATTTTCTGTCTAAAGACACACACTTTTGTTGATTCTAAGATGTAATGAGGGTCACTCTGTACTGGCTCCCTAGGCAACATTCACTGGAATGCCTTTTACTTTTAATAAAAAAGAACACATTTCATCCTCTCAAATTCCCTCACCAACACCCATTTTCACAGTGTATGCCTTTCCTTTACACAAAATCTCCTCAACATTGGAAACATCCTTCAAGGAAAGCAATCAAGGAAGCAATCCAGGAAGTATCAACTAAATGCCGTTTTTGGAATTTGTATAATGACCTCGCTATTGTGCTGATGTCATTGTGTTTTGAATGTGGTTGACCCAGTGAGTCACTGCTTACCCTTTTCTCCAAAGATCCATCTTTTGTGCATGCTTGTGGTGAAGAATATGGGTGCCTGGGTGACACACATCAGCAGGTCCGTGATGGCCAGGTTAATTATGAACATGTTTGCTGGAGTCCTCAGAGATCTGCTCCTGTACGCACACAAACACACACACACGTACACGCAAGGGAACAGGTGAAAGTTTACAATCATGTGCTCTTTGTTCTGTCATTGCATGGTTTCTGTTCATTCAGATACAATCGGTTTATGGTTTAATTTGTTATTCTTCTGGTTTTCCTTGAATAGAAATGGAAACATATATATTACAGAGTGTATGTGTGTCTTTACATTAGCGGGTGTTTGTCTTTATGTTAAATGAATCATTCGTTTTCAAAATGTAGTGGTAGAAAAACTCTGGTAACACAAAGAGCCCCTTCAACAAACAGAACCAATTGACCTCAAGCCTAGTATTTGATGTGGGTTTTAAAAGTATCTGCCAGCAAAATATACTTTGATCTTATATAGATGCACATCAAGCCTCTCTGATAAGCAATCATAGATGAAGGGGTTCGACATCTACAGTGAAAATACGAAGCAGTTCACCCTGAAAAGTACTGCCCCAATGGCAAGACAGGCAAAATAGACCATGTATTTACAGTATATCAGTACCAGATGACATTTCTGTACGCTTACTCCCACAGATACCATGTCTGATATCAGCTTGCCCTTCAACCATCAGTACGGATGGATCCAAACTGTTCCAGGGACCAAGGGCAACGTACCTGCTGAAAGCATAGATGACCAGGAAGTTTCCAACCATTCCTGTGATGCCAATGACCAGAATGACCACCCCTATAGTGTAGTGAGCATGATCAGGCACATCCACCGTTGGGAAAGCGTGGCGTGTCTCCTGTACCTTGGCCACCTACAGGTGAAACGAGAGTACTGCATGTAAACATGGTTTAGTTAACACACAGCAGTTGATCTGATTGTTATGATCTAGCTTCCATGCCATTGCCACTTAAAAGTATTTCACATACACATCAGGTAAAGTGCAATTCAAGACATGGAAACACATGAATAACACCTGGAAATTATGTAAATCCACTTAAATCGCTACTGCAGTATAAACAGATACCTGATGCATTTTGACCTTCATTCATTCATTGTACACACGATGCAATAATTTATTTACAAATGTTATTAATTCAATATATTAATATAAATTCATAATAATGATTACATAAAGTACATTAATTGTACACCTCAACTGTAGTTATGCATGCTAGAGCAAAATGAGCTCTAATTATACAGTGTGTTATTCTATTCTATAGTTCTACAAAGGAGTGGGAGGAAAATTCAAGGGAGCAAACTGTTCACAGGTAAGTCCATAGACTGTTAAACATGTCTCCATGAAAGAATGCAAAACAGTGCTCTAAATTCAGGCTCATTTAAGATTTGAAAGACACAATAATTTGAAGCACTGTTTTGTTCAATATCGACCCACACAATTTGTTGAATACACCACCCACTATCATACTATAATATTACATTGTTCCCATTCTATGTCTCTCCACCCTCTCCCCTCACTTCTATGAATGTAATTAAGTGTTAACAAATCCTTATTTCACTTCCTCCTTCTTGCTCCCTGTATCTCCCAGCAGCACACGACAAACACGAAAAGGCAGCAAGCCCACTTGCTTTTCCAAACCCATTTTTCCAAACCCATTTATTAAATTGTTCCCATTCTATGTCTCTCCACCCTCTCCCCTCACTTTTATGAATGTAATTAAGTGTTGCTTTTCCAAACCCATTTGATTGTCACTCAAATCTACACAGGAAACATGGTCTGAATGTGGACAAGCAGCCGAGGGGGCAGTAGGCTACTCGTTCAACAGACACGCTGACTGATGGAGCCCTCTGAGCAGTGAAGACTAGACTCCCAGTCCAGACTGCTCGCATTAACATTTGCATGTGCTAATTACAACTTTGGCCAAAGGGGGAATGGAGGAAGTAAGAAAATGTTCATAGTTGGCACGCTATCGCTTCAGCACACATCATCTTCATTTTTCATTGAGTTCTACCAGTTCATCTGCCAGTTTAAGGGTTCGGTTTAGATACAACGATGTATTCAAAATGCATTGGAACTGCACATTGATATCATAGAATGAGACATGCGTGGACTCTGATTGGATGAAACGTCTTCGTTATGACTCGTAGAGAAGAAGACAGCAACATAAAAAGCATTGCGACATGATGTTTTGCAGCTGGGTTTATTGTGTAAGGAATGGTGAATCATAATGTTGTTTTGTTCTATATTTGGCTTCTCACAATTCAACAGCGATAGCCAGGATGCATATCCAACATTGTCAACAGAGAGAAAGCATTTCCTTCTAGATCCTGGTCCATCATTGTGTTGTGTCTGGGCACTATCATCAAGAGGATGCTGATGTCATAGGCCTTGACCCGTGCGGCTGTCAATGTGCAATAGTATGGGTACTTAGGAAAGGGATTTATGAGTGGATGAATTCAATGGAGTAGGTGGACATGAGAGACTAATCACATGAACAACTCATATGTTACATACAGGTACACTAAACACACACACGCCGTTTTTTTCCAATGTTCAGAAACACATCCAGATTCGAAAACCTTGGACTCCATTTCTGAATGTATAAAGCCTTAGCTTTTCAATGGTATATTGCTTTTCAATTCAATAGGCTTTAGTCATGGCAGAAGTACAATACTGTATGACGACCCCATGCTCTATCAATCCATCTTCACCAAAACAACTGCTTCTCAATCTTTCCTGTCTGTACTTCTATCAATCAGAAAGCAGCCTTTCTGTCTCCTCACTCTGCTTCCTGCAGGTCTTTCAACTCCCACGAGGCAACACAATTCCTGTGTCTCACTCACTCACTCATAAATAGTCTTATTGAGACATATTCAAGGCCCTGAGAAAAATCTTGTTTTCCATTTTGGACTGAAGGAAATCAGAGAGATCCGAGATGTTCAATTTAGCGGTGCACTTTCACTCTCACAAAATATGTGGGAGTAATGTATAAGAATAATTGATTCTTTAATGTCTCAAATGGGAAGTAGCTGTTACGGTCATTTATACTGTGTCGTGTTCCCAGACTACCTCGAATCAACTCAGGAACAGGGCCTACACGTCATTGTGCATTGCAGCCGTCTCCACTGTTATCTAGTTGAGGTCTTATTTGGGATAATCTGCAGGATGGTTTTAATGAAGAGAACATTTGGTTGGTTGAGTACAGTAGCTGTGGGGGCGGGACATCCTGCTCGAGCGCTTCATAGACGCCGCAGGAGGTCAACAATCCGAAGGAATCATCTCCGCGACAACAAAGCCGCGATGGAATAAATAAAACGGGAGCAAAATATCGTATCTGTCATCTCACGTCCTAGTCAATTCACCCACGGTGTGAGCTCCGCTTGGTAGCCTCGTCTCGCTCTGCCCTGCCGCACGCAATAATGATCCTTTAGTCAGGGAGTCTAGAACTGTCCGTGAGCACAGGTTTGAGTGTTAATGTGATTATATCATGATTACATGTAATGAATGAAGATGGGGGGAGGATGGGGGAATGCAGGGATGTGGTGATTGAAGAGAGGGGATTTGTTTTTGGTGCAGAGTCTGTAGTGCTTCTGCTGATGCCGTGGTCATGGTGGCATTTGAAGGCCATGACACAATCTGTATACGGCAGCTGGATATGATAAGGCCAAAATGCTCCTTTGAACTATCCACATACATGTCATCTTCCAATTAAAATCCTTTTTCCGGATCTTCACTGACCAAAACTACAGACAAAATTAGAAAAAGGAGGGTAAGTGAAAATTGGGAAAGTGGACAATAATGATGATAATAACAACAATTATATTTGTAATGCAATTTATATTTAGCTAAAATCTTTAAAGTGCTACAGGTTAAAAACAAGAAAGGGCGCAAAAAATCACGATGCCAACAATGACTTCTAAGGAGTTTGCAAATGACATTGAAACTGACTAAACAAATACGTTGAAAGGCCAAGGAAAGAACGACCTCCATTTAGACCTGCACACAAAGAGAGCGAGGAATGCTTGGGCTTATGTGAGATGAACACAGAGCCTCTGACGTGTCACCCAGGTGTCTGACAGCCGTTAAGAGGCTGTTTGAACTGGATTTAGGTTAAAACACTTTGCCAGTTCACACATCAAACAGTTCAAAGGTGCCTGTATTAGACAAACTGAGCGGAATCACCCCAACAAAAAAAATGTTGGCTATCCACATATGCCAGGAAATCATTTAGGAGTGATTAGAGTCCAGTTACTGGAGGGAAATGAACGAGTCAATTGCCAAAGCCAAGATGGAAGTCTCTAGATTTCAGCAAAAAATGTAAATATTTTCATTTCATTATTTAACTTGGTCCTCATAGATTACCATACTATACCTCCCTTGAAGTAGTGAATTTCTATGTAACAGTAGAGTAAACATTTTGGATGATACCATGTCTGGCAACCACAGTCATTCATGATGTATTTTGAGTAGGAAGAATCTGCGATAGATGATATTTTTGTTTAAACTCGGGTATAAATAATGATGTCAGTGGATGACGTTCTCATTCAACAAGAAGGTATTAGGGCCACTGAGGAGTTTAAGTCAATCTGGACTCTGCTTGATATCAAAGAAGATTTGGAAACCAAGAGAAGCTGAACATAAAAGGCAACATCTTAAAAGCTGTGAACCTTCATTGAACAAATAAGTGGTGATAAATCAAGCATGCAAAAAGGACTTGAAAGGGTAGCAGTTTGCCATTTTCCTTATGTTTTAATTCCATGATCTGTAATGCTCCAGATCTAATCCATCCTGCCTCATACTTTCCACGGCTACTGTACACCAGAAGGAAGGTTTTCAAAGATGAAATTCTGACACTGGTATTAATTAATTAGTTGAAAAAACAGCCCTGATACTGTTCCACTGAGATCTTAAAGGCCCTTTAACACAGCATGTTCAACTACAACCCCGTTTGACATCCAGATTTCAATGTGTTGTTTAAGCAGATAATCCTCAAAAACTGTAGCACGAAAAGACTATAAGGAGAATGTATGGACGTTGGTAGACACAACCCTCATTATATTCCACAGAACTTAGGTAGTTGCTTAGCTGCTGATCGGGTTGGGTCTTTAGCCAATTACCCTCAATGAGTGGGTTTTTCTATAGGAACATTAGGGTTCTGAGAGAATCTCCCTTAGTCTCTCCATGCAAGAACTCTGTCTGGTAACAGGTACATGGTGATCTCTCCTCTCATTAAGAGAACCAGAAGCATGTATTGCTTCCCTCGCGACAATAGGCTCCACTCTTAGTGTGCGTGGGAAAAGTTGATGGATATACTGTAGTGTGACAAAAGGAATCATAGACAGACCGATGGAAAGAGCGTCTGCTAAATAACTAAATGTAATGTAAATGTAGTAGAAGTTTTTAGACTTGTGGTCTTCACTGAGATGATTTAATGTAATCACTCAAGAACATATGGTACATTTGTACCAGCTCTATTCGTGGTCACAAAATCAAACACAATTCCAATAAACTGAAGCCACAAACAAGCCACACATTCACATCAGTCGCTCTGGTGTTTGCAATGTGTTGTCGTTTACCACCACGACTCCCGTGGAGATCGTCCCTTAAACAAGGAGACAGGACCTCTCTTATCAACTTCACAGGCGGTTTTTGGGGACAGACGAGTCCACATGGCACGTCGAGGTACTGAGGTGGCATCCGACTGCTGCCATCAAACTCTGCATTCGTGTACGTGTGGCCCTGCCTGTCAGTCTGCTGTCTGCCTTAAGCCCCTGGAGCCTGTCTCTGACTTGACATAGTGACTCTGGCCCTCAGTAAGAAGAGATAAAAGTGCCTCGGCTAGGGGCCCGGGCTCAGTGCCCACAGAGAAGGCTTCGGGCCGTAATCTGAAACAGTCGTTGGGAAGCCTCACATGCTATTACCAGCAGTGTTTGTTCCCTTGAAAAGGATCAAATAAACAGAGGGAATCTGTCGGCAGATACCACCGTCTCATATTCAATCGGAATGTTACCCTCGAAGGTAAATCTCTCGCCAATGAGATGGGCGGAAAAGATTAACGGCGTATCCCATGAAGCGACTCAAATATTTCCTACACGTTCAAGATAGGATTTTTACTCAAATGAGTTTAGACGGTGCTGAGAAAGGAGGGTAAACTGTATTATACATATACACGTATGTACAATGCATCGTAGTATGCTAATAATACTCTGAGTTGAAAGTAGGGAGGATGAATGATGAATGAAAAGGAATAGATCCTCCTCTTCCCCCACCCACTGTGACTAGGATTGATGAGTGGATGACCTGCGCCCAGGAAAGCCCTGCCACTGAACAAACAGATGAAGATAAAGATGCAACCATCTCACGTGCACGTTTCCACACACACACACACACACACACAGACACACACATACACACAGACACACACATACACACACACAGACACACACACAGACACGCACACACACACATACACACACAGACACGCAAACACACAAACAGAGTGATCCATGAGTGATTCATGGCAGTACAAATAATCGTATAATTCATTGTAGTGGTGGAGCAGCATCCTATTACTCAAACTATGTGGCTAGATCTTCATCTATCTGGCTCTATCTCCCGTTAGGTCTCTACGGTCACAATACACAATACAGGGATTTAACCCTGTCAGAAGCCAGCCAGGCTATCAATTTAGTATCCAGGAGCAAAACCGTCAAATGCTTCATGTATACACTTTAGACTTAATGTATAAACTTTACAGTGAACTCCTTAGACACGCCTCCATTTGACGTTAGCATCTTATCTCTTCTTTTCCATCGTCCGGCTTCTTTCTGAATACCTTTAAGCTCTTCTCCTTCTCCCACTTTGACTCTTCCTCCCTCCCTCTTCCTCCCTCCCTCCTCCCTCCCTCCTCCGTTCTCCCCTGTTTCTCTCTCTCTCTCTCTGGGATGCCGGAGCTTTCAGGTGCTGTTGTCATGCGAGCGGCTGGCTGCAGACCAGTGAAGGGGAATAGGAGGAGCCGACCAGGGGGACTCTCGTCCATCAGCGGCGTGTAAACACAGCCTCCCCTCCCTCCCACCATCCATCTCTGTCTCTCACTATCTCTCGCGTTCTCTCTCTCCCTCTCTCTCACTATCTCTCTCTCTCTTTCTCACCCATCTCTCGCTCTCTCGCCCTCTCTCTCTCTGTTCTCTCTCTCACTATCTCTCTCTCTCCCCCTCTCTCTCTCACTCTCTCCCCCCTTCTCTCTCTCTCTTTCTCACTATCTCGCTCGCTCTCTCGCATCCGCTCGTCTCTCTCTTCTCTCTCTCTCTCGTCTCTCTCTCACTCCCTCTCTCTTCTCTCTCTCTCACTATCTCTCTCTCTCTCACTACTCTCGTCTCTCTCCCTCTCTCTCTCTCTCTCTTTCTCACTATCTCTCGCTCTCTCGCTCTCTCTCGCCCTCTCTCTCTCTCTTTCTCTCTCTCACTATCTCTCTCTCTCTCTCTCTCTCTCCTGTCATCTGTTGATCCCTCCACCAGTTATTGTTGCTCAACATTGGCTGGGCTTCACTAGTGTTTCTGGCTCTCCAACTGGGAACCTTACGATTATTTTAGTAGGGGATTTACTGTAAGAGAAGTCAATAAATTAAGCAACGTTTATGCCAATTCAAATCTTTTCGAATGAAAAGCTTTGCATGAACTGCACAGCGATGGATTCTGGGTTTTACTTTATTTAATTACATTAGAGATTAGTGTGAAATGATGACTTGCATGTGGATGGATCAGAGTGTGAATGGTTATGTTCATGTTCAGAGTAAATAGTGTGCTTTCACCCACAGCAATTTGTCATCAGGCAAGCAGCCAAAATCTCTTGTTTCATGTCAGAATACATCAGGAACTAATTAACATATCACTTGACTTAGTTTGACCCATTTTTTTTTAACCTTTATTATCCTCTGTAGTCACTTGTGTGATAGTATGTACAGTACAAAAAATGCAGAGGGGTTTATTCCTAATTGATGTACTTTCCTCAATGCCACCCTTCACACCTCAGCAGGCTTCCTGCTTTACATCACCGAGTAGAACTACTGTTCCCATGAGGCATTGTACCACCTGCTGTGCCAGCTGTGTCACCCCATTGCCATCGTGACCCAAGGTGATGACTAAGAGGATTGTCTAACGGGCATCTCAGAGTTCGGGCAGTTTGATTGCTAAATGCACATTTAATCTCTGAAGAACTGTTTCTTTTTTCTTTTATTTCTTCTTCAAAGAATCAACCACCACAGGGAACGTGTTGATGCAATTCACTTTCCTGTCCCTTTTAATGAATGAGATGTTTCAGCGGATCCTTCATCTCAGCGTAGGACTGAGGTGAGCCGTGTTATTTCGACAAGCTTGCAGAAGCTGAGGAGCCACTGACTGGACGCTTGACATGTCGCATCCTAGAGGGCGGATGGCAAGTGTTTGCCGTCTATTAATACGCATTTTCATATTTGCTTTTTGCACACATCCTGGTGCCCCCCCGGGGCACCACGTTTTGCAAGAGGAACACAAGATGTCGACGGGTTATTTTTATAACGAGGACATCAAATCACAGAGACATGTCGCTTTCTCTGGCTGTTCGGCTACATCAGTTAAACTGTCTCGTCATGCAAAAACCCGGTTGCAAATTGCTGCATGCACGAATTGCTGTTTATGCTGGGAGGAATATCTCTATCTCTCCCTCTCTCTCGTCACTCTCTCTCTCTCCCTCTCTCTCTCTCTCCCGTCTCTCACCCCTCTCTCTCTCTCCATATCTCTCTCTCCTCTCTCTCCTCTCTCTCTCCTCTCTCTCTCTCTCTCTCTCTCTCTCTCCTCCCTCTCTCTCTCTCTCTTCCTCTCTATCTCAGGGAGGCGAGCAGGAGCCGTTTGCGTGCATGCTGCCAATCAACCCCGAATCCAGCAGAAATTAATGAGCGTCCTCGATATTAAAATGTTAGCATGAAAATATAACATTTACGACAAACAGACTAACAAGCTGTGTTATAGAAGTGTGTCTCTTTCAAGGTGGTTTTATCTGGAATCATTGATGACTAAAAAGGAATGTGCACAGTATCTTTCAGATAGGCTGAGGGACAACACAGGCAAATGTCATATGAGAATGTACAGAAAGCCATCTTGATATTTCATCAAAGCTGCCAGGTGATATTTACTGACTGAAGGGGCTTGACACCTCATTCTTTCAGAGGTAAGAACTCAGCTTTGGTATTTAGACTGATGAACACAATCCCTATGTAGCATTAGAGGAACAGTTGAGGAAAGTCCCAATGACATTTAAAAAAATATAAAGTAAACATTGAAACGAAGCAGAGAGAGACAGAGAGAGAGAGACGAGAGAGAGAAGAGAGGAGAGAGAGAGAGAGGAGGAGAGAGAGAGAGAGACGAGAGAGAGAGAGAGAGACCCGAGGCCACAAAATACATTTCCCACCAAATAACTTCAAATCAAATCGTGTTACAGAGAAGATAATAGTCTCGAGGCGAGAGAGCACAGCAAATAAACAGTCAATAAAAGCAATAACTGCAGCATTGCATTGGATGAACCAAAGCAAATGCTGGTGCCAAGGTGTGTTTCAGAATTAAGGGATGATTATGCTACCGGATAATGTAACTAATCAATACTGGTTTTCAAAACTAACCATCTATGTGTCATGCCATCCATAGCTACTATATGTGCAACGGTTGCAGTATTTCGGCAGGTCTATGAAACATCTGGAATTCAGAGCTGACCTCTGAGTTTCAAAAGGACAGCTGTCAAGAGGGACATTTACTGAAAGTACAGCGTGTACTAAGAAAAATACACTAGTAAATGTCTACAGTTATTTTGGTGAAATATGTTGTGTAACAAACTCCTTTGGACACCCAAGGCTGAAGTATTAACTGCCATTCATAGATACTAGCTTCATCACCAGTAAAAATAGGGATACCTGCTACTGTTAGAAAGGGGCAAATAAGCACTATACATAATAATAGAAACTTCACAAGGTTATCCTTTATGGCTGCTACTTCATCAGTAGCATTCATCAAATGGGATGATTCAAAATGATCCCTTTTTTGACAGAGATGTATTACTCTGTTTCCTGTCCAGGGACTACAGATGAAAATTTGCTTATAGCTAACTCTGGCACTGCTTATGTGCTGTGCATTGTCCCTGTTAAATAAACAAATAAATAAATAAATAAAAATAAATAAAATACCCTTACACGCTCACCCGTAGAGGTGGTAATCACCATGGGAAGACAGGAGAGCATCACGAAACAGAATCGGAAGGGAACTACTTACCGAGGTGGTGGCGGGTGGAAGGTCCACCAGACGGTAGGCATTAACCACCGATTCATTCCAGGAAGAAAGTGTCTCCACGATGCGAGTACAGTTGGGGTCCTGGTACGGACACGATATGCCCTTTCTCACGGAACGTATTGCCCCGCTCATCGCTCCTCACTCGCCCTCCCGGACACTCCGGCCACCCGCGATCTGAAGGTGGGCAAAGCGGGAGATGGGAAAGGGGAGATGCTCCAGAAACAGCGAAATGAAACCAGTTCAGATTCGATAATTTCCTAGTTGCCCATGGGCACTCTGTTATGGAAACTTATCGATTCTCGATATTAATTGTATTGGAGAACTAGATCTTCCAACAATTTGGTTCGCAGAAACCCAGCGCGACAACCACAGTTCTGATTGAAGAGAGTAAAGGGAAAGGCTAACGCTTACTGATGCGCTAAACAATTGTTGAACATGGACATATTTATAAGTGAGAGGACTGCACATGCTCCATCTCCACTCTGCCCCCTCCTCTCCGAGATAAGCAGTAATTGTCGGCACACTTTCCCGTACTATTTAGGTCAATTGATTAATATTCTCAGTATCAAATTGTGTTCTTATGTTGATGAATTCAGACGTTTTTTATTCAACTTAGATTGTCTTTCATTAAAAGTCTGAACGGAGAGATAGAAACTATGAATGAAAGCTATTACTTATTCACCTGTTTTCCCTGTTCTTAAAGTGACTCCTGAACTGAATTGTAAGAATAGATTTAACATATTTTTTTTTGAGGTGTCGGATAGAAATAGAGCACACCATTGCAGTTCAGCACACCTAGAACTGCAATGGTGTATTGACATTTTACCAGGACAAATGAGACAGGTCAGGATTGCAAAGCTTTGCTTGGTGCTCGTATTGGGTATTTGACCTGATGAAAGTGCAGCACACTGTGGAGGATGTACGGAGTCCCGTGTGTTCACACCTGGATGCTTCGCCCGTGCAAATGACCTCTCGGAGGATCCCAACAGGGCTCCAGGACTCGTGTAAACAACTTGGGATGATTTCCAACCCCCCGGAGTGATGCCAAAGCTCCCAGGGAGCAGAGGGAGATGGAGAGTGAGGGAGACAGGGTGCTGTTCTCTTCTCGGTGGGCTACTGTGTTCACCTTCAGGGCAGAGTAGCCTGGCCCCAGCTCCCATACAGTGTTTGCCTTAGGTGGACACTAGGTAGTACAAGGTGTATACTCACACACACACACGTCAAAAGCCCTTACCTTAAACATAACTTTCTATGTTATATATGTCTTTGCTCTACGTTATTGTGACAAAGAAGCCTATCTGACTGTGACCCTGCAGGAATACGGATACAGACTAGTTGAACCTGTAACATAACCTGTTAAGAATGTCTGTAAATATACCATATATTGATCTACAAGAACACAGCAAGGAGATCCTGATGAAACAGCTTCAGTCTTGCTCTGAAATTGCTCGCTGATCTGTCCTGTCTGAATGCTTTGTGTGTGTGTGTGTGTGTGTATGTGTGGGAGAGAGAGAGAGAGAGAGAGAGAGAGAGAGAGAGAGAGAGAGACGAGAAGAGAGAGAGAGAGAGAGAGATTTTGACAGTTGGACGTATAATGTTCTGCATCTCTATGGGGTTTTTATCACAAACTAATCTCCTTTCACTGCATATTGACACTAATTAATCAACAACAGAAAGACATGATCCTGCCCTGTATATCTGTCAGTGTTCATTATAGGGAGGTAGGTTATAGGACTGAGCCCTGTCACTATCAGACCACACACACGCACACACACATCACACACACACATCACACACACAGCACACCACACACACACACACACACACACACACACACACACAGCACACACTCACACACAGCGACCCACACACACACACACACACACACACACACAGACTGAACCCTGTCACCTATCAGACCCCCCCCCCACACACACACACACACACACACAGACTGAGCCCTTCACCTATCAGACCCACACACACACACACAACACACACACACACACACACACACACAGACTGAGCCCTGTCACCTATCAGACCCCACACACACACACACACACAGACACACACACACACACCACACACAGACTGAGCCCTGTCACCTATCAGACCCCCCCCACACACACCACACACACACACACACACACGCACCGACATGCTGAACGTCCTGAAATGACATCACGTCCAGCGCCACACCCGGCCAGACACACCCCGAGCTTTGTCGCCGATGTTCCCGTCAACTTTCAATTAAGTGATAAACACGCCAGACGAGAAAGCCCACCGCTGATGATGAGTTTCATTCACCTTTGATGTGGATTCCTTCCGCTCAGTCCGCCCGGGGGTTTCAAACAGAACGTCCCGACTGTGCCGCACGGTGTAGGACGAGCGGCTTCGCTAGGCAGGCCATTAGTATCAGAGCCGGCGCGTGTCCTATCGCATCAAAGGCTACACAGGCAGTGCTGCCTGTAGGAGTCCTGCCCGCCTCCTATTCTCACAGCTGGATGATGAGTTCTCCTCATTCAGTCACATGCCAGGTTTCCGGGGCACTCGGGCGAGGGTCATGACTGGCTCTCTCGTACTGGTCACCACCCACTATGTGTGTGTGTCTGTCTGGGTGTAGGGGCTGTCAATCATCCCCCCCCCACCCTTCCAGCCTCACTCTCCCTCCTTGAGATAAAGCCCTTCCACCCCAGCGGAGCAGGACTTCAGCATGACTGGCACCTGATGTGAGCAGCACCAGGGAGGCTGACTGACCCACCTGCCCCCGACCTGTTGGAACACCCCCCCTGGACAGGCCTCCCTTTGAGAGCAGGGGCTCCATGCCCTATGGTCTAGTTTCGACATGATTTTTACCCATAAATAATTACTTTATTTGGACAGAGAAACGAGGGAGGACGTCTGGAGGGCAGGATGGGAACAGTTGAGGAAGTACGGGAGGACAGGAGCGAGATCGTCTCGTCATCGCAGGATGACCTCGTAAAAGCAGCAATTCTTTCGAAGAAAAGAAAAGCATTATATCATATATAAGGTTGTTCATTGATGCTACCAACGCTGTAGCCCAATGAGTATTTATGTTTTACGTTCGAATGTCATTTTAAGGACTTAAAATGTAAACTTTGTCTTACACAATGTCATTATTATGACACGTGACCCATTCCTACAAGCTTAATCAGGTACCTAGGTTGGTCAACATACCAATATATAGTTGGATTTTTCTGTGGACAAAAGCTTAGGCGAGACAACAATATTTGATTGGTTTTCAAAGACGAACACACAGACAAGCCTAGCTTTTAGAACCAATCAGATGTATTCTACTACCAGTGGAAGTGAGTCATAACTGAAGATAAGGGTCTTCCTGGTCAGGCTTGTACATCACATCCCACAGATACTTGCTTGGATTGACATCTGTGGAATCTAGAGGCCAAATTAACACCTTGAACCCATTGTCGTGTTCCTCGGACCAGTCCTGAACCATTTTTGCTTTGTGTCAGGGTGCATTATCCTGCTGAAAGATGCCACAGCCATCAGGGACTACCGTTTCCATGAAAGGGAGAACATGGTCTGGGACAACACCTAGGTCAGTGGGACGCGTCAAGGGAACGTCCTAAATGGCAGGAACCAAGGTCTCCCAGCTGAACAATGCCCAAAGCATCACACTGCCTTCACCTTCCCAAAGTGCATCCTGGTTCTTTGTGTTCCCAAGGTAACCGACGCTCACACACCCTGGCCATACCATTGGTATAAAAGAAAACGTAAAAGAAAAGGACCACTTACGATAGGTACTGACCACTGCAGACCATAAACACCCACAAGAGCTGCCGTTTTGGAGATGCTCCGACCCAGTTGTCGAGCCATCACAATTTGGTCCTTGTCAAAGTGTTCACTTGCCTAATATATCCAACCCACTGACAGGTGCTATGATAACGAGATAATCAATGTTATTCACCTCACCTGTCAGTCGTCCTGATGATATGGCTGATTGGCGTACACCCTTACTTAATCAGGCACAGTTATTCTTTTCGTTCCTAAAAGAGGAAAGGCAGCAAATAACATGAACTAAATGCGCTGCATCAAATAAGCCTCAAATGACATGAGCTGGAAAACCTTTTAATTAACCATTTCAAATACACTCGATTTTCATTCTGGAAGTTATTCACTGACTTCAAAAAAAAATACCCAATGCAGTCGAAAGACCCAAGCAGTCATCTCTGTACTTGGCAATGAATAAAGAGAATAGATATGATATGATATATCTTACAGCATCTTTCATTAGAGGACGGGGGGGGGGAATGAATTATATAGCAGTTTTCATACAGTACAGCCCCATCTGTCCATGAGAGGGATGTATATAGGATGAACGGAGCAGTGGAACGGAGCAGTGGAACAGAGGTGATCTTATGGATTCCATATTAATCCTCCTCTAATCCACCTCCAACAGTCCCATCTGAACCCAACAGGAACAGGGCTGAGTTTGTTTAGCTCAAACGTTCTCTTGCACACTCTCTTTCTGACACACACACACACACACACACACACACACACAAGGGCGGCGCTAGAGTCTCTAGGGCCCCCTGGCTAATTTGTACTCCGGGCCCCAAGCCCCCAATTATCTGCTGGGCTCCTGATGTCTGATCAGGGCCCATACAATGGTCCTTATCCCCCCCCCCGTTACAGCGCCCCGGCACACACACACAAACACACAGTCACACACACACAGTCACAATGTGCCTCAGCTGTAGAAAGGAGAGGCGGACCTGAGGCAGGGGTGTTTCTCTACTGTCACATTGAGCAGTCAGCTTTGTCAGACACACGTCACCACACTGAGCACACACCTATACACCCCCCCTCACCTTCACTCCAGACCTCCACACCTATACAGCCCCCTCACCTTCACTCCAGACCTCCACACCTATACAGCCCCCTCTCACCTTCACTCCAGACCTCCACACCTATACAGCCCCCCTCACCTTCACTCCAGACCTCCACACCTATACAGCCCCCCTCACCTTCACTCCAGACCTCCACACCTATACAGCCCCCCTCACCTTCACTCCAGACCTCCACACCTATACACCCCCCCTCACCTTCACTCCAGACCTCCACACCTATACACCCCCCTTCACCTTCACTCCAGACCTCCACACCTATACAGCCCCCCTCACCTTCACTCCAGACCTCAACAACACGTGTGTGACACCTTATAGAATGATCATTCTTAGACTGTGAAGTGTTCAAACAATTCTATCCCATTTCAAGTGAGGTTTGACATTTTGGAAATAAAGAAACAGAGAATTTGGTGTAAAATACAAGGTCTGTTTTCATGCTATGCATTCATTCCATTCAGTGTGAGAGAATGTATCTTTAATCTCAGTGGGGCTAAGAAAAACCATTTCACTTGCTGCTTTTCATGTCTGGTTTGGAATAGAATGACAAAGTCCATAATCTGTGGTACAAAAAAGTGACACCTGTATGGTTACTGCATGGCTGTGAGACTTTGTTTCAAATGAGCAGTGAACTGGTTCACCTCACGGTCCCACACAGCTACCGCTGGCACGAGGTGACAGCTCCCGTGGCTTCTCCTGTGACGATAATCCAGTTCGTTGTCAATAGCAGTGTCAAAACAGCTTGGCAAAGGAAGTGTCATCACAAAGTACATTACGTAACATAACATAAACCCAGCTCTGACAAAATACAGAGCAGCGCTGCTATCTTTTTTGTTATTTTTCTTGTACAAAAAAGACATTCTGACAGTAAATAAACAAGAATAACAAACTAAACAGATCTTACACAAGACCGAGAATTATCCGTGGGTATACTGAAGGACCTTGGGGAGATATCAGAGCAGAGAATAGCTTCTGTTATCACACAATGATCCTGAGGCAGCAGCCTTGCGTACTTGGACACGGTCCCCAGTGCTGCCTGTCTATTCACGCTGCCACAAATTGGAGCGACTACAGAAGAAGACTGGATGACCGTGAACAGACCAAGGTTTAGAAACAGGATCTGAAGAGCCTGAACTGCTGAGGAATTGTTCATGTAGGCTGGACACTAAATCAGAACGCACGTGTCAGACTGACAATATGCCCTTTGCCAGATTTACAATTCATCCACCTATTATGTGCAGGCTGGCTTTGGCAATCAAATATAATTCTGGGCAATTATAGGTGTTTGAGTTGATTAAAACGCTCCAAACTTGTATCCTTTACCGATGTCTGAAGACCACTAAAGCGAGCAGCTTCTGATAACCACAAATAAAAAGAAACGTTTTTTTTTGTGCTGAAAAGTAGGAATGTCATACCAGAATCTCTGAGTCAATCCCTTCTGACCGAGCTCAAGTGAGATTTCTTCTAGGCCCTTTCGTTTAGATTGCAGCGTCTCCAGGTGGACGCCGTGGAACACTGCAGGCCCCTGGATCTGTCCCTCACGTCCGAGAAGACACGAGCGCCGCGTCAACGTCCCTCCAGGCAGCGAGTCCATCATCGAATCTTCATTCATACTACGGAGGAGGGGGGGCTGCTTTGCTGGTCACGTCATCCGCAAACAGGCTGTCAGGATGGGCCTCAAGTTAAGCGGAAAGGGGTGAGAAGCATTTAGCATGCAGCGCTAATGCTCTGTGGTACGCGTGGTAAGCACAGAGACGTGATTCGATTATGAAAGCTCAATGGAGCGCCCAAGGCATTACTTCTGACCCTCGGTGAGACTTATGTATTATGGAGACTCTTGGGTCGCAATACCCAGCGACACCCTCTCGGAGATTCTCCCACCCCCCCATCCCCCCCCCCATCCCTCCTCCACCGCCTGTTTACCATAATGTCATGCCGATGGTTTATGTAACTACTTGAGTAGGACCTGGTGAAATGTCACATGAATGTTAGTTGGAGGCAGAAATGTTGAAAATCTTGTCTTCCGGAGCTTGTTAGAGGAATTTTAACCTTTCGGAAGGCATCACCTTGACCTTCAGAGGCCTTCATTGGGACCTTATACTGTCTGTCACCAAAACTGGGAGCTGAGAGGGTACTACCAGTCCCAGCTCAGTCTTTACACTTCCATACTACTATAGGTTTATATCCCCCCTCCCCCCAATATTAGATATATGCAATAATGAGAATAATTTTGGAATTGACCTCAGACATTACAGTACCAAAACAACAGCATATTTTCATATTCTGCTCTTGTTTTGAGCACTTTATAACAACTTTATTGCAAAAATACATGGTCCATCTGCTAGCACAGCATTTACAAACAACAGAAAAAGTCCATTCAGCTTTCTTTTACCGTGAAAACCAATTTCCTCGTATTGGAGAGCTTCAATGCTACAATAATCTGTACAATCATTTACACTGTCCAAATGTCGCAGTAGTGCTATTTGAAGGATTGTGGACATTGTATGCATTCTTCTGTTCTACTGGTAAACCACTAGGGGGCAGTGTTGCATGTTTGTTGTATACAGACTACAGTAGGCTGTACTTTTCATATTAATGTCTTACTAAGGTGGCACTCTTTGGTAAAGTACTTGTATGACAATCCTTTTAGATTTCAGTTTTATAATCTATATATTTTAGCATAGAGGAGCAACACTTATACCAGGTGAATTGCACAGTAGTTGTGTATCAGTTAAATACTATATGGTTTTTATGCAGTTGTTGTATCTTAAGAACAAACTTTCCTTTTTCCAATTCATTCTCATATTCCTTCAGTTATGTCTACAGTGTAGAAAAATACGTCCAAATATCCCCCAAACTAAATCAGAAATATTTTAAACAAAACATTACGTTTTTTCCTTTATTCCAGGTTGTAATGAATTTAAATGTTTTATGTAAGGCTGGAACACATTTTTGTTTCCAAATACAAAATAAACTTCACTGTAATTTGAAATCCAATATTTGATGGTTATTTACAACCATTATATTGTCCAAAACTGAGGCACAGCTGCACACTGTCATCCCAAACCAAATAACAGAATATCACAAATGTACCTATTATCTATCTTCTTTGTAAATAGACCAGAAATAATCAAATAGAGCTCAAAGACCAAGCTTACAAAATGATGAGTTAAATCCCAATGCATTGAAAGCTTGGCATGTGCTTGTGTAAAATATTCTAAACTTATGCACTAGTTTCTACACTTATAGAAATGCCCACTCTATGGAATGTCCATTGACATCACTTCCTGTCCGTGTGTAAACCTCTGATGTAACTTCCTGGACAGGATGACTATCCTCTGAACTTGTGTTTATCTTCTAAGTACAAAAATAGGCTAGCATTGAGCCTCCCTCAAAACAATGGGAGAAATGTCAATAGACTCACAACTGCAAAAGATCAAACTATGTTGAACACTTAGGAAGTGCACTAAACGTGTTTGACACAGCTTAGTAAATTCACTGCACTAAGAAAAAAAGACAGATCACTTGTATATATATTTCTCTTAATATTGTACACCAAGTCAAGCGATTCCCTTTTAATGTATATTTCCATAGACGACCATGCTTCACCAGTTGCAAGGCTGCCATAAAGCATAGAGAAAGTTCTAGAGTATTTTAGCACAGGGCTCTCTAAATGAGAGATACATAGATCCGTACTACAAGACAGCAGTTAGTTACCAAATAATGCTAACTAGCTAGTTCATAGAAATGATCAAAGTACAGCAGGTCTATTGCAGATTATATGTACAGGTCAAGCAGGGTCAATTGGTTAGATAATTTAAGGACTACTTACCCTAGAAAATAAATACAGTAACTAAAGAAACCTTAGTTCCATGTGGGACCCCAAAGAGGTGCTTCTCTTCCTCCATAGTGTACAGAGGGAGGCTGTAACATTACAAAACAACCATCTCTGCCTTGTAACGATTTGAAAGTATTCACGATTTTCTGTGAGTTTTTCCTCTCTCTTTTTAAAACTCTTTAGTCCTGATCCAAAACGCTGCCTCCACCCTTCAGTCTCATCTGAGCCGTGTGCAACCGGAGGACTGGAAACTGCTCCTATCAGCTCTGACGCTATGACAGGTGTTGAAGTCATGAAGACATTCATTCAAATCAGAGGCTCGTGACGACTGAGATTGCGTGCTGGTCTTTTGAGAGCTCTCTCTTCTGTGTGTGTGTGTGTGTGTTTTCACCTCAGGCCTTTGTGCAGACCCAGCGAACTGTGGTGGAGGTGAGGGGGTGTTTCGGGAGGGAGGGGTAGGGGGAGGGGAGACAGCGTGTTGACCAGGCCCTGGCTGGATCAGCTGACGGGGCGGTAGCGTGCCATGTAGGCCCCGCAGGCCTGGCAGTAGTGGCGCGACGGCTCGCTGGGCAGCTGATGGCACAGGGAGCAGAGCTGGGCGCCGCCGTAGAGGACGCGCTGCTGCGCTCTGACGGGCGGGCATTCCGACCTCTGGGCGGGCTGCCGGAAGGGGTGGGCCTCCCGGACAGACGGGGGCGCTGCCGCCCTGTAGGCGGGGGTCCTCCAGTCGCCCTCGGGGGGCACGTCCAGGCGGAGGGGCTGGGCCGGGGTCTCCCGGCGGGGATGGTGGGACGGGGGGGGCTGGTGGTGGTGGTGGTGGTTGGGGGCGGGCATGGTGCCGTTGGGCCTGCCCGGCTGCCTGTACAACCCGTTGGCGGTGCCAGGCTTGGAGGCGGAGCGGCGAGGGTGAGCTAGGGTGGTGTAGCCAGGGTCGGGCCGGCTCCAGAGGCCGCCGGAGGGGCCAACAGGGCCGGGGACAGGGCCCTCCCTGGGCCGGGGGAGGGAGGAGGAGGACGAGGAGGGGGGCCGTCCTGCGAGGTGCCCGGGGCAGAGTGCCGTAGCTCAGCGCAACACTGTGGTAGTTGTTTTCACGGGAGAGAGCTTCACCCCGGTCAAACATAGCCAGAAACTGCTGGGCCTTCTGGGGATCTCCTGCAGAGGGGGAGAGAGGGAGGGGCATTAGGACCCAGCGGGGCGGGTCACGGCTGAGATGGAACATGTTGAACAGGGCGTCAAGTCCGGGAGTGACCGTTCTCCATGATGTTGCTACGACGTTACCTTAGCAACATAGGTTACCTTCGTCCAAGGTTTGTTCCCTATTTAGTTTAGCGCTATATGAATCCCCATGGGGTCAGGTAAAATAACACCTTAAGTATACAATTATTTACTGCTGATGTGCCCTGAACCCCACATACAGAGTTGATGAGAGCAATGAGAGAGAGACAGAGAGAGAGAGAGAGAGAGAGACAGAGAGAGAGAGAGGGACAGAGAGCGTATGGCTCTCAACCGCCCATGCTCCCTGTGGCTTACCAGGAAACCAACCAGAAGCCTTCAGATTACTGTGGGTGGTGGTGGAGGAGGGAGATGGAGGAAGGGGGGGGGTGGAGGGCGATGGTTACCTGAGCGTCCCCAAGAGGACGGCCCTGCGCTGGGGGGCCGCGATGCCTGCTGAAGGGGGTGCTGTGATGATGGTGGTGGTGGTGCTGAGGCTAGGGCGGGGGGGACGTAGTGATGTTGGTGGTGGTTGTGGGGGAAGGGGTGGGAATGGGGGGAGGTGGGGGGAGGAGGGTAGCGAGCGGTGGAGGAGGAGGAGGAGGAGGAGGGGAGGTGCAGGGAGGAGGTGCTGGGGTGCCGGGCGGAAGAGGAGGAGGAGGCGCTGACTCGGGGATCCGCATGCTTGGGTGTCCTGGTTACAGGGGGCTCCTTGGTGTGAGAAAGAGAGAGAGAGAGAGAGAGAGAGAGAGAGAGAGAGTGTGGTGCACCGCAGGGTGAGAGAACCAAGCGAGTCAGGGAGGAGGAGGAGGGGGGAGGAAGAGGAGGAGGGGGAGGAAGAGGAGGGGAGAGAGATGAGTTAAAACACAGGTGGACAAGGGACGGCCGACTTCCGACAAGTCTGCGACAGCCACTCCACGACAAGGGGAACATAAAGATGAACAAAATAATGCACTCAGGACGAATGTACCTCACCGTCTCCCCCCCCCCTGCCCCCCCGTACGATGCAACTGGGCCCTGCGATGCCCTTCGCTCCTCAGCCGGAAAATTCGAGCCGAACGCGAGGTTAAAGGCTTAATGGAGGAACTAAATCATTGATAAAACATTTATAGATTCGCCTCGGGCCCTTTCCCTGCTGAGCGAACGTGCGGAGCGCCGCGCGGCGGGACAGTTGCACCGAGCGACCACCAGATGGCGGTGTGGCGCTGTGGATGAGGCCGGTCGGTCGGGTGAAAGGATGGCGGGAGGGAGGGGGAGGGGGGGGTTGATGTATTGATGTGCTTGAGGAAGGGAAACACATACAGGCAGGCAGGCAGGCAGGCGCTGAGCCCCGCTGACAGCTGTGGCCTTTCCCAGTCGGGACGGTCAGCTTCGTCACTCTTTGTTTCCCGAGCGCCTGTGCACGTTAACGAAGCTCTTGCGTGTGTGTTTGTGTGCGTGCGCTGAATGGGTGTTTTTTCTTCTTCTGTGTTTTCTAAACAGGATGTAGTAGTCTGACGTGGAGTAAAAGCATGTGTGTGTGTGAGTGTGTGCGCGTGTGTGACACTCACGAAGCTGCGTGACATGGCGAGGTGCTCAGACCGCCCCACCGATGACGGTGCCACTCAGGCTGCGGGCGATGCGACGCAGGTTCTCCGCGCTGTAGCTCTCGTCGTCCGCCACGGAGCGCTCGCTGGGGCCTGCGGACGCCGGCTGCGGACGGGGTGCACGGGGTTAACACAGTCACACACACACACCACACAGCAACACACACAGCCCACACACACCTACACACAGCTACACACACACCTCACACAGCTACACACACAGCCACACACACACAGCCACACGCCCACACAGCACACACACACAGCCACACACACACCTACACACACACACACACCTAGACAGCACACTCACATACACACACACACAGTCACACACACAGCCCACACACACACAGCCACACACAACACACAGTCACACACACAACACACACACAGTCACACACACCTAACACGCCCACACCTACACACAGCCACACACACACACACACGGCCACACACACAGCCACACACACCTACCACGCTAAACACACACACACCTAGACACAGCCACACTCACATACAACACAGTCACACACACCACAGCCCACACAGCCCACACACCTACACACAGCCACACACACACTCATGATGAAAAGTGGCGGGGTGAGACCCACTCCAGCACACAGGCTGACCTTGGGGTGTTGCGCGGGGCCGCTGGCGTAGCTTGGCGTTCTGTAGGCGTATCTCTCCAGCTCGGCTGTGGGGGTCTTGGAGCGGCCCAGGAGCGGCCAGGCCAGAGAGGATCTTCCTGGCAGCTACACACACACACACACACACACACATCTCTGTAAGAGCTACCGAAAAGTCCCAACACACAACAGACATAGATGACCCTGTTTTCCAAGACCGAGATCCCTGGTGAACACAGGCCAAGCTGGGTTAGGGTTGGGGGGGGGACCTACGTGTTTTGCTGCCAAGCTGGGGGCTGACTCCTCGCGAAGCCCGCGGCATGCTGGGAGCCTGCAAGCTGGCCTGGTACAGAGAATCCAGCTCCGACAGCTCCTCGTTGGGCGATCCGCCCCCCACGCAGCCAGTGGCAGGCTGGGAGTTGTAGTACCGGGTCACGTTCTCTGCCCAGCGCTCCACGGGTATGGGTGCTCCTTGACTGTAGTCGTGCAGGGAAGGGGAGGGGGTTCGTAGCGGCGGGCTGGGGGGAGGCAGGGCGCCGTGGAGGGGGGGGTCCGGGGGGGGGAAGAGGGGTGAGTCGCTGGGCCTATCCAGGCTCCAGCATGACCAGTTGCGGACGGGGGCGGGAGGGGGCATGCCCGGCCTGGAGGCGGAGCTAGAGGCAGGGAGGGTGTGGTTCTGAGGTGGGGGCGGGGGGTGGGCGGAGCCCAGGGAGGACTGCCGGAAGTAGGACACCTGCTTGTTCGGAACCCCACTCTCGTCTTGGCGCCGCCCGAGAGGGGAGGAGGAGCCAGAGGGGGGGCGCGGGGCGGGGGGCGTCTGGGACGGCGGCGGGGGGGGGCTGTGCCAGTGGGTGGGAGAGGGGGCCCTCTGGTGGTCGGGTGGATGGTGGGGCGCTTGGCCCTCGTGGGGGCCGTGTTCCCAGGCGTCCACAGGCAGGCTGGGGAGGGACGCGTGGCTGACGTTGTGGAGGGGAGTCCCTCTGGAGCAGGCGCTCTGGGACCAGGGCTCCCTCCCCTCAGAACCGTACCCGCCCGGCCACTCCCTGACGCCCTCTGTGGGAGACCCCGTAGGACGAGGGCTGGCGGGGGCGGCGGCGGCGGCGGCGTGGCTCTGGGCGTCTGGGAGCGAGTACGCGCTTGGGGGGAGGGGCTTGACATGGAGAGGTGAAGGCGGGCCTTGGGCTGCATCCTGGTTGGCTGGCGGTTCCTCCTTTGTGTCCGTCAACAGTATTTTGACCGAGACAGGCTGTTTACTAGAGTGGAGGAGAGAGACACCGAGTTACACGCTGACTCACACGCCAGCACACGCTGTTTACATCTGAAATGGGTGCGCGTGCGTGTACGTGTGCGTGTGTACGTGCGTGTAAGAGTGACTGTGTGCGCGCGAGGGTGTGCTTTATCAGTCCTCTGACACAGATGGGTGTGTCATTCTGGCACGCCCCTCGTGTGAGCGGACCTTGGGAGACCCGCTCACCCACCGCCCACTGACTTCCACCAAGCCCCCCCCACCCTGAAGACAGACAGCTGACACCCACTTGTGCTCCCCTGGTCTAACACAGCAGCACCGCTAAGCTGTGGGGCTCCCCGCAGCACCTCGGACCACAAACACACTTCCTGTTAACGCTCTTCAATAGGAGAGGCGCTCTCGCACGCCCCCAAAAACCTGCTGAAGCCAAGCGGCCGGGCCCTGAGCGCGAGGAGGACGTCATCCATCCTGGTGTTTTGTCTGACAAACGCTACAGCGTGTGCTCGACGCGCTCTGCGGGGATTCGACTGAATGCGGGGGCACAGGAGCTCCATAGTGAGCGGTACCGTCTTCTCATCCAGGCCAGAGAGGGGAGGGCGGGAGGGGAGGGCGGGGCTGGTATGCCTGTGCAGGTATACCTGGGTGTTCCCTGGACCCTGTGCAGTAGGGAGAGAGGGGCGGTATCCTGGGTGTTCCCTGGGGACAGGGGGGTGGGGGCAGTAGGGAGAGAGAGGGGAGGTATACCTGGGTGTTCCCTGGGGACAGGGGGGGGCAGTAGGGAGAGAGAGGGGAGGTATACCTGGGTGTTCCCTGGACCCGCAGTAGGGAGAGAGAGGGGAGGTAACCTGGGTGTTCCCTGGGGACAGGGGGGGGGGCAGTAGGGAGAGAGAGGGGAGGTATACCTGGGTGTTCCCTGGACCCTGGGGGGGGGCAGTAGGGAGAGAGAGGGGAGGTATACCTGGGTGTTCCCTGGACCCTGGGGGGGGCAGTAGGGAGAGAGAGGGGAGGTATACCTGGGTGTTCCCTGGACCCTGGGGGGGAGGCAGTAGGGAGAGAGAGGGGAGTATACCTGGGTGTTCCCTGGGACAGGGGGGGGGGCGTAGGGAGAGAGAGGGAGGTATACCTGGGTGTTCCCTGGACCCTGGGGGGGGGCAGTAGGGAGAGAGAGGGGAGGTATACCTGGGTGTTCCCTGGACCCTGGGGGGGGGCAGTAGGGAGAGAGAGGGGAGGTATACCTGGGTGTTCCCTGGGGACAGCAGTAGGGAGAGAGGGGAGGTATACCTGGTGTTCCCTGGGGACAGGGGGGGGGCAGTAGGGAGAGAGAGGGGAGGTATACCTGGGTGTTCCCTGGGACAGGGGGGGGGGCAGTAGGGAGAGAGGGAGGTATACCTGGGTTTCCCTGGGGACAGGGGGGGGCAGTAGGGAGAGGAGGGGAGGTATCCTGGGTGTTCCCTGGGGACAGGGGGGGGGCAGTAGGGAGAGATAGGGGAGGTATACCTGGGTGTTCCCTGGGGACAGGGGGGGGGCAGTAGGGAGAGAGAGGGGAGGTATACCTGGGTGTTCCCTGGGGACAGGGGGGGCAGGGCGGCTCCTGCTCCTCCTCCTCTGCGTGCCGCGCGGCCGCAGCTCTGCGGTCCGGCTGCAGCGCTGCGCTCTCCTGCTGCATGCGTTGCTGCAGGCCGCGGGCTCTCCTCATGCACTTTTGCAGTCGGGCCTCAGCCACGGTCCTGCTATGAGTGTTAGCCCCGTCGCCCTCATGCATGGGAAGCCTGAGTTTAGCTACAGTCGCACAAAGAAATTAAGGAAAAGAGGGGGGGAGGGGGGGACAAAGAAAAGCCCAAAAAAAGAAAGGAGGAGGGGAGGGGGGGGGGCAGAGTAGATAAGAGAAAACAAATGAAAAGAAAATGCAGAAAATAAAGAGCTGAGTTATGGGGGAGGCATGCGATAAAAACACACTTTTGCTCCAAACTGAAATCATAGATTAGACTGTTGGAGTGATGGACGGTGGTGAGGGGGAGAGGGAGGGGTACACACAAGCCAACACTGGGTCAGTATCATGGATGTTGTGTGTGTGTGTGTGTGTGTGTGTGTGCGTGTGTGTGTGTGTGTGTGCGTGTGTGCGTGTGTGTTACACAGAGATGAATACAGGCCTTAGACAAATTAAGATCCACAGTGACAATATATTTCGTTTTTGGAGGCAAAATGGTAAATCATAGAGTTAAAATATGAAATCAATTCATTAAAATGGATTATGTCAAGCCAAACAAACTCAAATGAAAGTTCTAAAGCTGAGCCCTTGCCTCGGCGCAATTTGTGTCTAAGATCTTCTGAACACATTTCTGATGTGCCGTTTGAGGCCAATTCTGGGCGCGTGAATCTGTTCAAAGTTCCCATGTTATTTGTCATGTTCAATTTGACTAGCTGTAGATCTTAAAAGGCTGGATCAAGGAGGGGGGGTTTGTGAGACAGGGTTTACTGGGGTGCCTGACGAGGGAAACACTGTGTTAGTGTGTGTGTGTGTGTGTGTGTGTGTGTGTGAGAGTGTGAGAGAGAGAGACATGGTGTGCATGAGCATTCCTCCAAGAACAACTCGTTCGGTGTCAGAACACACGACTCACAGTCAGACTGGAAGACGCCTTCGACAGACAATTAAACCCTGAAGGTCATATCAACACACAGTCTAATAAAGATTAAGAAAACAAGGACACCTACACACACACACACACACACACACCACAGAGGCACACACACCACACACCACAGAGGCACACTTGGCCATGTTGACATAACAGAGCCCACACAGTCATAAATAAGGTCTTGGGAGAGTCTTCCGAGCGCCTGTTGTCATAGCGTCCTCCCTGACCACTCCCACTCTGCCCCGGTGGCCTGGTAACCATGGTGACGGGGGTAAACACCCCAGGCCTGGTGCCAGTGTCAGAGACAGGTGGGTGTGCACAGGACGGAACAGTCCGGTCTAATGTTTACAGACTCTCTCTGTCATCTGTGTCTCCAGTAACTCCTGGAGGTTGTGTTTGCGGTTACCACGGTTCCGTTTACCCCCAAAATAAACACGAATGGTAGTCGGACCGGGAACGGTGGGGTGGCTGTAACGGAAGTAAACCCTGACGTCGGTGTCGACCTGGTCGGGAGTTTGGAGAAGGCCGGGGGTCGACTCCCCCCACACCACCACCACCACCTCGCCTGTCTGGCGTGCGCACGTTGCTTGTGGAGCAGCGGGACAAACACACACGACATCCACAGACACACAAGACGTGACGCTGAGCGTTACCGACACGTGCGTGCGTGTGCTATAGCTGGCGGCAGGCAGAGTGGTGGGGGAGTTGAGGGGGGGCAGGTTGTGGGAGTGGGGGGGGAGGGGGTACTTACACACGGCTTCGTTCACCACGGAGAGCGCTGCGGCCACCTCCCCCGCCTGCTCCAGACGCACCGACTGGTCGAGCAGCAGCTCGGTGTCCGTCACACACCGCTCCAAGCTGTCCCCTTTGCCTGCGCCACACACACACGCCACACACACAAACCACACGCACACACACACACCACACACGCAGGCATGAAGCATGAGCACAAATGCACACGCGCACGCCACGTGAGCTCCCAGAAAACGGCGGCATTTACAGGTCATGATGTCATCTTCACGGAGCCCTCTCCGAGACCTTGCCTCGCAGGCCTTGGGGCGAGCGGCTTCCCAAAACTGTACGACCGGCTACTGCTACACACGGCACACACCCTGTACTGGAGATGCTGTATGAACACCCCCCCCACACACACACACGCATGGGCACACACACACTCACCCCACACACATGCACGCGCACACAAACACACACGCATATACACGCACACCCACTCGCTCTTTATCCCATCCTCTCATGAACTGATGCTGTGACCAGCCATCCCCCCCCTGCCCCACTCTCTCTTTCACGCTGGCCCACTCTGTCCGACGGCCTGTGTGGAGCCAGTGAATGAGGAAGCTTCCTATTGTGTGCGGGGGACAATGCTCCTTTCAGTGCATGGTGGCTGCGGCGGCGGGGGGGGGGTCCCATTAGGAGGGCCCACGCAGGGGAGCGCTGCGGAACAGCTGCAGCCCTCCACACCCGGGTGACCCCGCCCCCCCCGGACCTGGGCTCGGCCTGCTTCCCACACGCACACACTCCTACTGCAGGGTGCATCTCCCTGGTCGTACTGGACTGGTCTGGGCTGGTATGCTGGAGCCCACTGGGCTTGGTGGGCCTCGGTAAGTTAAGGGTGAAGTTCTGGGCCAGAGGGGCTGGGTCTTACCCTGGCTCTGCAGCTCGTCCAGGTCCATGAACTTGCTGGGTCTGGGGTTGAAGCCCATGGCGGCCTCCCTCTCCTTCTCCTTCCTCCTCTGGAGCTCCTGCTCCCGGGCCCTGCGAGCCACCTCCTCCTGCAGCTCGTCCAGCTCGCTGCGGCCCTCGCCCGCTGCACCACCACACACACACGGAGAGAGAGGAACACGTTAATTGTCGACATAAGGCTCCATTTACAGTTTGATTTCTACCAGGGTGCGGACTGTTGGTGATGAGGTTTGACTGGTGGGTTTCATCATACACCCGCGGTCCCCAGAAGGGGGAAGGGGATTAACATAAGCAAACTGCTCAAGCCTCAGAGCCCTTGGTGTAACGACGTTATGCACATACACTGACGGACTGTGATATGGGGAATGAGTACACACAGACACACACACACCACCCACTCACTAACACTATCCAAACATGACTTTGACAATGAGAGGATCCCCTAAGGGGACAGGAATAAATCAAAGGATCCAGGCCGCACACATTGTGGTAGACACTATGCTACACACACACACACACACACACACACACACACCACACACACACACACACACACACACACACACACACCACACACACACACACACACACACACACACACACACACACACACACACACACACACACCACACACACACACACACCACACACACACACACACACACACCACACACACACACACACACACACCACACACACACACACACACACACACACACACACACCACACACACACACACCACACACACACACACACACACACCACACACACACACACACACACACACACACACACACACCACACACACACACACACCACACACACACACACACACACACACACACACACACAACACACACACACACACACACACACACACACACACACACACACACACCACACACACACACACACACACACACACACACACACACACACACACACACACAGTCTGACCTACCTAAGCTGGTGTGGCTGTTGCCCCTGCGGGAGGCCTTGACGTCCTGGAGGAGAGCGGAGCTGCTTTTGGACTTGGGGACGGTCCGCCATGACGGGCCCGAGCCAGACGGCTTCTTCATCGCGGGGTCCCTGGACCACGACACGAGGGAGGGGAGGAGGGGGGTGTCACGTGAGGGCCATGCAAACCAGGGTCCCTAAACTTACTGTAGTATGTGTAAATATACAGAAACAAACTGTTTATTTAGTAAACACGTGTGTGTGTGTGTGTGTGTGATCACCTGTGCTGGGCGCTGGAGCCCTCTCCCAGCGGCATGTCCAGACTGACGGGACTGTTGCTGTTCCTCTCGCTGCTCTCATAGCCACTCTCCATCCTCTGGATCAGCCTGGGGGGGGGCTGCTGCTCTCCCCCTCCGCCTCCCCCTCCCCCTCCCCCTCCCCCTCCCCCCCGACCCCGGCCCCGGGGGGCGGGCAGGGTCCAGGACGACGCCATGCTGATCAGGGGGGCCTTCTTCTCCAGGCCCGTGGCGGAGCCCGTGGGGGCCTCGGCGGGGGCCCCGCAGTCCTCGGGGAGGGAGGCCCCCAGCGGGCTGTAGCCCACCTGCCGGCGCCGCTCCCGGGTGAAGATGCTGTCGATGTTCAGGGCCTCCCTCCGGGGCCTCCAGGCGGGCCGGTAGCGGCCCCCGGACGAGCTGGACTTGGACTCGCTGCTGGTGCTGTCCGCCTCCCAGTCGTGGGTCTTGGCGGCGGCCGAGGGCGGGGAGGCGCCCGGGTTGGCGGAGCCGGCGGCGGAGGAGGAGGAGGAGGGGCCCCCCGCCTGGGGAGGGTGGGTGGAGCCCGAGCCGGAGGAGGAGGAGGAGGAGAGGGGCCGGCTGTGGATCATGTTGCTCATGGTCTCTCTCAGGTCCCGGAGGCGGCTGGAGGAGGCTTTGGGGAGGGCGCGCGGAGCCTGCTGCTCCTTCAGAGTCTCGCCTGGAAGCGAGAAGGGAGAGGAGTGAGAGACGGACGCAGGAGAGGGAGGTGGAGGGAGAGGGGGGCGGGAGATAAAGACATTAGGAGGATGACGATGCAGCTTGATGAGAGGGGCGTGGGTAAACCCAGGAGAATGGATGTGCGACATCAAAGCCTGGCTGTTCGGATACGGGACCAGACCCAGATAAACATGAGAAGAAATACGCGTCATCGCGTCCTTGTCACAAAATGTCACTCCCCTCCCCCCCCACACACACACACATACTCGTGGCATTAAGCTAACTATAAAAAGTACCTTGCACTGCTATGGCAACTAGAGGATACAGCCTTCACAACAGCTGCATTCATACAGAAGACTCGCTTGCGATTGGTGCCAAGACCCCCCCCACCCCCCCCCCACCCCTCACACCCCTGCCGTTGTGATTGGCCGAGCCCCGTGTGAGCGTACCCTCGCTGTGGTAACCCGCCGACGAGGCCTCGTCGCCCCGGGAGCCGCGGCTCTTCTCCTCAGAGCGCCGCGGGCGGCTAGAGCTCCGCCTCCTGTCCCCGGCCCCGCCCCTCCTGTCCCCCGGCCCGCTCTTCCTCAGAGAGTGGCGCTGCACTGGCTCACTGTCCGTCACTTGGCCTTAGCGGTGAGAAGCATGGGGAGGAGGGGGTGGGGGGAGGGGGACATGATCACTGAACGCTCCACATGGTCACAACACGCAAGACACGATGACATAGTCCATGAGAAACATGACCGGGTGGCTGGAGCCTAATCCTCGGTGGATACCGAGCAGTAAAGTGTTTAGTGTGAGTGTTTACATTCAAATGACGGCTTTTTAATCCCATGTGAATGTGTGTGTTGACGTGAAAGCACACAAAGTTAATCGGTCCTTTCGGAGCATCGTATAGAAGCGAGCGATTACGTGTTTTGTAACAAATTTGAGCATTTAACATGTTTAATCGCGTGATGTAAGGTCTGCATGCGTTTTTGTCTGCGTGTGTATGTATGTACCTGTGTGTGTGTGCGCGTCTATATGTGTATGTGTTTGTGTGCATGTATATGTGTGTGTGTGTGTGTGTGTCAGTGTGCCTCCCCCCCTCTACCTGTGGTCTCCAGGCTGCTGTGCGAGGCGGCGTCGTGCTCGGCGCTGCAGATGACCGTGCCCTGCGAGTCGGAGGAGAAGTGGCTGGCCATGGACTCATGGTGGGAGTGGGAGTGCCTGTAGGAGCAGCTGTCGGTGGACGAGTCGGTCCGCGTGTCGCTGGAGATGGACGGCTCGCGGCCTAGCAACGGGACGACAACCAATCACACGGTCACGAGACGCAGCAGGCAGGGCTCCCAAAACATGACGTTGTTTCTGTTCAAGGTGTGTGTGTGTGTGTGTGAGGCACCGACGTGTGTGTCATACCGGAGTCCTCGCTGTCGTAGTAGGACTTGTTGAAGTTGTGCAGTTCGAGGCGGGAGGGCAGGTCCTGCACTGCCACGGGCGTCCCCCGGGGGTCAGCGTAGAGCAGCAGCAGGGGCTGGTAGTGGCCCTTGATGCAGCGCGACACCACGTCCTTCCACTTAGGGCCGATCTGTGGACACACGCAGGGAGACTGCTATGGAGACCAGCCGTCACAGAAGCACAGTCACCGACGCTTTGAAACAACACGAGGAATCAGATTGCATCGTGTTTCGCCAACGAAAAAAAGAAGAAGAAAAAAGAAAGAAAAAACCTTCATGGAACAAAACATTCAAGATCGGGAACACATTACCGTCAGTTTAAGTGAAATGGGAGCGAGGAATGTCTCTTAAGAGCTAAGTAGACAGCAAACGAAGACAGATAGCTAAGTAG
The DNA here is from genome assembly GCA_903064625.1 of Mallotus villosus. NCBI lineage: Eukaryota > Metazoa > Chordata > Actinopteri > Osmeriformes > Salangidae > Mallotus > Mallotus villosus. The sequence goes on from CAEFZP010001045.1 coordinate 364,868, forward strand.
TTCTTCTAAGGCGAGCCTTTGTTCCATGTTCCCACCCGGTCTTACCCCGACCCGCTCTTCCAGCAGTTTCGCCCTCCGCCGGCATCTGCTACAGGACGTCCCGATAGCCCTATCGTACCAGCTGTGCGTGTGAGACTGTGTGTGCAAGCGTGCTTGGATGTGTGCAAGCGCGTATGTGTGTGTGTGTGTGTGAGAGAGAGTTTGCGAACGTGTGTGTTGGTCTGCAGCGTGAACAGAGCTGGCGGACGATCTGTGTGGGCTCTCTCTCTGTGTGTGTGTGTGTGTGTGTGTGTGTGGGCGTCTGTGTGTGTGTGTGTGTGCTGGCCCCACCCTGACTGTGTCCAGCTGGCCAGATAAACAATGGAGGGATATCCTTGTTTTCGGGATACTTTTTGTCCGAACCCAGAGTGGTCCACGTGTGGGCTTAGACAGGGGTGACAGGGTGAGAGCAGGGCGAGCGAGGGAGGGAGGGAGAGAGAGAGAGAGAGGAAAAAAGCTGCTTTGTTTGCAACTGTCCAGGAGTCAGTGTCCAGCAAAAACATACAGCCATTATGAGGCTATTCAGGGGAATAGGGTAGGGTGGGGTACTGGGTGTGTGTGTGGGGGTGGGGGGGTGTGGGGGGGGTCATGGGAAGAGAAGTCTAACGAAAATAAAAGTAAAGAGAGGTGAGATGGGGAGAGGTTCACGGGAGGATAGAGATGGAAAAGGGAGAACAAAGGGAAAGAGCCAGACCGACGGGTGAGGCCGGTGCCCACACGATGATGTCATTTCCTCCTCCCACAGGTCTTTCCACCACAGCAGAGCAAAGAATAGACACAGACGTGAGGACACACACACACACACACACACCTCAGCGGGCCCCGACCTGGCACACCAGCATGAGCCTATCGGAGCTCACCCCGATGACCCCGTCGCCCTCACACCGTGGTCAACCTTCCGGGACCTTCTCTGGTGACATCACAGGAAAACCTAGAGCACTGAGAGGCTGTGACAGCTCAGGCTGGTCGCGTGGGCGTAACCCCTCTGAGGCCTGCGGCTCCCTGGGCCGTCGCCACGCCGACCGCGGCCGTTTGGCTCGCACTCGAGATGGAGACTAAGAACCCCCGGTCCGAGGAGGGAGTCAACAAGCTCTGGTGAATAATGTAAACTAATGGTGCTGGGGCCCTGAGGGCAGCCTCTGGTCCTCCAAACACGGTAAACGAAGAAACATCCGGTGTTTCCCTGATTAAAGATTGAGCCTGCGTATCCCAGAAGAGAGAGAGAGAGAGAGAGAGAGAGAGAGAGAGAGAGAGAGAGAGAGAGAGAGAGAGAGAGAGAGAGAGAATAGAGAGGGGGAGAGAGAGAGAGAGAGAGAGGGGGCTAAGTGAGAGAAGGAGAACTATGAAGGAAATCACTTCAGAGTGCATTTCAAAAACCCTTGTATGCATGTTTTAAATCCAAGTCACATTACCCCGGTGACTCGCCTGACAAGCCGATGTATATTTCATACGAGCAACAACCGTAAGTGTGGAGAAGAGGAAAAAGAAAACCACAATCACACACACACACACACACACACACACAGACCTGGCGTTGCCCTGGAGATGCCTGACACGGAAAACATCTTCTGAACCCGGATTGGATGTTGTTCCAACCCTCTAGTGATTGACAGGGGGGGAGGGGGGGGGACAGTCCCTGTGCGTGTCTCACCTCTTTAACGTGCGCGTCGTCGAAGTACATCCACTTGCGGATCTTGGTCTGGAAGAAGAAGGTGGAGTAGTGCTTGCCGTAGTAGCACACCATGCCCACTAGGTAGAGCTCTGCCTGCTTGGCCTTGTCATCGGTCACCCTGTAGAAGAGCTGGGGACGGGGAGAGAGAGAGAGAGAGAGAGGTGGCATGGTGAGTGGTGTACTCTACAACGATTCCAACCCAAACGGCCCCCTTTTTGTGAATGCTTAGGAGCTTTGAAATAGTCATTCCCTTTTACTGCCTGTACATACATACAGTACAATAGAAAATGAAAGGGATGGAAAAAGAAGGATGGAGGGATGGAGAGAGTGGAAGAAGAGAGAGAGAGAGCGAGAGAGAGAGAGAGAGAGAAGGAAGGAGAGAGAGAGAGAGAAAAGGAGAGTGGAAGAGAGAGGAAGAAGAGACGAGCGAGAGAGAGAGAGAGAGAAAGGAAGGAGAGAGAGAGAGAGAGAGAGAGAGGAAGAAGAGAGAGAGAGTGACAGACAGCGGTTGTGAGCCGCCCTCAGGGGACCACTCATCCACTTCTGCCCCTGGGGCTACAAAGTGTTTCTATAAAGACACGGAACCCTGTAACGAGGTGCCTCGGCTGGTGCGTGTGTGTGAGCGTGTGTGAGCGTGTGTGTGAGCGTGGGGCGTCCTCACATCGCCCAGGCGCAGGCAGGTCCCCAGGCTGTGGATGACGTCCTCCGCCAGGTCCGAGTGGTCCGAGTCCCACACCAGGCCGATGGTGATGATCTCCGGAGAGTTCATCAACACTCGACGGATACGCAACTTCTCACCACAGTTACTCTATACACGGAGAGAGAGAGAGAGGTGGAGAAATGAGAGGGGGGGAGGAGTAAAACGGAGGGAGGGGGGTGGGGGGGGCAGGAAATGAGAGTATGGAGAGGCAATGACGAACGAGTTCAAAGAAAGAGGGAAGTGAGAAAGTAGGATGAGGAAAAGTGGAAGGGACCAGGGAGCGGGAAACAATGGAGTGGGGGAGAGAGAGAGGGAGCGAGGGGAAAACAAGAGGGGAGAGAGAGAGGGAGCGAGGGAAAACAAGAGAGGGGAGAGAGGGGGAAAACAAGAGGGGAGAGAGAGAAAGGGAGGAAAAACAAGAGGGGAGAGAGAGAGGGAGCGAGAGAAAACAAGAGGGGAGAGAGAGAGAGGGAGGGAAAACAAGAGGGGAGAGAGAGAGAGGGAGCGAGGGAAAACAAGAGGGGAGAGAGAGGGGGGAAAACAAGAGGGGAGAGAGAGAGGGAGCGAGAGAAAACAAGAGGGGGGAGAGAGAGGGAGCGACGGGAAAACAAGAGGGGAGAGAGAGGGAGCGAGGGAAAACATGAGTGCGATAAATCAATCGGGAAACTCCCTCAAACTCAAACAGTAGTAGTCGTAGTAGCAAAGGTTACCATGGCTCATCGTTCATCCGCAATCTAGTTCAAAGCCGAAGGCCCCCATTTTCAGTTTTTATCTCTCGCTAGTATTGGGGTTAATTCCAGGACAGCCAAAACAATGAGCGTGAGTGCGTGCGTGCGGGAGAGCGAGAGAGAGGGGAAACTGTTGGCCGAGGGTGGGAAGTGAAGAGGGGGGCCCATGCCACCATATGCACCTGCCATCTTGACCTCGTTGGAGCCCCCCCCCCGTTGTCTGCTTCCCAGAAGTGGGTCTGGAGAGCCGAGGACGCTATGCCCCCCCCCCGAAGGGCTGCGATTGTCCTCGCGCCAAATTTTCCCATAAACAGAGGAGACTTCACACAGCACTGGTGAGTTTAGGGGGGGTGTTTTCACAGACCGCTCGCACACACGCAAACACACACGCACAGACGACACACACACACACACAGAGAAGGGCCAAGAAGCCAGCCGACACTGGGAAAACAAAGATCCTTCTCGAACAAAAAGTGAAATCAAAACATGGCGTTTGACCAGACTACAAGGGGAATGTTGTAATGATTTCAAAAGGTATCAGCCTTCGATAACATGAAGCTCTCGGGAGGGTTTCGAACAACAAGCCCCTGTCTGAGCGCCGTAATATGTTTTCCATTTGCAGACGTAAGACTTTGATCCCCCTCTCCAGTTGAACCACCCTGAGGGCCCGTGGCCTTGTGCCCACAGATCCTTCATCTCTCCTCAGGGTCAGACCCAGACCGGCTGACCTGAAACATCCACTGTCTGCCATCTGGATTCCAGACAACGTACACAGAGTACAACCGCTACATCTTTCTTCAATAAAACTTGCGAGATGTTGTGCGTGTGTGTTACCTCGTAGTCCAGGACAAATCCTGGAGGTACGGTGGGTTACAGTGTGGTCTAGTGTAGGAGTAGTGCAGTGTAGTGTGTCTGGGTGTGTGTGTGTGTGTGTGTGTGTGTGTCTGGGTGTGTGTCTGTGTGTGTGTGTGTGAGTGTGTGTGTGTGTGTGTGTCTGTGTGTGTGTGTGTCTGTGTGTGTGTGTGTGTGTGTGTGTGGGTGACTCACGGGACAGTTCCTCAGGTCTCCCATGGTGCTGGCGTTGCGGAGGAGCTCTCCAAACATGTCTGGGGTGGGCTTCTCTCTACACTCCAGCATCTTCACCGCCTGGTTACTGTACAGCACACACACACACACACACACACACACAGTTCTCGGTTCACATAGTTGTCTTGGAAACATTACAGACACAAAACCACACAGCGTCCCAGGTCGCCGAGAAACAGCGCTTCTGATGCAGCAGTCGGAAGGTCCGTACAAGCCCCTCTGAATCCCCTTATTGGAAGTGTGCAGAATGGTCTGAATGACTGAGCCTATGTTATTGGTGCAGAGCATGCAGAGACCCGCTCCGTCTGCCCCCCCCTAGGGCCTGACGTGAGGGCGCGCAGGGAGGCCCGGCTCGGGGCTGCTGGCCTGCGGCGCCGTCTCCAAGGTGACTCCAAGGTGCGTTCCTGCAGCGAGGGGCTCAGGGGAGCTCACTACTACCATGCAGGAGCACACCTCAAAGACACCGCAGGGCGAGTCCTGGATCTACTGGTGCACTGGAGGAGGGGAGGAGGGTGTACGGGAGAAGGTCTCTGGGGGACGGGGCTTGTTATTGGTAAACTGTTGTCACCTCATGGGTTGTATTGCTTGTGTGTGTGTGCGTGCTCATGTGCTGTGTGCGCGTGTGTGAGTATGTGTATGTGTGTGTGTGTATGTGTGTCTGTGTGTGTGTCTGTGTGTGTGTGTGTGTGTCTGTGTGTGTGTCTGTGTGTGTGTGTGTGTGTGTCTGTGTGTGTCTGTGTGTGTCTGTGTGTGTGTGTGTCTGTGTGTGTCTGTGTGTGTCTGTGTGTGTGTCTCTGTGTGTGTGTGTGTGTGTGTGTGTATGTGTGTGTGTGTGTGTGTGTGTTGTGTGTGTGTGTGTGTGTGTGTGTGTGTGTGTGTCGTGTGAGGTACGTGTGGCTGGACCTAACGATTCTTCTCTGCTCTCTCGGCTGCCGTCTGACGATCCGGACGATCCGAACGACGGCGTGGAGACCAGCCGAGCGTGTGTGGCGCTCTGGACGTCCCCCTGGACGGCGTGCTAGCATCGAGCCCCCGAAGCCCCCGAAGCTCCTCACACCAACGCCAGACTCAAGCCATGGATAATTAATGTCCAGACATCTCATCGCGAGCATCGGATTGTTTGCTGGAGTAGGACACTCGGGGGAGGGAGGGGGGGTTGGGGAAGCAAACTGAGATGGTGGGGGAGGGGGGAGGGGGAGACTTAAACACAGATGCTACAGGCCCTTCTAGTCTCCAGACGAGAGAGGTTCTCCTCCTCCTCCTCCTCCTCCTCGGTGAGTCACTAGTCGAGGTGCGCTGCTCATAAACACTGATGAAAAGAGCAGTTGGGCTGTTTGGAGGCGACCTGCTATTTAACCTGCTGGCACCGCATGCGCCTCTGAAGAGGATTGGCTGCTTGTAAAAGGGTGTCAGTCACACCGAGGAGGTAGGGCACTCGTTTGGTTGCTTAGGAGGCAACGGAAGGCGAGAGAGGCCTTTTGTCCAGTACGGCGACGCTGGTGTTGGGTGGGCGGAGGGTGGGGGTTAAGGATCGGTTGGTTGACCCGGCCCACTGAAAGTGGCCCGCTCTCTAGACGTCCGGCTGCGTTCGAGTGTCGTTACTGTGACACGCTGCCAGTCTAAACGCCAGGCAGGTCTTCACCAGAGTACATGACACGTAAAACACGACCTTGACGAACACACACACACCTCAGACTGGTCCAAACCAGTACAACCGGTCTGAACCCATGTGGTTTGATTTCCTCCCCCTGCTAAGATCCAGTTGGTCCAGTTGAAGTGTGTGTGTGTGTGTGTGTGTGTGTGTGTGTTGCTCACCAGAGGGACGTGGTGGAGATGTAGTGCACCATCTGAATGAAGGGCAGTGGGTCAGAGGACGCTCCACAGCTGCTGCACACACACTGCAAACAGACACACACACACACACTCACGGTTAGGATGACAGCCTCTCGCCACCGGCCACGCCCCTCTTAGAGGGCCCGAGGTATTCCCTGACTTAATGCTGGAGTGGATCCTCGTAGAAGCAGGGAAAGACACGGTGTGGCGTGGCTGTGTGTGTGTTGTATCGAGGCGGTAGCGGTGTTTCCTCGGGGGCGGCTGTCGGGGCACACCTGTTCGAAGAGCGTCATGGCGAACTTCTGGTGAGGGATGCAGTGCTTAGCGGTGCAGATGTCCTCTTTGGTCTCGTCCGAGATGTGGAAGTGGATCCGCATCAAGATGTTTTCCTGTGGGGGTGGGGGAGAGAGAGAGAGAGAGAGAGAGAGAGAGAGAGAGGGAGGGAGAGAGAGAGAGAGAGAGAGGAGAGAGAGAGAGAGAGAGAGACGAAAACAAGAGGAGTGAAGATAAGTCTGTGTGTGTTTCTACATCTCTCAGTCTGCAGATCCCTCTAATGACGTGTGTGGGTGTTTGCATTGTTTCTCAATCAAGTCTGTTGTGCCTCCTGAACACCCCGGAATGTTCTCAGCAGAGAAGGGAGCTGCTGCGGGCCCGAGCCGGGGGTCACTTCTTTGCTGGGTGATTTATCGTGTCTTAACTGCAGGTAGGCAGGTCTCCGGAGCGCTGCGGAGCTTCTTCACACAGACGCTGGGGCGCTGCGGAGCACGGCTCTCTGCTGGGAGGGTCCCCAGGTACGCTCAGCAGTATCTGCTGCCCTGCTCCTCTCCTCCAGCCTCTCCTCCATCCCTCCCTCCTCCAGCCCCTCCTCCAGCCCCTCCTCCATCCCTCCCTCCTCCGCTGCATCCATCCCCTTCTCCTCCCCCACGGGCCTTTCCTCCATCCCTCCTCCTCCGCATTCATTCCCCCCCCCCTTCTGGCCTGCAGTCAAACACCAAATACGACTAACAAACCCTGTTCTGCAGTTCTCCGTGTTCACAGTTGTCAGCAAACACATGCGGCTCGGCTGCTTCACTAGCAGAACAGAGGGAGGAGGAAGGAGGCGAAAGATGGTGTGAGAGAGATAGTGTGAGAGAGAGAGATGAGAGAGAGAGAGAGAGAGAGAAGAAGAGAGAGAGAGAGAGAGAAAAAGAGAGAGAGAGAAAAGAAAAGAGAGAGAGAGAGAGAGAGAGAGAGAAAAAGAGAGAGAGAGAAAAAGAGAGCGACAGACTGAAGACTGACGGGGGACTGGAGGCTGCTAAACTCCCGGGGGGGGTTTCAGAAGAAGAAGGCGGCGCTGATCTGAAGTTCTGGAGCCGCGGTCGAGCCGAGACTGAACGACAAGATCAATCAAGGAGCGAGTGAAGACACGAGTGAAGGCTGGGAGAAAGGGGAGGGGAGGAAGCAGGAGAGAGGGGGGAGTGGGGGGGGGTCCTTACGAAGCACTCGGCGGCGTCGTCCATGATGCCCAGCTGGAAGCGCTGCTCGTCCTGGAAGGTCTTGGCCAGGGCGCTGCGCAGGGCGTCCGACGGCAGCACCTTCTCACTGCTGAACTGGAACTGAGCGAAGATGCTCTGGAACACACGAGAGGACACAGGGGGGGTGAGTGAGGGCGCAGGGACACAGGGGGGTGAGTGAGGGTGCAAGGCTGTGTGGACCGGAGGGGCCGCCACCCCCCCAAAACAACATCGACATCAACACCCTTAGACACAGCGAACGACATGTTTTCTTCAGTCAGTTCTTAACTTCAAACTTCAGACTCCCTGACCCATGTTAACCCCAACAGCAGTCCCCCTGAATGGACTGTATCACAGGGAGGGAGGGAGATATGCTGGGTGAGTAGGAGGCTAATAGCCTTCAGTAGTTCTCAAGTCTCGCTGACTTACTGCGTGTGTCAGAGAGCGACTCGTGTAGAACTAGCTACCAGCCAGCGTGTACCAAAATAAAACCCTTGATCTCCTGGACAACCATCTTTCCGTGTTTACCGTGGAGCCGCGGAAAAAAGCCCACGTCGGGGCTCAGCCGCGCTGGGAGAGGTGAGAGGGGGTGTGTGCGGGAGAGCTGGAGCGCTGCTTCAAAGCGTGGTCGAATGGGAACTGGTCCTCCTTGGATCCCAGCGCATCAACGTGTACACCAGGAGAGAGAAGCTGGCTTCTCAGCTCCTAAGCACCCCCTGCCTCACCCTCCCACCCCCACCCCGCCTCCCCCCCCTGCCTCCCACTGCCTCCCACCCCCCCCCACCCCCCCCCCTTTCCTCTGGACTCAGAAACACCCAGGCATGCCATGAGAAGAAAGGTGCTTTAAGTATGCACACATGCAAGGATCCTGACGCACGCAACACTCACACACACCTTCTGCCTTTCGCTAACGCACCTCAACTTATCGTGCATTAGTGAGAAGGAGATGAAGAGGCTGGCGAGTGTGCGTGAGAGCACGCAGGGAGCGGGAGAGAGAGAGAGGAAGGAGCGGGGGAGGATGGATGATCATAGCCTTATAATTGTGTTCAAATTAAATGGCTGGCAGAGATGGCCTGTAATCGACCCCAGAAATGAGCCCTGCTGAATTCAGATAAGCAGACAGAGACACACACACGGCAGAGGAAAAGGAGAGAGCGTTGGACCACAGGGACGTATGGCAGAGATAGAGAGAGAGAGAGGTAGAGAGAGACAGGAGAAAGAGAGAGAGAGAAAAGAAGAGAGAGAGATACAAAACCATGAAGTGCACAGGTCTACAAGGTCGTGAAACAAAGCAGAGATGAGGAACAGAGAGACCCACAGGAGGATGCGAGGAGAGACCAGAGGAGAAGTAGCCGAGCATCTCTCATTAGCACCCAGTCTCCCTGACATGCAGGTACACCTGGGAGAATACCCCGCTCCAGCGGGCAGGAAAAGCATTCCTGCAGAAGAACTCCCAACATCCCAATTCTATGTCACTTTACACACACACACACACACCGTACACTAGCCAGACACAGTACACAGCTACTTTAAGCCAGACATGAATACCACGCAGTGAATGTGCATGAGTGTGTGTGTGTGTGTGAGAGAGAGAGAGAGAGAGAGAGAGAGAGAGAGAGAGAGAGAGAGAGAGAGAGAGAGAGAGAGAGAGAGAGAGAGACAGTGGAGTTAAACACGCCCTTACGTGTCACCATCAAGCCCGTACAGATGGGGCATCCTTAATGCACACAGCACCACTCACTCTCACTGGAGCGCATTAAAGCTGCATCTATGGGACGACTCCCACATGACCGATCGAAGTACGTGTGCCGAGTGCCATCTAGTAGCCACTCGAGAAGCCCTCGTCTCGGTTGAGTGCGCGCGCCCGCCGTTTGGCCAGACGGATTTCTTGGTCAAGAAACGCGGTCGTTTAGCAGAATATGGCCGACGGGAAGATTGAATGTCGGTCGTACTCTCTCCGTGTCTGCCTCTCTCCGTCTCTCTCTCTCCGTCTCTCTGCCTCTCTGTCTCTCTCAGACAGTGACAGTCACGGTAATCAAGAGAGAGCAGTCAGGCGGAGTGTGTGTGTGCGAGCGTGTGTGTGTGTGTAACACTCACACACAGCAGCCAGACACAGAGAGGCAGGCTGAGATAGAGCTGGGCATGGGAAAGCAGCCGTGCCATTTCCAACTGAGTTATTGAACTCCTGATGGAAACAGCCACTGGCATTCCTGATGCACATGAGATGGAATGCAATAAAATAGAGGGGGGCGAGAGAGAGAGCGAGAGAGGGAGAGCGCGCGAGCGAGAGAGGTTGATCAGTGGGCTAGACCCAGTGATCTACACCCACAAGCCTGTCCAGACCAAGACAGATCTGCACTCCATAATCCATAACCAATGAGCAGAGATCCAACCACTTTGCTAGTCTACACAGTACACACCAGGGAGTTCAACTGTCAGCCCTGACCAGCCACACACTGGGAGACCTGTACTGCACAGACAGCAGGAACGACTCCCACTCATAGGGAGCTAAGAGTTAAGGCCATATATGAAGAGAACCGATCAATTTAACATAAATTCATGACAATTCACCTTCCTTCAGAACACTTCAAGATCTAAGATTACTGTAGGCAAAGTACAGACAAACGAATCATAAATGTATGAATCAAAAGAAGACTTGTTCAACAGAAACTATCTTTCGGTGGGCGCGTACGGAGAAGTTTCTCCAGAGTATGCTAAACACGACCCCACCCCTCCCAGAACGCGGCCCCCAGGCCCCGCCCCTCCCAGAACACAGCCCCCAGGCCCCGCCCCTCCCAGAACACGGCCCCCAGGCCCCGCCCCTCCCAGAACACGGCCCCCAGGCCCCGCCCCTCCCAGAACACGGCCCCCAGGCCCCTCTCCCAGAGCCTCAGGCCCACTCACCTTCAGAGCACAGAAGATGCACGAGTCCTCCATGCACTTGTGTGTGGTCAGCTGACGGAAGCTTCTGCGAAAGATATCCAGGTGCCAGAGAACCTGTGGGAGACAGAGGAAGAGTGAACAACAACACAAACAGACTCCGGGATGTAAGACTCCATTACTGTCAAACTGTCTCTCCCTCTGGAGAGAGAACAAGCCGAGGTGTGTTTAGGCTGACACGGGCAGTTGGCGGAAAGTCAAGCCGACCGTCGAGAAACCGCCGATTTGAGCCTGCTTCGGATGCCGCTCGTCCTCTCACTGCGGGTCAAACTCTCGCCATCAAAAATTCAACGAGCGAGCGAGCGAGCTATCCGTCTGTGCCACAAAGTAAGTGCTGCTCTGTGTCGTCGCCTGCTGTCCACTTTCCCACCCCCACCCTCCGAGTGAGGGGGGGATTCTGCTGCTCTGAAAGTCGGCAGCTTTCACAGATACCGGACCCCCCTTCTGGAGATCAAAGAAGGATCGAGCACCAAAACGGGTGGAATTCCCTCTTCGAATTCCCTCCAACCCCGTCAGTGGTGTTAAAGGACGGCCCTGTCTAATGCGCTGGTTATACAACCACGGCGCTGCAGTCCAATCGCCTGTTGGCCCAGTGTCCACCGCTGCTGCCCTTGGGCTGGGACAACCAATGGGAAGAGGGCAGGTTCGTGGCAAATCAGATCCCCTGATGCCCCCCTCTCGCTTGTAATCCCCTCAGCAGGGAAGGAATCCTGCACGCCTCACCAGGAGGCAGGAGGGAATGAGGGAGAGCAGACAGAGAGAACAGAGGGCTTACACAGGAACAAAATATATAGAGACGGCAAGAGAGAAGAGAGAGAGAGAGAGAGAGAGAGAGAGATCGAGAGAGAGATAGAGAGCTAAAGAGTGTTTTTCTGGAGCACCAGGTTCTTACAGAAGCCCATCAGGTCAAGGTATGTCCGCTTGCCCAGGTCGGGGATGCGGGGCGTCAGCGGAACAAACGCGGCCCTTGCGCTTTCCCGTCGGGCACCTCCTTCGCATTCCATCTCCCATCTGGCCTCCCTGTCTGAGCTGCCCGTCCCCACCTGGCCACCTACGACCCCATGTGCCCCGTGCCGGTGCCAGGCTGCCACGTCCACATGCCACAGAGGTGAATTATGGAGAGGTCTGTCACTTCCTGTTAGTGTCTGTTAGTGTTCCTGTTCTCTCCTCTGATACCATCTCCACCGGACAAAGGCTTGCATCGACTCGTGGCCGCCTCCCGCTCTCAAACGAACCAGATCGAAGTCCTACGTGAGAAAACACGAGGCCCCAACGGTCACCTTCAAATCAGGGTCATCCAAATAAACGGGAATTGACCTCCAAAAAAGAGTCTCCAGAGGTTAATATGACTGAACCGTAGTGAACCGTAGTGAACCGTAGTGAACCGTAGTGAACCGTAGTGAACCGTAGTGAACCGTAGTGAACCGTACTGAACCGTAGTGAACCGTACTGAACCGTAGTGAACCGTAGTGAACCGTAGTGAACCGTACTGAACCGTAGTGAACCGTAGTGAACCGTACTGAACCGTACTGAACCGTAGTGAACCGTACTGAACCGTAGTGAACCGTAGTGAACCGTTGTGAACCGTAGTGAACCGTACTGAACCGTAGTGAACCGTAGTGAACCGTAGTGAACCGCTGGAACGGTTTGTAATTACTGACCTCTAGGCTAGAGGCTCCCACTGCTCGGCATAAACAATGCTACGGGTACATGCATGCACGCTGAACAATGGAGCTGTCCGGATGCGTAAGAAAAACCCCAATACAATGGTCTGTACATTTGAAAAGGACGTGAGCTCATGGCAGCTGATGTAGACTGTAAGATGTTTGCTTGGGGCCTGCACCCGAAAAGCATTCGGCAGACATGCACTGTGGCACACTGGGGGTTCGAATCCCCGACATTTTCTTACGAGCTGAGATTCTTTTTTTTACTGCACAACCCTAAACTATGAGCTGTGTTTTGTCAATGTCGAGGTTGCGTTGTGTCCAGCTCTCCCTCACAGCAGTGTACACAACAGGGACACAGATCTTAGATCCCAAGGCTCAATGGAAGCAACCCTCGCAGAAACAGACAGTAAATCGGGATTCCCAATCAGGAGCTCCATCTGTGGAGACGTCTCTGAGTGCGGAGAGCGACGGCCACGCGTCTAAACCTCCCGGGACTAAGACGGTAAGATGCATCGACGGCGGGGCAGGGGAAAGTGTTTCATAACAGACGCAGACACGCCACCATCTGGAGATGGCTTCAGAGCGGCACGAACGAGTGAGGGCACGTCGGGTTATCTACGCATCGACTCCAGAAACTATCGCGTCAGAACCATTTAAAGCCCGATGCAAACGGTGAGCCACCTGTAATATTGATGGCCTCCGTGCCGAGGCGGGAGACGTCAGAGAACATCCTCATTTTCCACGGCAAACATTCGCTTTCTTCACCAAAATGGGAAAACCAGAGTAAATATTTGCGAAATGCTTCCGAGCGTAACCTTTAGAAGGAGTCTATTAACGGGAGAACGTTGGCATTTCCTCCCGAGAGGAATTCCTCCATTGCAGAGGAGGAATTCATCCCGGCTGTATTTCTCTGAACCCCCTGTGGTGTTGCTCCTCTGCGTGACCCCGCATCCCTGATAATGCCTTCTATCAGTCAATCATAACCCACCATCACTTGCGCTAAAAAGGATTTCCAGGGAAGGCATCCAAGAGCGCTAGGCACGAGAGCGTGATGAAAGGCAGAGAAGAGCTGCCTGGAAGAGATGCAAATCGATGATATAACACCCCCCCCCCTCCTCCCTCCCTCCCCACAAAAAAAAGCACAATTTCACCCTTAATGCTGCCATGACGACAGCACTCAAGGCAGGATTAGCAGATTGAGCTGCAGCCGAGGAAGGGAGGGTCAGAGAGTACGCAGGAAGGTTGAAACAGAAACTTTGGACAAAAACAAGCGAGAAAAAAAAACGAAAAAAAGAATCATCAAAATAAGTGCTTTCTCTCTATTTTCCAAAGGGCGCGCTGCATTAGGTCGACATCTTTGAACCTCCTCCTATCCCCACGGCCAGGCGGCTGTGGCCTCCGGCGGGCCTCCGAGCCAGTCTAGCCTGTGTGCACGGCGGCTCCGTGCCATCCATCACCCGCAGCATTGACTGATTTACTGCTCCCATCAGGGAGGCAGAAGAAGAGCTCTAGCCACAGCAGCAGACGAAGGGCTGCCTGGTCCCAGGTCTCTCCCCCTCAGCCGTGATTTAGGACGCGCCGTGCGCCCAACGACAGCTCCGATAGCGAGGGCGTTTGGTGCGCACTCGCCAGCCTCTTAGGCTGATGATCGATAGTGGCATTCCCCCGACTTTCACAAAGAGCAGTCGGGTCAGAGTTTGGCCCGCGTACTTATCGGTGTCACAGTGCACCGTACGGTATTGTGTTTCCAATTCGATAGGAGGTGAGCAATGAAACACCAGAGAAAGCATCACGAGATGGAGGATCATATGTGCATATTGTGCAATCAGCAGTTTTCGGCTTGCTTTTTTTCCTGCCTTTGCAGTGCCCTCCTGCCAGGTCCAATATGTTCCTGAGCGTCAGACTGCAGTGGAGCGGGATCTGTTCCTGACCCCCGCTGCTACGCTAGGTCTCTTACTTTGGAATGGTCTGTTTGTTAGACGGCAGCCTAATGTGGGCAGCGAATCAAACACTGCCACATGGAACACAGGGATCGACGGGGGAGGGGGGTCGTGAGAGGACGGGTGCCTGGGCGGTAGCAAGGGGCACAGCTGCTCGTTACGGCGATGTTCCGGCGACGTTGCAGCGCCCTGCCTCGTCCCGATCGCACGTCACGACGAAACGCCGCCCTTGTCCCGGGCCCCAACTTCTGCGATTCGCGATTGTGCCATTTCTACACGCCTCGAGGGACCCTGAAACCAACAGGGTACCGTCGACTATCCTTGTGTAACAATCACGCGACGAATCGCTCACCGTCCAAAGACATTCAAGGTTTCGCAGGAACTTCTATGGAGGTTTCTTGTGTCCCAAGTTCGCCGTGCCCTAGTTGTACCGCCGAGCCAGGTTATTGGCGGAGATCTGCACGTGAGCGGCAAAGATGCACAGATGCCGTTCTTCCAGCAGCCTCCGGGGCAATCTCCCGGGTCTGGTGCTCCCCCCCATGCAGGCGAAACGAGGCCAGGAAAAGAGGAGAGGATGGGGAGTCTGGGGAACAGGACACAGTCATGCAAACTGGACAGCTCTGGAGGAAGGCGATAGCCCCGGCAGAAAAAAATGCAGCCAATTTGTTTCTGCCCTTATCATGAAAGCACATGGGGGGGGGGAAGGGTAAAAAGAGACCAGGAAGGAGAGAGGGACGGAAAAAAACACAGAATCGAGGGAGAGGGAGGATGGCAGAGAGGGAAAGCAATGCTGAGCACCAGGACATCTGTTTCCTGAGGTGGGATGTCAGGTGATATATTACTCATGTTTTACCAACATGGAGCACGATCAACAGAACAGACCGGCTGCAAGGGAGGTTAGATGCTCCAAGTTACATCTTGGGAATTATGCTCGGCAAGTTGCACGAACATATGGTGCCAATGCCACGGAGCTCCACAGATGATTCTGACTTGACAACATTGCTAAGAGCCTGCCGTGAGAGAGGAGGATGGATGACATGGTGTGTGGATATTTCCCAGACTCTTATCAGCGAGGAGTTTAAAGAGCTGGTTCGTGACGTGGGTGGGTGAGATGCCGTTTATGTCAGATGGGAGGTTTTTGTTCCATTTCCCATAATGCCCGAGCTCCCGAAATATACACAATGAACATTTATTTCTGACAATTCCATTTGATTGTCTTCACTTTGCCATTTTCCCATCTGAAAGAATTCGCCGGAAGAAGAGAGATGCCACAATGCTGAAGATGTTTTCCCCCCCCACCATGAGGGGGGAAAAGGATTGTGAACCGTAGAAAATGGAATTGCCAAGTTCGGACGGAACGCCGGGTCCTTCGCTGGGGAAATGGGACGGCGTATAAAAGACTGACATGATCTGCCCCTGGGATTTATAGCCTGTTCATTGAACCGTTTCAATTCAATGCCACTTACATGCTCCCTTGCCCCCCTCTCTTCCCAACACAGCTTTAATAGGAGCTGCTCAATTGCTTCATCTATTAAAACCAGATATCTACAGACAGCACAGACCATTTCCCGCTAGTCAGACCCATATGTGAAAGAGAAAAAGATCGGTCAAGATGAAAAAGAGAAGAAATGAAGAACACATGCCAACTGAGTGGAAAGTGGGCAGAGGGAAGGATTGTTCATCTAGAATACATTAGCATGATAAAAAGCATCAATCGAATCGTTCAAGACCAAAATCCTCACTGTCTTGTGTTGTTGGGTACAGATAAAAAAAAAGGTTGGAATGCGTCTAGATTTTCTCCACCGCACCATTCTGTGTTTATCCAGTCAAGACATTCCTTTGGGATGCCTCTCACGAGACAGGAAGCTAACACTGAACGAGCTCTGAGAGTTGGCAGTCCGTCATCTGAACTGGGTCACGAGCGTGAGTTGTAACAAGATGGGTGTTTACAAACACGTCCGCAGACGCTACCTTTCTCCTTCCTCGCTCCATTTCCTGCGTCTCGTTTCCTGGGGAAGCTAACCCTGACGGCTTCTCATTTCCTGGCTTGTGCTGGGATGGTTGTCATCACACGGAGGCAAAAGGTATTCGGAAGACAGATCGAGAAACGTTTCAAGTCGAGAATGGAACTTTCTTCAAAAGCAGAATTCCTGAACAAAGTCGAGACGGGGTTCACCCTAACACTAAGAGTTGAATTAGAATCAAAATGTCTGTGATGTGGGCCGGCCCGTTAAGTAGTCATCATCTTAAAAGTTGAGCTGAGGTTAGGCTATAACTTCTGATGGGGCCTTTTAGAGAGCAGGTCTCGGCTTGGGCTAAGATAGAGCCTGATGGATGGGTGGGTGAGAGAGATAAAGGAGAGAGATAGGAGAGAGAGAGAGAGAGAGAGAGACGAGAGAGAGACAGAGAGAGAGAGAAAGAGGGAGATGGAGACAGAGACAGAGACCCATATCTCCCTCCATCCTTCAACAGTTTGTGTCAAATCCAATCTGACAGGGTGTGGGGAGCACAGAGTTCCTAACAAGAGAAGCGGGGGAGGCACTCTACTCCTCCTCCAAGTGAGAGGAGCACTGAGACTCTTATCTAAGGCTGGATGGCAGCAAGCTACCACAGGTTTCAATAATCCTTCCCTCCAAGGGGTTTCGTGATTATAGGGTTGAAACGAAGTTCAGAAGAAGGAGCGTTTATGAATTGTGAAGGGTAAGATGGTGAGTAACTGTAGACGGATGGTCTGGGAATACATATCATAATAGGGGGGACCAATTGTCAATGAATGAAAATGCGAGTGTTTAAGTTAGTCTACTACTTAGCTACTGTTGGCCGTTTATTCCCAACAAAACTCTCAACTTCTTCAAGAAAGTTCTAATCCATTAAGCCTTCCACATTGACGGTGGGGGAAAATAAAGTCTGAAGAGAAAAACACAGACCTTAATGAAAGTCTAGTTAACGAACACAGCGTTTAATTTTCATACAAATAAATTACTGTTTTCGCCCCCCCCGGGTTCTCAATTCGCTGTCTTTGCATATTGTTACGGCCAGCAGCGGCAGACAATACACAATCAGCTCCCCCCCCCTCTGTCTCCTGACTCACGACTGACACTAATTTGTAGCTTTGGAGGTATTATCAGGCAGATAAGCCTCTGTAGTTCTATATGGCTGATTATATGGTAATCCTAAAAATAGAGGGAACTAATGACAGGGTAATTATGGCACAGTGGAAGCATCTGTCTGACAGTTGTTTATGGGGTCCAAGACGCAGACGACTGACTGCCTGGGAGGCTCCGCGGTAAGCCTCGTAGACGCCTAGACCCCCCCACCCCGGCCCCTCCCCTCCCTCTAGACCCCCCCACCCCGGCCCCTCCCCTCCCTCTAGACCCCCCCCACCCCGGCCCCTCCCCTCCCTCTAGACCCCCCCACCCCGCCCCCCCTCTAGACCCCCCCACCCCGGCCCCTCCCTCTAGACCCCCCCACCCCGCCCCTCCCTCTAGACCCCCCCCACCCCGGCCCCTCCCCTCCCTCTAGACCCCCCCACCCCGCCCCTCCCTCTAACCCCCCCCACCCCGGCCCCTCCCCTCCCTCTAGACCCCCCCCCACCCCGGCCCCTCCCCTCCCTCTAGACCCCCCCCACCCCGGCCCCTCCCCTCCCTCTAGACCCCCCCACCCCGCCCCCCCTCTAGACCCCCCCACCCCGGCCCCTCCCCTCCCTCTAGACCCCCCCCACCCCGGCCCCTCCCCTCCCTCTAGACCCCCCCCACCCCGGCCCCTCCCCTCCCTCTAGACCCCCCCCACCCCGGCCCCTCCCCTCCCTCTAGACCCCCCCCACCCCGGCCCCTCCCCTCCCTCTAGACCCCACGCTTCAGTGAATGTGGAAAGAGGGTCTGATGATGTCTGCGTGGGTTGAAGTCGTGAAATCGTTTTTTTCCCGGCTAAACCCGATTTCTGAAGCCAGAAGTAGTCTAGCCAGGTGGAGCCCCCCGAAGAATGAGAGTGGTTAGGACCGGACTCTGGAGCCGCTCGGTTAAACTGTAGCAGGGCTGCATTCAGAACTAATCGGGAGGGGTTATTTAGGTTTTATTCTTCAGACCTCACTGTAATGTAACGTGAGTTAACCTGAACCCTAACAGAGTTCACCTCAGCCCATAGGTAGAGAGTGAAAGGGAAGAGGAATGGGTTTCTGTGTGTGTGTGTGTGTGTGTGTGTGTGTGTGTGTGTGTGTGTGTGTGTGGTGTGTGTGTGTGTGTGTGTGTGTGTGTGTGTGTGTGTGTGTGTGTGTGTGTGTGTGTGTGTGCGTGCGTTTCTCTGCATGCTGTCAGTCATGCCAGTGTGTCTGCGTGTGTCCATCCTACCTGCAGTGCACTATTGAGGAAACAGCTGTTCTGGCCAGGCTCGTTGCTGAGGCCTTTGCTGGGGGCGATGGACGTCATGGTGCGCGGGGTAAAGATCCCCTGCAAGCCCCCGCTGCCAGACGCAAAGTAGTTCCTTTTCCACGACATGGTCCTTGCTGAGAGTTAGTTCTCCCCGTTGATCAACACTCGACCGTCCGCCCGTGTGACGAAGCACATTGGGCCATGTCTTCAGATTGAAATAAAGAAATAAAAAAGAGCAAAAAACACTGAAAAACTATTGCGGGGGTCCAAAACAAGCAGAGAAAAAAATGGACGGTTAAAGTCCAAGTCCGCCAAGTATGAAAGAGAGTGCCAGTCTTCCTCACGTCCTCCGAGGGGAGGGAGGGAGATAAGTGTGAGTGGAATCTCCCCGAGGTTCAACACCCGGCTGCTATCTTTCACACCCCTCTCTCTCTCTTGTTCATCACTCCACTCCACAACCCCTCCTTTCTCGAACCGTCTTGTGGAATCTCACAATATTCTGACACCGGGGGGGGTGGGGGGGGGGTGGGTGTTGGTCGTTCCTGCAGGTGGGCGACCTTCCCCTGGATCTTTACAGCCAGCGGTCCAGGACGACCTCAACACCTCATTAACACACAGCAGACCTCCGCTGAGACGGGGGGGGCGATGGGGAGCGAGGACGAAAGGTCGGAGGTCAGGGTCTGGTCCCCTCTGCTCTTTCCAGCGGCTGAATGGATCCGCGGCTTCTCAGTTGGCACGCGGGCAGATCTGCAGGGGATGAGAAAAGGACAAGTTTATGCGCGTGTTCCCTTCGCCCGCTTCAGCCGTCTCTCCTGTCTGCTTCAATCCCTCTGCCACACTGAAGGGGCCAATCGAGGAGGACGTATCTATGATCCTAGCCCAGAGATCCCTCTTCTCCCTCTGTTCTCCGTACGCCCTGTTCTCTCAACATGCAGGCCCTATCACTATTGTGGTTGGAGGAGAAAGGGGCGGGGATCTGACTGGGGGGCAGGCATTAGGTGACCGTAAATTCTCCTTGCTTAACCCATCCAGTTAAGGCGGGAGAATCCTCAACTGAACTGACCCCCCCCTCATCCCCACCCCTCTACCCGGTGTAAACTGTACACACATGTGCCTGGGAGACACACACACGGACACACACACACAGCTTGAGGAGAGTGCAGTTGGGACGTCGCTCTCGGAATTGTACAAAGGCTAAGGCACTCTAATCAGACTTCTCCAGACAAGCTAAATAAAGACCCCAGTCAGGTGTACACAGTGGGGCGTCCGGTCCACGTGGACTGAGGACAGGAGGAGGGAGGGATGATGACAGAGGTCTAGGGCCAAGGGTAGGCCAGTGCTGATCATGGCTAAATCATACTAGGCCTGTATCTAGTTAGCGGTACCTGATTCACTGTCTGACAGGGATAGACTGCGATAGCATAGCTCCCAAAAAATGGACATTGTAGCCAACTTATTGCGCAGGAACAAAACAGCAAGCCCATACGCTTAGCAGAAGTTCAGTCATCTGAAGAAAGGGGTGAATAGGCCAACTACGGGATACTAATGCACTTTATTGCTTCCTTTATGAAACCCTAATGCCTATGGTAACAGTTATGATACTATGCAACATTTATACCCTTCCAGGGCTGGATTCCTAGGTGCCTGGCACTTTTAAAGAGGAGGCTCGTCTTCACCAGTCCATCCATCAGCACCGCGATGCTCTTTTAATGGTCAGACTTGGGGGCAGAGTGCCGGAGACGGGAAACAGAGTGAGGGAGATAAAAAAGAATGATAGGCATGTCAGGAGATTTGAGAACAACTGAACGAGGCAAAGGAAAGAGGCAGCCGCTCGCTGCTTCAAACTATCACCGGCGTTTTTGATTCCCACGTCAGCCTGCTCTTATTTACGGCGGTCGTCCCGTGTCTCTCCTCTCTCTTTCCTGTGTGTGTTTACTCAGGGCTGAGTCATCGGCTAAACCTGCACTTGTGATATTACCAGACCACTTTCCTGTGTCTGACACCCACTGGCAGGATCCACTTGTGGTAGAGACACACACACACACACACACACGCACACACACACACACACGCACACACACACAATACACATCGCGCAAGAGAATAACATAGATTCCTCATGAGTTGTGAAAAATGAATGAATCATTTTCGAGTCATGGTCCCGGCTTTCTTTGTTATACAACTGTTTGGCGTTGTTGAATGGAACTTGCGTGGTGACTGCTCCGATGACTCAATGTTGTGGCATGCAAACAACAGTGGAATGTGATGGATGGACCATGGACTGTTAAATCTGGAATCCAAAAACATCACCCTCGTCACCGAGACCAAGGACGCCAAACTCTGGCACTAAATTGCCTCATTCAAGGCTAATGACTCTTGATACATAATGCAAAGTACTGTTGCCATAGGTGAGATCTTAGTGAATGCTAGCATAACCGACACCTATAATAACGCTTTTGTGTAATGATAATCACTTCTACGTACAAGGCTTTTTTCAACTCGTTACAAACCCATCCTCCTCCACCATATTGCTGATGGTCTCGAATGTCCTTCTGCCGGACAAAAACAACCATTTCAGCAGTCTGAGGTGGGAGTCAGACATGCCTGGGACTCATGCTCGCAGTCGCACACGTGAAGGGGGCAGGCTGGGCGTGAGAGGGGTTCCTATACTGTAATCATCAGCTCACTTAAAGCGTTAACTGTAATTGGTCGGGGCGGATTTGAGTGCGTCCTCCCATAGCTGAATTGTTGTTGTTGCCGGTGAGGTGGATGATAGGGCGGCTGTGTGTGTCTCCTAAGCTGCTGTGCTGAGGTGGTCTGTGGTGGATGGGAGGGGAGGGTAGACCAGGGAGGGGGGGGGAGGTAGACCAGGGAGGGAGGGGGGGAGGTAGACCAGGGAGGGAGGCGTTGAGAGAGGCAGGTCATGCAGGCGGATTAGCCTGATCAGACGCTGCCTGGGATTAGTCTGTCTCGCTGCTCGGGGATCTGTCTGGCTACCCGCTCGTTAGCCCGCCTAGCCTAGCCGTGAGCAAGCGAAGCTATTAGCCGGTGCTAGCCTCCCATAGGTCTGCTGAAGTCCAGGAACAGGATGATGGCTGTGGCTCGTGACCACTGGAGCTGTGCAGTGGTAAACAACACCACATGGCCAGCTGGTGGAGGCAGCCCACGGGGCAGGGAGCAGCCTGTAAGCAGCCTGTAAGCAGTCTGTAAATAGGCCTGTCTAGGAATCCATCAGAGGGATAGGGTTTTAAAAGCCCTCAACAGTAACACGATATGGTCTGGTTCTCAGTGTACTGATTTCGCTGATTAAATGCACAAATGTTTGTCTACTTTTTTTAGGCTATAGTTTTGCCAGTTTTGTTTGTTTGCCAACTATTTTGTAGACTTGATAGTGGCCTGAATCTCAAAGCCACTTAGAGGAGCCTGGTGTTTAAATCCATGTGTTGGCCAACATTGGATTTTTCAATTCCATCATGGTGGGAATCCAAAGATAAACTTATCACAAGGCACACATGGACTATTGGGAGAAACACAACATAGCTCATTCAACCTCCACACACACACACACACACACACACACACACACAAAATATGAAGTGTAGCCATGACTCAGGGATGATGGCCCCCATTGCCTGGCAACAGGCTGTCACATCTGATCAGTGCGCTGGCCTGGGTGAGAACAGACCGGCCCGCCTGACCAGGAGGCATGTTGACATGCTCGCATCAATCAGCCCGGCCGTGTCACATCATGTCCAGGCCAGCCCCCCCGCCTCAACCAGCCAGGGAGCAGAAGGCTGGGTGACTACACACTTAACACACACACACACACAACCACATATGCACATTTATACAAACACACACAGCCATCGAGAGGAATCCCAATCATCCCTAATAGTGTAAGATCGGCGCTAAGGCCTAAATGAAAAAGTGTGAAAGTGCAGCACATGGTAAGGAGTTAGTTGCCTTGACCACCGAGTCCAACACATTTGCATATAAATGAAAAAGGCTGATAATGATGACGGTTCTCATAAGCATGGCAAGGTCTTTGTCAAACCGAAGGGGCACAGTGATTCTAAATTCCATCAAGCTTTGTGCCAGTGTGAGGGGGGGGTGGAGGGGAGAGGAGGGGGGGCTGTGGGGAGTGAGGAGTGAGGAGTGGGGAGTGACCCACCGATTTTCAAACCAATTTGATTGTCGGTTGAGCGAGAAGGAGGAGCCGGCTTCTGGCGAGGCTAAATAGCCCTCGTTGAAATTTACAGTGCGCCTAGGATCATGTCACCCTGTGGGGGCTGCATACAAATCAGGGGAACAGAGAGGGAAAATTGTTTTTAAAAAGGCTCATATAAAACGAAACCCCTTTTATGTCCCGTGAAAAACCAATCGGGTGAAAGAGCGGTATCAATAATGACAAAATGCTGCTAAGCTAAAGAGCGTTATACTATAGTGAGCACACGAGGATTAGGTAAATGAGCCTTAAAAAGGAGCTCCTTTGCAAAAATCCATTATTAACGAGGCCGTATGAAAGCTAATGTATTTTACACACACATGCTTACCCATGCACAAAGCTCCCCTTTCACGTAATCTTGCGTAAAGACTGTTTATCATGATCTCTTTACAGGTAGACCTGGTCCTGCCTGTGATGAGGGGCAGATTTGGCGGGAAGATGTTACGCAACACCAATCCAGTCCATGGCTGCGGCCCCTCCTCCCCTTAATCACCTCTAATGCCTCGCAGCTGGCACGCCTCCAGCACCGCGCTGCCACTTAGCCAAGCTGGCATGGCCCTGTGCCAGGGGCAGCCCTCCACTGGGAGCAAGCCAACCAGGGAACCAGAGGAGAGTAGTGGTGGTACAGGACAGGGAGATGAGCCGAGACATTCCGCTCGTCTCTTCAGTCTACATACATCTACTCCATACAACTCCACTGCAGACCAGACTAGGCTGGCTGGATCTGAACGAGGAAATCAGAGGGGCCTAGCGGCATAATGTCAATTTGTGGCGGAGGGGGAGGGGGGGGAGGGGGGGAGGGGAGGGGGGGGGGAAGGGGAGGGGGAGGGGGGAGGGGAGGGGGAGGGGGGGAGGGGAGGGGGAGGGGGAGTTCCTGTGTTATTCTCGTAAAGTGGCACACTGGCAGGTGACAATTCTTACCATTTAGATTGGTCTCGTCTCCTACGACTTTCTGAACCTTCCTTTTGACCGCGCATGGCTTGGCCTTTTCACGCTGGCTTCCACATTCCAGACACATAAAATAGAGGCTGTAAAGAGTGTCATCGCCAAGCAACCACGCACCCCCGGACTGACAAGTCAAATCCTGGGCTACTGGGAACGTTCTCGGCCGCCGCTGCCAAAGCAGTGGTCTTTAGATCCTCCAGTGACACATGAAAATGGGAGTCCTGCTGGTGGGAATCCCACCACAATTAAAACAGCCAGGGCGCTGAGGGATCCTGGCTTGCACTTCTGAGCCAAATCCACTCACAGAGTGAGAAGACCGGGGTCACTATGACAGAAAGAAGAACTGTCTTGAAGAATAATTGGTCGAAACAACGGGGAAAAGGTCACTCGGAAGTAGAGGGAATTACAAGTGAATCCAGGGGTGTGCTACAGCTGGTTGACCTGGGTAGCTAGCTCGCTAGGCTAACTACTACCGTTTAGACTAAACTCTGTGCAAAAGCTGGTTGACCTGGGTAGCTAGCTCGCTAGGCTAACTACTACCGTTTAGGCTAAACTCTGTGCAAAAGCTGGTTGACCTGGGTAGCTAGCTCGCTAGGCTAACTACTACCGTTTAGGCTAAACTCTGTGCAAAAGCTGGTTGACCTGGGTAGCTAGCTCGCTAGGCTAACTACTACCGTTTAGGCTAAACTCTGTGCAAAAGCTGGTTGACCTGGGTAGCTAGCTCGCTAGGCTAACTACTACCGTTTAGGCTGAACTCTGTGATCAGGAGACACATAAAACATCTGTCCCCCGGCTTGCATGCCGGTAAATCTGGGCTGTTGGGCTTTTAATCTGGCCTTCTCTCTAATTGTCTTAATGTGGCATTACTGTATATGTAATCTGCCCCACCCCGTTTCACATTACATTATGTTGAAACATAGAGATTTACCCACTTAAAGGGGGGTGGGGGGGTAGCCTTCCATATTGTATGTGGTTACTGTGAATCCCAGCCCATTCACTGGCAACAAAGCAGAATTAAACAAACGCTGCCAAAAAAGCTCTATCCCTCATCTCAGCGAGGGCGCTTGGGTCTAAATAAGGCTTACGTAAACTAAAGACTACTGTGACACGGATCTGTGTTCAAATGCTGTCATCAGCAACTGCAATTAACGACTGATAAAATCTTACTGGATGCTGAGTCACTGCTTGTGTAGCCACATGGAGTCCAGGCTGGCGATGACTTGGGAGGGTAGGGGGGTAGGGTGAGGGGGATGGGGGTGGAGATGACACAACAGGGAGATTAGAAACGTGTTGTGGGGGGGGGGTCACAAGAGGAGACGCGACACACATGCCTGGCTCGAATCACACCCGATGCACTGATGGTTTGTCGCAGGCACGCAACATGCTGTCTGCACGCTACCAAAGCTCAGGAGTGTGTGTGTGTGCAGGGGGGGGGGAGCCTGCAGAGGGTAGAAGGAGAGAATCACAGTCCTGTATGTACGCTCCAAAACAGGCCAGGTCGAGAAAGTGCCCGTTGCCGTGGAAACGAAACTGGGTGCTGCTATAGGGAAATGGTCACTAACTTTCGACAATATTTTTCAGAAAAGTGCGAGACAGTCCAGAGCTAGCAGGGAGTCCGTGGGAAAACACTCAATAGTTTCAGGTGACAGACAGAGACAGAGGTGAACAATCTGAAAGGACAGAAACATACTTTTGGAGAGCAGGAGAGACAAATTCAAGAGACAGGTGACAGCGACGTCACTCGGAAGGGAGGTAAAGTATTAACAACAAAAAATCCCTGAGGGGTTTACTGTGACATATGTGCAAAAGAAAGAGAGAGAGCGACAGACAGACAGGCACAGAGAGACAGTGACACAGTACTGTAAAAGGGTCAAAGAAAAAAACAAGAACTGCGAAAGAAGAACAGGAGAAAAGAAAGAGAAAACGGGACAGAGTTGAGTGGGTATGAGCAGGATGAGCAGAGGGCATGGCAGCAATCACTCAGGCCAGATCAGAGGAGATGAGCCTTAGACGAGAGAGAGAGAGAGAGAGGAGAGAGAGAGAGGAGAGAGACAAAAAGAGACACAGAGGCACAGATACAGAGAGAGAGACAGAGAGAGACCGACAGACAGAGAGAGACAGAGAGAGAGACAGAGAGAGACAGAGAGAGACGAGAGACAGAGAGAGACAGAGAGAGAGACAGACAGAGACAGACAGAGAGAGACGGAGAGAGAGAGACAGAGAGAGAGAGACAGAGAGAGACAGACAGAACTAGACGAGCGCAAGCCGAGAACAAGGAAGAGGAGCTTCCCGGTTCCCAGCCACCACCTTCACCTGGCACGGAGCAGTCGGCACCACTTAGTCCTGGCACCCAGATCTGCTTATTCATCTGACCATCTGTAGGATGATGGGTGGCCTACACCAGGGCCAAACAGACGTGTAATCTGACTGAGTCTCCGTCCAGCAGAGGAGGATAGAGGGATGGACAGGAGTCAGCACAGCAGAACACTGGATCAACATCATCAGTCAGAGTGGTGTTCTGCTCATCAAAACAAGTCAAACGACTGGGGATGATGCTTGTTACACAAGTCCACAACTGGAGAGTCCCTTAATGATGCATGTGTGTGTTACGTTGAAGTGCAGCGTCTCTCAGAAACATTGTGAGAGTTTGGGATGCCAGCCAGTGCTCAGGCGTTATGGTTTTTAATCCCACAACAGTTTTAGTGTTCTGTCTCAATTAGGCATGTTTTCAGTGGGGAACTAAAGCCTCAGTGCCATTTGAACATGGTGTGAAAAAAACTTAACACTGGCAGTGGTTTGTGAACGATTTTTATCAGATTTACAAAAAGCCCATCTGAAAAAAACAAAACAGATTGACCCACATAGCACTGTGCCTAATCCTTGCCAAATCCCATGAGAAGAAATGGATAAATTATCATGTTTGCCCTTCGATGACCTGAATAGTAGGGTAAAAGTTGAATGAGCAAGAATACATTAGTAACAAAAATAGGTTCTTGAGTGAGTGATAAAGAGTGTGTGAGAGGGGTGTTTGGCCCATTAAAAAGACCACAACTCCACAGATACGACTGGTCTCACTATATTACTGGCACTGGTCAACATATTTACCCAGCCCATCACAACAAATCCCTCGCAGGACATGTGACTAGTCTCCATGATCTGTGGGCTTGCCACACCATTGCAGTGGGACACCCGCAAGCATTCCCTCATCTTAAACACAACAATGGAGCTGTCTGACAATACTGTTGCAATAGCACATCAACAACAGTCCTACTGAGGTCACACCAAGTACACAGTGAGTGTTGAATACACACAACTAGACAACTCTACTGACACACACCCAGTGTGCCCCTTGCCTCATCAGAAGGGATCAGGGTGTGCAGAGAGCGCGGTCATGGGCATCAAAGCCTGTTAACGTGTTGTGTTGTGCTGTGCTGTGCTGGGTCTGTGAGAACAGCCTGGTCTTGTGATGGTGCAATCAGTTCATGTGACTGATGTGGAGATGATGGCCATTTTGCTCACTAATGTGCTGACCTCAATACATTTGATGAAATATTGAGCTTGTGCGGGAATGAGCGATAATAAAGTCGTTAATGCCGAATTTATTGCCAGTTTGTAAACACTGTTTAAGTGTCTCCGAGAGAACTCCACGCAACAAGGCAGGTTTACACACAATAATTAGGCTACATAAAGGCTAAAGGCATTGAGATGGTTTTTGTTTAGGGTCTACCAAAATATAAACAACTTTCTTTAGGAGAGCTGACGAGACATAATAAAAAACTATCACACTCTTAAATCCCATATTTTTTTCCGATAGACATTCATGATTGCTTCAAATAAAAATACGAAGAGACTAGAGGCTGAGAGACATTTAATTTAGATAAATGCGAAGCGTCGTAATTAGGCTATAAAATGAATGAAACTCTTCGTCAGCCATTCATACTGCGGAGTAACATTTGACTTTGAATGAAACCACGCTGTAACTTTTCCACAACAGTTACCCAGTTTAACATGTGCGCGAAGAGAGTTGGACACTAAGTCGCCAGCATAGTGGATATAATGTAAAGAAATAGACTACAAATAGTATTCGCGAGCGGTGCTACAGATGTTTACCAACCAACGATGAACAACAATGACACCGAACAATAATATCCGTGCTGCACCTTTCATCTTCATCACACCAAACATACTAGTTCCACAGTTTGATTTTTCGCAACAAAATGAACTCAAATCGATGTCTAACATGTTTTCCATGTTACTTATAACAACCAATGTAACGGTGCGTGGTAACGGTTTTCCTGCAAACCTACTCTATCAAACAGTTGTAGAGTAGTCACGTCCAAAACAGCATTTAACTTACCTTTCAGCCAAATGGAAAGAGAAATCTCAACAAATGACAGCGGTTACTATTTTCACCCATGTAAAATCAGGCATTTACTCCAAATTTGGGATTTTAAAAACCTGTTGCAACTCGGCTCACCAATTAAAAGCAAGCACTGGTCTCTTCATAATGTGCTCTGCGCTGTGTTGGAAGCTTGACTGGGGGAAGGGTGGCGCCAGTACCTGCAGTCCCAAACAATGACGGTCAGCCCACGAAACCACAGCGTTTTGTAAACCCGACAAGGGTAGCCAACTAGGGGCCTAGAGTACTACTTACAAGACATAAATAACGCATTTATGCTATAGTCTATAAAGCTGCGTATTGGTAATTAATTTCGTCACATAACAAATATTACACATAGTTATAACGGTGCCAGTTTCATGACAGTGATGCCTTGAAATCAAAATAACCTATTGTTATTGGTCAGTAAATCAGTCTACAGTATAAATGATTTGCATTCAACTGGTTGACCCTAATCTGGCATAACCAATATTCAGAGTCGGGTGTACATCTATTGATTTAATGATTAGGAGCCAGCACATGTCACAATCAATTTCTGGCAACAACCAACTGCCCTCTATTGAGACTGTTCCCAAAAGCTTTTCTCACTGCTACCTACTTAAAACGAAAGCACAACGGCACGAACAAAAACAAAGCATTTACCAAGAGAAACCAATTAGTGTTTCACCTGCTGTTCAAACCAGAATTAGTCAAGTAGTTTACTGAAACTGCATCTAAAAACTTCATCTGTATGGAATGTTACGCCCTTCCTGAGAAATGAAAGAATAGCCCAGTTATAAGCCACAATCCTCCTCCTCCACCCAGAGATGATTAACAACACTGTGATACTTTCTGACCGCAACCTGAACGGGAACGGCTGGCCTAACATGAGGGTGTCTGAGGATCTGAGCCGTAAATTAGCCTACACTTGTGTAGTTGCCATCTACTTACTCACTGCGAATAAATCACCAATGTAGCCAAACTATATGACAACACGTGACATTGTGTTGTTCATTGGTCCACTGCAGCGTACCGTTTAGTCCTGTAATCCTACAGTAGATCTTTTTTTCAAAAGGTGAGAAATATCCCAAGAGGGACCGAAGTTTGGCAGGAGTCTGTGATGAACAAAAACAGCGCGAGTCCACTGCACGTCACCAAACATGACGAGGGGCTCTTCCCACGACACCAGGGACCCCTAAAAAGCTGAAGATTTGCAGTAAATTTGAGAAAGGAAGGAAGGGAGGAGAGACTTTATATTGGCAGATGGAAAGTTGTAAACTCTCCACGTGAGGTTTTGGTTGTAAAATGATAGGGGGTGACACAGGGAGGGCAGTTAAACCATTTAAAAACGGCGTTTAAAGAAGTTCCATTGCAGGGTGGTGCAGCAGGAACACCACGAGAGCTGCTTATCGTGGGGGACATTCGTGGAAGTTCACAAACAGGGAGAAGCTTAAGTCAACAAGTTATTCGCAGTAATTGTGTTGGTTCAACAGACTGTTTGACAGCCTAGGCAGTATGACACTGTTTCTATTTTGAGCAAAATATTGGCAGGACTGGGGGTGCACCAGTAGCTCACCAGATAAGTGCGTAGGTACCACGTAGGCTGAGGCCCTACCACAGGTGCCTCGGTTCAAATCCGGACTAAGCCATTTCCTGCATGTCCTCCCCCCCCTTCACTCTCCCCTCCCACTTCACTGATCTGTCCCAAATAAACAGAAAAGCCCTCAAATATATCTTTCAAAATTGGCAGCACTATTAAGGATTGACTTGAAGGTCAGACTGGTTTGTTCTTTCTTGAAATGTTAATCTGTGGTGGGACTCAATCCTTATGGCCTGAACCAAGTTAATCTTGTGTACACCATCATTTAAGGGTGTCCTACATTACTAAAAGTAGCCCGCATTAGACCGACAGCCCACAGTATGATTGACAATCATGTTTGAAAATCATACTGCAAACTTGCAGACTTGCAAATCATATCTCCGCGTTTTTGGATCAAACGTAGACCAGACATTCAACAGGTGTTTGACCAATTCTTTATCTGCGTCCGGCAGTAGGACACAATAACACGTTTCTAAGGCGATGCCGCTTCTTATCGTCTGTCCGCTCGCCCCTGAAACAAAAGCCCAAAGAACACTCTACAAAACAAAGTGTACCAAGGAAAGCAACATCCTGCGAACAGAGACTCACCAGGAAGAAAAAAAGTACAAGATTCTTGTGAGGAAAACATTGATTATTTGCATAGAAGACAGAGGATATTTGCTCGCAAAGTTGTGTTAGGCTTTGATTGAGGAATTAGAACACTTTCCCACAATAGGCTATTCATCCATGAAACAAAAGCTGTTATATGAATACAAAGCGTTACGTGGCCTAACAATGCAAAAGCGTTCTGTTCAAACATTAGCTTCCTCTACTCACAAGGCCCCACTCGAGCCAGTTAACAAAGGGAGGTCCACATGCAGACCAATTAATGAGCTTTTTGTTTCGTTTTTTGTGCTCTGCTTTGAGGAAATGCCATGGGGAAAAGTATGTGTTTGTGTGTGCAAGCGTGAGGGATAAGGGGGTGGGAGAGAGGTTGCAGAATAATTGCATACTGTTATTTGCGCCTGTTAACCAAACTTTGATAACTTATTTGCTTCTGTCTCTATTCATTATCTACAAACACAGTACAACTCATCAGCTCATGGATAAACAACATGGTTACTTGTGTACAGTGAGCAATGAACATAGCCTACAAGAATTAGCACACATTAGGGGCTTTTGACATGGACAGTCAACTCAGGGTTTTAGTGAACTCGGGCTTTTCGTAAACTCTGGGTTTAAGTGTAAAATAAAACCATGTTTCTCACATTCTTCTTCTGCTTTTTCTAAACAACTTAACTTCCCTCCAGCATAGCTTACGAAGCGGAAAAATAACCTTGTGTCACATGACACTGTGTACAATTTGTCCTGTACAGTACACAACTCAAGGTACACGTTCATTTCACTATGTCCACTTCCTGTATGACCTCATCCCAGCTCCCACCTTTACTGTTTACAACCTCAGTCATATGATGACACCTAAACACACACACCCTCACTCGGGGACAGGTCTGTCCACTAATACAATATTACGTCACAGCAATTAGGCCTACGAGTTCTTAGACGACACACCCATCTTATTATCTCATGCACTTGCCCTTCCAAAGAACTCCTCGTCATTCAGAACAAACCGTGTCTCATAACTCTTTAGCCGTACAGTCATTCAAATCAAAAATCCCACTGTATTTTTCCCTGTGACACAACAAGGTGTGGAAACTCGTCTCGGTTTCCAGTGTTGACAACTTGATACGGAACGCCGGGAATATCCATCCCTATGGTTTCCGATCACCGTCGCAACAGACATACAACCTTTCGAAACAGAGGTAGACTATTTTTGGTATCAGCGTTTCCATACAAACATGCAAATAGTTTGGTCTGCGATGATGCCTGGTGTTCTCAATAGGCCTTTTTATACAGCAGCTTAGCTATGCACTGGTCTACTTAAGGTTCCTATTTTGAGGGGTAAAAAGGACATGAAATCCATGAGGGACTTTTTGGAAGAAGGTTGCTGCCTCTCACATCAACATATTCACATCGGTATCCAGTAGCAATTCTACAGCCAACTCCTCTGTAGTCCCGCCTCTCCTCACGACAAAAAGAAAATATGCTTCTTAAAGAAACGTACCTCGTGGGAGTGACGATGGAAAAAGAACCACAAAGAATTTGCCTGCTCTGCGATGTTGTGCTACGGTCACACCTGATGTAACGGGGGAGTTACAGGACACATGCGTGAACACTCCCAGCTGTAAGACAACACCCTCACCTTGACAACAGAGCGCTTCCAATGGAGCCCACAATGCTTCTCTCTTCTCACTCACTTCACCGCGCAGTTAGACATCTGTACTCCGGAGCCCTGTACCAGCTGGGATGTGTGACAGCGACAGCGTGCCGTGGAGCCACGACACCGAGAGGCTCCCCAGGTGACACTGACACAATGACGACATCATCCTTGTCGGCACACACCTGTTTCCCCAGGAAGCTCCTCCCACCATGCCTTCCTTTCCTGAAACTTTAAAGGGACAGGCCATCTCAGGGGAGGAGCAAAAAAAAGTTCTCTGACTAACAGGAACAGTACCAAAAACACCAATAAAGCACTGTTCCAACAACTAATCCATTTTGATGGCCCTGTTTCTCTGCTCTATATCAGCGATTTCTCTTCAATTCAATACCAGGCTTTCCACAGCTTCATGCTTGTCTGTGCACTTGACGTTTATAACTGTCGACATCAAATATGGAGTTGTCTCAAAATGTATTTCAATTACACAGACCGTGAGGCATCGCCACAATTTATCACCCCACCCCAGGAAGAGCCCCCATCTCAACACCACTACAGTTAATGTGTGATGTAGCAGATTCCTGCCAACACCTGACAAAAAAAAGCAACTTGTGCCCTGCGGCGAGACATAAGACAGGTCACATGTTGTTGTCCTCTGGTGAATCGTGGCAAGACCAAGACCATCGCTGTGTACTTTAGACAGAAGCAGAGTCAAGACCACCAGTGAAACATTTCAAAGCTTAAAGGGACAAAGTCATCAGAATATTTAGCTTAAAGGAACCAAGTCATCAGAATGGTAGCCGAAGACAATAGAGACATTTACAAGATCCCCTCTTGTCTCTGCGATGAAACGCCTCCTTCGGCGCTGCCGCGCAGCCTAATGTCATGACTAATTTGTCATGCCAATGTGTGATTCATTAGCAGACTAAGCCTGTATCCGGACCCGCAACGCGAGCTTTTCATTAGAGCCTCATTAAAAGCCTGGCTTTACCGTCGGGCTGCCCGCCCTTTTGGCGTTTTCCAGAGCCACGCTGGTGATGTTAATTACGGCATAACTCTTAATCTGTTCCATCCTGTAATCCTGCCCGTCAGATCCCCTCAGGATCAGGGGGGGGGGCGTCCTGTGTCCAGGAGATGTGGCCAGTCCGAGCACGGTCACACAGTGCGGTAGGTAGGTGAGCTATATCTACCCTCTATCTCTGCCTCATGGTGGAACGGAGGAGCTACAGTGAGGCTAGCGTTCACATCAACAGTTGTCCTATTTAGTAAACTCAATGTGCATTTAGTTTTATGGACGATTCCGCCATCTGGACAGTCCATCGGCAAAACAACGGCAACAGCGAGCCGCTCCTCGACTTTGCTCGCCCGGGGTGCTATTCCACCTCCAATTTCTTCTCCTCCCTCAGCAGTTCTTTAGTTTGTAGAGCCCCCCTCAGTCCGCACCCAGAGAAACAGCACTGAACCTCTGCTGCAGGCCTGATAAAGGCAGCCAATGAAGATGCCTCCCTACATGAGACAGAAGCAAACACAGGCAGTCATAAAGAGCCGCGAGGAAGACAAGAGGATCTCCGGAAAGATAACAAAAAAGCGCAGGGAATAATTAGCATAAAAGACCAAAGATAAAAGACAATGTGCCAAGAATAAAGAGCCTGCCAAGCGTTGAAGTTTAGCATCTCATCCTTTGTTACTGGGATGTCGGACGAGAAACCCCAAACTCAAAGTATGTGTAAATGATCAGACAGGATCTGAAAGGTTATGGTTGTTTTCCTCCCCGTACGGAGCTTTTAGTAGGCACACCTATGTGTGCTGCCAATTACTCCCAGTGAGTCATTGTGTATCTAGGGGGGAAAAACACAATATATCTGAGCGCTTATTCCCTGTGCAGCGCCGTTATCTGCTCCCTGCCAAACACTGTAATAATAACCCAACCAAGATCCTCCAGCATAATTAACCATCACTACATTATTATAATAAAACCCAACCAGGCTATTTCCCCCAAAACAACTTCCAAATCTCCTGACACGAGATGAACACAATCAATTATTGAAATATGCAAATGCAGACATTAAGGATTATCTGTGTTTTTATTGGAGAAGCTGCTCAGCGTGTCGCCGGGGGAGACGAGGAACGAAACAAACACGACTCACAGCTGAGATCTATAGTCTCTGTCCTGATTCCTTTGAACAGTGAAGAACAAAGTACCTCAAACTACATCATTCCCCGCTTTCACTAAATATTTTTGGGGTTGTGTAAGCCTGAGATGTCTCAAAAATGAAGATAACGCAGAAAGCCACCAATTAGAAGAGGACCTGTCCTGACCTGACCTGGCCTGTTATGTCACCAGGGGCTAAGAATAGGGTCCCAAACAGTTACGTGGAAAGGAGCACAGCAGTTCAAAAAAAAATGCTGTCAACTCGGTTCCTCAGGTGGCAATCCAGTCACGTGGATTCACCACTCAACCGTGCCGAACAGCCATCCAGTCAGTCAGTCAGCCATCCAGTCAGTCAGCCACCCGGGCCATATAACACAGAAACTCTGTACTAAACTGTATTAGGCTGCGGATAAGTTCATGTTTTCCGACGCAAAATCTCCTCCGCATCTCCTTGTTCACAGACACTCCCCCGGTCCCATCGATTGACTGGAAGCGGTCCCACGCAGCCCTCTCTCCCAGCCCTCTCTCTCCCAGCCCTCTCTCTCCCAGCCCTCTCTCTCCCAGCCCTCTCTCCCAGCCCTCTCTCCCAGCCCTCTCTCTCCCAGCCCTCTCTCCCAGCCCTCTCTCTCCCAGCCCTCTCTCCCAGCCCTCTCTCTCCCAGCCCTCTCTCCCAGCCCTCTCTCTCCCAGCCCTCTCTCCCCAGCCCTCTCTCTCCCAGCCCTCTCTCTCCCCAGCCCTCTCTCTCCCAGCCCTCTCTCTCCCAGCCCTCTCTCCCAGCCCTCTCTCTCCCATCCCTCTCTCTCCCCAGCCCTCTCTCTCCCCAGCCCTCTCTCTCCCAGCCCTCTCTCTCCCAGCCCTCTCTCTCCCAGCCCTCTCTCTCCCAGCCCTCTCTCTCCCAGCCCTCTCTCTCCCAGCCCTCTCTCTCCCATCCCTCTCTCTCCCAGCCCTCTCTCTCCCAGCCCTCTCTCTCCCAGCCCTCTCTCTCCCCTCCCTCTCTCCCAGCCCTCTCTCTCCCATCCCTCTCTCTCCCATCCCTCTCTCTCCCAGCCCTCTCTCTCCCAGCCCTCTCTCCCAGCCCTCTCTCCCCGCCCTCTCTCTCCCAGCCCTCTCCTCCTCTCTCCCAGCCCTCTCTCTCCCCAGCCCTCTCTCTCCCAGCCCTCTCTCTCCCAGCCCTCTCTCTCCCAGCCCTCTCTCTCCCAGCCCTCTCTCTCCCAGCCCTCTCTCTCCCAGCCCTCTCTCTCCCAGCCCTCTCTCTCCCAGCCCTCTCTCTCCCCAGCCCTCTCTCCCAGCCCTCTCTCTCCCAGCCCTCTCTCTCCCAGCCCTCTCTCCCAGCCCTCTCTCTCCCAGCCCTCTCTCCAAGCCCTCTCTCTCCCAGCCCTCTCTCCCAGCCCTCTCTCCCCATATGTCAGCCTGGCACACGCAGACACCAAGCCCAGGATGAGATCCACGGGTCAGCAAATGAGCAGCCGCCCACCAACCTTACTGCTGCCTCCAGTTTGAATCCATTTCGCATTTTTCTGCTTCGAAAACCCCACACACTGGAAAAAGCGAACCTAAACAAGGTCTATGATCCCTGGCGGTCTCACATACAAAACAGGCTAACATATCCTGGGTGAAGTTGCTAACAGTTCAAACAGAGTGGAGCCAAATCCATCGACTTTGGCCTCGCATTCTGGCTTAATGGACAGGATGATGTCACTGGGCCGGAGTCCTGATGGAGGCTCTTGTAAAACCTTTCCGTCCAATCAACAGTATTTATGTAAGACACTTGGGATGCCTCGTGCAGCACTGTACTTATGTTATTAAGTGATGATTCTCACTCTTCTGGTAAACCAAAACACATGAAGGTGGAGGAGGGAAATGGGTGTGCGTTGGGTGTATCAAAATAGACTAAGCGAAACGTACTTAATGTCTCGTCTATAACGGTAACAAACAGTTGTCCAAAATGTACAGCTATCGTTTCCACAGAGAGATAGTGACTAATGTATGGCAGAAGCTATGTTCTAATTATGCAGGGTGTTTCGGAGTAGGCCTAGCTCTTATAACTGACATAGCTAGCATAACCAGGTATGTCACGCCTAAAATTCTTAAAACATGTTTGATTGTTTGCCAACGTTTGAATCACAATTAATTCGAATGTCAGTTTGAATTAACTGCATTGCTCAATGGTACTGCATTACCTTGTATGTTTTGTCCTGCTAATGTATTAGATTCTTAATAAAAGTCGCTGGCCTTCCTGAGGTCAGAAGACTTCAAAACAGAAAGGGATTCAAACGGAAGTCGTCTCCTCATTGGAGTTGACAAACTACATTTAGGTTCCATAACATGATAAGTGTAGTAGTATTCGCCTTGGGTCAGGTGGGAGGAGGTGTGGTGTCTGGGAGGGGTATTGAAACTGTAGAGAGGGTAGAGAAATATAATACACACGGCTACAAACTTTAAACTAAAGGTTCCTTATAAGACAATGAAGAGCATCCTTTTAAAAGTAGTGCTGGCAAGATCGTCAAAAAACTAAAGGCAAAACACATATTCTAATTAGTGCACTCACCCTTAACCAACGCACACATGTTAACGAGGCCTGTGCGTAACTGATGTGATTAGCTAACAGATTTTGTTTGTTTGCATGTCATCACATGGTCAGCGTGTCTGGGGGCACAGCAGGGTCCGGGGGCCGTGTTTGGAGGAAGCCTAGACGACGGGAAGGTTCCGTCTTGGTTCATCATTGAGAGAACTAGACAACTGGCCCCGTAACTATGATCCGCTAAAGACGCCGTGGCCTGTGGGGTCTGTGGGGCCTGTGGGGCCTGTGGGGCCTGTGGGGTCTGTGGGGCCTGTGGGGCCTGTGGGGCCTGTGGGGTCTGTGGGGTCTGTGGGGTCTGTGGGGCCTGTGGGGTCTGTGGGGCCTGTGGGGCCTGTGGGGTCTGTGGGGTCTGTGGGGCCTGTGGGGTCTGTGGGGTCTGTGGGGTCTGTGGGGCCTGTGGGGCCTGTGGGGCCTGTGGGGCCTGTGGGGTCTGTGGGGTCTGTGGGGTCTGTGGGGCCTGTGGGGTCTGTGGGGTCTGTGGGGCCTGTGGGGCCTGTGGGGTCTGTGGGGTCTGTGGGGTCTGTGGGGCCTGTGGGGCCTGTGGGGTCTGTGGGGTCTGTGGGGTCTGTGGGGTCTGTGGGGTCTGTGGGGCCTGTGGGGTCTGTGGGGTCTGTGGGGTCTGTGGGGCCTGTGGGGCCTGTGGGGTCTGTGGGGTCTGTGGGGCCTGTGGGGCCTGTGGGGTCTGTGGGGCCTGTGGGGTCTGTGGGGTCTGTGGGGTCTGTGGGGCCTGTGGGGTCTGTGGGGTCTGTGGGGCCTGTGGGGTCTGTGGGGTCTGTGGGGTCTGTGGGGTCTGTGGGGCCTGTGGGGTCTGTGGGGCCTGTGGGGCCTGTGGGGCCTGTGGGGCCTGTGGGGTCTGTGGGGCCTGTGGGGTCTGTGGGGCCTGTGGGGTCCCACTGTAGGTGAAGTGGAAACACAGCGAGTCCAGAGACAAGAGCTTGAGGCCCTGAGGGCATCCAGACCACCATCCCCTGAGCATCGAAGCACTTCACACACACACCCACACCCACACTTCCCCACACCCTCTGAACTCGCCGTTGCCGTTGGCACAGACATACACGCCCATGCCCGCACGCTCTCCCTTTCTCACACACACAAGGTAGAGTGGAAACAGCTGTGGCTAGGCATTTGCCAGAACAAGCTTATCAGAGTCCATTAAACAATGATGTCAATCCTGAGCTCAGGTGGACTGACCTCATACTAATTCAGATAGAGCCTCAGGCTTACAATAATGTGAAAAGATTCAGTCACATTCACATTGCACCAGACATGACAGAATAAGAGCACGAAACAAGTGCCTGGATGCATAGAGACAATAAGGAAATGGATGAGGCGAGACTGCAGTTACATCATGGCCAGTCTAGACATCCCAAAATAGTTATAGGCTGAACACACAATTCTATTCAATTTCATGGCTGCCACATAGCCACAGGCTGCCTACACGTAACACACTCCATTAACACACACACACACTCTCGATCTCTTTTTGTCTCTCTCTCTGTCTCTCTCTGTCTCTGTCTCTCTCTCTCTCTCTCTCGTCTCTCTCTATCTCTCTCTCTCTCATCTCTCTCTCACTCACTCACTCGCTCACTCGCTCACTCACTCACTCACTCACTCGTTCACTCACTCACTCACTCACTCTCTATGTCTCTCTCTCTCACTCTCTCTGTCTCCCTCTGTGCGTCTGCATGACCCCTGTTTAACAACAACACTTATTTCTGCCACTTCCCTTCTGAGCCACGCTGCTTCACAATCTGAAGTGGCGAAGATCCCGGCTGATAGAAACCATGCGTAGACCTGCCGCCACCGGTGACACTGAGCAGGCATGGCCCGGTGGAGGAATGCTGGCTGCAGAAACAGAGGGAGGGAGGAGGGAGGGAAGGAGGGGGGGAGGGAGGGAGGGAGGGAGGGGGGAGGGAGGGAGGGGGGAGGGAGGGAGGGGGGAGGGAGGGAGGGAGGGAGGGAGGGGGAGGGAGGGAGGGAGGAGGGAGGGAGGGAGGGAGGGAGGGAGGGAGGGAGGGAGGGAGGGAGGGAGGGAGGGGGGAGGGAGGGAGGGAGGGAGGGAGGGAGGGAGGGAGGGAGGGAGGGAGGGAGGGAGGGAGGGAGGGAGGGAGGGGGAGGGAGGGAGGGAGGGAGGGAGGGAGGGAGGGGAGGGAGGGAGGGAGGGAGGGAGGGAGGGAGGGAGGGAGGGAGGGAGGGAGGGGGGGAGGGAGGGGACCCTCTTTGCGTCAGGAAGATGCTTGCTCGCTAGTCAGGGGTCAGAGAGTCCAGTCAGAGCCTGGTGCTGAAGGAAAGGGTGATTATTGGGCCGGTGAGGAACTGCAGTCACAAACGTCACACACACACACCTTACTCCGTCCCCCCGTCCCCCCCCCCGCTCCCATACCCCTGCTGAGAACAGAATTGAACATTTTGTGGGAAGCCTCACATACGTCTGACATACACACACAGCAAGACATATCACATTGGTTGGGCTACAGTGGGGTGGTATAAATTACAGACTCATGGGAGAGCTATGAGGACACTTACAACACTTCCCAAAGCCATAGGAGATGCTTATGAGCAATTTGCTTAGACGTACGTCTGGATCTTTTCTTAGCTCTGCTTATATTTATCTTTTGCAAATGGCATTTTATTCTACTACCAGTAGTCAGTCTCCGAGCCTACATCATCATGGCATTGCTCCCTGGCTTGTTTGTATTTAAACTAGGTGGGGATATCAGATAGCGTGGGACGATCTCTCTCCAGCCTATCTGAGTTTGCTCAGCCGTCATTCAGTGTGGCTGCCATGATAGGGTAGCTGCTGTACGGGGGTCACCAAGAATAACTTTCAACTCAAAATGGTTCACTAACATGGTAGTGCAGGGGAGAGTGGATGTAGAAGAGGTTGTAGTTCTTTGAAATAATCACAGCTGGGATATTAAAGACAGCTGGGTTTTCATTCTCGTAACTTTAGAGACGTGGTTTTATGGAAAAGGGTAATCTTTTCAGGTTTCAAGACAAAAATATGTCATTTTTTATATATTCAGCCAAGATCACAATTGGTATTCTTTCAAATGATTTTCGTCAGTATGACATCCTAGCAGAAATTCCTCCCCCCCCCCAAAAAAAAACGATCCTACAAACTACAAACAATAAACTTGTGAGCACTCCCTACATCTTTTCCCTTAGGGCTAGCTCCTACGAGTGATATTAAAAAGCCTCCTGAAATGAAGACTAGCCTGCTAAGGCCTTGTGCTCGGCCCTCCAGCAAGACTTTTCATAAAAGTTCATCTGAAATGGCTTTTGCCTCGACCCTCCTTGCCAAACATCTTATACAACTCTGCTGCACCTGCCTGTCATAAGCACACTCCCACCCCCCCACCCCCACCCCCCACCCCCCCCCACACCAACAACCCAAACACCCCTCCCCTCCCTCCCCTCCCTCCCCTCCCTCCCCGTCCTTCCTCCAGTCCCCACCCCTCTCTAAAGGAATGCATGGGAACTCTCTCCATCAGTATGTTAAGTTATTCATCTCAAATTTTTACATAACAATCCATGGCCTGATTTAGCATGCATGCCAGGACTCCCATTTACTTTTCACAACTGGTCCTAATCTCTGTTTGAGTGAGAGAGAGAAAGTAAAATAGAGAGAGAGAGAGAGAGAGAGAGAGAGGGGAGGAGAGGAGAGGAGAGAGAGAGAGAGAGAGAGAGGAGTTTGAGATCCTACACAGAAACGCAAAGACAGAGAAAAGAACAAGTTGGAGAAAGAAAGCAAGCAGTATGCAGTCATTTCATCACTTGGCCATCTCTCTGTAATTCAGAGCTTGTGTTGTTGTTTACATGTTTATGCAATGCATTATGTCACAGAATGCTGGCCAAATTGAGGAGCTACGCATGTCTGCATGAGTTGGCTCATTATGGCACGTTCACATGGGAAAATAACTCAGGATAAGAGGTGTTTTTAGAGTTTGAGAGTGGCAGCATATAAACCAAGCTCTGTTTGTCTTGCTTCAGCTGGATATCAAGTTGTAGCAGATCAGCAATTCATAACCGGGCAGGCTACTTCCCTCAAATCCTGCACCAGACTGTTTAAGAACATAGTTCCCACCAAACATGAATGTAAATGATCAAATCACGTGCCACTGGGGGGTTTAGAATATATTTATAATAATATTATGTAAGAAAAGACTACACTGCCTTTGTTAAATAATAAAGAAAATCCAATAGATGATTAAAAGAATGCCAGACTTGCACATCGATTTTGCTGCTGGGCTACCACACAATTTCTATATGACGATTAGCGGACAGCCACAAGACAGCCACATAGTGGACGGGAAACTCAATAACATCATGTCATTTGAAAATGGATGAGATTAATGCATCACAGTTGGTGAACTCTCAATTCACTAACTTTACAAGAGTCACGGTAAGACTTTCGAGAAGCAAAACATATTAAACAAAAAATTTGCATCAAAAGGTAAATTGGTATCATTTGTTTGTTTACTAACAAACGTTGTATTTCTTTTTTCAATGTTTTCCTTTATCTTATTAAACAAGAAACAATATTTGATTAGATTGAGTGTTGCACCATCTCGTTTTCAAAGGGTGTCCCATCAAGAGACATTGTTGAAAGCGACGTTGTTGGTCAAAGCACAAGAACATGGTAGCAAAAAAAGTATGTTCTCAATTCCATGCGAACTATAAATGTTTTGCTTTAGCAAACTGTATAGCATGGCTGAGCAAGGACACACTAAGACCCTTCTAATTAAGTTTTTTCAAGGATGCATTGAAACTGTGATGGACTGTTCACTACTACCGTTGATGGGAGATTATCCTGTTGTAAGGCTACAGCTACCTTAATGATAGCTACCTTGCAGCACACCGTGCACGATCATCAAGAGCTACGTTATACGGCTTGTCATTGCTGATTATAGAAAGAGCGCCCGTTGAATACAACAAATGTGCCGTTAAATACAGCCAAAGCATTTTAGGTTGCAAACGCTATCACTATGGTGAACGCCACTCTCAATTTATCACAGGACTCGCGTGCACTCACACGGAATTTTACCATTTCCCTCAATGCTCCCAAGTTAAGCAATGTTGTAATGAGACAGTCTTTCTCGTTATATTCCAAATGAATAATTTGGGACATTAATTAAGTTTTAAAATACACACTTACCTTCTTAGACCCGATGTTGTTTTGTCCCATCATCTCCAAAGGGACTCGAGCAAAATGCTGTACCGCTAAACCTCAAACCTCCACTAGCGTCACTCTGCGCTGCAGCCAAGGCAACCAAGGCTCGCGATATCTTAGTTAGAGTCTTGAGAGAAAGGTAGTCAAGTGCGCAATAACTAGCACAGGGGAGAGAGTCTATGGGGACAATAGAATTAGCCGGGCAGACTCAGGGCCATTGACTGTGCATACCAGAACGTCACCTAGTTGCTTGAATCAGAAATGCAATAAGATTTATATGATTTTTTGCTGATTTAATTGATAGTGTAGACTGTATAGCTCAGTGTCTTGCTTATTCTGACCTGTTTTCAGCTTCTTGATGTTGCTGGAGTCCATCACTTCAGAGTAATGGACTAGGCTCAAATATTTTCGAATAGTTTCCATAGTTATCACTATCCCTCTTTCCTACGACTTGGCTCAAGTTAACATTCAATAACACAATTTTCTTTATTTAAAAAATGTTTTAGAATTGTATTTAGACAACAACATTTGTGCTGAGCTACAATTTTAACTTAGGTTTATTTGGAAGCTATATTGCATGATGCAGCACAGTCACACACAGACCAAAAACCCATTAGCAAAAAGGGATACAGTTCACAGCAAAATCAGACTAGTCACAAAGCTGTCACATTTTCCCAATGTTTTACAGGAAAAGGTTTTCAAATAAGGAGCT
Organism: Mallotus villosus; assembly: GCA_903064625.1. Classification (NCBI taxonomy): domain Eukaryota; kingdom Metazoa; phylum Chordata; class Actinopteri; order Osmeriformes; family Salangidae; genus Mallotus; species Mallotus villosus. The sequence continues at coordinate 407,353 of CAEFZP010001045.1, forward strand.
TGGTGACCAACACAGTGTTGATGCACACATGGATATTGAGCAACATGCAACATACTCTCTACCCCTTATTTAATCATACTGACACATAGTAACACATATCCTAATAATATTCCCACAACGGTTGTGAATATTATGTTTAGTATGTCAGTGCGACTGAAATCTCCATTACAATCAACATTACAATCAACAAACGAATCCTCATGAATTCAGCAACCCCTAGAATCTAGTTTCCTAGTATCCCTATTGGCCAAACAAGTTTACTTGACACACAGTTCAGTGTTCATATCCCAGATGAATTTCAAATGTACAATGAATGGACCAAAGCAAGCAGTTAGAGTCAGTCTGTGTGTTGATGAGTGAATAATCATGGCGCAGGTGCATGTTTGTGTACGTGTGTGTGTGTGCTTCACAGGTCGTCAGTCTCGCCGTCAAAGGGTACGGTGTCGTCCATCTCCATGTGGATGCCACTGGCGTCGTCGTTCACCACCCAGCCTATGGGAGTGCGGTTGAAGGAGGGTCGAGAACCAATGTCGTGCTGGTACACCTCCGCTGGCTCTGGCTCAAGTTTGCCTACTTCAATCTCTGGCAGCTTGAAGGTCATCAGCTGGGATGCCTTCTCGAAGCCTCCAAAGGGTATGGCAGTCCTATAAGGTAAATGGACACGATATCAGATTAGTCCAACACTGTATTAATCTAATCCTGTCCATACTGAATGTACCAACTAAGTGGAAGGCTATTCTGAATGTAAAATATAAGAGGAAAACTGTTTTTCTCAGTCTTGCAACAACGAGCTTGGATGTGTTTATTCTGATTTCAACTAGAAAGGCGATGGCATACCTGTTGAAGCTTTTGAACTTGGGCAGTTCGCAAGATACTTTTGGGACTGACATCTTAGACTTCATGGTAGATGTGAGATCCTCATCTCCCTTCATGGCCCGTTCCCATGGTGACTTGTATGCGTTTGGGTCCTGGGCACCCTTCTTGCTCTCGTCCAGTCCATTAACACCTGCACAATAGAGAGAGAGTCAGCTGCTTATATTTTGCCTTGATGTGATCATCAAGTCCCCAACGGACTATAATATATTTGCTTATAGCTCCAGCATTGTACAGTCATACCATTCTTGCTGCCAGGTTTGGGAGGGGGCACAGGGGCCTGTCCCACCTGCCTGCTTGCCCACCAGGTGGCCCCCAATGTCCACCATCTGGCCCCCTAGACTGGGAACCAGGTTCTGGAAGTTCTCCTGAAGCAAAAAACAGAGGACCAGCAGTTCATTGGTGCTGGACATGATGTTAGTTTCTCCCAGGATCAGAAGGACTCTTACTTAGAGACCTGCTGCTCTTGCTGGTTAGCTGTAACTGATTAAACTGTTGTTTGCTCTTCCACAGGTACACTCGTGCACTTTTAAGGTTCATGTTGTTCAATTGTAACTTGTTTAACTCCATGCTCTTATGATTCTTCCCTTTGGCACTTATTGTTGTTTTTTTCACAATGTACGATCCATGTTTGACTACTTGCAATGTTGGGGATATCTCGTTGTTATGATCAGTGACCAATGCACTATTGTAAAGCTCTCTCTTGGAAGTCGCTTTGGATAAAAGCGTCTGCTAAATGAATAAATGTAAATGTAATGTAATGTCATTGATCATATTTCTATTCACTTCCCTTGGTTGCACTTCTGTACTCTCACTGTAATAACGTCTGTCTTGTTAACAACGTGTTACTCGGTTACGTATGATTTAAAACTTCAGCAGCACTCATCATGGATTGCAAAAGAAATGAATGGCACAAGTAAATGATTTGACCACTCCATTGCTACACTTTGTATGATTATTCTTTACCATGGACTCGCTGCTGAAGAGATCAGGGTTGTTCTCGTAAATGAACTTTTCCATCCTTGCTTTCCTCATCCTGAACATCTTGGATCCTTTATTCCCCATGAGGGACAGCTCCTCCAGCATGGTGTCCCTGGGGCTCCTGATCTTCGGGCCCAGGTCAAACTCAGACGCCTCTGGCTCGCCCTCAAACTCTACAGGGGAGAGAACGGGAGGCTGGTTACCATAGTTTCATGTCGTTTTTACCGACACAAAATAAGAAAGCGTACTGTAGAACATGGAGTGAAACGTGGTTCTTAGAACATACAGTATTGTGGCGCAGTCTCAGGATCTAAAATTAGATCATGAGGAAGTCTTGTGTGAAAGAGGCAGGAGTTTGATTAAACTAGGGTGCGTCGTAGTTAAGCTTATCCTGAGAGAACCATGGAACATGTGACCCAATATGTGTATTTCCTTTGGGCTTTTTTCTTTCCCTTTTTTTTTACACAATAGAGAGATCATTTTCGGGAGCTCAGAATTACGGTGGGAAAATCCTAAATCGATCTCCTCGAAGACGAAACGGCGACGCCTCTACCATGCAGCTGCAGAGGGAGCTGGGAGGCAGATCCGCCCCTTCAGTCTGGCTGTGTGCGCATCGGGGTGCTGACTAAGACACACAGAGCCTGCTGAGGGAAGGTCTTAGTCATTTTCATATCTGTGCTAACTACTATTTCAGCTCCCAGTGCTCGTGATCCATCTGTCAGAAGTCACAGAGTGATGAAACGGAGGTCTTTCAGGAATGAAAAGTAGCAGAACATGTGAGTCTACAAGGGCACGGTATCCGTTACCACCACAACCCAATAAACTACATGTTGTTGTTGTTACCTACTTAGTTTATATCTCACCATTAGATTTAAATGGAAGTCTAATCGTGTACTCTGCATCATTTGAACAGTCTAATTAGTGTTTTAAATTTTAAGTTTAACATGTTTAACGTTTTAGTTTGATCCCATACAAAGTCATGCTTAATTCTTCATGGAAGACTCCAGCAATCAGTGAGGTCAAATATGGATGCTGAAGTGAAGTATGGATTTCATGACTGAACAGCTGAGAATGTCGGGTCAACCACCACTGTAATGATTTCATGACAAATGTTATTTCTGCTGTGAAATCTGCAGAAACAACCATACATGTTAACAGTTCCACTTTTTGTGGAAGAACTGAAAGCACAATTAGACTAAGGACATGTCCTTGAGAGTTTTACTGAACAGAAAACAGAAAATACATTATTCAGCAAGTTTTTTCTGGTTTGAGTACAATTATAGGGAAACCTCACATGGACCGACCATATACAGTACATGACAATAATTGATCTTGTACTAAACTTTAAGTGACTTTTCTCATACGTAGGCCTAGTTATGTGACAGTAAGTGTGAACAGTGTGTGTGACGCAAAGGGTGCATGCCTTACCATCCTGAGTAACATGTGACAGGTCGGTAACGACCCTGGAAGGCTTCCTTCGCTTGTTAGGCGGGGCAGGTGTTCCAGTGAGCGGCATAGCTGGGGACATGGAGAGGGCAGAGCAGGACAGCCGGAAGAAGTATTATACCTCTCAGCTGTAGTTTCTGGTCTCGAAAGTTGAACTGACTTACACATTAAAAAAAAAGTACTAAACTAGCTTCAATTTATTTTATAAATTGACATAACTCCTTGGTAACTGTATTGTGTGGTCCTCCGCGCATGCAGTTTAAAAGTCAGTTACAATTTAAAAGCAGTTTGATGACCTTTTCAGATATTATGCAATTGAAATCATCTTCTCTTCGTGTTTGAATGTTTGCACATAGGTGCAATCACTCCTATTGCAGGCGGCACCAATAATCAAGAGATGAGAAAGGAGAGTAAGACTGGGGTCCCTGAGCATGACTCCAACACTGCACACAAACATACGCACACCACCTTGTGGTAATGAAACCAAAGGACCCGAACATGCTGCCTGGGCTCATTTTTCAGCTTCACGGGCTTCCTGTGTCAATGCCCTTCACATGGTTGACATTCCTCAACCAGCACGTCTGACGGGAGGAAACGCATAGCTTACTATAGACTGCAGGTTCGCTTCAGAAGGACAACTCAGGTCATGGATATTTACTGTAAACAAGCTCGAGTTCCACAAGGGACTAAGACTCGAGAGAAATGTTTTGCAGCAAATCATTTGGCCTATCCGATGCCTACGTTTCTGAAATTACAAAATTAATTGTATTTTTCCGCTCAGGGAACCTCAACTTCATATCAAGGTTACAAACATATGGAAGATGTATCACACTTAGCATATGATCTGTCTCTGTAGGGCTTATGACGTGTGAGACACTATGCTCATATCATGGCTGACTTTGAGCCATACTGTTCTCAGTATACTAAGGGGTCCTGCCAGTGTCTTTAAGGGCCCGTCAAAGGCAAAACATTGCATCCCATCTACTGACTGTAATTCAATCCCACCAAGCTATTTTTAAGCGCCACTTTCTGCTAAGACCTTTTAGTAAAGAGTGGTGACGTCAGTAGACTACCAGCTGAGCTTCGCATGCTGTACACATACTGAGGCATTTTTTGTCAACAATTCTTCAAATTGGCCCCCAAAATGTGTAGCTCCGACTAGAGGGGAGTGGAGGAGCCTTTCATCAAGGGGGAAGGACGTTGTTATCGAAAGTTAAGGGGCCGTAATGACAGTTGGGTATTCCTCAGTTGAGTTTTCGTGCCAAGCTTGGCACACCAAACCAAATCTGCAGAGGGTGTGATGGGGAGTGGTCAGCACATTCTCTCCCATAACCCCCAGGGTCTTTAACACAATGCCGCGCCCCAACGCTAAAAAGCAATAAACTTTTACAGTCCACCTCTTCACCGGCCCTCATTCGAAAAGCACTTCTATTCCAGTCGTGAATAAATAATGACTTGCCCATTGAGTCGACGTACTCAACTATTATTTAAGTGCAGACGCCTATTAACACCTTGAGTGACTGTGTGGTGTGGCTTCAGAGTTCTGTTCACTCTCTCTCTTACTGCGGAGGGTCGCTCAAAGTTAGTGGAAATCCATGCGGTTGGTTAGTAGAGCACAGTTGTGGGCTGAAAATCCACTCACCCGAGGTTTTTGCACTCCTTCTTTCGAGGGGGTATATCTATAAATACCAGGCAGTTGAGGATTCCAGGTGGATCGAACTCGATCGCGGGTTTATAAATCCCAGGGTGCCTGTGACCTGTGGACGGACGTAGATCCCAGGGAGTGCGAAATATACCCTCAGCTTGGATGGCAGATCTTTGAGGAGGGCGGGGGGGGGGTTGGGGGGGGCAGGGGGGTGGCGGTGACGAGGGAGGGGGAAGGAGGCGAGGGGAAAGAGGTTCAGGTTGGACCGAGGCTGTGGTGGTGGGGTTGGGGTGCTGGGTGGGTGGGTTGGGGGGCTGGGTGGTGGGTAGTGGATTGTGAAAGTGGGTGGGGGGTATTTCTGCACAGCCACAAAGTGCTGATGGGGATATCAAGGGAGCAATATCATTCTTGCAGATGGTCCGAACTGCTATATATAGCGCTTTGGGAGAGAGTCTTAACTTAGTTAAAAGATAGCCTCAAAGGACTGTGTGTTGTGTGTGTTTGTGTGTGTCTGTATGTGTTTGTCTTAAGTTAATTTGTTTGCCTGTTTCTCCCAATCATTAATTATCTCCAAACTTACACTGGATCAGCTTCCCAGACAGAACCTGAGCTTCATTCAGGGTCACACAGCTCAACGAACAGGACTGGCTGCTTATGTGTTGGCTCACTACAGGTTCTCTCTGTGACTTAGCCCACTGTTTAGCTGGCACAGCTGAATGTAGCTTTCAGTTCAAGTTTTCAGTTCTTTCAAACTGACAAATTGTGCCAATTTCGATTTTTTTAAAAAAGAATCCTTTCCTTTTTTATTCAAGCTGTTGTTGATTTGTTGACTCACCCACACGGCTATAGATGATAAGTAGTGTCCTCTAGTTACAATTGTTTGAAAATAGGCTCACTTCATATGGTCTTATGCACCTTATTGTTTTTCTGTATGTCGTTTCTTTCTATTGTTAACCCTCATACTGTTGAACTGTATTTTAACCGCAATGTAAAAATGGGACAGAGTGTTGAACAGCCATAAATGCTATGTGGGGATATTAACAGCCCTATATATAGGTATCAGGACAGCCAGGAAGAGAGAGGCCAGCTGACTCCATCTGAGTGGACTGTGTTCATGCTGCGGCAGAGCCCTCCATGCTCTCTCGCCCTGAGGACGAGGCACTTGGATTTTCAGTTCAAAACTGGCCTTATGGTGCCCCCATGTGGCGAAGTTGTGTTAGGGCAGGCACTGTACAGCCTAGTGTTGCCACTGTACAGTCACGTATATCGAGAATAAGTAGAGATAGATGTACTTTGTTGACTATGGGCTATTTAACAAGTCAAGGTGCTTACAGTACATCCTTCAAATCCAATGTATTGTAGTAAATGTACAAACCTCCCAGGATCAGTTCAAATACTTTTTCCCACCTGTAGCTTCAGTACTCAACCATAAATAATATCCAATTGTTTTAGTTATTGTACCTGGCTTGCATTGCAAAAAGTATTCCTCATCAAACAAATTCCATAAGGACATGTGATTCCCTTTGAGGGTGAAGGGTAAACTGGTTTAATCTGGTTTATAGGAGATGAGGTGAGTTTTGCGACATTGGTGAACACATGTTGGCATAACTGAAGATAATGATTATGGAATCAGGACAGAAGATTAGGACTAATCCAAGAATATAAAGCATCTTTATTGCAGTGGAACTGTAATCCTGGACTAGTATGTGTGTGTGAGAGAACTGTTCTAAATCTCCTAGTGTGCCTGAGAGGGGAGACAAGGACAGCTGTTGTGTTCAGTTGGTGTAATCAGGAAGAAAATCAGCATCCGGAAAATAAGTATAATATGTAGGTCATGTGGTTTGGAAAACAGATACAGGTTTGCATATTTACTGTCCACGCTGTTTTAGAGGAAGTTGTTTATCCCTTATTGTGTTTTACTGTCAAAATGTCTTTTGAAATGTGAACAACAGGGGGCAGCGATGATCCAGAAATATCAGACAATTGGCAAGATTTCAAGGCTATATTTATTAATCTAAAAACATCTCTTCTGTAAGGCAGTCAAAAGTGTACACCAACATCCTTTATTGCAGATTCACAAACAGAAATGTTCAAACTCACACTTGTATCTAGCTTCGAAGAGGAAACATTATTATTATTAACTTGTTGTATTTTTACACACTAAGATTCCTGTACTGTATGCACAACATATCACATACATTAGCAAACATTATGACATAAAGCACATGAACATAGTTTAAATTATGTTCGAGTAGATTAATAAATTATAAAAGCAACAAACATTTATCGTCTCAAAGAAGGTAAAAGTATTAAACTCTGTCAGTGAACATAATTTTATTTCATTGCATTCGTGGTTGTCCCGACACTGTTACCAGGGTTAGTTGTTATTCTATTCTGACATTTTAATTCATTAATGCGTTCATTAATGCATTCATGCATTATTCAGTCTCTGTATTGCATTGAGACACCGGCATAGTGGCATATCTGTGCCATCAGCCTCCATCTCCACCGTACCTCCTTCCTCCAGGCCTCAGAACCCATCTCACCCTTTCCTGTCACCATCTTCTAATTTCTATTGGCTGTGGGAATTCATTGTCCAGTGTCCAATCAGAAGTCTCACTTTCATGGACCTTTATTGCATCTATTTTCACGCCCCCTCTACATGCATGATGGTACAGCCCAAACATGCCACTGTAGACCTTTTATTCATGGTCCTGAATGGACCCTCCCAAAACTCTGTTGACAGGGGCCCTTTTCAGCCCCCCGTACCTTCCCTATCCACAGCCATACCCATGCCTTAAACCGTTATACTGCCGATGCCTCCGTTTTTTTTTACTTCCTTAATCGCATGACAAATCCGTTTCATTCACAATAAAGAAAAAGACACACCTTTTGTCTCAGCATTGTCATTTGTTTGAATACAACGTGAGCGGTGACATGGACACCAGGCGCCTTAAAGAGCTCACTGGGCACAGCAGGGGCACGAGCAGCAGCCGCCTTGCTAGACAAACATTTCCAGAGCTTTTGAGACTTTGGGGTTGTGCTGGCGCAGAAGCCAAACACAATGGCTGCCACTGTTCCCCGAACGGACCCAGAACCTAGCCAATCATCGGCATCCGACCACTCTATGTGCCCGAAGTCTAAGACGCCGTGCCTAGTGTCACATCAGTCCTGTCCGACGTGACGGTGCTCTCGCTGAACCGTTTGTCCTCTAACATCCTGTGTGTGCCCCCTTCTCCCCCCCGAGTCAGCCTGGCCTCGCTGACCTCTCACCTCTCTCAGGGGAGAGGAGACACCGCTCCCCGCGGCCACATCAAGTGTGAAAAAACTGTGAAATGATCACCATTCATACCAGATATCCTACACGTCAACATTTCAAGTTTCAAAGAATAATTCAGTACAGGCTCTCTCACTGCTCCCATATGGCTTTTTATTATTGACAGTGTTTCATCTGACTGTGCCGAAAGATAAGCCTGACACAAACCTCCTCCAGGACAGGCGTAGAGAATGGTAGGAATACTACGAGTCCAGTTCTAGTCGTGCACATTGGGTACGCTACGGTGTATATGTGAAAAATAAAACTCCTCTTATCGATGTCTCGACAGGCTATGTGTAGCCTTTGCATTTGAGCAACGACCGTCGTCTACATGTGACTTCAAAGCTCATCTAGGACAGCAAAGACATGAATACCATTGTGCGATATAAACATATGCTGAAGATGGAACGACAGCCATCACTGCGGCACAAATGAAAGCCTTGTAACACACAGTATTAAGCCAAATAAATGAAAAATACAAATATCACTCAATATCAATCATCTTATATTTATTGTGGGTTTGGGATTTGAAAGGGGTCCGAGTCCAAGTCTATCTCTGTCAAACGGGGTCTCCCGCCCAAGCTCACATGGCCCCTGGCCTCCAAATGTGGGGTTTGATGCCTGACTTGGTGGCGATGAAGCGAGGCTTTGGCACCTGGATGGGTGTGGCCCTCAGGGGAGGCAGCTGGCCCAAGATGCTCAGCTCAGGGGCACTCTGGAACTGCTTGGCATGCTGGAGCCCTGTGTAGGACACTCCAGTGTAGGGCGTCGGGTGTGGGATGGGGACCGAATTGGGGATCGGCATGGCGGAGATTTGGGGCAGGCTCGGGAGCCCGGATGTTGGGTATGGAGCATTGAAGGGTGTGGGGGTGGGGGTGGGGGCTGAGAAAGGCGTGGGGGTGGGGGCTGAGAAAGGGGTGGGGGCTGAAGCGCGAGTGGTGGGCGGGGAGATGGGGGTCGGCGAGATCATGTCAGAACGCATCATGGGCTCTCCCAGCGTGGTGGCGGACCGCGGGGCGATCACTTTGGTTGCCAGGGTGGGCGCTGACATGGGCGTGGGGGTGGAGAAGCGCTTGATCTCGTACACCCTGGGCCGCCTTGATGGGGATCTGCCTGGGCGGGGTCAGGGAGCTGCCCACCATGGTGTACCCACCCTGCTGCTGCTGCTGCTGCCTCTGGGCCTGGTAGGAGGGCATGGCCGACAGGTTAGCCACGCTTCCGCCGTAACTGAACATTCCAGAGTTGAGCTGGTAGGGCTGCCTCCTCATGAAATCCAAAGCTTTGATGCCCTCTCTCTGGGAGCCCATTCCCCCTGGTCCCCCTGGTCCCCTGCCAGTGTCCCGCTGTGGGCCCACAGGGCAGGAAGGAGCCAGGAGAGGGTTGTAGCCAATAGGAGGAGGAGCTCTGATATTGGGGGAGTACTTGAACTGGTTGGGAAGCGAGGGGTAGGAGGAAGGGTCGTAGTCTTGGGCACCGGCCATGGAGTGGACCTCCTGTTGGTAGGAGGTCTCCGGGGGGGTATCCACCACGTAGTGGTCCATGCGGCTCTGCCTGCGGGCAAACAGCTGAGCCCCCTTGCCCTCGTTCTGGGCGATCAGGGGAGCCTCATGGATCACCCTGGGCTTGGGGGCCACCGGAGGCGGCATCCTACCTCTGCCCGCCTCGCCATCCTGGTTGTCTTCCTCGCCGCCCTCGTAGCCCATGACCACCGAGGGCGGGCGTCCGTAGCGGTGGGGTCTGTCGTCCAGGTTCTGGACCATGTTGAGCAGCTCAGGGTTGGGTGAGTTCTTCTTCTCTTCCGGGGTGCGGAACATGGGTCTCCTGCCGCTACAGCGGCGGGCATCCTGGAGGATTCCGGTACGACCACCAGGGGGAGACATAGGGGAGCTGGGTATGGGCGTGGGGGCTATCGTGGTGGCTTGAGGTACCACAGACACCGGAGCCGTGGGTGGGGGGGGGCATTGAGAACGAAGGGAGTTGAGAAAACGCCATCGGAGGTGGTTGAGACATTGGGACTTGAGACGGCGGGGGAACGGAGACCTGAGGTGGCTGGTACACCATCTGAGGTGGTGGGGCGGATGACAGAGACACAGGGGCCATGGGAGCCATCGAGACTGGTACCTGGTGCATCTGGGAAGCCGTAAAGGCCATTTGAGGCATAGGGGCAGCTGAGACCTGGGGCATGGGTGCCCCCGGGGCTGAAGCCATGGCAGAAACAGGCAGATGGGGTGCAGTCATGGTCATTGGCTGGGTCATTGGCTCCATAGGGGTGGAGAATGCTGGGTAGCGAGGGGCCGCGGAGGAGGGGTAGAAGGGACCACCGGCTACCATGTTGGGAGGAAGCTCGGAGGAAGCGAAGAAAGGCGTCAGCACGATGCCTGCCGAGGTGGACGGGCGCTGGGGTTTCCTGGCAACAGTGGGCCGGAACACGACAGGGGCCGTGGAGGCTCTGTTGGTGACGAAGCCAGGGGAGAAGGGTTGGGCGGTTCTGTTGAGGACAGAGCTAGAGGAAAGTTCCGGAAGGGGTGTCTGGGATGGGGGTGCTGGGGCGGTCAGGATGGTCACTGAGGCGGTGGCTGGTTTCGGCGCCACAACTGGAGGTGACATCACCATGCTAGCTGTGCTAACGACAGAGTAGGACATGTTTCCATTGGCCATGCTGTGAATGGGAGGGGCCAGTTGCTGGGCCTCATCCTGGAAAGAAACAGGGGGTGGCGGCTGATGGCTCTGCAAGAATTGCATGTCTGCCTGTGATTGGCTCGGTGGATACTGATTGGGCTGCTCCGCCATCTGTGATTGGCTGTGGGGCTGTGGCTGAGGCGGGGCCTGAGGCTGAGCGGCCTCCACTTTCCTGGCGTGCTCCGCCGCCCTCTTCCTCTGCTGCTCAAACAGCTGGGCGCCCTTGCCGGCGGTATTGCTCAAACCCGGGCTGGGCGCGTCCCCCGGCCCATCCCCTCGGCCTCCCGCCGCCGTCGCCGCCGTCGCCCTCTTCTCCAGCGCGTCCAGGTAGTCGCCGTCCCACGTGGTGTCGGGGGCGGCGGAAAAGCCGTCTTCGTCGAACTCGGACTCGCTGCCCGGGAACACCCCGTCCTCTTCCTGGGAGTCCTGCTGCGAGTCCTCGTCCACGCTGCCGAAGCTGGTCAGCGTGTACTTCTTGGAGCGCTGGCGACGCTTCTTGAACATGAGCACGCCCTTGGAGTGGGGGTTGGGGGCGTCGGTCAGCAGGGAGGCGATGGTGCGACACTTGGTCCGAGCCTCCTTGACCTGCTTGTCCTGGACGGTGTCTCCACGGTTCAGCTCTGCGGGTGTGAGAGGACATGGGTTACATTTGGGGACGTTACACACACAGTGTGTGTAGGAATGTCTGCATTTTGTCATGCATCGTAGGGGTTGAGGTCAGTTCTGTTTTTTTGTGCGGGAAATAAATAATGTTTCTTTTAGAAAACAAATGCATGTTTGGCTTTTCAGTTCGAATTCATGAATAGCTTCAACCTTTATAAATATATTACTAAATATTCTTGCCCTTTGATGACCATATAATGTTCACACAGCTGGCTCAATGTGACATCAGAGATCTGATGACATCAGGGATCTAAAAACAACCTGCCATGTCTTTAACAAGACTATCCATCTTTCAACCCAGCACTGCTGGAAAAATACCAGACAAGACAGAAATGTTTTCACATTAACTTAATCAGGAAGTTCCTTGTTAACCTTTTGAAACAGGCAGAAACTGGGATAACTGAAGTTTCCGGGATGTAAGTTAACTTGGCAGCATATTGCAAACTTTTATGGTACTGAATAGTAAAGTGTGAAGACTAATTCTATTAGCCAAATATGTATGTAAAGAGGTTTTACTTAATAGGACACTGACTGTCCCTGAACAGGACACGTAGGCTAAATGTTAGGCACCCATGAGGGGACAGTACAGTATTTATGGGACTATTTATTCACCCTCCTAAAAAAGTCCTTCTTATCCTCAAATAGCACCTGTCTTCCTGCACCTAAGTTTACGAGTGACAGATGGGAAGCATTTGAATATTTAGTATCACGGAAAGAAGGAAAGATGAAGTTAGAAGTGGTAAAATAGTCAAATGGTGTACTTTAAAGCACACTTTGGATATAAGATGTTATTTATAGTGGTACATATATATATATATTCACCATATATATGGTGAATTGGACATTTTTCTGATCTAGGTCATTATTTACTGTGAACTTCCCACATCCCATTTCATTTTCCATTACTGGATATGATTATGTTATCCTGGTTCAGATGGCCACTCAATGTTATTAGTCAGGCTAGAGGGACATGTCAGAAAACCTCCTTTTTACTAATGCGAGTAGTAAACCAGAAGCGAGTGGCTACTTTGGGTTGATGAACTTTAGCTGAAGGTCGGCAGTTCACTCCCTTCATGCTAAAACAAGTCTTATCTGAAAAAAAACATGTGTTCCTTATTCATGGGGCATCTTAGATATTTAGGGCAGATCTCTGGAGTACACCTCCTCTTGTGTGATCTCTTCGGACATTCTTCAGCTGCTCACCCAGGTCAGGAGCCTTCACATCACAACCATGTTAGCTTTGACATATGGATCATATCTGCGTCCCTATTTAGATCTATCGGTGTGTCTCTATATCTGTGTCTTCTTAGTGTGCTTTTTATTGAATTTTTATCAAATATTTATTTGTATTTTCAAGTTTTCAACACAAAAAACTAAACACACACAACACATAACACAACTTCTTAGTGTGCTTCTGACAAGGTATGGATGGAATGGTTTCATATTTGGAGTCTTGGATGGATGCAACAATGTCCTATTTTGCAGACAGGACGTCTGAGCTAATAACGTTAGCTTTTCCCGCGAATTGATTTTCTCGTATTCACTTAGGGTTTGGAAGCACAAGACAGAACATGTGAGGTGAAGGTAGTGCAGAAGGGAGATATGAGAGTTGGCCAGAAAGGGAAAGTGAGACGGGGGGGGGGAGGAGAGGGTCTGGTACTTGATACCAGATAGCAGCTGTACATGCCTTTCTCTGTAGCCAGGCCCAGGCCCAGAACCAGCACTCCGGTTATCACTCTACTGAACCACGGGTATATTTAGAAGCCTACGTGGAAGAGAGCTCTGTGTTCTCTTAAAGGGGATGGAACACACACGCGTTCTCACATCAGACATGTCTGGTCCAATCACATCGTTGTGTCTCGATTTGAATATTCAAATGATCCATTCTGGGAAAACACCTTATGTTGTGCCAAACCGAACAAATGTAAAAGTTTATCTTATTCCAGCTGTGCATGCTATTACTGCATCTGCCACTAGCATATTGATTTGGTAACAGAGAGACTTCGTAGTTGTGGCTTGAGTGAGTGCTCGACCTGAGACAAACTTTTGTATTTACTTGAGAGTTTTTTTCTCTCATGTGGATTACATGGTGAGAAATATCTCCCAGTTGACTGCTCATCAACGGTGTAGCGGTACTCACTGGCTTGTTTGGCCTTATCCACGTATGTGGTCGTCAGCTCCTCATCCAGCGGCGTCTCCAAGGGCCCCACCATGGGCACCAGCTGCCTACGGGAGCCCAGCATCATAGCCTCCTTGGCCCTCTCAGGGCACACCAGCGGGGGAACGTTGGTCAGCTCCTGGAAGCCGCTGTCCTCCTCGGGCCCCCCACCCGGAGGCCCCTGCTCCTCCGCCGAGGAGATGATAGACGAGGTCTCCGTGGAGGTCTGCGACGACCACATCCCCGAGGGCGGCGGCTGGTAGATGACCTCCCGCCGGGCCACGCCCACACCCGACAGCCCCCCCCTCCCCTCCTCCTCCTCCACCCGCCGCGCCGGGGTAGACGCGGGCGTCCGGCGCGCTGTCGTAGCCGGACGCCGACGTCTCGCCGCCTTCCGCCGAGGCGCGCGGCAACGGGTTGTTGGGACTCCGGCGCTTCTGCCGCCGCTGGCGCTCGTGGGCCGCCACGTCGGCGTCGCTGTCCGTCTCGCCGTAGTACGCCTCGCTGCTCGGCGGGGAGGTCAGGCCACTGCGGCCCGTGGGGGACAGGAGAGAGCTGCGGCTGTGGCTGTGGTGCACCTCCCTGACTGGGTGGTGGTGGGGGTGGGCGGAGGGGGACATGGCGCGCAGGACCGCCCGGTACTCCTTGTCGATGCGTGGGGACGGAGCACGGGTCAGGAGCACCACGGACTGGAAGCCAGCCGGCGCTCTGAGGGAACCGGGTAGGGGAGAGAGAGAGGAGACACATGACGCTGCTGCTGTACTGTTAGTGCACGGCCCTGGAGCGTACAGCAGGTGGTCAAATATACTGTGAGCTCACAGGACGACCATAAAGCTCTGTGTTTCATGATTCAACATGTTTGGTGATACCTGTGCGTATGAGCACGTCACAATGTTTTGACTGTTTTGACTGGGTTCTGAAAGGTCCCGCCTCTCACCTTTTGACCCGGATGTGGAGTATTCCGGATGAGCTGTCGATGAGGCTCATGGCCTGGGCGTGGGACAGACCGCTGCATGGCTGATCGTTGATGGACACCAGCTCATCTGCCTCTCGGAGGTCTGCCCTGCATGCCTTACTGCGCTTTCGTACCTATGGCAACAGAGGGAGACAAAGGCATACATGCAGGAAGGTCAGAGTATGCAAAGGGTTTCGTGCATTGGTGACAGTGGTGGACAGTGGTGGACAAAAAGTAAACGTTATTTCATAAATTAAAATATAAATCTCATTCTCTGCACTTACACTCTCTCTCCTTTCTCCCTCTCTCTCTCTCCCTCTCTCCTCCCTCTCTCTACCTCTCTCCCCCTCTCTCTCAATCTCAGACACGTTTCCTCCAATCTATCCCTACTGTATCATCATCCAGCTGGGGAGAAAACACGACGGGGGGGTTCTCGTTTTGGGGTCTAGATCTGTGGTCGTCCCTGATACAGGGCTGGTCCTGACAGCCTCAATGTGCCGCAGACGAGCGCCACACACTGCCACCCATGTCGAGTCCTCTCACCCACTTCACCAGGGTAAATGCCAGTCGGGTCCCTTGCAGCTCTAGACCCTCCTCTATCTATGTCGAGCGTCATTCCGTAGTGGGCACATAAGTGTGGCAGCATGCCCTCCCTGTAAAACCACATCGTCATGTTGAACAACAATGTTTGCAGGTCCCACCATCGACCACTCAGCATATTTGTATGAGGATAGCACCGTCCATTCTTGAGGTTGCTTAAGGTCTCAAGGATATAGAATCATATTATGGCTATGCACTGGACATTACATCTATGAATGCAACAGAATTCCTTGTAGTCAGCCAATCAGTCTTTGTGTAGATATTCTTGGCTGACATTTATAGGCCACTAATGAAATCCCAGGTTGGCTGTTAGCTAATCCTGTCAAAGTGGCCCTGACTTTGTGCAGCTACTTGTGGTCCAGGATATGAATAAGTCCATCAATCAGTCAACTGGCCTACGTCACTTCTGGCTGCTGCCCTTGTGCATGACACACACACACACACACACATACACACACACACACATACACACATACACACACATACACACACACACACACACACACACACACACGCACACACACACACACACATACACACCCATACACACACACACACCACACGCACCACACACACACACACACACCATAAACACACATACACACACACACACACACACACACATACACACACATACACACACAGTCCCAAGATCCCAACCGCTCATGTGCCTCCACCTCAACCAGCACACAAGGGCGTTTTCAATCCAACAAAATAGCAGCCACATATACCACTTGTGTCTCAGGTATTCAGCTGGAGGTTTAACATAATTACACCCTTACTTCTGGGAGGTCAAAGGTCAGACAGTTTTAGATCAGCCGCCACAGCACAGTCACAGCTGTCTGTAACCATAACATTAGCCTCGGATGCACCTACTGTGCAACTCACTTCTACAGTGTCCCATGTACAGGAAGTCACCTCTATGATTGTTGTCATGGATTAATTTTGTGGGACTTCTATAATTAGGGGTCCTTTAATCAGGTGTGACACAGGATGTAGCCTGGGTTAGGTGGTTTAAAGGCAGCCTACCACAGTATGACTTTGACTAAAACGAAGCTACGTATGTGTGACATTGTAGTAGTCAGCAAGCTGAAACTTCAGTCTAAAAGTACTTTTGAAAGTTTATATTAAAGTAGCTGTGAAGACCCAGGAAGTGTCAGTGTTTTCTTTTTACTTTTTAATTTGGGATCAAACCTAGCAGAGGCAGCAAATATAACTCTGCTCCGCCATTTTGGAATTTGGAGCTGAAACACACACCTTTCCCCCCAGGTCCTAGGTTCAGTCCGTCTGGTGTAGCCTTGGTAAACTGGCCCACACCAAGAATAGCACATTTGGAAAGCGGTTTTGCTAACTCAACACTCCGTAAATGCGATGAGTGTGTATGAGAGTGCTCTTGTGCACACTAAAATAATCCAGAATATCTATATCGAGATGGGAAAGGAATAGACAGAAATGAATCACCGGAGGGTGAGGAGAGCAACACAGCGAGAGAGGTGACGAAGGTTTTCCAGAATCTTAACCGCAAATGAATTGTGAAATACCACCGATGTCATGAAGACCTCTCTATTACGGTTGCAAAGTAACTGAGCTCAGTCTATGAACAGATCGGAGCAAAATCACGATCTTCTGCAAACGATCCATCCTGATCCTACGAACGTCTGTGTTTCTCCTCCCTGCACACGTTCTAATCTACACTCTCTATCGTATTCCAACAATAGCCCCGTGACGCCTCATCGCTATACCGCTCTCTAGCCAAAGGTAAAGCCTCTGTGTGAAGAAACACGTCTGATTTAATGAAGAGGGACAAAATGAAGACCGCGTTTCATTTGTTTTGATAAGCAGTGAAGTTGGGGGGGGTGGAGGGGGAGTTGGGCTGTAAAAGTTGAAATGAAGTTTCAGGTTCACACCTCTATCTATGACCCCAGTGCCTCCCTCCCTGTGTCCTGTTCCAGATCAGATCCACGACTCCCTCCCAGGCCTCTACACCACACCCATCACGCCAGCCACTGTTCCACCTCCACCACATTCATAACCCCTTCACTCAAGGCCTCTTTCCAATCCAGCCGAGCCATTCCAAACCTAACATGATCTCAACTCAGCGTCATAGAAACCCCCATTTCCAGCTTCCCTCATGTCATCTCAAGCCTTTACTGCCTGTACGGTAACCTTCCATATCACACAGGTTGATCCCTCACCTGGTTCCATTCAAACCCGTCCCACCATGTCCCCCGAGCCGTACCTTGGCCACCTGTAGTGGCTTGTGGTGCTCCACCCCTCCCTGCAGACGGAATCCCCACGGCGCTCCGCCAGACAAGGTGATGACCACCTCCTCGGCCACCATGATTGTCTTTTTATTTATTTTTTACGTTTCCCGACTGCCTTCTTTTGTTTTGGCTTTTCCGTTTGTCGTTGTGTTGTTCTGGGGGTGGGGGACGGACCCTCAGTGCGTTGGGTCCATGGTTGACAGGGCCCCCCCCTCAGAGAGCCATGTCCTGCTCTCCGTTGGCTACGCTATCCTGGGACTGACTTATCCGAGTTCTGCTACTCTGCCACCTGGGCCAACTCACGCTCGCTCTTACACACACTTGCACACACACACACACACTCACTGTCATGGATACACTCGTGCATGGACGTACGCCCACGTGCACCACCGTAGGGCCATGCTGATAGGTGGCATGAAGGGAGTGGTCCTGAAAGTAGGGCGAGAGGGATGGAGGGAGGGAGGGATGGAGGTCAGGGAGGGAGTGAGGGATGGAGAGTTTTCCTTTGTAGTGATGCTGTCAGTTCAGGGCATTTCTTGTTCTTCTCTTTCTTTGAGCGTTTCTTTCACTCTTCTCAGTCTCTCTTCGCTCTCTCTCTCTCTCTCTCTCTTGCGTGCTTCCTGACCCCTTCTGCTCTCTCTGCTCTTACTCTTCTCTACGTCTCTCTCTCTCTCTACGCTCTCGATCTCTCTCTTCTTTCTCTCCTCTCTGCTCCCTCGCCTCTCGTTTCTCTCTCCAAAAAAGTTTCTATCGTCCTTACTCGTCTCTTCTCTGGCAATCTATACAACGTCTCTCTCTGAACATCGCCACTGGCTCTGCCAAAATGTTTGCGAAGTCAAAGATGTGGGACTCTGATGTGCGCATAAGGATAAGGAGGAGGGACTGCTACATGAAAGGGTGGTCGCACAAAAAGTCTTCGTATCCACGGCGATCGAGTGCCTTGTCTGCCTCCTCGAATCAATCTCCGGAAGCCCCTGCTCTGCTCTGCTTGCTCCTTGGAAGGGAAAGGAAAAAACCCCCAAAACACAAAACAAACCAAACTTCTACAATCTCTACTGTAACCATCAGTGAATAGTAATTCCCTTCCTACATTCCGCATCAAGGGCCCACAACCCCAACCCCACACCACAAAACAAACAAAAACCACCCAAACCACACCCCAACCAAACCCAACCAAACCCCCCCCGACCCAACCGCAAACCTGTTTAACCCCCCCCCCACAAACCCCCCCCCCCCCCCCCCCCCCCCCCACCCCCCCCCCCACCCCCCCCCCCCCCCCACCACCCCCCCCCCCCCCCCCCCCCCCCCCCCCCCCACCCCCCACACCCACCCCCCACCCCCCCCCCCCCCCCCTGCCCCTCAACCCCCCTTTCCTCATTCTTCTTGGCTGTCAGAAGGTTGTGATAGCACCCCCTCCCTCCAAAAATATCCTCCCTCACTTTAAGTCCCACCCCCAGACCTGGCTAGAACCAAAAATCTGGAACAGCTAAATGTCAGTGATTTATACCTGGGGGTTCCAAAATGGTGGCAGGGACATGATCGAGGGCTATGGCCAATTCCTACTAGGCCATGGCCTCTGTTATATGGTCCTGAGGCTTCGTCACCATAAACAGTCATGACAGGGGGTGTTGTCACTGCTAGTGGTAATGTCACTGAATGCCAGGCTGAAAACACCAGTCTAAAACAGGCCAGGCCAACAAACTCTGATTGAGCAAACTCAATAGAGAGACTGGAGCTAAGCTAATGAGTTGGTAGAGTCAATAAACTGTCGTAAATGACACAGAACACTATTTGTGATGTACCAGTAATCATTTTCCTTCGTATATTGATATGGTGTGAGTGTGTGTCTGCATTCTATAATACAACCACAAGCATCTGATTTGGTTGCCAGGTATGAAGTTTGAGAGACAGCCAGCGCAGAACGCTAGCTACCCGGATCCCAGCCAGACAACCCCCCACTCTCTGTCTCTCTATGTCTCTCTATGTCTCTCTCTCGAACACAGACACACACCCTCACACTCACTGCTCCCTGTCCCAGTTCAGCTGGGCCAGGATAAGAACAGATGAGGAAACAGTTCACTACAGACCCTATATGTATGTCTGGGGGCTTGTAGAACCTGGTCTGGCACTAGGTCTCACTTCCATGTCACTCTGGCCCTCTGGTATCCCATATTGAACCGACTGCAGTGGAAGACCTACCAACAAGGTTGACTGCGTTTAGCTTTGTGATGATTCAAGAGCTTTAAGTCTCATTGATGGAAATGTAATGATCCCCCCCCCCATCCCCACAGTAGCTGGTAACCTCTACATGCCAAAGCTGTTTTAGTCAACAGCACTGTCTTAGTGTTACCATGTTACCAATCATAGCTGTTTGTTTGGCTGCCATGTTATGCAGCTGTCTCCATAACTCTGCTCAGTGACTGGGGCCTGATATCACATTCTAATATGCCAACTGCGTCCTCTGCTGGTTGGGGTTGGTGTAGCATCCTAACGTGCCAAATCTCCACATAAAAATCGAACTAGAAATTAACTAAAAATACAAGAAACTCCAAGGCACTCTTTTTGAAAACAATTAAAGTGCCTTCATTGTCATGGTAAGGTCATGTTAAATCCTCAAGGTTAAACTTGACCATGCCATGCCAATCAAGCCATTGCAGTTGTTTTCAAAGAGAGTGCCTTGGAGTCTTCTTGTGTTTTGAGTCCACATGTATCCGTAACCAAAGAGCAGCTCAAGCACACTCATTGTGGGTCCAGGAAATGCACCTACCCAAATCGCTTTTGTAAGTTTACCATTTCACAACTGTAAAATCCACTATATCATATGAAGCAATCGTGTTGCAATGCACTGCTATGCACATGAATGACATGACAAAATGAAAGTACCGTCAGAAGTGGTAGATAATCATCTCATGAGTTCCCCAGGACATGTTAACAGGAACAGCGAGTTTCTGATTTAGTCTGATATTTATGGAAGTGGAGGACTAGAGAGAGTTTAGACATTCGTCACACTTTCAGTAAGATGGACCACTGCTGACTGTCTCTCTTCTTCTCTCCAAGAACCTCTTCAATTACCAAACCTTCAGGAGATAAACGCAGGCCTAAGGACACCAACATTGTGACCCTGAGGTCTCCAAGGCTCCAGGGTTTCTGTTGAAATAAACTCAAGTGATCTGTTTAGTAATAGTGTGCCAGAACTAAGCAGTGACAGTGTGCTGTTCTCGAGCTGAACAAAAGAACACATTACAAACATAGCCAATGCTGCTTGAAGTTGCCAGGTCCTAAAACTGTTCAGTTTCTGTTCAAGACAGCAGGCCTGTACAGTACAATCTCTTGGCAGAGGAAAGAAGTTGTCTGCCTTTCAAGTAAACTCGCAGAGATCAGAATGCAAACGCAAAAGAATGACTCGAATGAAACTGTTTAGTTTCTGTTTAAGACAGCAGGCCTGTACAGTACAATCTCTTGGCAGAGGAAATACGTTGTCTGCCTTTCAAATAAACTCACAGAGATCAGAATAGAAATGCAAAAGAATGACTTGATGCTTCATGTCTCCTCCCTCCTCCCCTCCACAGAGCGAGAGGGGATGGAGGTAGGGAGGGAGACAGTGAGACAGGGATAAAAGGAGACAAGGGAGAACAGGTAGGAGGGAGGGTAGACGGGAGGGCGGGAGGGAGTAGGCGGGAGGGAGGGAGGTAGGGTATTAAGTGAGAGATGGAGGAGAGAATAGGTTATATATATATTTAGAGATCTACGAAGGGAAAGGAACCGAGGTCCCTCTCCTCTACTCAGAGATAAGAGAGGGGATGATGCTGACAACTATTGTGATAAAAGAGATTCTCTCTCCCTCTCTCACCGCCCCCCCATTTCTTCGCTTCTCCCAACTCTCTCTTCTCTCTCTCGATCTTCCTCCCTCCCTCTTTTAAAAAATCTCACTTTCTTACTTTCTTCTCTCTTTTTCTTCTTCACTCTTCATCTTCCTCCCCCCCCTCCTGTCCTTCTTTCTCTCCCTTCACATCTCTTACTCCGCTCCCTGTTTTTTTCTCTCTGCCTCCTTTTCCTTATCCTCTCTCTTTCTACTCTCCTTGCTCTTCTCTCTTTTCTCCCCCTCCTTCTTCCTCAGCTTTTCCCCCCTCTGGTCGGCCTCCTCCGACCCCCGTCATCGGGCCCTCGATCTCCCCCACAAGGATTATTATAGGTCCCCCAGGTATCCTAGGCCATAGGTGTAAACCAAGAAACCGGCAGGTCAAGGTTCCGGCCACCCCCCAGGCTGCCCAACGAAGGAGACCCCGTATATCGAGGGAAAATAGACATGGGGGCCGTAGCCACGCTCGGGTCAGGAGGAGTAAAGCCCCCCGTTAAGGAGTGAAGCCCCGCCCTAACGCGAGAGGCGATGCGCGAGGTCGGTGGAGATTCCCGGTAATTAGGGTAATTGCGCGGAGAGTGACGAGAGAGGGGCAGTGGTGGCCAATGGGGTGGAATGCTGCCGATGTGGAGATGCGTGTGGTCTCTCCCCCTTAGGGATGAAGGTGCGGGTAAGAACCAATCTGCACTGACAGCATCCGCCCGGGGGGGCCCCGAGTACGCCGCCGAACTGCCATGGCCCCTGCGGACGGCCTCGCCGCAGGGTTGGAACCACTGCGGCGCCGCTCGAGTGTAAGTAGAGGGTGGCGCCACTTCTCCCCGCGGGGGAGAAGAAGCAAGGGTCCTGGTTCCTCCAAGACCCAGCCCCTTGATTGGGGATACCCTTAGGGAGAGAGTAGGGGACCGGTAGGGGACCTGGCAGCCCCCCTGGCCTCAGATGCCTCCTCGGCACCCAGAGTGAGCGTTGACAGACGTTTTAGTTTTGACAGCATGTCCCAGTTTCCTGGCCCTCAGATGCAATCTCACCTGCGCCATCTTCCTCATCAGCATGTTGCCAGCGACCCAACCCTGCCATCCTTGCCCTCCGGCTCTGGCCCCCGGAGGAGGTGAGAAGGATATGTGTTTTATCAAAACACGCCACGGATGATGCCGAGTGTTAAAAAACCTTGCTGTTTAATACGGGGGTTGGGGGGGGGTCACGTATGAAAGACTGTACTGGAACGTGAACCCGTTTCAACAAACATGGTAAATGCTTCTTTGGTGGGGGATCAGAAACTTAAGTGGCATACTGAATCTAGTCATGCCTATCGGATGGTGTGGCTAAACTTTCAGATCAATCTCTCATATCCCTCCCTCTGTCATCTTCCTGCATGGGAATTAGAAGTCTGTTCTGTCATCACTTTCCTGAGAGATACCCTAGGAGACGGAACCCTTATTCCCTTGTCTGTAATCTCCATCCCTCTCTCCCCCATGTCCCTCTACCTCTCTCTCATCCCTCGCCCTCATCTCCCCAATTTCCCTCGTAGGGTCTCACCGTCTCCTCTATCCCTCTCTTTCTCTCTCTCTCCCCCATTTCCTCTCCGCTACTCTCTATATCCGCTGCTCGCTCCTCTCTCATCCCTCTCGTACCTCGCCGCCTTGTTAACCACACTGGGCCGTCCCGGGCCCACGTAAAACCGCTCCGTCTCAGTCCTTCTCACCTCTGCTCTATCTCGATCTTCTCTCGACCTCTCTCGGGCCCCTGGTTATCCTGCGCCCCTTCATCCCTCTCGCGTCGTCTCGGCTCGTGCTGTCCGGTACGGCTCTCGTCGGGATGTGGCAGCCTCACTTCAGCCTCGAGTCGAGGGTCTCGCCTCACGGTCGTCGCGTCGGGTGGTCTCTCAAATTGACGGCGCTCGCGACCAAGTGGAGAAGTTGCTGGTCTGAATGGTCGAGGGATTCCTAAACGGGATAGTACTCTCGGTAAACGGGTTGCCCTGGTCTCTTTAGCTCAAGAATCAGAGCTAGTGCTCCCCATGGGGGGGTATCATGAGCAACTATACGTGCGGGCCTACTACTTTTTTTTTCCAGCTCTCTCCTTTCTTTCCCCGTCTCGTTCGCAGCCAGGCCGGAACCCATAACCCTTTCTCGCTAGCCTCCATCTGATTCCTCGCCCCAGTGTTGCCAGTTGAGTGTTGAGATTTTTTCCCTTCTCCACATACGTGATTTTTCCGATTTAACCAGGTTCGGTACAGGCCCGACAACCCTCTGGGGTAGGGGGGGGCGCCTCTTGGTGTCTGGCCCTCCTGTTAACCTGCTACGGGAAGTGGCCTTAATCTGCACTAAGAGCTTGGGGCTCTGGACCCCTCCATGTTGGGGGCGCGACGGAGCAATAAAGCTAAAACTGGGGATAGGTAAATTTGCTACGAGCCGTCCGAGCCGGTCATAAGGCCGCGACCCTCCGGCCCACCCCCCTTCGCTATGGGTGTGGAAAGGCTAGGAAGTTCAGTACCCGCGAACGGGCGAGAGAGCCTCACCGTCCAACGTCCGTGACGCACTGCAGCATGTGCAGAGCCTAGATGCGACGCGCGACGTCCCCGCTAAGCCTCCGGCTCCCCTCAGCGCATCACCTCCTCCCCGTCGAACAAACGCAGACAGATGACAGATACAACACTCACATACACACTCTCACTGCCACTGGTTGAACGTCATAAAGTGATCAATCTAATGACTCTCTGATAGGCAAATAATAAACACATCCTTCAGTTATGTTATTCAAGCGCCCAGCCTAATTTCCCTCTTCTAACATATTCATTCAGATTGGTATATTAGCAACATTGTACACTAATATGATCCATGGACGAGCATTTCTGGTCTGGCAAGCGGCCGTTTCGTGGACATTACTCTGCTCAACCACTGGGTGGGGCTGTGTCCTGAAACCGTTGCTATGGCCCTCCAAGACTGACTCCAGCCCTGTAGGCGACTCCAGGGTTGTGTAATCCTCTTCATTATTGATGAGTCAAACCCAGCGCCTGCTTTCCTCAGGGAAGAGGCCCGATGGGGAAAGATGCAGTCACGGATGGGGAACATGCAGTCACGGCACAACCAATCAGGGCGGGGGAGGAGGAAGCATGGCACCAGAAAAGGGTTAGTTTCCCAAAGTTTTCTTCTCTTTTTTTGCACATCCCAATCAGATGTTGTTCATGACAGGCATATCCTCGGGGTGATGGCGAGGAGAGAGAGAGAGCTGGGGGGAGAGAGGAGAGAGAGAGAGAGCTGGGCCCTCGCTCTGTCGTGTGCTGGGATTCCTTGTCTCTCTGCAAATGGGGATGGTCAGGAAAGTATAGGGGTTCTACGGTGTGGAAAAGGACATTGGAGAAGTACAGTGACTGTGACAAGGTCGGGGGCAGGTTTTATCTTCAGACTGAGGCAGGCAAAAGCATATCTCTAGTCTGTAGGAAGCACAGACAGAGCACGGTATCTGTCTGCATGTTGGAGGCAATAAGTGTCCTAAAATAAGACCTCTTTCTATTTCGAAGGGGTTGTGTTAGGGTCTGTGTGTATTCATGTGTGTGTTTGTGTGTGTCCACCCATTCATTCGTTCTCCTCCTTTTGCCTACGAAATATCGCTCTGTGTCTGCTGTGTCATATTTGTTTATTTGTTGTGCCACACACCCTCCCTATAGTAAGCAGATCATGAAAGCCATGCCAGGATAACGCTTTTATCCTGAAATCTTTTCCACTCTCCATCACTCTCTCTTTTTCCCCCTCACTCTCTCTCCACCCCTCACTCCCTCTCTCTCACTCCCTCACTCTCTTCTCGCTCAGTCTCTCTCTCTCCTCATTCTCTCTCTCTATCTCTCTCTCTCTCTCCTCACTCCCTCTCTCTCTCTCTCTCTCTCTCTCTCTCTCTCTCTCTCCGAGAGCCTCAAGACAGAGTGAGTCACTTAGGCTTTCACATGAATAAATCACACCTAGCCCTACTCTTTGCTTCGGTCTTTCCAAAACATGTCTGGGAGGTCGCTCGTATCTCTGTCATAAAGAACAAACACGTCTAGTTTGCACGGCAGGCACGCGAGATGACCCAGTCTCTCTTCATACCACGGCCATGCTTCAGACACCAAGCGTGCTATGGTACGCTGTACACCAAACAGACTCGGGACAGAAAATGAAGAGAATGTCGGACTGTGATCTTTTTGACCCACGCCGTGGATAGTGACAAGTTCGTTTGGGTTGCCGTGGCTCCCTCGCTCGGTGACAAGGTGGCTTTCTCACTTGGTTTCCTCTCTCTTCTTAGTTCTATCCCTTCGTTTCTCCTCCCTCGTGAGAAGCTTTAACTCTCCACAGCTTCTGGTGCCTCTTTCTGGGAGAGTTCTTTACGGCTCATGAACGCTTTTCACTTTGAATTTCCTCCTATTCATCAGATTGGCTGACACTTACTGAAGGGTTCAATGGCTGGGGTGTTGCCTCATGTCAATTGCTGTGGCCTTATAATCCACAATACCAATTTCTAAATAAAGAATCTGAAATTGCAACGCTGAAGCTGCAGTGTCAGAAGGTTTAACCGTCACAATATTCAGTGCAGAGGAGGCATATTATATTTGAATATCCTTAGATATTCAGCTCAGTGTGTGTGTGCTTATTGAGTGTGGGCAGAGAGAGGAGAAGCACAGATAGATAGCCTGCCTCACACACCCACTCTCTTTCCCCGAGAAGACAGATGTCACTTCCTGTTAGCCTCCTCTCCGTGTTGCCCTTGTGTTCACGGTGAAGCCGGCTCTCTGTTTGTCTCTGTCAAGGACTCATGCTCTGGCAAAACGCTGGCTGGAAAAACAAATACGACTGTTCTCTTCGTGGCCGTTTTGTTCGCAGCTATTTGTCTTCGACGTCTCACTCCTCATCCTTCTCCTCTCCACTCGTCCGACTCTCTACTCCTACAGGAGGCTTTGTCTCTCTGTCATTCTTCTCGTATGTGCTTTCCCTTTCACTCTCCCATGTCTATCTCTTTCTCTCTCTCGCTCTCTCTCCAACTGCGTCCTCGCCTTTCTCTCCCCGTCTGTCTCCCTCTCTCCGTTCTCCTTTCACCTATTAGTCTCCCGTTGACTTCCTCTCCCTCAATCTCCACCTGGCTGGCGCTCCCTCGAATAGGGCCGTGCGAACCCCCACAGGAATAAACATTTGTCCCTAATGTAGGAAATGGACTTGTTTCGTTACAATTGATTTCCTCTCGGCCTTATGGGAAAGTGGTGCTGTGTGGAGGCGAACTTGAGCGGCAGGTCGATAGGCCGGCCGTCGAGGGGAGGAAGTCAGGAACAGACCAATCGGACCGCTCGCCATGCAGGACCATTAAGAGTATCCGTTTCACAGTTTGTTTGTTTGTTGAGGAGCCGTGGTGTTACTTTTTGTTTTTCTTTAATTGAAATTGAGATATCTTTTGACATTTTGGGAAGTGTTTTTTTGGCGTAGGCTATTTTTGTTTTTGTTTCTGTTGTCATATTGATTTTTCTGTGAGCCTTATGTGCCACGGAAGGGACTTTTGTGTAGTCTGCGTTGGAAACACTGTTGAGTTACTATACTGTGGTATATGTGTGTGTGTGAGTGGTTGTTGGAGGAGTTGCGGTTGATGTGTGTGTTGTGTGTGGGGGGGGGTGTATCAGATCATGTTGCATATGCCCTACGTACCATATTTGTATGTTCAATGACTTCAGAATCACCTTAACGTCACGCATCTCTAGATTTACAAATGTCACCGTTTTTACCATCAGTCATGAACTTTAGGCACCCAATTTTAGGGTTTCAGCTCGAAGACGTGAATGACAGGCAAAGTGCTGCTTTCCTGTGGGTTGTGAAAAGGTAAATTAAAAAATCAATATCACCATTGTGTGAGTATGGAGGACTCAGACAGATGTATCGACGTACTGCGTTTTCAAGGGTTATTATCTATAAGAAAGCCCACTGTGCATAGAGGGTTACATTGATTTTATTTCTCGTTTCCAACAGGAGACCATTTCAAACCAGCCGTATTGCTATTGTGACCGACCCTTTCAATGGTCCACCTCAGGAGTTCTGGTTGTAATACACTTAATAACCAACAGGTGTCAACGTTGTGTTTCACCCCAATGCACACGGTACATCGCGCAGGTGTTTCTAGGTAACTGTGCGCGTGCACATCTGGGTGCATGCATGTTTGTGTGTATATATATGTGTGTGTGGTGTGTGTGTGTGTGTGTGTATGTGTGTGTGTGTGTGTTTTCCAGTGGTCAAGTTCCCCCCCGCCTCTGGCGTCTGGAGAGGAAGAATGTGGCAGGATACTGTGAAGGGGAAGCCTCTCCACCTCCAACCACACACACACACACACACACACGCACACACACACACACACACACACACACGCACACACACACACACACACAGCCACACAGAGAGTGGCACCTTCCAAACCTGCCTCACAGACAGACGTTCTCTAAACCGACCACGTCGACTGGCACCTCTTCACAGGCGCTCTTACACAACCTGCGGAGACTGTGGACCCGCGCGGGGGAAAGAGCCGCAGACGAGCATGTGACCGAGACGGAGAGAGAAGCCAGCCTACGAGCAGCTCGACGACGTGGATACGTGCGACCGTGGATTCACCAGACCAGACTCCCAATGCGGCTGAAGTGCTTGAACAGGTACAGCACCCTGCCTGCACCGTCTCCACTGACTGCGGATGACCAGAAGTTGGGATCGGACTAGCCCCAGACGAAGAGAGAGACAAGACCTCCGGATACCGAGGCGACGATGCCCGTCTCCCTGACGGCTCTGGCCACGCTATGGGTGGCCACGCTGGGCCATCTCTTCTGCCTGTGTGGGGCTCAGAGTCCCAACCACACCTCTGGCTCAGCCTTCGGAGGCTCTGCGGGGGGGGCCCCGGGTCCCCAACCTCAGCCCCCTCACCTCATCTTCATCATGGTGGACGACCAGGGCTACGGGGATGTGGGGGTACCATGGATCGGACATCCACACTCCGGTTCTAGACCAGCTGGCTGGCGAAGGGGTGAAACTGGAGAATTACTACGTCCAGCCTATCTGCTCTCCCTCGCGGAGCCAACTCATGACAGGACTGTGAGTACTGGTGTCCTCTTCTTGTTCTTCCACTAATATTGATTCCCTGTGTCTTCCCCGTGGGTAAACTTGTTATGCTGAGAACCCAGAATAGAGTGTAATTATCAGCCTACCACCGCAGGGAAGACGATCTATGCTTTCGTGCGATGTTTACAAATCTATAGATATTGCATTCAGTCAGTGCTACGGTAGGGTCCTGTATTATCAGTGGCTGACATCCAAATTCACATTGCTCTCCATGTGTTACATACCACACTGCACAGCTGTGTTAGATCGTATATATATGTCTCCCTCCCCCTTCCACCTACCCCAGGTACCAGATTCACACTGGCCTCCAGCACTCCATCATCCGGCCCCGCCAACCTCTGTGCCTGCCCCCCGACGCCCCCACCCTGGCCGAGCGGCTGGCGCAGGCCGGCTACGCCACCCACATGGTGGGCAAGTGGCACCTGGGCTTCTGCCGTCCGGGCTGCCTGCCCACGGGACGGGGCTTCCACAGCTTCCTGGGCTCGCTGACGGGCAGCGGAGACCACTTCAACTTCCAGAGCTGCGACGGCGCCGAGGCGTGCGGCTTCGACCTGCACGACGGGGAGAGGGCCGCCTGGGAGATGAGCGGGAACTACTCCACCCTGCTCTACCTAGAGAGGTGAGCCTCGTGGGACTGCCCGGGGGTCCGAGGACGGGGGGACGTATTTGACTGTTTGGAGAGATGATCCACCAATACTTTTGGTGTTGTTGACACGTTCGTATACACGCCATGTGCTCAAATAAGTCTTGATGATGATGATCGTAAATGTAAACTGTTGTAGTCTAGCTCTGCTCTTCTAAGGAACCTGGTAGCTTACTTCAGTTAAATCTTAAAAATACGGTTTGTGCAGGGTGTTGTGTGATGGTTGTTCCAAATACAAGACTTCAACTTAGAAAATGAGTTGATTTGTATTATAATAGGATAATGTTTGGTAACATTATAACATCCAAATTGAGTGTCTACATAACATAGTTGAGTTGTGTGAGGATATGACGTAAACCTGGCGTATATATCCTCTGACAAATCAGGGTGAAGCACATCCTGCGGACCCACAATCCCCGGAAGCCCCTCTTCCTGTACCTGGCCCTCCAGGCAGTCCACACCCCCTTGCAGGCACCCAATCACTACCTCCAACGCTACCAATCCATGGGCAACCGCCCTCGCCGCCACTACGCCGCCATGCTGAGTGTTGTGGACCAGAGCGTGGGGGAGCTGGTCCAGGAGCTCAGGACCAGGGGCCTGTACAGAAACTCTGTCGTCGTCTACTCCTCCGACAACGGTGGACAGCCGCTATCAGGGGGGCTGCAACTGGCCCCTGCGTGGGGGCAAGGGGACCTACTGGGAGGGGGGTGTCCGGGCGGTGGGCTTCGTCCACAGTCCCCTCCTGAAGAGGAGAGGGGTAGTGAGCCGGGAGCTGATCCACGTGTCGGACTGGTACCCCACCCTGCTGGCCCTGGCCGGGGCACCTGAGAGGGAGCGCGGCCGGCTGGACGGGCACGACGTGTGGGGGGGCCATCAGCCGGGGTCTGCCCAGCCCCCGCACTGAGATCCTCTTCAACATCGACCCCGTCTCCCGGCGCCCCGGCGAGCCCGACCACAGGACCCTGGCGCTCAACGGCTTCGGCATCTGGGACACGGCGGTGCGCGCCGCCATCCGGGCGGGACACTGGAAGCTTCTGACGGGCAACGTGGGCGACGGGGACTGGGTGCCCCCCCAGACCCTCCCCGGGGGTCCGCAGCAGTGGCAGGACCTGGAGAAGCGCCGCGACCAGCGGGGGAAGTCCGTGTGGCTCTTCAACGTCACCGCCGACCCCTACGAGAGGTCGGACCTGGCCGAGGCGCGGCCCGAGGTGGTCAAGATGCTGCTGACGCGCCTGGCCGAGTACAACCAGACGGCCGTGCCCCCGCGGAACCCACCCGACGACCCCATGGCGGACCCCCAGCTCCACGGGGGGGTGTGGACTCCCTGGCTGGGGGGCACGGAGGGCCATGGCGGGGAGGGGGACAGCGGGGAGGAGGACGCGGGAGGCAGAGGGAAGAGGAAGAACAAGATGAGACCGTGTAAGGTGTGTAAGCTGAAAGCCCTCTTCAAGAAGGTGGGATCTCGTCTGCAGAGGTCCTCGTTGTTCTTCTAGCCACGAGAGAGAGAGCGGGGGAGAGAGAGAGAGAGAGAGAGAGAGAGAGAGAGAGAGAGAGAGCGAGCACATGGGAGGCCCGGAGCTGACAAACCTCCCTGGAACCGAAGCTAGCTGACTCACTGACTGTCCCCCCGGATACAAAAGAAGAAGAAGGTGACTTTGTGCAAGCGACAGATTGTGCGAGCATGACAGAGACAGAAACACAGCTACAGCAATGCAGCGGGGGGGCAAATGAAGGACAAAAGAGGAACATTCGATGTCTCATTCGGCCATCAACGGAAGGACACACTTGGAATGACACTGACAACCAGAGGGATATTCTCCTGACAAACAGTCCGTTTGTCATTTGTACTTGGCTATATAACAAACCCTTCACCCAGCTCACTGCTCATCTGACACACCACTCACATCCCAAACCTCTGAACAACACCGCATGGCCTTAAAACACCATGAAACCCTCACCAGAAAAGCACAGTCAACCAGACTGGGGCAGTCTTTCACTCCAGTTGACATACAGCATTGCCTGACCTAGAGCTATGTTCCCACACATGTGTGTCTCGTGTGCAAGTAGGATATGCCTGTTGGCCAAAAACCAAGACTACGATATGAAGCAGATCTAACTGGAACAGACCGGACCAAGCCGTTTGTTCTGTTGGGTGTGTAGCACTACATTACACACTAGCCAGATCTTTTTCAATTAGACTTATATGCTGGGTCGACTTCGACCCATTTGTGTATTGGAATAGTTGTACGTTCAGTGTTGGTCTTAAACTGTGCCAGAGAGACGAGGTTTGAAAAGATCCCACTCACAGAAGTAGGGAGCGGCAGATCACTTCTTCTTTCCAGCAACAGTGTCAGAGCATTCAACAAGATGCCCACCACTCTCCTGCCTCCTCTTCTCACCCTCCAGCCAATTCACATTCTTTCCCTCCTCCTCCTCTCGCTCCCTCCCTCCCTCCCTCCCTCCTCCTCTCTCCTCTCTCCCTCTCTCCCTCCCTCTCTCATTTCTTCTTATGTCGTCCTGCTCTTTGCCTCTCTCCCACAGCATCAGGAAACTTTTCTTTCTCCTCCTCCTCTTTCGGCTTCTCTTCATTTTGCTTCTTCCAAAAGGCTCAGGTCCGTTCAGGAGCAATAGGTTGGGAGAGATATGGAGGAGAGACATGAGCTATGGTGTACACACACGCTCTTACATAAACAGAGAGGTGGAGAAAGAGGAGGAGGGGGAGGAGGGGGAGGAGGGCTCCCCAGGGTGGGAGCAAAGGGCCCATGGTTTAGAACGCTCCCCGCTCCGCCTCTATCTGTGTAATCTCTTCATTTGTGAAGATGAACATATCAAAACATACCAGCAAAGGTCTATGTATAGTTGGACACCGCTCGGTATACTGAAATGTGTTCTTCCATGTATAAATACACTCTGACAGAATGTGTGGGCGATTTGTCACTTGAGTTGAGCGTTTGTGTAAAGATGTGTGTGGGAGTGTGTGTGTGTGTGTGTGTGTGTTTGCATGAACGTGGGACTGTGAATGTGCGTGTGTGTGTGTGTGTGGAGGTTGTGTTCAAATATGTCTATGCATTTGTGTATAACCCGTGCCAATTAACAGTACGTATGTGCGTGTTCAAAATGTTTTAAGTGGATACAGTGCGTGCGTATACACTCACCTCCCAGCCAAAACACTGAACATGGAATCCGGGGGATGAGGTTTGTCAAGAATGTTTTGAATGAATGGTAATGCTTAGAGGCCAGCCACCAGAGGTCTAAATCTTAAAACTTCAGCACACTGAAGGCGTAGTGAACTGATTCCTATGAAGTGACACAATGTGTCCTGCAGTCGTGAGGAACACTCACAGGCCATACATCAGGGGGTGACAGACTGTACACACACATACTATTTACACACACACACACACATACTGTGTACTCACACACTTCACGATGAAATTCAAGCAACTGAGCAGTCAAATGCTATACGATACTACAAATACTTGTCAAATACTATATGACACTATACAAATACTAGTTAAATACTATGCGAAACCTGTAGGTTTCTACATAAGCGCCTCTAGCATTCTCCCTTGCATGTTCAGGAGAGCATAATGTGGCTCTCAGTGAAATATATTAGTACATTTTGTGTACAGAAGGATTAAACAAGTCCACATACTAAATGTGGATGCCATTTAAGACAAGGGAGAACCTGAACATCTTATCTCATGGTCACACAACCCCTTCTTCTGTGTGTGACCTATAAGCCCTTGTTAGTCACTCTTTGAAAAGGTGTGAGTCCAGCGAGAGGGACAGGACATATTGACAGCCTTTCCCTTTAAAAAGTCACCTATTAACCATGAGAATGGCTCTAATGTCATTTTAAATACATCATTATTGGAATCCTGTTGTTTTGTATCGACAGACAGCCTCCAGACATTCGGTAATGCCACCCGACTAGTTGAGAGAATAATGACCCAGATGCACTTTCTACAAACACCAAAGTGGTTTTATCCTTCTTCTGTGGTTTTAGCATATTTCTGGATATGTGGTAAGACCAGATAGAGAAGTAACAATCGTGTGAGCTACAGATAAACCACTTCTCTTCACTTTCAGTTATGTTTTCCCATGGTGTGTGTGTGTGTGTGTACAGTATATGTGTCTGCATTGTGTGTGTGTGTGTGTGAGAGAGTCAGAAAGGCTGCAGAGAGCCTAACTCTCAGCTCTTGAACGCGTGCCCGCCCTGTACTTATCAGCCCGTCCTCCACGCACGTCAAACTTCACCTCCCCGTCCGACTCGCCCCGGGAAGAGAGGCCCTCGAAAGAGAGCTCCACCTGGGAGCCACGTTCACGAATCATCCTGTCGAGTGAGTCTCTCAACCTCTACTGCTCCACTACAGAAGTGTATATTAGAGCCACTCTTGTTGTGATTGTTGTGCTGTGTAATATGGAAGCTCCCTAAGCCAGTGGGGACACGAGGTGTCTGCTTCCTGTCTAAATAATGCAACGTAATGGGATGATGCAGGAGCGAGCAAAACAGGAAGTGAGGTCTCTATTGTCCCTGATAATGAGTGGCTCTTTCCTCACACAATCCAAACTTGGCTCTGTTGGCTCTTGGTGGAGGGGAGGACTGGCCGTCGGGTAAGTCGGGAGATTTCCCGAACCAGTCTGTGTTTCAAAGTCCCGGGCCGTTTTTCAGTCCCGGGTCCAGACCTGGTGGAGGGTGTGTGTGAGTGTGTGTGTGTGTGTGTTTACGTGTGTGTTTGTGTGCGCCCACCATTAACACACTGGCTTTCCAACAATGATATTATCAAAGTCACAGGCACTGTAGGGCTGCGTTCGAATAACAACTGCAACCTCAAATGATCAAATTACTTTTCGAACGCCCACCACACCCCCCCACGCCTCACCCTCGAAAGCACACGCACACAAACACAACTCGGGAGTGGAAAGTGGCCGCCGTCGAGCGTTATCGTTCCTGCCTTTTCCAAACCCCTCTCTCTCTCTGCTCTCTCTCTCTCTCTCTCTCTCTCAGGATGTCACATCCCTGTCCAACCACCCACCACTCAACCCTGTGAACCGCCTGTTGAAGTCTCGGCCGACAGCGACATCACAGAAAAACAGCCGCAATTAATACCGAGCCACCTCTGCGCCACATTAATTAGGCTTTCATATCAGTCTGGCTCCCTGTAATTACTGCACGAGCCAGAGTCCCGGCTCCTGTGTTCACCGCAAACACTCTTTAATCACGGGTGCTCTTCGTACCAGGCTGCCTGGGAAACCCTCCCAGCTCAGAGACACTCCACTGCTTCTGGGGGAAAAAACGCACCCCTAGATAAGGTCGGTTGAACCCTGGGAGTGAGATTTGTTTGGGGGGTGCGCATTAATGCAATGGTGGTGGAAATACAGTAGGCCTACACAGAGATGCACACGGAGAGAGGTAAGTGTACAGTTTTCTCTGATGCTTGCCAATACATTCTCTTCTCCTCCCTACATCCACCCACCCACCCACTAGATTCCCTTCCAACACACCCACGTGACTCCTAAACATACTGCGATGAGGAAATATTAATACCCCTTATGAAATATTCATGAAAGCTCAGTTAAACCTTTACAGTGGAGAATGCCATTACATAACGTGCACAATTTCAGTCTTTTAAAACATGATCCTTCTAACTTACAGTAAAACATCTCTCCAAAAAGAGACTTAGCAATGAATTCAATATACTTAACCTATAAACCCACAGAGACAAGACGCATTTTTCTTTCTTTAGGTTGAGGTGTGCATGGCCTTGATAATACACTTAAGCACATAATGAATACTTACTTGTAGCCTACCAAGATCTTACTGAGACATAGGTGTCTGTACACTCTAAAGAGCAATATCGTATTAGAGTAGCCGTGGGCTTATTGGCTAAAGGATGTCATGGTGATAATGATGATGAGTTGCTTCCTAGAGAATGTGGTCATGCAGTGGGATAACGTTTGATACATTATATTAGAAATAATATGCCAGTAGAGGTGGCTTATGCAGACGGTTGTCCAAGCCTGTAGAGAGCCATAACTGAGTTTGATTTTTAACGAATATATCGCAAAAAAGTGGTAATGTAAGGCTTTATTTAGTCTTCATCATCCTTCCTTCCTCGTATTTCCAAACATTTGATTTGATTGTTGCTGCATCCATACATGTGGCGTCTGTATTGCGTCTACGTCTAGGCTCCGATACCACCGCTCATCTACTGATTTGTCTTTAGTTTACTTACAGCTTCAATTGTAGAACTGTAAGCGGAGGCTAGATCATCGCGCAGGAGAGATCTCGCGTTGCTTGACGTTTTTTCCTTCTACCTCACCCACCACCACCACTAGGCTACTACCACCCTCCTCCGCCTTCTCCCCTCCCTCCGTCACTACCTCGACTGTATCTCCCTTTCCTTCTGCCTTTACGAGATCTCCTCCCAAAACCTGAGCGAGGCAGTCACCAAACCGAGAGGCGACACCCCCCCTGTACAACATGGCTACAATTGTAACGACGACCAGATTTACAGACGAATATCAGCTGTATGAAGAGCTCGGAAAGTAAGCGACAACGATATCGTTCTCCTCCGAATTCTTTGTTAAACATTTTGGCTGCTTTGTGAGGCTGTGCGTGTGTAGTTCACTGTTGACAAGACAGTAGACTGTCAAAAACAGGGAAGCGAAGCCATCACTTCAACGCGGAGGTGTTTGCTTCGAGGCTTGTTTAATCAACCTTTTTGTTAAGCCCAATATTTATTAAAAATGTTCTAGAGCCATCTGAGAAGCGGAGCTTGCATGCGAACGTGCACCGAACTTAATGCCTCGTTTTATCATAGAATATGGACACCTTGCAAACGACATCCGCTGTAGGCTGTGTTGATACATTTCAAACAACACCTATTCATAAAAGTAAATGTTTAGATCGTTGTTTGTCGCACGTGTCTATTGTTCGCTTTTTGTTGTTTTTTTCAATTATGTAGTGCATCTGTCATGAAGGAATGCTGCATTCGTTGAGGATATGTGTAGGCTAAGAGTTGTATCACCCATACCGAGAATGTGCGTTGTAACATCTTTTTGCTAATACACGTTAACTGTCGCTAGACCACGCTTAAAACGGTCTTTCTTCGCATATTACTAATCCCATGACTGTTTTATCGAGTTCTGCTCCAACTAATGATGTTTTGCATGAAAGGAAATAATGATAGACGCCTTCTTATATTTCACTACTAACTGATAACTGATAGCTGTCAATATGAATTACGCTCAATTGTATTCCGCCGTTTAGCCTGTGGGTCAGTTCTAAATTCACGTTTCTATTGCACTGTTAAATCCAGTTGACTCGGATCTTCTATAAAAAACAGCCCCATTCTCAGTCAGGCATAAGTTACTCAATCAGTAAAGAGCATGCAATAGCAAAACTGCGATGAAGAAACATGTTTTGTAACTTACCTTTTGATTGAATAGCGTGCGAAACTGATGCATTCAGGCGACCGTGAAAACTATCCCAACGTGAAATTCTCACCCGGTTTACTTTTAGTTAACGATGAGGCTATAATTACAGATAGCCTACGTTTTGGTGGATTATTCGGTTATTTTTTACTTTGTTGTGCCCGTATTTCCTGTCTTTTGTTCAATGTCTTTGTTTAATTATTTGTTTGTACATTTCTCTTATAGGGGTGCCTTCTCTATTGTACGGAGATGTGTCAAGAAGTCAAATGGCCAGGAATTTGCTGCTAAAATTATCAACACGAAAAAGCTCTCAGCAAGAGGTAGGCCTAAATCAGCAGTAGGCATAGCCTCCATCTTTCCAACTTTTGAACTTCTAACCTATTCAGTTAGATGTTTTGTTCCAGTGCTTTCTGTCAAAGTTGTTGCTCAGCTGCTGTGTCGAATGTGTTTGTTCTCCATTTTACCCCCAGCAACCACACGTTAGGCCACTGGACATAACTACCAAAAGCCTTGTGTAGTGATCGGTACAGCACTGTCACTCTTGAATTGTTAACTCCGAACAATTTCTCTAGTGGCTCTGTGTTTTAAATACGTTAAGTCAACCACATCAGACCCTGGGGTCCAATCTCAGTCGAGGTCCCTCGAGGCTCCACCTCCCACCCCCCACCCCCCCATCCACACGTACCCAAGCACACTCCGCGAGGCCTAACCCTTATCCAGAGGCACAGGAGTCCAGGGGAACACATTTGGTTGGCCGAACAACGCTCGTCCTCGAGGTGTGGATATCATCTAATTAAGCCTTGGCCGCAAGGTGGGTGATGATACGCGAGCCCGGGCGAGCCACCGGCCGCTGCCGATCGCTGCGACAGCAAACAAAGACGCGGGATCTATTTCTGGAAAGTGGACACTGTTGATACCTGCCTGTTGGGGGGGGGGTATCACGTTGGGCCATCTCGTGTCTTGCACTCGACGTGTGATGGAGATGGATATGAATTCGTTTTTGGTTGTGTGTTTTTTTGTTGTTGAAGGGGCCCTTGTCGCCATTGTGTACAGTGCGTGTGTACTCGCCTGTGTGATTAGGCTCGGGTTCGTGTCGCGAAGGGGACTTTAACATCCCATGACCAACGCTGTGGTTGTTACACTATAATTACACAGTAATTCCCCATGCGCTCCCCACCCCCTTTCACAGTGGCTGCCCTCCTCTTCTCCAGGGCTGACAGTTCTTCGCCCTATTTTCTCTCCAACTGTGAAAGTCTAACTGAAACAAAATCGTTGTCGAGGTGGCGTATTGATCTGAGAATCTGAGCGGTGTTTTTCTCATCAAGATGTGATATTGATGTGGCTCGCCTGCCATGTCCGTGGCGTTGACAGGAGGGCTTAAGCCATGGCTGGCATGAACAAGGGGCACGAGCAGAAGAGGTTGTGTGATAATGAGAAATGCCAGAGCGGCCATATCTGGGCAGATTGTGCCATTCCCCTGGGGATGGCAGCTGAATTACAACTGGCCCTGCTTTTTCTCCATCATTTCTCTCTCTCTCTCTCTGTCTCTCTCTGTCTCTCTCTGTCTCTCTCTCTCTCTCTCTCTCTCTCTCTCTCTCTGTCTCTCTTTTTCTTGCTCTCTGCTCCCACTACTGGACTTGGTGAACAAAGGATGTATTTTAGAAGAGATTCTTTGAAAGACCGTAAGCAACAGGTAATTAGTTGCGCCCAGTTTGGAGAGCTGTATTGGCAGAGACCCTGATGAAGTTACCCAGCAACAGGGTTTGTGAAACTGTTCATCACATTGGCTGGCACTGAATTACAAGTGATGAGGGCCAAGCGGAGGCAGTGGCTCACACACACACACACAGACACACACACACACACACACACACACAGACACACACACACACAGACACACGCACACAAAACAAAAACTCTGTAACAAACACACACTCCCTTTTCCCTACTGCTTCTTCTAACGCCAGTGCCCTTAATCAAAACTGAAAGCCTGGGACTTGTTTTACACAAACAGAAGCTACAACCCCCCCCCTCCCCCCAGACCCACAATGGAGACATGGGAGAAAGGGGCACGATATTCCTGCCACTTTTTCATTTGTTTTTTAAACGAATAGGAAGAAGCGAAGAAAGAGAGAAGGCGCACAAGCTATTGAGCCATAGTTTTAGTACGTGTGCGTTCTCACCGTGCTCGTGCGTGATCTTTGAGTCATCTGTGTGTGTGGGTGACTTTAATGCTCCCCCCCACCCCCCCTCGCTCCATCTGTGTGATGTGTTTTCAAACATCACAGGCAAACAGATTTTGCAGGGAATTGGGAGCATTTGTGCAGATGAGTTTGAGTGCATGATGTGGGCGGGATTAAATCCTCTTCTCTCCTGACCCAGAAAGGTCATGCCGGCAGGGTATAGGTCGGTGATTATGCCTGGATTGTAAAGACACCACACACACAGACGGACACACGGACACGCTACACACACACACGTCTGGTCCTCTCCCAAGTCTCGTTTGTTTGTTGACCGCCGGAGAGACTGGATCCACGTCTCTCACTCGGTTGGCGTTCAAAAGTCAATACTGCTTTTTAATCCAGATCCATTTACATGTGGCCTTCATGTGTGTGTTTAAACCATGTCAAATAGACACAGACACACACACACCCCTTTGGTCAACAACTCTCACTTCACAGACGTTGATTGTTTGGAAATACTACATATCAACCGTGAACTGGCGCATTTGCCTAAGGTAGGGCACTATTTAAGACATGTCCACCACAGATAGATCCAGTATCGTCGGTAGTGCTCGATGAGTCATGAACGGATGCTACGGGTCAGCCCAGCTGCCTAACTGGACTGCTTCTAATGACTGTGGGTCTCCCAGGTCTCCTAGCAAGCAGTCCCTCTGTGGGGGTTGAATTGGCTGTGGAGCCGTTGCAGGCCTTCACCTTGCCAGGTCTCTAGAGAGTGTGTGTGTGTTTCATCATTCCCCTCCACCTAGGGAACCTTCGAGGCCTTGGGTAGTATTTAGTGTTCGTATGTGTACAAACATCCTCTTGCCAGGTGTCTTGAAGTGCGTGGGTAATTGTGATGCTAGCTAGCGGATGGCGCTAAGCTCACGCCGGGCCCTCACCCCCCCAGGGGAAAGGCAGCCAGGCTAGAAAGGCCAGCCGGCGGGTTTTCGAGATGCTGATGGAACTCTCGTTGCTAAATAATTGACGTCGCGCAAGGCCACGTTGTCTGGGAAATGGTAAGGAGTTGAGGAGGGCCACTCTACCCATCTCTTTCTCTCTCTCTCTCTCTCTCTCTCTCTCTCTCTCTCTCTCTCTCTCTCTCTCTCTCTCCTTCTAGAGTCTTCTTCCGCTGAGCTGCTTACTGTCCTCCTCCCGATGTTTTTCTTTGTCTTCTCCTCCACCAGATCAGTTGCTGCATAATGGCCTATGCATGCAGGCATGTGTGTGAGAGAGAGTGTTATCAGGGCCTTGGGAGGCTTCCTATGCGCTCGCTGGAGGCCGATTGGCGGAGGCCTGATAAACGTACAAGAACTGGCGTAGTGAATCTTTAATGGGACAAACTGTGAATTTTTAATGACTCTGAGCCGAAAGACAGACAGAGAGAGAGAGAGAGAGTGTGTGTGTGTGTGTGTTTCTGTGATAAAGCACCCTGCGTTTGCCTTTGTGCAATCCATGTAGATCTGATGAAGTATTGTAGCGCACGTGTGCTGCAGGAACCGCGCAAACCCTCCCTTTCATACAGGGCCTGGACGTCAACACAGGCCAA
This sequence comes from Mallotus villosus, assembly GCA_903064625.1. Taxonomy (NCBI): domain Eukaryota; kingdom Metazoa; phylum Chordata; class Actinopteri; order Osmeriformes; family Salangidae; genus Mallotus; species Mallotus villosus. The sequence continues at coordinate 447,752 of CAEFZP010001045.1, forward strand.
TTAGTGGAGACGGAGAGTGTGTTTTTTTTTCTGTGTGTTGCGCACGGATGAATGGATGGATGTGTGTTTCTGGGGCTTTTCTGTCACGCCTGAATGACAAAAGCCTCCTCGTACAGCAGCCTCTGCCCTGCTTCGTTTCCCCCTCGCCGTGGCCACGGTGGAGCTCTCTCTCTCTCTCTCTCTCTCCCAGGCCACGGTGGAGCTCTCTCTCTCTCTCTCTCTCTCTCTCCCAGGCCACGGTGGAGCTCTCTCTCTCTCTCTCTCCCAGGCCACGGTGGAGCTCCCTCTCTCTCTCTCAGGCCACGGTGGAGCTCCCTCTCTCTCTCTCAGGCCACGGTGGAGCTCTCTCTCTCTCTCTCCCAGGCCACGGTGGAGCTCCCTCTCTCTCTCTCAGGCCACGGTGGAGCTCTCTCTCTCTCTCTCCCAGGCCACGGTGGAGCTCTCTCTCTCTCCCAGGCCACGGTGGAGCTCTCTCTCTCTCTCTCCCAGGCCACGGTGGAGCTCTCTCTCTCTCCCAGGCCACGGTGTAGCTCCCTCTCTCTCTCTCAGGCCACGGTGGAGCTCTCTCTCTCTCTCTCTCCCAGGCCACGGTGGAGCTCTCTCTCTCTCTCTCCCAGGCCACGGTGGAGCTCCCTCTCTCTCTCTCAGGCCACGGTGGAGCTCTCTCTCTCTCTCTCCCAGGCCACGGTGGAGCTCTCTCTCTCTCCCAGGCCACGGTGTAGCTCCCTCTCTCTCTCCCAGGCCACGGTGGAGCTCTCTCTCTCTCTCTCCCAGGCCACGGTGGAGCTCTCTCTCTCTCTCTCCCAGGCCACGGTGGAGCTCCCTCTCTCTCTCTCCCAGGCCACGGTGGAGCTCTCTCTCTCCCAGGCCACGGTGGAGCTCTCTCTCTCTCTCCCAGGCCACGGTGGAGCTCTCTCTCTCGCCGGCCTCTCTCTCTCCCAGGCCACGGTGGAGCTCTCTCTCTCGCCGGCCTCTCTCTCTCCCAGGCTTCTTGTACTCTTCAGGAACAGAGCGAGGGGTCATTAGGAGGGGGAAGACAGACATCTCTCGATGACGCTATTTACAGTAGCGTCGGGTCAATATAGTTTTTTGGTGCCCCACAGGGACTCTGAGGCTGACTTAACTCCTAGATTACGGAGGCCCGAAGGCTATATGTCGAGCGGAATAGGTGTGGACGCTCACGCCGACGGCACTGATCTCAGCTCTGCCTGTACACGATCCGAGGTGGAGATGTGGGTCAAAGCGAGCGTTCTGTGTTCCTTGGCACGTTTCCTCGGCAGCAACACCCAGAGCCGCGAGTGACTCACGCACACGCGGGCGACCTCACAGTCACTGTGTGTGTGCTTCTTTATCTCCGGGAGGGAACACCGCCAGAACCCGCCCCGCACGCCGAGTGGCGTCGCGTTCGGGGGCGCGTCACGTCGAGCGGTCGACTCTTATCACCGTGACGGGGGGAGGGGGGGTGATTCATGCTCTTGTGCTTGCGGTGTATTTCCTGTGTTTGCGTTTGGTTGTCCGTTCGTCGTTCCTCTCTGGGATCCCCGCATATGGGATCTATCTGAGAGGCTGGGAGCCTGCCCTCGCTCGCCTGGCGCTGGTTCCAATCCCAGTTCTTTCTCTCCGAAAGGGAAATTGGGTCTTTCTCCGCCCACCCGCCTCTCGCGTCTTGGCTAAGACCCCAGCCCCCCCTCCCCCACAAGGCAAAGGAAATGTGTTTGTGGTTTTCATGTGAGGGCGTGTGTGTGTGTGTGTGTGTGGTGCGTGTGAAATCCTCTGAGAACGAGACACCCGCTCGAGTCCCAGAAGTGTCGAGTCATGATTCCTCACAGCGTGATGGTAGGAGGCTCGACACGAGGCCTGGACGGATTCCGGTTTCTCTCTCTCTCTGGAGCCGGGCCGGGCCGACCTCGCCGCTCCGCTTCCTGTCCTCGTTCTCTCGCTCAAACGGAATCCATGGCCTTTGATGATGTGGCACGCGGCACACACGTCGTTCTGTCGTGGCAACACGTCGCACGCGCGTGAACGTGCAAAGACAAACACCGACGACAGGAACTGGAGGGTTAAAAGTGTTTGCCTCCTTTTCAGCAGACAGTAAGGATTTCTCTGACAAAGCTGTGTGTGTGTGGTGTGTGTGTGTGGTGTGTGTGTGTGCGTGTGTGGTGTGTGCGTGTGCGCGCGTGTGCGTGTGTGCGTGTGCGAGTTGTTGCATATGAAGAGTGCTGTGGAGTGTGCCGGGTGTCGTCGTGAGACTGGCTCATAGAACCAGAGGAAGCAGTTCAGGCCCTTCCTGAAAAGCACGCTTAATTGCAGCTCAGGCTGCAGAGGTGTGTGAGAGAGAGTTTGTGCTGAGATTAGGCCCTGAGTAATGCCCTAAGCTGACTCCCCTTTCCCTTGCTCGCTCGCTCTCTCTCACTCTCTCTCTCTCTCTCTTTCCATCCCTCCATCGTCTCACTTTCCCCCCTTCCCTTCCTCCTCTCCGTGCCCACAGAGAGCTCTAATCACAAATGTAATTACGAGGATCTCCGCCGACGTACGGCACACGCATGGCGAGAGCGCGCGTTCGCGAGTGGGCGTGCGAAGGCACAGGTGCAAAGGGAGCGGAGCGAGCGAGCGAGCGAGCGACGTGGGTTGTGCACGTGCGCACGCTGGACAGTGGGGCCGTCAGAATCCCCCCCCCCAGTCCTCCCAGACACGTAACAGGATAATCCCTCGGCGGTCACGCTGACACGCGGTGACACCGTCAATCATCAGCACTCGCCTGCTGTCAGCAAGCTCTGCCCGCTCCGCCGTACGGCCCACAGCTTCTGGGCGTCGTGTCAAACCGTGTCAAACAGACATACCTGCTCGCACGACCCTGTCAGCAGGGAGAGGCGACGAGAAAGATCCACAAATACAGATGCTCGCATGTTTGAGACTCTTGTTTTCAGTCACATTCAAAGGAAAATGCAAGTCAGATCTATAACGACATGCTGGTTTGCCCACTAAATTGGCCGGGTAGTGAGGTTGTAAATGTATACGCATCTTAAAGGTCGAGTGAAAAACAAGTGGCAATAGACATGTCGACAGTACAGTCCTTTCATACAGTTTTATTCACAACTACCACACAAAACAGTAGAATATATATTTAATTGTCTTCATATATTTCATGAGGGAGCCCTGATGGCAAACAGCTGTTATAAGAGGTTGTAACACAGTCTGTGTCTGCATGTGTTTGATGAGAGCCACGTATCACAGCTCACAGTCCATACAACCCTCAGCTGGACAAGTACCCCCTCGCTGACGAGCTTCCTGTTTGGCTGGTAGTGTTTACTGGCAGACAATGGGATGCATGTTAGTGGGTTGTGTTAGGGGGTTGTAGCCTTTCTTCTTGTTTTCCCTGCGCGGACATGCTAACGAAAGTGGCTAATAGTCGACCGTAAGGCGTCTCGTACAGCCCGTTTTCGTTTAATGAGTTCTTTGATGGTTTGGTTTCACCGACAACTCCCAGAGAAGATAAGGCAAATGAGAGAGGGCCTTATCATGATGTGACATTGGAAGCAGTCGTTAGCGGAAGTTTTATTGTCACTCTTTAAATGTTTGTCTATATTGTCCGCTCTCAACAAGGCTGTCCTTGTCCTCTCCTGACATGCAAACACACGTATGCGGGGACATTCCGGAACACACTCACCCACACACCCAAACACATCCGTCATTCCTACACCTCCCTTTCCTCCCCCGACACTCACGTCTCACACACGGCACTGTGTGACTGCTTGCTGCGATGATAACAGTGTTGGCCTTGTCGATACTCGAGGTATTTCCCTATTTCCTTTGCCATTGATGTCAACCTCATTGACGAGCCCTACTCGTCGCTCAAATAATAGTTGCAGGTGGTTGGCAAATCAACCCAAAAACACACACACCCACACATAAATACACACGCACACCCACACACCCACGCACACACACAGGCACTTCCCCTAGTGTCTCAGATGCTGCTTCAATTAAAGCCATGTGCCGCTACATTACACCTTAGCAGCAGGGTTTTGTCCACAGGCCCTCCCTGCCAGATCCGATCTGATAGGCCCAAACCTCGCGCAGAATCGCACGCAGCCACCGAGCGGTCGAATCAAACGCCCCCGAAGGCCACGGGCAAAGTCACGGCGCGCCCTTTTCCCCCCCCTCCAGTAGTGAGTAAGCCGACTGAGTCAGTCAAGCATGCCCACAGCCCAGCAGCGGGACACGCTGCCCTACCCCTCGGACTCCTCCGGTCTCCGCCGGGCTGTCGCGTCCAGGAGAAGCAGTCAGCTCAGCTCAGCACCAACCACAGCTACAGCAGGTGCCTGGAACTGTTTGCTGACGGTGGAATAGTTTGGACTTCGTACGACGCGAGCTTGGCGTAACACAGAAGCCGTACCGAGAAACGAGTGAAGCTGTTTTTTGGGGGGGGTGGTACGTTTCGTAGCGTTTGCTCGCACCTTCCTCGGCCCGTGAAACCCCACTGCGTGTGTGCGGAGGGGCGAGTGTGAACGCACGCGTGTTGCTGCGTCAGCTCGTGGCAACAGTATGTTCCAGCTCACGGCCATAGATATGATATGTGTGTGTGTGTGTGTGTGCCGTCTGAGATGATCCCCTCCCAGGGTCTCTCCGTATTGTCAGGACTGAAAGGGCCCCGGCTGCAGCGGCCTGTCAATCAGGACTTAGGCTGACATCACACGGAGGGACAACAAAGAGAACGCTCTGCTGCTCCTAGGGAACCATGAATACTGATGAGGTGGATCATGACTCGGATGGTAATGATGGTTATCACTCTTACGGCAAAGATGAATCCCATTGGGAGTCCATTAGGGTGTCTCTCAAACAGATGTCTCTCCCTGCTGTATGTCTCTCTCCGTATCATATCGACTCAGATTGATGTGTCTCAGTGTTGTGTGTACAGTATGTGAAGAGAGAGAGAGATAATGCCGTACGTTTTTTTCTTTTGGGCAGACTCTTGGTCATTAATTGTACTGATAAACGTGGGATGGATGTGTAGGTATGCAGTATATCTAAAACGGTTCATTAGACTTTCAAATATGCAGCTGAACCCACCGAGGTAACAGCTCGAGGAAACATGATAATGACTAACACTATTTAATCATCTGTTCTCATTTGTACAAAACACTCTCAGGGCGAGCTAATTCTGTTTTTTTTTCATTGGGAACATTTGGATCTCAGCACACACTGAGCTTTATCACCACACCCATAAGCCGATGACACACACACACACACACACCACACCACACACACACCACACACACGCTGGCTGGCTGGACCCACATCGATGTCTCACTTCTTCCCAATGTTTCCAAAACATTGTTTGTGACTCACCGGCCCCGAATTCTATCCAATCTAATATCACAAACAATTGTCGCACGCTCACAGTCTGTGAGCCCTTTACGGCCCTTTAAGGCTGACCCTGGATCACCCCTTCGAATTCCGTCCAATCTAATATCACGAAACAATCCTCGCACGCTCACAGTCCCCCGGCCATTCAAGGCTGACCCTGGTTCACCTCTTCGAGTCAGCATGCCACCGTCAAAAATAAGACTTTCAGCTGACTAGACAACAGGCGATGAGTATTGACACGCGCGCTGGTGATTGGGTGGTAGCACAGGGGCGTGCCCACAGACACCTGCGCACGGATAGGCTCTGCGCTCCAGTCAGTGCGTCTGCTGTTTATAATTCCCCTCTATCAGCACTAGACCTCATCCGGCTCCGCTAATTGCGTACACCTCTGTCGACGCGTCATTTTCTCACTCGGCTGCGCCCGCGTCGAGAGCCGCGCACGCCCGAGCTAGCGGCCGCTAGCGTTTCCGAGGGAGGCTGCGTGAGGGGAGGGGGGGAGGACCATGCGATTACCGCTGTAATCCCCGCGGCTGCCGCAGTACGGTAGACGGGATTGACGCTGGAGCTTTCTCTCTCTGGGTCGTGCGTGTGTGCCAACACCACACACACACACTCACACACACACACACACACACTGACTAGCACACACCCGCCCACACACACAGGCATCCACACGCACCCGTGAGCACACTGTATGCCCTGACCAACATATGGCGATACATGGCGACGGGAAAAGAAACAGTGACACATGCAGCGAAAGCCCTGACACACATCATGAGGCATGCGCTCGCATGCCCGTCTCCTCAGCCCACGCACGGGGCCCATTGGCCCGTCATTTGTGTTTGGATAGGGAGAAAGAAAAAAAAATCATACGAAAACGATTCCGAGCCGTTTTCCGTATGCAGAAATGCAATGCAATTCCCTCGCTGCCAGAAGATGAGCTGGTGAGCGTGAGCGAGCAGAGAGGCGAGTGTGCGTGTGTGTGTGCGTGGTGTGTGTGTGTGTGTGTGTGTGTGTGTGTGTGGGTGAGGGATTTTTTAGGCCAGCAGTTTGGTAGCGAGGGGTGGGGGGAGGGGAAGGCTGGCGCTGGTGGGCGGGCATTTCGGCGTGGGTGGATGGGGGGAGGGGAGGTACGTGAGTGGGAGGTGGGGAGGGAAGGGAGGGGGGGGGGTGGTGTAGAAGAAGCCAGGGCTGCGAGGAATAATGATTCTCTTAAGTCCTCCTCGTTTCCTACGTGTGCTCGGCGTGTTTTCCCACCGTCTGCCCGAGAGCGACCTGGATGTGGTCTGGGTCCGCGTGCCCCCCTCGTGTGTCCCTGGGGCCGTGTGGGAATGAGCAGGTCGTAGGGAGAGAAGGGAGAACGAGCAGGGAGAATGAGCAGGTCGTACGAGCAGGGAGCATGGGTACACAAAGCCAGAGCCCGTGCATGATTCATGCAGGTGAGGACCGGGGCAAAGTGGGGCAGGTCTGCAGCAGGTGGGAACGAAGACAGGAGGGAGGAGAAGCAGAGCCTGTGATGGAGGAGAGCGGGTGTGGGGGGTGTGTACAGGAGAGAGGATGGAACTGAGTGGGGGGGAGGGAGGGAGAGGAAAGAGAGAGAGAGAGAGAGGGAGAGAGAGCGGAGTGTCTTCCCTGTGCCGCAGTGTGGTGGTGCCGTCTGGAGAGGGTTGCTACGTGCTCGCCGTTGTCGTCACTACGAATGACTGCTCTTGTCACCAGGGTGACATATATTTATGCACATATATGCAGGCTAATCTATCTATATGAGTGTGTGTGTGTGTTGGATGCTCGTGTGAATGTTTATGCTGAAGATGGAAGTGGCTAAGGTCAAATGAGAGGCACTACGCAACAGGTCCACTTTGTATGTCGCGGGAGCCCGCTAATCGCTAACGCGGCTAGCTCGTTTGCCGTGAGTCTCATCGATGAGACGTGGGTGTTTTTAGCACTAAACTGAATATGCGCCACAACAATCCCTCACATATTGACACAGCCAATCCCCCTATGGATGCTAAGAAACCAGTGGTTTGCAGTAAATCCATCGCACGTATGAATTCGTAGTTTGTGGGCGTTCCCTAACATGGCTTCGCAGATAGAGATAGATCTTCCATCTCCAAACACACAAAAGCCATCCGCCAACAACCCGCTGGTTCACTCTGTGGTAGCCTTGCCTCGACTCAATACATCAGCCCTGCCACTGGGAGAACACCAGCCCTGCTGTGTGTGAGGCTGTCTCTGTGTTCCGGAGCCTTCTGATCTGTGGGTGCTCACACACACACACACTCACACACACACACACATGCACACAACTCGGCCCAGTTTACACACACGGACTCACATACACACAAGCATCACAAATGGGGGAACGTAAGACGCATGAACGTAGATCTGGAATTGAATCGAAGCTGCGTGCGTCTGAGTGTGTGTGCCGTGTGTGTGTTGTGTGTGTGTGTTCACTGAAGAGTATCGGGGATGGATTCACACTCCGACGGAGACCACAGAAAAGGAGTTGTGAGGAATTGGAATGAGGGTTGAGACCCACCGTGTCGAGATTTCACCGTGAGAAAGGGAGAACAGGGAAGGAGAGGGAGCGATAACTGCAGGGGGGGGGAGTGAGTGGTCAGGTGAACGCCACGATGGCGGACGATAGAAGAAGAGGATAGAATGTTGTGGCACAGGAGTGGGACTGGATGCATGTAGAGAGAGAGAGAGAGAGACAGAGGGAGAGAGAGAGACAGCGGGAGAGACAGAGGGAGAGACAGAGGGAGAGAGAGGGAGTGAGAGACAGAGAGAGAGACAGAGGGAGAGAGACAGAGGGAGTGAGAGGGTGAAAGAGAGAGAGAAGTAAGAGGGTGAGAGACAAGGAGTGAGAGAGACAGAGAGAGAGACAGAGACAGAGGGACATAAGGGAATAAGAGCCGGAGAGAGAGACATAAGGGAGTGAGAGACAGAGAGAGAGCGAGAGAAGTGAGACGAGAACAAAGGATAAGTGGCGATAGGGGGATATGCTGTCGGAGGCAGGGAGAGGCGCGAGTCTCAGTCACCAGGGTCATTGTCAGCGTAAGCTTTAAACTGTGGATTATCTGAGCTCCTCCTCCTCCTCTGGGACAGGTCGAGAGATATTCCCTAGGAGATGAATAGATCAGGCAACTCCAGAGTGCAGCAAACGCACACACGCCATTGCGCTCCCGGTACGATACGCTTTTGCTCAGTACTGTCGCTTTCTCTCGCTTTCTCTCTGTCTCTCTCTCTCTCTCTCCCCCTTTTCTCTTTGTATTGCTAATTTGGTGTGTCCAGACAGCTGGCGAGTGCGAAGGCTGAGCTCGAACGGATGAGTGGATGGGGGGGGGGCGCAGAATCAGCCGGCCCCCGTCGAGGGAGCGCAAAAGATGAAGGATGAGATACCAAGTGAGAGGAGGAGGAGGGACAGGCAGGCGTTTGAGGCCGGGGGTGAAACCAAAGCCAGGTCATCATGACTCTGTGATTGGACGACGAGCGTTGCGGCTCATTTCTGTCCGGGTTCGCTGTGAGACACGTCAAATGTGGGCTCCTCGCCCCCCCCCCTCTCTCTCTCTTTCTCTCTCTCTCTTTCTCTCCTTTCTCTCTCTCTCTCTCTGTGTCTGTCTGTCTGTCTGTCTGTGTGAGGTGTCACCCCTCATTTGGCTTTGTCTGCGCTGACACTTTCCAGATCGGACCACTGTGCTCTAGGCCCCTCCCTCCTGCTCATACAACCGGCCAATCACAGGCCTGAGCTGTCTGTGCCAACAAGCCGCATCTCGTGTCACTAGTAGACACAGATGTGTTGTCAGGATATACAAACGCGCGCACCCACAAACAGAGAGATAGGAACGCACTGCCGCAGCAAGTGACTGAAATGGAAACGTGCGGTTGTTTTTCCTGCGTCATGTGACGGCCTGTGTAGCACTCCATCGGCAGCCTGGGTACACACACACACACACAGACACACACACACACACACACACACACACACACACACACACACACACACACATGGCATTGTCTTATTGCTGACCTCACTTTTTTGTTTTGTTATTAGCTTATACCTCACCAGGATGACACACTGCCTTCCTCCACGTCGTGTGTTGTGGTTGTTGTGGCCCGACCCCGTCACTGTCAGGCCCAGTCGAGCAGAGAGCTGAACACGGCTCCGTCAGGCCCAGTCGAGCAGAGAGCTGAACACGGCTCCGTCAGGCCCAGTCGAGCAGAGAGCTGAACACGGCTCCGTCCTCCGTCGCGGTCTGAACCCTCCGTCTGAACCCTCCGTCACACTCTCGCCGTCTAAGGGCCGCTGGGCAAGACTTCAGTTCCATTTGACATCAACCCAGAGGTTTACACGTTTGACAGAAACGTCAGTCAGTCTCTCAGGGAAGGTTATCCAGCTTGTTTTCCGAGCCCCATTCTGCGCTCTGTTCCTCGGTTCCTTCTGGAACGAGCATCAGCTTCTAGCATAGCATTGGTGTTAATCTAACATGTTAGCTACAGTACCACGCTGTCTGATATTGTGAGCAGATGACTTCAGGAGAAACCTTTACTTCTCCTCCATTTTTGAGTCTTTTAACTCGTCATCGAGCGATGAGGGCTGGCGTCGCACGTCCTCTGGCTTAACCACGAACTCACCTCCTACCCACCTAACTCCACCTCCACCTCCATCCCTCCACCTCCAACCCTCCTACCTCCACCTCCATCCCTCCAACCTCCAACCCTCCTACCTCCACCTCCCTACCTCCACCTCCACCCTCCCTACCTCCACCTCCTACCCTCCACCTCCACCTCCCTACCTCACCTCCTACCCTCCACCTCCCTCCCTCCACCTCCTACCCTCCTACCTCCACCTCCATCCCTCCACCCTCCTACCTCCACCTCCCTCCCTCCACCTCCACCTCCCTACCTCCACCTCCAACCCTCCTCCCTACCTCCACCTCCAACCTCCAACCCTACCTCCACCTCCAACCCTCCTCTACACCTCCCTACACTCCACCTCCTACCCTCCTCTACACCTCCCTACACTCCACCTCCAACCCTCCTCTACACCTCCCTACCTCACCTCCTACCCTCCTCTACACCTCCCTACTCACCTCCAACCTCCCTACCCTCCCTACCTCCACCTCCTACCCTCCTCTACACCTCCCTACCTCCACCTCCTACCCTCCTCTACACTCCTACCTCCACCTCCTACCCTCCTCTACACCTCCCTAACCTCCACCTCCAACCCTCCTCTACACCTCCCTACTCCACCTCCAACCCTCCTCTACACCTCCCTACCTCCACCTCCAACCCTCCTCTACACCTCCCTACCTCACCTCCTACCTCCAACCCTCCTACCTCCTACCCCCCTCCACCTCCACCCTCCTCTACACCTCCCTACTCCTCACCTCCTTACCTCCAACCCTCCTACCCTCCACCTCCCACCCCCTCTACAACCCTCCTCTCCCACTCCACCTCCACCCTCCTCTACACCTCCCTACCTCCCTCCTCCCACCTCCACACCCTCCTCTATACCCTCCCTCCCCTCCACCTCCACCCTCCTCTACCCTCCCTACCTTCCCCTCCCAACCCTCCTCTACACCTCCCTACCCATCCCACCTCCAACCCTCCTCTACACCTCCCTAACCTCCACCCTCCAACCCTCCTCACACCCTCCCTACCTCCCTCCTCTACTCCTTCTCCTACCTCCCTCCTCTACACCTCCCTACCCCCTCCTCTACACACCCCCCCTACCCTCACCCCTCCTCACCCCTACCTCCACCTCCACCCTCCACCCATCATTAGTCACCGCCATAAATAACCCATTCTGGGAGTGCAGCGGGAACGATGCAAATGTTTCGGTGCTGTTCTTTTGTTTTTGTTTTGACTTTGGCCTGTTCCCAGAGAGCGCTTACGTAAGGCCTGGTTCACTGTGAACTGGGGAAACGGGGTCAGGGTTTTTTTTAGGTGCAGCCCGAAAGGCCCTCACCAGAAACAAGTTGTTGGAGATACGAAGAGGCTGCTGATGACGGCAAACAAACAAAGACAAAGACACAAAGAAACTAACAGAACACCCAAGCTGTCACAGGAGTGTGGGGTGTGTGTGTGTGTGTGTGTGGGGGGGGGGTGCAGTGGCTACAGGCCTCATGTCCCACCCCAGGGGACAGGGCGTAGGTGAGGGGCGTGGAGCGGCGCGGTGGAAGAGGAGACAGCTGTTTCATAACCAATCCCGCGCTTGCGGTGGAAAACAAAGCATCGCCGACCATCGCTTCATCTCGCTCGCCCTCCCCCAATCCCTCTCTCTCCTTTTTGTTTCCATCAGCCTCTCTCTCTCCCCCTCTCCTCCTCCTCCTCCTCCTCCTCGTCTCTGGGCTGGTCTCTGGGGGGGGCCTGAGCAAGCCGTGGTCGGTATCTCGGCCTCGTTTGCATATTGCGGAGGTGGAGGGAGGGAGGTGAAGCCCCTGGAGCTGGCGAGCGGGCGAGCGAGGCAGGGAGCTGGTGAGCGACGAAGGGAGAGAGAGGAGGAGCGTGGTGTTTTGGCCCGGGGCCTGGCGGAGTTTCAGGGCCTCGTCTTGGAGATGTCGAGGAAGGGCCACACTTTGTGGAACTCTGGAGAGAGCATCATCCTGCCTCCTTCTACTTGAAGCTTAGTTCCATACAGGAGCACACACACACTCGCTGTCTTACGGGTCACATTCAGAGCACAGACAAACACACTGTTAACAGACAGATACAAATACACACAGACCCTCCCGAGCCATTTCACATAGATACATACACACACACATGATCCTATTGTTCCAGCTACACTGGAACTCGCACTCCGATTGGCTCCTAGCTGCAGGGGGAGGACGTCTGTTTTGTCCTGACCTAAATGGTCACTTCTGACGTCACACAGTCCCTCTGGACAACTGGCCTTTCGAGCCTGACAGCCCTCGTGGTGAGAGAGAGGGACATAGAGGTGACTCAGACACAGCCCTTCATAGGTTACAGTGTTTTGGACATACACGCAAGTCTGACCTGCCTCATGTCATTACGAGGAGGGTACAACCTCACCTTTTCTTGTTTTCAATATCCACCGGTGTCCTCACGCTCAGCCCTGAGGGGACCCCCCCTTGCTAGGCTAGGCTAAGCTAAACTGGGCTGGGATGGACTATGCTTGGGCTGGCCTTGGTTAGGTGGAGTTAGGCTAGGCTAGGCTAGGCTAGCATGGCTGACTCACGACTCTAAGCCCCGGGATTGGAGGTATTTTTAGCTGTCTGGGCCACTCTGACCCCCCTCCTTCATCCACGTGTGACCTCCAGTAAGTCTCCCTCCTCCGAGCTCTCGTAAACGAGAGGTAATCTCTCTTGTCTCCCTCTCTCGCCCCCCTTCTCGCTCTCTCTCTCTCTTCCACCTCCTCTCCACCTCCTGCTCGACCCCTCCCCACCTCAGCAGCAGTTGTCGTGTCCAATCCACTATCTCGCCACCTTTTACCGAGACTCTCTCGTGCTTTTCCACTTTCCCCTCGTACTACTTGTTCTCTTCCCCCCCGTCCCTCCTCCCTCCCTCCTCCTCCCTCCCTCCCTCCCTCCCTCCCTCCCTCCCTCCCTCCCTCCCTCCCTCGCTCGCTCGCTCGCTCGCTTGCTTACCCGTCTCTTTTTTAATGAAGCTATTAAGCTGCAGTTAACAGCTCACCTGTTTTCATAGATCACATTCTGGTAATGAGCTTGAAGGGAATCACACCTTTCTGTTTCGTTCCTTCAGTCAGCATTTCCTTCTGTCAGATGCTCAAAGGCAAATCTCTTGTCTCGACCTTTGGGGGATAATAGGGGTCCTGTTCTCGCCGAGTGTGTGTTTGTGTGTGTGTGTGTGTGTGTGTGTGAGGTCCAGGACCAAGTCCAATAGGGCTCAGATAGATTGGATCTGTAAGGATTAAGGAAGCATTCAGTGGATTCACTTGAGGTGATTCGATGCACTTGTAGTCACAACCACCTGCTGAATTGTGTGTGTGTGTGTGTGTGTCTGTGATGCAGCTTTCTCTCTGTACTTTGTCTCAGGGCAGGATACAACGTTGCTATGATCACACATACGCACACACACACAACTCTTGGGGCTGACTAAATGACGATGAGGATTGCACAACACACACACACACACACACACACGCACAGTGCTGCCTTCCTACTCCTATTGTCTGTCTGTCTATTAGACAAAATGTTTACGAGAAGTCAAATCAAAGCTTTCTTGTCAAAGTTCCGGATCGCTCTCGAGGCAACAATCAGTCTTGTTGTTTGTATTCTGGGGACATCATCCAATTTGGGGAACATTATTTACTGTGCTGATGGCTTCATTATTTGATGGCCCTAGTCGAGATGCGTGCTGTATTTCTTCCAAAACGAATCCCCATAGGTTTCGAAAAGAAACATCCCCCTTAATATATTCCTGTTTTAACTTCTGAAATCTGCGGTTGGAGATAACCAAAGGGTGGGCGTTGCAGCGCCTAGCTAAAACATGGGAGTGGAACAGCCTAAATCCCTCTTCTTCTTCTTACAGTATCTGCTCACGAAAGTGCTGGTGAAATCAGAGGATGAAAACTGAGATGGTTCTCGTCCCTTTAGTTTCCAAACCAAGGGCAGGACGCCACTGTACACACAGTCGAGGTGAACTCCAGCTCCCTGGAAGTACAGCCATGAAGTGAAAGACTGCTTGGGGATTGGGCCAAAAGAAGCACGTCTCACACACACACGCACACACACACACACTCACAAACACACACACACACAAACACCTCCTCGCTCCCTAATCCTACAAGGACTCCATCGGTATGCGGAGAACCTCGGTAAGGGGGGCCGTTGCGGTGTCTTGTTTCAGACACACACACCAACACACGCGCGCACACCACCCCATCATGTGTGTGTAGACAGTAGGACCTATGACATCACGGGGACTGTCCACTCAGAGAGCTGCACTTATCCCAATTGAATTGCGTCGCCGGTCGCCGAGCCGCCACATCATTTATTCATCCTATCTGTGTCATCTCGGAGGTCTCTACCTTCGCTCAAACAAACAAGCAGAGATAGAGAGACAGGGAGGGACCACATCCATTCCTTAGACCCGAACCTCTTTTAGAAGCTCTCAGTATATATGCTCTGACAAAGGTCACTCTGCTGAAAGCTAGAAAAAAAAAGGAACGGGAAAACAAACATTTTGGCAGTGGGCGTGTGTGTCATGAGTAGAACGATCGTCGTCACACTGGCCCTGTACTCGACGGCTTCGCCGATGACTAAACCCACGAGGACTCGCTCCACCTTATCGTGTTACACGCGTCTCCCTAAGCCCTCCTATACCCACCGCCTCGGCTGATCGTCCGCACAGACACACGCACTCGCGCATCGAGATGCGATCGCTCGACGGTTTCCCCAGTTTTGCCGCGTTCCTGTCTGACCCCCTGGCGAGCTTAGCGGTACACCCCTCACAGGCTTCTGTGACGGTATCGCCGTATGCCACACACACATTCACACACACACACACACATTTGCACACACACACGCACGCTCACCCACGTCCACTTAGAGCCATGTTCCAGATTAACTGTTCCTCTGAGCGTTCCCGGGGCCTGCGGTGTGAGGCATGTGGGCGATATCGAGTGTCCACCGCTAATGCAGTTAGGTAATAAAGACATCTGTGCAGCAGTGTGAACGAGTCCCGTGGAATGTCATAGCTTTACACACTGAATGTCACTCACGGAAACACAGTCACATAATGTAGCAGGGCAAAGAGATGTTTTAAATGTGTGTGTGTGTGTGTGTGTGTGTGTGTGGTGCATGCACAGACCGCTGCCTGTGTGCAATACAGTGTATGGGTTTGACTGTTTTTTTCTAGGTGTGTGTGTGTGTGTGTTGTTCTTACTGGAGTTTTTTCCCCTCATTCTGGGAAAGGAATTACAGAGGGGAGTGATTCCATTTAGAGCCTTTAAAGCCATTATTGTAAACTCAATCAAAACATCACTCCGATGATGACTAAAAGCATAGCTTCCAGCCTTCCAAGCTTTTTTCTCTCGGCCCCCCGCAACAACACACACAGGCTCTCTCTCGCACACACACACACACACACACACACACACACGACACACACACACACAGCTCCATCAGTTCTAAAGGTCTCGCTGCCCTGCTTGCCGTGTGTATTTATCAGACTAATCATCTCGGTGGTGGCGTACATTCTTCTTCCTTCGCGTCTTTCGAAAGCCATGTTCTCATTGGTCCTCGGTTTCTCTCTCCCGCGGCGTTGAGAATCGTCGACTCACGTGGACTGAGCGTGCGTTCGGCGACGGGACGGAGGACAGGAGTTCACCCGTGAATCGGGGGTCTCTGATCTCCCCGAAACGCCGTCGCTCTCGGTGTGAGCGGTGGGACAGCCGACGGGGCAGGTCGCACGCACATCCCCCCATCCCCCCCGCCGTCGTCGTCTGATTCCCCGTTCAAATCTTCTAATCTGTGCCCAGTCATGGCGGTGTCGTCATCACGGGGCGAGGAGGAGGAGGAGGAGGAGGAGGAGGAGGAGGAGGAGGCTTCGATGCTGCTGCTTTTTCACTGAGGATGAGGGAGGGGGGGGGCGGGAGAGAGAGTTCTCACTGAGGGTAAATATGCAGAGCGCTGAGGAAGCTGTGTTATGTCATTTCTGGGAGCCGGCCCTTAGTGACATGTCAGAGAGGATTGGGCAGGCGACTTCTGATTGGGGAGGAGGGGAGCGGCAGCTGGTTGGCTGAGCGGAAGCGCACACGCACACCGTGTGCACGCGTGGTAGTGGTGCAGGCGTACAGCAGAGGCCAGCAGGGAGCGGTTGCTGATTGGCTGGGGCTGGGTGGTCCTGGTCGGAGGGGGGTTAGCCGGCGAGCTCAGGAGGGCGTGTGCGTGGGTGTCAGAGTTCAAGCAGTGGGCGGCACTGTCATTCTGTTACTGCTCTCTTCTGTCTCTGTGTCTCTGTCTCTCTCTCTCTCTTTGTCTCTCCGGCCTAATCCTGTTGGAGGGGAGGGGTAGGGTGAGGAGTGGAGTGTGGTAAGAGTGAGTGTGTGTGTGTGTGTGTGTGTGTCGCCTATATGAATGTAACTAAGCATAAACAGAGCCAGCAGGAGCCATGCATCAACAGCGTTCCCAACCTGCGGATGACAGGCTAACAAGCCCTTTCTGGCTCTTCTGTGTGTGTGTGTGTGTGTGGGTGGGGTGTGGGGGGGGTGTGTTTCTTTGCGTGTGTGCGCGTGTGTGTGGGTTTCTGTGTGTGTGAGTCTCTGTGTCTGCCCGAGGGAGATAATGCCTCAACTTCCCCAGGCTAAAAGCAAATCCTCCTTCTTTAAGCCCGAACCATAGCCTGTGTGTAACCTCAGTGTGAGGACCTGACTGTAGTCTGTGTTGTACAGCATGACAGCCAGGGTCTGAAGCCATGCCGGGACACCAAGAGTGTGTGTGTGTGTGTGTGCGTCTCTGTCTGTGTGTGTGTGTGTGTGTGTGTGTGTGTGTGTAGGTTTACCTCGGCGTGCCATATCGTTCTGTACTGAGGAGGTTAGGTGTCGTCGTACGGTGACGGGTCTTTGTATGGGTGACAGGACAAGCCAGCCAGGATCGCTCAGAGGCTCCTTGTCCCCAAATCCCCAGTCCTGGATGGGAGACAGGAACGTGAACAGAGGATTACACACACACACACACGCAGCCCCACACACATACGCAGCCCACACACACACATTCCTGCACATCTGTCCCATGAGGAGCTGACAGCTGGTGTGAAGGTCTGCCTGTACTCAGCCCGAGCTCTCATTCCTTTGTCCATCTTTCCACCTCTCCTTTTGTCCATCCATCCAGTTGGAACGTCGACCGGTCCCGCAGGGCACCCGCCCCGAATACTCTCTCACAAACTGACTCACTAACAAACTGACTCACTAACAAACTGACTCACTAACAAACTGACTCACTAACAAACTGACTCACTAACAAACTGCACTCACTAACAAACTCACTCACTAACAAACTCACTCACTCACAAACTCACTCACAAACTCACTCACTAACAAACTCATTCACTAACACACTCACACACACACCCAAACACGCCCACTCAAACACGCACGGCCACAGAGCTCCGCCCCTCCACTATGAGAGTCATGAACCGGACAGCGATCACGTTAGAACTGAACTCTGGAGACTCATGTCACAAAGTGCCAAAGAGCCTGTGCTGTAGCAGCAGAGTGCCTGTGTGGACGTACGCGTCGCGTCTGCCCTCTCCGCCGTGGTTGCCGTGCGGTAACCTCCGTACGGGGCTCTCCGTTCATATCCCCCCCCTCCGATGACAAGCCTGTCAGCAACAGAGCTCTTATGAAGCAGACACGCGTTTTCGTACACTGGAGCGGCAATAACCTCCAATAAAGTAGGCGAAGCGACGGGGACGTGGGAGATGCAGAGCGCCGCGGCGGAGGGGAGATGGATTTGAGCTTGTTGCCAGGGTTACCCCGTGCGCCGCGAGGTCCGTTTTGTCTGTTGTTTTTTTGTGTGTCCTGTGGGCTCTTTTGATGGTGTTTGCGCGCGTGAGAGGTGGTTCGTCTGAGCGTGTGCGTCTGAGCGCGTGCGTGACCCCCGGTTAGACGTTCACGTCTCCAGGGCTGACTGAAGGACAGGCCTGTCGGAGTGTGACGGGAGAACAGCGGACGGCTGCACCGCCTCACTTGACGTTTCCTAAATCGAATGTAGAATGTACGGGCGGATCCACGGATCCATCCCTAAACGTGCCCCCCCCGCTTCCAGAGAGTCGTACAGGACCGGACAGGGAGCTCTCTCGCGTTTGTTGTTTGTTTGTTTGTTGTTGTTGTGGGTCTGACGTGTTCTGCTCTCCTCTGCCTCCCCCAGATCATCAGAAGCTGGAACGGGAGGCCCGCATCTGTCGCCTGCTCAAACACCCCAACATAGGTGAGTGACGCCCCCCACCCCCTCTCCCCCTCCCCCCCCCTCCCCCTCCACCACCTCCCCTCCAGGCAGGATGACAAGACATAAAAGGAACCACGGTGGGCCCCGGGTCTTCGCGACCGAGCCCCGCGCGAAAAAACAACACACCAGCGCTTATCCTCCCGCTGCCTAGCCGTTGCCTAGCAACAGGTGAAGGCTTCCACCGAACGTTTGACCACTGCTGTGGGAGAAGAAGAAGAAAAAAAGACGGAATGTCAACCGAATGCAAAAAAATCGAAATAAAGAAGAACAAGTGTGTTTTTTTGGGGGGGGAGGTGGAGCGTCGAGTCGGGGAGAGAGATTCTCCCCCACGGGCTTCGGCTCACTGTCGGCCCTGATCCCGCGGCTCAGGGGGAAGGCTGCGCAGATGGAGGAGGCGGCTAGTTAACCCATGCCCATCGGCGGGGCTCATTTGCATGGCTGAGGCTGGATTGGGCTCTGGACAGAACAGAGAAGCTCATCCAACCTCACCTCTTCAGGCAAATGCAGGGAAATATCCAAGTCATCACCAGGGCTCAAGTCAAACCTCTCTGCTGAACCAGTGTGTCTGTGTGTGTGTGTGTGTGTCTGTGTGTGTGTGTGTGTGCATACAGAATGTGGTTTGTGTCTGTGCGTGCTTGCGTGTCTGTGTGTGTGTGTGTGTGTTTGTGTGTGTGGAAGCCCCAGCATACAGGCCGAGGATGCAACATGTAATTACAAAGCAGAAGATAAAGAGCAGCGGGGTGGGGAAGGAGAAAGAGAGAGAGAGAAAAGAGAGAGATCGAGAGAGAGAGAGAAAGAGAGAGATAGAGAGAGAGAGAGAAAGAGAGAGAGAGAAAAAGAGAGAGATCGAGATAGAGAAAGAGAGAGAGAGAGAAAGAGAGAGAGAGAGGGGTATGGAGGGAGGGGGCACGGTAGAATACGTAGGTCAATGTGACAGCCCCCCCCTCTCATCCAGTCCCCCAATCACACACGCACGCACTCATCGACATGAATCACAAGTCAGACAAACTGCCCTCACACAGACTGTGTGACACTTGCAGCCCAAAGCCACAGCCACCCTGCCTCTCTTTCTCACGCTGCCTCTCTCTCTCTCGCTCTCTCTCTCTCTCTCTCTCTCTCGCTCCCGTCTCTGCCTGTGGCCCGCTCGCTGTACTTTCCCCCTCCTTCTCCCCCCTCTGCCCTGCTTTAACCCTCATCCCTTTTCTCTCTCCATCCACTCTCCCCACCTGTCTCTCTCTTTCTTTCTTTCTTTCTCACTCTTTCTGTCGCACCCCGTGGCCTACCAGCCTTCTCTCTCTTGCTGCTTGTCCTAGATTGCTCCTCGTGCCCCAAGGCCCTTCTCTCTCTCTCTCTCTCTCTCTCTCTGTCTCTCTCTCCCTCAGTCTCACTCTCTCTCTCTCTCTCTCTTTCTCTCTCTCTCTGAACCTTTCTCCTCTCCCCTCTGCTCACCTCTCTCAGTGGGACAACTCGTCATGTTTTCTGCTTGGGCTGCAGATAAATGCCTAACAAAGGGAGCAATTGAGAGCGAGAGAGCGAGAGAGAGAGCGTCGAGAAGAAGGGTGGAGCAAGTGAACGAATGAGTGAATTGCACAAGGAGCCCTCTGCTGCTGGTCGGGCGGGTTCCGACAAAGCACACATGAACACACACGCGCACGCAAACAGACACGCCGATCTCCATGGCAGTGGAACATCCTGGTGGTACAGTACAGCAGATAGAACACCCAAAACAGACCGTTGTCTGTATGTCAGCATTCACATCCTGTTACAGTCATACACTTGCATACGGTAGCCACAGTGTGAAACCGCCTTACACACACACACCGACACACACCAACACACACACACACACCAACACCCACACACACAGTTAAACACACTTTTGGACTCATCCGATGTCTTTTCTTACCATGTGGGTTGTTTCTGGAGCACATCACTGCTGGTTTGTCAGACATTTCACTACGTGCTGGTCCCAGTCTGACTCCCAGTGCTCTTGTTTTAAGCCCACAGGAGCTCCCTAGGTGGGCCAGTGCTAGTCCCAGTGCTAGTCCCAGTGCTAGTCCAAGACACACACACACACACGTGCGCACACACACGTGCACTCCTTTGTCTCGCACGCAGGTCAGAGGTCACGTTGCCGAGCTGTGTTTCTGCATATCGGATCATGGATGTTGTATTAGGGGCATTCTAATTGGCGCTGTACATGTTTAAATGCCAACAAAAAGGGTTTTTCATAACATCTAGTTGGCGTGTGTGTGTGTGCGTGTGTGTGTGGGGGGTAGGTAGGTGTGTGTGTGTGCTCACATAAGGGTGTGAGTCCTTAATCTTATTTTTGGGGAATTACAGGTCACCGAGGAAAGTAAATACACCTGGGGGGTGTAAATGATTGTGAAGGGTGAAAGGGAAAGAGAACAGGGGAAAGAGAGAGGGGGAAGGAAAGTGAGTTATGGCCGAGGGGAGTATACAGTGAGACTGTGTGTGGGTGGGTGTGTGTGGTGTGTGTGAGAGAGAGAGTTAGTGTGTCTCAGGGAGTTAAAGAGAGCGCTAGGATGATATGTTGTTGTTGTTATCTGACTTGTGGTGTTTATGGCCCAGCCGGCTGATTTATATCCCCTGTCTGGTGAAGGCACACACACACACGCACGCATCGATGTGGCCACACAGCAGTCGCTCTCCTTCATGGCCTCGTTGCTGTAGTGTGTGTGTGTGTGTGTGTGTGTGTGAGAGGGTGGCAGTGTGTGTGTGTGTTGAGAGGGTGGCAGATGTAGGTGGGTGGACGCCCCGTCGACCGTGTTCTCTAACCTCCTCCCCCCTCTCTCTCTTCTCCCGTCTACAGTACGTCTGCACGAAAGCATCTCAGAGGAGGGCTTCCATTACCTTGTCTTTGACCTGTGAGTACACCCACACACACACACTCACTCACACACACACACACACACACTCACAGTTTATTTTCCTCCCTCACTCCTGCCTATGTTAGACTGAGTGGTTATCAGTGGGTTCAAGTGTCTGGGGTCTGAGAGCCCTTAGTGACACACAAGTTTCTGGGACAGCACTGATAGTGGCCCAGGGCTGGGACATGGGGTCGGGGACAGGGGGACAGGGGACAGGGGGTAAGGGGACAGGGGGTAAGGGGACAGGGGACAGGGGGTAAGGGGTAAGGGGACAGGGGGCAAGCAGACTAAAAGGAGACATGGGAATATTGATACTTCACTCTCACACTTCTGCTCTACACCATACTGTATCTATTTTCTTTTTGAAAAAGCATACTGTACTGTTACAAGTAAACATTTAACGAGTCACAATTTTACTCAAATAAAAACATTTTGTGTGTGCATGCAGGTGGTTTTGTGCATGTGCTTGTGTGTTTGTGCGGGGGCGTGTGTATATATGTGCTGGTGTCCAGATCCACTTGCTCCCTCGCCGTGTGTGTGTGTGTGTTTTGTGTGAAGGTGTGAGCCATGTCTACAGACGGGAGTCCATGTGCTGTGCTAAGATGTTGTGTCTCTCTCCTCGTCACAGTGTCACCGGCGGAGAGCTGTTTGAAGACATTGTCGCCAGAGAGTATTACAGTGAAGCCGATGCCAGGTGGGTGCACTCGTGCGCCGCACACACACGCACACAAACACGCACACACACACACACACACATGCACACGCACACACGGAGGAAACACACGGAGGAAGACACGAACACAACACAGACCCCTAACACATACACTAACGCAATCTCACACGATTGCTTTGTAGATGCAGGCCCTGCACGCACACAGACGCACACCCCCATTCCTGACACAGGACGTTACACCCCCCCCCTCCCCATCTCCTCCCCTCTAGCCTAGACGCCCAGACACAGACGGCATCACATTAGCACACTGACGCTCTCCCACCCAAGGCAAAGGCGTCAGCCTTGACGAGCTGCGTGTGTGAGCCGGGGGTGGGGAGGGAGGGGGGGGGGAGGAAGCCGTCAGCCACCAGAAGGACAAAGGCCCGGCATGGGAACAGGCTGGAGGTTCCAGGCCCACAGGGCCCGACTGTCCCTGCCTCCTAGAAGCTGCCCTGCTGTCTCTCCACTGCACACTTCATCAAGCAAGAGAGGAAGGGGACTGAATATGATGGGCGTTATGACTTCTCACAAGTACAAAGGAGAGATGTGAGTGTTGATGAGAGGGGTGGATAAGGAAGGAGACTGGGAAAGAGATCGAGAGAGTGAAAGTGTAGATGGATGTGTGTGTGCGTGTGTGTGTGTGTTTACGCTTGAAATAGGTCAAGTAAGAAAGATCGACGGGAGGAAGAAAGGGCTCCCTTTCTCTGGGGAAAGGGCCCGGTGTCTGTGGAACAGGATGGAATGGAATGTGGCCCGCAGAGTTGGCCAAATTTGGCCAGAAGAATGGACATGTGGTCTTCTCCTGGTTACTTCTAAAGAAAGCTCTAGAACACGGAGCCCTCCTCTCGTCCACCCTCTCTTTCTCTCCTCATATCATCTGTCTTCTCTTGTCTGCTTGAAATATCGACCCTGCTTCAATTTTTGGCTTCGGTCGAAGTAGAAAGAAGGCATTTGCATGTATCTAAAACCACAATGAAATGGGTAGCGTAGCATGAATGAGGATAGATTTTCCTTGTGATACAGTACGCGAGAACACACACACACACACAAGCAACCACAAACATGCACACACCAAAATGCTGCACCGTTCAACCACCCATATCTTCCTGACACATACTCCAGTCTAAGAACAGACTAATATTAACAGTAACAGTTCAGGCCAGCCTACAAATGAATGTGTGCTAATGGGCACCATTTGCCCCGACAAACCGTGGAAAAGAGTAGATGATGTTATTTTGGCAGGGAGAAGCCATCGTTAGAAAATAGCCAAAGAACATCTCACTTTTCAGTTTGGCAAAAGCAGCCAAGAACCGTAGAATTATATGAGTGTATATACTGTGTGTGTGTGTGCGTGCTTGTGTTCATGGTGGGCGCTACGCTATGACAGATGTAAGTGAAAGGAGCAGTAGGAAATTTGCCTTGGCGCGAAGGTGACTTGGTAAGCGTATCTGCTGTCTCACCAGCTATTCTGACTCAAAGAAAACAAGAGCGGGACAGGAAAAGGCTGAGACTAGCTCGCAACGGATAGCTCGCAATGGCTAGCTCGCAACGGCTAGCTCGCAACGGCTCCTCTGGCTTCACAAACGCTGTGGATTCAGTTTCTCTCAATCTGTTGTTGCCATGTTTCTCTCATGCCCCATCTGTCACTCTCTGTTCGTGTTCTGTCTCTCGGAAATCTCAATATTTCTCTTGACCTCGCTCTGGGTTTCCCTCCTTACAGGTGATTCTATCCTGTTAGCTAACTTTGAGTTTCCTTTCGTTGCATCATTGGCTTTGATGGCATTTAAGTTATGGATAAAGTTAGGGCCTAGCTCACATTGAAATAATGGTAAGAGACATAGTCTTAGGTGAGTTTTAATTCTTTCGATCCGCCTTTTCATCTCTACTTCTGTCTCGGTCACCTTTGTCAGTCATTAGACTGACTTGTGCTCTCTTTCCCTCACCCTCCCTCCCTCCCTCCCTCCCCGATCCCTCCCTCCCTCCCTCCCTCCCTCCCTCCCTCCCTCCCTCCCTCCCTCCCTCCCTCCCTCCCTCCCTCCCTCCCTCCCTCCCTCCCTCCCTCCTGTTTGCAGCCAGTGCATCAACCAGATCCTGGAGAGTGTCCACCACATCCACCAGCATGACATTGTGCACAGGGACCTCAAGGTGAGTCATCCATCTCCACGGCGACACCATCCCAACCACCTGGGAAGGCAGGGCGACGTCGATCCGCCTCAATTGTCGCTCGCACGCACACACAGACACGCACACATCACCCCTGGATACACCTCCGTGTCACAAAGACCCGCGTCACACGCGCGCCACAGAGATGAACAAGCAGACAGGCACGCGCCACCCGTCCGTGCGTCACGGCGACCGGGGGGATAAGTGATTGGAGGAGGGGCTGGGAGGCAGACGGCGTGCTCCAGGTGCTTATCATCCCCTGTCCGTCCGCCCCGCTCCCCCCCCCCTCCTCCTCCTCCTCCCCTCCCTCTCTGACGTCAGCAGACGGAGTACCATTCAGGAGCTATTTATAGCCCCGGGATGAAGCCACGGTGGATAGACGCAGACAGATGTATACTAGGAGGCTCACTCTGAGAGGACGGTCACTCTGAGAGGACGGTCACTCTGAGAGGACGGTCACTCTGAGAGGACGGTCACTCTGAGAGGACGGTCACTCTGAGAGGACGGTCACTCTGAGAGGACGGTCACTCTGAGAGGACGGTCACTCTGAGAGGACGGTCACTCTGAGAGGACGGTCACTCTGAGAGGACGGTCACTCTGAGAGGACGGTTACTCTGAGAGGACGGTCACTCTGAGAGGACGGTCACTCTGAGAGGACGGTCACTCTGAGAGGACGGTTACTCTGAGAGGACGGTCACTCTGAGAGGACGGTCACTCTGAGGGGACGGTTACTCTGAGAGGACGGTCACTCTGAGAGGACGGTCACTCTGAGAGGACGGTCACTCTGAGAGGACGGTCACTCTGAGAGGACGGTCACTCTGAGAGGACGGTTACTCTGAGAGGACGGTTACTCTGAGAGGACGGTCACTCTGAGAGGACGGTCACTCTGAGAGGACGGTCACTCTGAGAGGACGGGGGGCTCTGAGGCGTAGGAAACCAGTTGAATCTCAGTTGGTGGGCGGACTGGGGCTATTGTGGAATGGCCTGGTTTGGTTTGAGCAGGGAAGTGGATGTAAGTGGGGAGGCCCTGGGGAGAAAATGTGTCCGTTGGTTATTCTTTGTTCAGCAGTTGCCCCCAGTAAACTACAACTCCCATCCTCACTTCTACACCCTGTCCCTCATGTCTAGATCTCACACTAACATTGTCATCAATGAGTTGGCAGCCATCGAGATTTAAAATATGCTTGATCACATAGTAAGGCCTGGTAAATAATGAAGTGTGTGTGTGTGTGTGTAATCTACTGTTGCCATGGTGAGGTCTAGATCTCCTCTCGTCCGCTGTATATGCGTGCTTCTTTTCGTCTTTTGAAAAAGACTCGCAAACAGACGATGCGAAAGGAAAACGGACAATTAAGAGACGGGGGACGTTCTCTCCCCCCAGCCGCCTCATAGATAGGAAGACCTCCCCACGTACGCATCCAACTCCACTGCCACTCCGCCTGCACAGTGGGCATCCTGCCAACCTGCCATCTCTGGAGGCGGTATGGCTGAAGGTAAACAAGGGATGGGGGAGGGGGGAGGGGGGAGGGGGGGGGGTGAATGCGCTACTGGTGACTGCCCGGTTGCCATGGCAACCCCTGGAGGGGGTGATGTCACCGTGCTGCAGCGCCAGAGCAGGGACTGTAGGGGGACTCATTATGCCACCTCTAATACATCACCACGGGTGTCATCTCCGTCTCTCTCTGGCCCCTCTCTCAGTCGCACCTCTTTCTCTTGTCTTTTGACTTTTTGGGGGGAGCTTTTTGTCTTTCTCTCTCCTTTTCCTCTTCCTCGTTTACACCCACCCCTCTGCGTATCACCTGAGTGTGTGTGTGTGTGTACGTGAGAGAGAGAGTGGGAGACAGAGAGAGAGAGAGAGAGAGAAAGAGAGAGACAATAAGAAAACAGGCGGAGAGAACGTAGAGGAGACTTGGTAAAAGAGTCACGCGTTAGTGGTGTCTGTGGTGGCGTCATCAATCCTAGTGTTCTTGAGAGGGGAGAGAGAGAGCCCCCCAGAGGAGCAGGGCTGCTGTCATCATAGACCCTCCTGGCCCCTGTTGTCTCCCAGCCTGATGTATGAGGTCTAACAAGCCCTGCTACTCTCTCCTGTCTCCCGGAAACACCCAGACTGCAGGGAGTTGTAGTCTTCTAGCCCGGCCCAACCGCAAAGCCATCGCTGGCGTCTTTAATCATGGAGCACGCAGAGCCCATCCTACCTGATCCTCTCCTCGTCCTAGACGGCCAATATCATCTTGCCGACCTAGACGACAACACGGATATTGTTTTTTCGCCGCTTTTTGACGGCTGAGAAACGGCGAACCACGGCACCACGGCACTCTGTCTCCACCGGGAAGATAAGCTCTAATAACATCAGCAGCTCTACCCAATAAACCCCCGAATGTGCCTGCTCAAATTGCCAATACACTTTGGACTGATGCATGGGCCAGTTCCAGTGTTCAGGACAGGTCTTCGTGTTGTGAGTGACGCTCTGTGTTTGTGTGTGTGTGTGTGTCCACAGCCAGAGAACCTGTTGCTGGCCAGCAAGCTGAAGGCAGCAGCGGTGAAGCTGGCAGACTTTGGCCTGGCCATCGAGGTGCAGGGAGAACAGCAGGCATGGTTTGGTAAGCAGACTCTTTCCACGGTGGATTGGATTCCCCCCCCGGGGAGAACATTTGCAGAACGTGGTAGCAGACCGGTAGCCTGGTCCCTAACCAGACCCATCGTACATTTCATTTGTACAGAGGGTCTGGGGTCGCTCCATCCACAAGCGTTGACTTCCTTGTTTGATGAGATTTTTATGAATGGTCGGGCCGAGTCTAAATCTGTATGTGGCGGGGGTTACTGAGATGAGTGGATCTCCCACGAAGAGATTTGAGGTTGAGATGAGAGGGGGCTTCCTGTCCCGATGAGGTCTTGGTGTCTCTTGTTTGATTAGTGTGTGTGTGGTTAGGGAATCGGGCTACCAATCAGAGGGTTTCCGGTTCGATTCCCGGCCATGCAAAATGACATGCCTTGCTCAAGGCACTTCACCCTACTTGCCTCGGGGGGGGAATATCCCTGTACTTACTGTAAGTCGCTCTGGATAAGAGCGTCTGCTAAATGACTAAATGTAAATGTGTTGTGTGTGTGTGTGTCATGCCCTCAGGTTTTGCGGGCACACCTGGCTACCTGTCCCCAGAGGTGCTGAGGAAGGATCCTTATGGCAAGCCTGTAGACATCTGGGCCTGTGGTGAGTGTCACTGGTGTACTGTGTTCTGTATACCACGTCTGTAGGACGTGTGTGACGGTAGGTCCGTGTGTATGTGCACATGTTATGGGTGCCCTGTGGCGGTTTGGGCTAATCCTCTGTCTGTGTGTCTGTGTGTGTGTGTGTGTGTGTGTGTAACAGGCGTGATCCTGTACATCCTCCTGGTGGGATACCCCCCCTTCTGGGACGAGGACCAGCACAAGCTCTATCAGCAGATCAAGGCCGGGGCCTACGACGTGAGTTCCCACCATCTGCCTCCCACCCTCTTCTCTAGCTACACTTCAGAGCGCTGGATTACAGCTGATGTGTGTTTAAACGTTCATAAAGAGGGCCGGTGTGTGTGTGTGTGTGTGTGTTGACATGGCTCACAGGTGGGCCTCGCCAACGTAAATGAGTTGAAGCAATGCGTCGGCACTGAATGACGCCGTTTGTATGGGTGCATTTGTTTTCGTTGCCTGTGTCCAAATAATATGCCTGTGTGTGCGCGCGTCTGAGGGAGTGTCTGGGTGAGGCCAAACCAGAGGCTTTGGGGAAGCAGCGAAGTGCTTTTGAGTCGGGCTAACAGGAGCTTTTAGCAGCACTCAGGCCATTAGCACTGCACCGAGGGGAAGAGAGGGCAAACGTGACTCGATAGAGAGGGAGAGAAAGAGAGAGGGAGAGAGCGGGATAGGGAGAGAGCGAGATAGGGAGAGAGCGAGATAGGGAGAGAGCGAGATAGAGAGAGAGAGAGAGAGATAGAGAGAGAGAGACTCTAAAGAGCCTCGCAGGGCCTTCGTTCTCAGGTGTGCGCGCCTTTTGAGTGTGGTTTTCCGCACACATGCCGTGTTGCAGACAGACACATTTGATCCCTGGCAGGCTCTTCACACACACACACACACACACACACACACACAGTCCGTCAAGCCGAGCATCGACCCAAGTAGTTCCGGTCCAAATTGACGCCCACATTCATTTTTAATTGGCTGTGATAGAGAGGTGTGTTTCCCTGACCATAGATCCTGTCAAAGCGAGCCAGCCCAGACACACACACACACACACACACCTGCAAATTAAACATGGCTCAACTGGCCAGAGTGGCTTATACAAAGTCCTCGGTTTGAATATAAATCGAGACGGTCAGTATATATACTAGCTTGAGAAACGACCTGCAGTATCCATCTTAGTTGTTGTTTGAATGAGTCTCCTCTACTGTGGACGTGCAAAGCCATACGCATAACGAGTGTTTGCCTCCCCTGATTCAGACTGGGATATTGCTGCTCATTACGACTCAAGTAAACAAGTAAATCAACGATGTTCATCAGGCCCGTTATTATTTCCTAGTCCTGTGGGACGTTGGAATGCATTATGGATTTGAATCTGCATGATCCGAGGGGACGGGAGTTCATTAACGCACGTAACGAGTCACGACTGCTTTTGTTTTTCACAAACCTGGCAACCCGCCGGCTGTTTCTCCCGATCGAGTATAATTTCCTAACCCACATGCAGATTAGTGTCCTTTTTCTATCTCTGGACAGTCTAACTTGAGATTTGATTAAGTGTCGATGTGTGATTGTAAATTGATACACAAGTAAATCATTTCATGCCTTGGTAGTTGATTGTGATGTGATAGAAAAGATCCAATAAATAGGTGTTCCTCATTATTCCCTTAAAATGAGATGGCAGTCTTCGACATTTGGCAAATTCTGGTGCTGTCTGAGAATGTGTGTGTGTGTGTGTGTGCGTGTGTGCGTGTGTGCGCGTGCGCGCGTGTGCGCGTGTGTGCGTGTGCGCGTGTGCGCGACATCGGGGTGCAGTATGGACACGGTGTGATTACAAGGCATTAGCCGGGGGTTAAGAGGAGCAGAGACTATCCCTCCATGCACCAGGTCCTACTGGACTCCTCAGACTCTAGACTGGCCCTCAGTCCCACACCGCACCCCTCAGCAGAGTGTGGCTGTATCGACAGCACGTACGGCTTCCTATCAATGTCTATCAACCATCATACCCTCCCCCCCCTCTCTCCTCCTCCCTGCTCTGCCCCGTCTCAGTTCCCCTCTCCAGAGTGGGACACCGTCACCCCGGAGGCCAAGAACCTGATCAACCAGATGCTGACCATCAACCCAGCCAAGAGGATCACTGCTGACCAGGCCCTCAAACACCCATGGGTCTGTGTAAGTACTCCCGCCTCCCTCCGTCCGTCCCCCCACAACACACACACACATCTGAACCCCCCCTCATGGACATCTAGTCTATCAATATCTACTGCCACCAGTAAAGCGCTTCTATTAGCTACCTCTGTCAGATACTTCTGAGGGCTTCCCTATCGTCTTGTCTCCGCCCGTAGTCTATTCCGGAAACTCTTTCTTGCTGACGGGTAACTCCATCCACCCCGGCTCTATATTGAATACCTCTTTATCCGAGCACGTCCGTCTGTGTTCGATCTGTACCCTCCGCCCGTGTGTTCTCCTGGATGGGACTGGATGACGAGCGCCCCGCGGTGCTTGTGTTTTGGAGCACCTGCTCCTCTGTTCGCCGCTGTCGTGGGATTAACCCCGCGTTCGCCCTGTTTAGCGGCTGCTGTTACAGCGGCTGCTGTTAGCGGCTGCTGTGAAGGCTTCTGTATCGATCGTTGGATGTTGGGGCCGATGTTCACCTCCTCCTCCTCTCTTTGTTTCTCTCCCGCTCTCGTGATCTCCCCACCTCTCCTCTGTTCCTGGATCTCTCCTGGTCTCTCTCCTCCTCTCTTCTTTTGCTGCCTCTCTCTCTCTCTCTCTCTCTCTCTCTCTCTCTCTCTCTCTCTCTCTCTCTCTCTATCTCTCTCTCTCTCTCTCTTTCTCTCTGATCCCTCCTGGTATCTCTCCTCCTTTCCGCCTCTCTCCTCCTCTCCTCTCCTCTGTCTCTCTCCCATGCAGCAACGCTCCACCGTGGCCTCCATGATGCATCGCCAAGAGACCGTGGAGTGCCTGCGCAAGTTCAACGCCCGGAGGAAACTCAAAGTGAGTGTGTTTAAAATGTCCCTCTTCTCTCTTTGGAGGCGCTCTCTCTCATCTCACGCATGATCTCTAGCTACATAGAGCGCGAGATCTAGCTCTATCGATCTCTCAGATCTCTCGTAGCTATGTACGCATCACTTCGATCTCTCTCAGCGTCTCTCTCGTCTCGATCTATCTGTGTAGTCTCTCCCTTCTCTATATCTCTCTATCTCTCTCTCTCCCCCACTTCTCTCTATCTCTCTCTCTCTCTCTCCCCCCCCTTCTCTCTCTCTCTCTCTCTCCCTTCTCTCTCTTATCTCTCTCGTCCTCTCGTCCTCTAACCCTGGTGTGTTTCCTGTCTTCCCAGGGAGCTATCCTTACGACCATGCTGGTGTCCAGAAACTTCTCAGGTGAGAGGATGATGAGTACTTAAGGATCTCCGGGTCGCGACCCCATTTAGTTTCAGCTCAGTTGGAACGTTTAGAAGTTGTAAAGTCCAAGTGTCTGGGGACATGTCCGTGGTTTATTCCTAGCGGGGCCTCTAAGTGGCCTGAAGGGGCTGTTTGTCCTTACATAAACCACCAACATCCCAAACTCCTTTTATTGCACACTACTCACTGTCTGTTCAGTACAGCAGTGTCCCAGCTGACGAACACACACCATGTTACCACGAGCATACTTCTGAAGGCTGCTCAGTTCACTCGACGGCGTGGCGTGCATGGGTGGGTCATGTCCCCGTGAGACGCGGTCACTGCCTCTGGTTGTGACCACCAGCACGGCGTCAAAGGGAGTCTTTGTGTTAGCGTTGAGGGTGCCCTCGGGGGGTAAGTATGGCGAAGGTCGTCCCGGCAGGGCTCTTCCCCATACGAGGGCTGTGTCGGGGTGTGTTTGTGGGGGGTAAGGGGAGGGCGTGGGGGGGGGGTCAGGAGGGGACGTAGCGCTCATGCAAGGCTCCGCCATCCTCCGTGCCCGGCCCCGTCCGAACTGAACGCCTCTCTGTCCAATAGTTGGCCGACAGCACACCAGCCCTGCAGCCACCACCAGCACGGCTGCTATGGCACAGGAAGGTACGTCCGCTACAGGGGGGCGCGACGGCCTGGCGCTGCCCACCGGGCCGTGACCTCTCCATCCCCCCCCGGTCTGGTAGCATGTGACCCCGGGGTACCCCGCCTGTCTGCCCCCCTCTGCCCCATCCCCCCCCCCACCCTCTCGCCCGTCTGCACACTGGCACCTTGCTGTTCTTGAGTGGTCCCCCGTTCGAGCGTCGAAACATCCTCACAAGCGCGCACACACACACACACACACACACACACTTCCTGCCCCAGTGCCCCGCCCACACAAACCCCCAGACCAGAGAGAAGCCACACACCTGCTGCCGCAGAATTAGGGTTAGGTATTCCACCAGTGTCTGAGCTATGAACGCTATACTGACAGAGCAGGTCATGGCAGCGGACAGTGTGTGACACTCCGGAAGCTTCCCGTGTGCGTTCACGAGCGCTCAAGGATACATCCGGACATCTGGAACCTTGAAAAGAAGTGATCGTTTAAAAAGGATCTCCTCGCCATCCGAACACACACAGACATAGTGCATGGACATAGTATACCCCCCCCCGCCCCCCCGATGCAACACGAGCAGCATTGACCTATGTAATCAAAGCAGGCAGCCGTCTCTTCGGCATAGTCATTCCGTTTGTCAGGAACATTATCTATCCTGCTTCCGCGTGGCCTTGCTGCAGTCAGTGGGCTTCTCTCCTGCAGTCAGTGGGCTTCTCTCCTGCAGTCAGTGGGCTTCTCTCCTGCAGTCAGTGGGCTTCTCTCCTGCAGTCAGTGGGCTTCTCTCCTGCAGTCAGTGGGCTTCTCTCCTGCAGTCAGTGGGCTTCTCTCCTGCAGTCAGTGGGCTTCTCTCCTGCAGTCAGTGGGCTTCTCTCCTGCCCCGTCATCCAGACTAATCACCAGCCTTTATCCTTAAACCTCCTTAGTCTTTAGTAGATGCACACAAATACACAGCTCCATGTCATGTGTGTGTGTGTGTGTGTGTGTGTGTGTGCATGTGTCCGATTCCAATACAACGCAAGCTTCGCCAACACACGTTGAGGGAGGCTCGTTTGGGACGGTTTCGACGCTTAAAGCCAGCAAGCATCCGGCTTTTCCTTCTTTCTTGTTTTTTCGTTCTTTTTGATCCAGAGTGCCCCGGTCGATGCCCATCACATTCTTCTGCATTGCCTGGCACCTTCTGCCAGCCAAGCATGTGTGGCTGTGTCTGCCAGCCTGCATGGGAAGACAGATACACCGGGCCTGAATATCCTCTTTCTTTCTCCTGTTCTCTCTCTCTCTCTCTCTCTCTCTCTCTCTCTCTCTCTATCGGTCTCTTTCTCTGTTGTCTTGCTTGCTTGGTTTTCTGCCCCACCGTTCCCACTCAAGGAGAGACAGCACACCTACTGGACAATGTCAATGGCAGCTTTGATTTGATTGGCCATTGACCCCAGGAAACCTAGCCTTGGGCTGACCCCCACGGACCTGTCACCTGGTTCCTGTCAGTTTTGTCTCTCGTTTGAATTCCCGGTTTCACAAATGCATCCATTGGATGGAAGTGTGTGTAGTGTTAGATGCACTAGTGGGAAGAACTCCCATTATCTTCCCTGGCTTTAGATGGCTAGGATATCTATCTATCTATACTAGGCAACAGAGTTTGTCTCCCTTTTCCCCTCCTATGATGCACTCCTCGGCAGAGATGCACTCTGGGAGATGTAGTTTGCTGTGGATTCTGCATGCCCAAGCTTTCGATATGAGCCACACGAACCACCTCATCGCATGAACCACCTGCGAGCGAGCCTGACAACGTTTTGGACCTATTTTTTTTGTGCCTGCAGTTGTCGTTATCAATATTCAGATATCGGGGTACTGATCAATATTGTTTTTTTTGTTCAATCTTGCCTTTTCCTTGCCCTCCTTCCTTTCATTTTTCCCCCATGGAAGGTAAGGGAATAGGAGAACTGGTTCAAGTTTGGTTGAAGTGACAATGACAATATCTGTACGTTTTGTGTGTGTCTGTCTTTGTGTGTCTTTGAGTGTGTATCTCTGTGCGTCTGTCACCTGTGTGTTATTCCGTCTGTCGTGGAAGACTCTTCCACTCTTTTAACGTGTGCACCGTGTGGGTTTTGTCAAGAGCATGTTTGTGACAGACCTTATATGTTAGTGTGGGGCATGTGCAGACCTCTAGAACTGCCCTTTACTCATAGGTATAGATGCCCATTATTCTGATTCTTTTTTTAAATGTGTTGCTGCAAAGTTGGGTTTTAAAGCAGGCGCTGTCTTCATATGCTGGTCTTAGAGTACCCAGCATTTGTATTGGGACAGTGACTAGGTACTTTTGAGTTGTTTTGCTCTGTACTGAAACTTATAAGAGTTCAGCCAACCTTAAACACAACAAAAGAATAACTAGAGCACTGGCGTCTGCGAGACCCCTGTGACCCCACAGACCAAGCATGGCCCTTCACTTCCTGGTTCACCCTTTTTGGTTTCCAGAACATTCTGTGCTGGCTCTGTTGATGTTCTCCTTCTGATTGGTTGTCCCATTTCTCTTTTCTCTCTTTCAGCGTGCAAAAGTTTACTAAACAAAAAATCCGATGGAGTCAAGGTAAGTGTCCAATGTGACGTGGAAATGACTGGATTGGGTTTACTGCGCTTTTTGTAATCTCTCTTTGTCTTTCCTTCCCTCCTTACTCTTATCTCTCATTCTCTCTCTCTCTCTCTCTCTCGTTCTCCTCACACATGTGGTTGTGATGGACTTATTTCTGACTATTCACTGAGGGTGTGGACTCAAGTTGTGGTCTTCACAAGTGAATATTTAATAAAAACTATCTCTTTAAAAGGTTGTTTAAATTTTAGGCAATACAAGTGTAATTTGCCATAGGAAAACAAATGGCCATCGGAAGGGCCTCAAATCAACTGTCCGTCTTAAGAAAGGCTGTGTAGTCTAAACTCTTACCAGGTGGTTACAACAGACCGCTGCTCTGATGCTATTGGATCCAGGGGTCGTTTTGCTTTGATCAACCAGGAAGTCAGTGCATGCAGTGAAGCGCCATGATCGACCAGGGTCAAAACTGTTGAATATACACCGGGTCTAAATAAAACCTAATCTACACAAACCAATTAAACTTAATATAGCAGTTTTCTTGTTAACTCCAAAACACACACACAGACACACATATATTTTCAATTCGGGTTTTTGTTGGACTATGGTAGAAATACTGCTTCCAAACCGTTTTATGATTTTGTGGGTAGACTGCCTTCCCTCTGTATGTCCGTTTTGTCCCCCTTCAAAAGGCTTCTGTGGTCGTTCTTCTCTGTGAGATCTAACTGGCAGCCTGATTGTCCCTATTTTTTATTGGTTTCTTTTTATTTTTTATGATTCCCTGTTTTCCTCCCTCCTCCTCTCTGTCGCTCTCTGGTCAGAAAAGGAAGTCCAGCTCCAGTGTTTATTTGATGGTGAGATCTGCTCCGTGTCTTTCCTGTCTTCCTGCTCCCTTTTCTCCACGTCTTTCAGCTGTCTTTCTCCTTTTTGTGGTCCGTGGTCTCTCTCTCTCTCTCTCTCTCCTCTCTCTCTCTCTCTCTCCGTCTCTCTCTCTCTCTCTCTCTCTCTCTCTCTCTCCTCTCTCTCTCTCTCTCTCTCTCTCTCTCGCTTGCTTTCTATCACTTCCTCTCTTGCTCTCTCTCTCTCTCTTTCCCCCTTGCTTTCTCTTCCTCTGTTTTTAGTTGAGATGCTACAGGGTCTGTGGCAATTTTGTCTTGTTGGAATTCCATCGGATCTTTCAACTCCCATCACATCCCTTCCCATTGTCCTCGCCTCTACCCCACCGTCATGTCTTCCCCTTAGAACACCGTACCGACATGGGCGTGCCGCGTGCGACACACACACACACACACACACATAATGCAGTACAGACATCCTGTTCCCTGCATTTGCATTCTCCCCTAAATGCTATCTCCAGTGACCAGGCCAAGCCTATCTGCATATGGACCAGCCTTTCTGTCTCTCCTGCCCCCGTCCGCACCTTGCCCTTCTACACAGGCACAGTGGAGGGCTGGGGGCGGTGCCAAACGCCAGGCCAGAAAACCCCCAGTGTCACCGTCTCTTTCTCACAGTCAGTCACGGAGTCCTTCAAAGAAGCAGTCAAGTCCAGGACAAGGGCAATCCATTCCCTTCTGGAATGGGAACATTTCGAGTAGCCCATCACTTTCCGTGTGAAAAGGGAACACACAAGGGACTCTTTCTCCCGCTCGACGTACCCGCCGAGCCACATCAAACCAGCTGATTCTTGTCTCTATGGCAATAGTAGTGTAGCCCATGGCAGCTGGCTTGGCCTGGCAACCGGGTAAGGGCATAAAACCAATTGTTAATTTTCTTTTCTTTTTTTCTTTCTTTTTTCTTTTTTATTGGACCCTCATGTTTTTCCCTCCAGTGAAACACCCTCTTCTCCATTTTCCTTTCCTGTCTTGGTTGCCTGCAGACGACTGTACGCAGCAACAAATTAGTAACTAGAGATGTTTCCAGCCAAGGATTAGTAAAGCCACTTTACAATCAACCCCTAAACCCTGCTTTTTATTCAGGAATGGATATCAGAACATTTTGGCAGGTGGAAATAATGTGGTCATAGCACCATCTTGTCATGTGTTTGGCTGATTGGAATTGCTGCCATATTGTTTCCACTTGTCCAGTCCACTCAGATATCTGTTGTGACAGTGTTTAAGGGATCATTTGTGACTGTTATATAGTACAGGGTACTTTAAAGAACGATTCTTGTCACAACCACAATACGTTAGACACTTCCAAACGTAGCATCGACCAATGGCAAGTGGCCTGAATTTAGATAGCTTTTGCGCTTTGAAAGTGTCCACAAATATATAATGTCACTACTAGCAAAGAGAAAGAGGCCAACAGCCACCGAAGATGTGTAACGCATGATTAGTTCATCGTTGCAAAGCTCCTTTTTTCAAACATCCACAATGTCCGAGGTCCATCACACACCACTGGGTTAACCTCTGTCAGTGCGAGATCACTGGTGCCCCACTGCCCACCATCACATCCACCTCACCCCCTTCCATTGGTGGTTGTCATGATTTTGTCCCTAGTTTGTGTTATAGGAGAAGGGGTACTGGTAGGCCAGACTCCTAAGGCTAAATTCACTACAAAAAGTAAGTCAGTATCTCTAATGCCCTGTTAGATAATGGCTCAAGAGTCTTAAAGGTGACACCTGGGCTTTTTATCACCAGAAAGTACCTTGGCGCCTTCTGATACTTCAACGGCATGTTGCCCGTTAATTGATGTAATTTACAACTTGACATTACGTTAAGATATTAAAGAGCCTTCTTGGTTTATTGATGTCAGGCCTTGGTACAGGAAATGACACTACACTAACACAGGGTGGGTGACGTGGCTGTTCATAAAGTTCAGCATTAAAAGATCAAACTAGGAATGTCCTTTTAGATCAAAAACAAAAGTTTATTTTTGTGCTAAAGCAATGTACTCACTGGGGATGGTTAAATAAACAAACCCAAACTGTAGATAGACGAAACATCTCCACTCCAACCCAACTATACAAAACAATCCATATTTAACAGGTAGGCTGTAAATCGACTCTCCTGATTTCTTTCCCCAACCTCCTCTTATAAACGTCACCATTCACCACATTAACGGAAAATACAATTTCAACGGTAGAAACACCTTCTCGTCAAGGCCTTTCACTGCATGCACGGGCGCGAACGGTTAGCTACTACCATTCACATTCGAATGTCCAGGACCACCGCCTGGTTCTCTGTTTGGATAGACTCCTGCTGGTTTGGTTTCGAGGTCGTGCTAACTGTGTTCCCTGCAGCTGTTCTCTGAGAGACAGCGATGTCTTTTACCCCAGCAGGTACCTATCAATATTGATTTTGAGAGGCCTGGGTATTATCCTCTGTCACCACCTCTCCCAGGGTGTTTAGACAGCTCATGTGTTTTAATATTCCTGTGTATTTAGAGAACGTTGCTACCCTCGTGCCGCCATGTCTTGAGTGAAAAGATTGTAGACACTCGTACAACAAGACATCACATCGGAGAGGTAGACACAGACACTTCAAACACGCCCAATTTGAGACGTTCACGCGCAGGCATCGGGAGAGAGGAAGGCAAGCGCTAACGTCACTTTGCGTGTCAAGAATGCTAATGTTGCTCCCCCTGAAGTGTCAGGGCCTTCAGAGCGCGCCTCTTTCTCCCTACAAATTCCTTTTGACGCTCAAAGGAGGCTGTCATTTTGTGTGCGATAAAGGGAAGAAGAAAAACAGCTCGCAGGATTTGTAAGCGCGCGTACGGCAGACGGCATTCAACAATTGTTTCCAGAAACGCACCAGGCATACCCTGCTCGCTGGTTTACTGGTTTAAAAAAAATTATATAGACATATCTCTCTTTCTCTATCTCTCTCTTTCTCATACACACACCTACTGAGACTCTCGCCGAGCTCTGAGCTTGAGTCGAGAGCGTGTAAGGAAGCTGTCCAGTAGCCTATCATTTTGTCCGCTGTATCTTACCTGTCCTACTGGAGTAACACTAGGAACACACACACCTGCCGCAGCCTTGCATCTCAGCTCCGTACGACAGGCTGGACAGCTGTGACACTGTTGAGCCAAAGTCATTTTGTGTTATTGTTGTTGTTGTTTTTCTTTGCCCCAGCCGCTGACAAACAACAATAAAAACAGTGTAGTAAGCAGTACCAGCAGCACCAAAGACAGCAGCATATCATCTTCAGCACCAATGGTATCTCATCTATACTTGGTTTCTCTCATCCTTGCTTTTGACTGACATTGTTGCCTATTTTAGTCCCCCCTCTACCGTTCCGTTGAGTTTTGTTCCGTCATTTTCTTCCTCCCCATCTGTTCATCTCATCCCCTCTTTGGTGACTGTTCTTTTGACCCTCCCTCCTTCCCTTCCGCCCTCTCCTCTCCACCTTAGTTTTTGTCGGGATAAACTGTGTGGTGTCGGCGGTAGTTTTGATCAAACGAAACAACTGGTCTGTGCCTGTGACCCCTCTATCTCTAGGCTTCTGTTTTACCCAGATACTGGAGCACAGATAGCTTGACAGCTAGTTTACATGTTCTTTAACCGTGTACTTAAATAGTATTGTATAAATGTATGTGCACAGGTTACATCTTTAGAGCATGTGTGTTAGTAAATGATGAGTAAAGAGCAAAACTACCAGTCCTAAAATACCATTTGTATTACAGACAAATGTAGACAACTACAGCATTGTTCTGTATGGGTAAAACAGGAGCCAGACTTGGTTTGGAAACAGAGATATCCCACTTGTCGAAAATGCAGTCCCTCCGTGTGCGTCTCACCAATGTGACACACACTCCCAAGTGGTACAGTCCTTGCACTCTGCCTCGAGGAAACAAATGACATGATGGGAGCACAGAATCGAATGGCCTTAAATTGAAAAG
This sequence comes from Mallotus villosus, assembly GCA_903064625.1. Lineage (NCBI taxonomy): Eukaryota > Metazoa > Chordata > Actinopteri > Osmeriformes > Salangidae > Mallotus > Mallotus villosus. The sequence goes on from CAEFZP010001045.1 coordinate 486,473, forward strand.
CAGAGCTGGTGGCTGCCAGACGGGCTGTCCACTTACATTGTCCTGGGAGATTACGGCCCTGAAACCTCAAGGAAGCCATTTCATCTGGGACCAAACCCATTTTGGCACGTCGCTCCCCGTAATCACCAGTCTGGCGAGAAGACAAAAAGATACTCGCATTTCTGACAATTGCATTATGACATTACTGTCGGCTTCTCCTCCTGTCCCTCGTGCACGGCCCAGTCCCTCGTGCACGGCCCTGTCCCTCGTGCACGGCCCAGTCCCTCGTGCACGGCCCTGTCCCTCGTGCACGGCCCTGTCCCTCGTGCACGGCCCTGTCCCTCGTGCACGGCCCCCTGTCCCTCGTGCACGGCCCTGTCCCTCGTGCACGGCCCTGTCCCTCGTGCACGGCCCTGTCCCTCGTGCACGGCCCTGTCCCTCGTGCACGGCCCTGTCCCTCGTGCACGGCCCTGTCCCTCGTGCACGGCCCTGTCCCTCGTGCACGGCCCTGTCCCTCGTGCACGGCCCTGTCCCTCGTGCACGGCCCTGTCCATGCATTAGCCTCGTGCACCTCCTGGCTATTTCTAATTAGCCAGATAAACGATGTGCCTGGGCTCTTAAGGCCTCTAGAGACTCAAGTAGTAAACCAGATAGGCCTTCTGTACATGAACCTATATTAGCTATATATATAAAAGCTTCAGGCTATGGACCTAAGAGCCAAGCCTGGCTAATAGTTTAACGGAGCGACTGCATTTTCATGTTGGTTCTTTAAGACTGTATGTTCAGTGCTGTTGGGATGCAATCACAAGGGCTTGGTGATGGGCAGGTCTGTGTGGGTATTTGGTGGGAGTGGGAGCAGTCCTGCATTTGGGTGTGTCGTGTCTGAATGATGATATGTGCCAGTGGGAGCGACTAGGCGCTTTTGCGACGAGTGTTTCCATGGTAACTGTGTGCCGATAGGGTCTAGATTGGGCTTAGTTGGCGAGAGAGTGGAGGTCAACCCCCTCCCCACCCACCCCCCTGTCATTCTCAATCTGGACTCTGCACACCTCTGTATGTGCCCTTACACATGCTCAAGACCCTCCCTTAGGTTTGGCAGCTCCATGTTAAATGACATGGTGTTGGGACAGCATGGAAGGGTTTGGTATGGCTCCATAACAGTACTGTGTAGTATACCATCCTCCTCCCCCTTCCATCGGGACCCCTTTCCATAGCAGAACCCACCTGCTATCTCTGTGCCGTGGCTCCAGTGCTTTGCTGTGTGTGCGTGTGCGTGTGCTCATAAGGTATATGCAGGTCGTGTGTGTGTGTGTGTGTGTGTTCCACATGCCCGTCTCCCTGGTGGGTTCCCTGCATGGTAAACTGTCTCCCACTTCCCCTAGGAACCACAGACCACTGTCGTGCACAACCCAGCCGACGGCACCAAGGTAAGACACTTCCATACCTGGAACCTCTAGAGCCGCCGCTAACACCAGCACTGGCTTCTCTGCACACTCACTAGTACGGACACCTCGCTTCTGTCGAGGACTCACTAGTACTGACACCTCACTTCTGTAGAGAACTCACTAGTACGGACACCTCACTTCTGTAGAGAACTCACTAGTACGGACACCTCGCTTCTGTCGAGGACTCACTAGTGCTGACACCTCACTTCTGTAGAGAACTCACTAGTACGGACACCTCACTTCTGTAGAGAACTCACTAGTACTGACACCTTGCTTCTGTCGAGAACTCACTAGCGCTGACACCTCACTTCTGTAGAGAACTCACTAGTATGGACACCTTGCTTCTGTAGAGAATACTCACTAGTGCACTAACCTTCTGAAGTCACTGTAGTATACGTAATGCTTCCTGTGGCACAACCACTAACAGGAGCAGTGATTTGCACTGACTCAAGTCACGAATGCCGACTCACTCGCACTCCCTCGCACACTTGCACCGAACACTAATCCTCCCACCTCACCAAACCAACTGCTTTGGTGTGTGTGGCTTTGTGCGCTTGCCCCGTCCCGCTGGCTTCGCTGGTTTGTGCGTTCCTGGGAGGAATCCGTCCATCCACCTGTCCTGTCTGTCTGTCTGTCTGTCTGTCTGTCTCTCTGTCGGCCTGTCTGTCTGTCTGTCTGTCGGCCTGGGGAAAAGGTCACCTAGTTCCTCGTCAACCACCCTCCGCCACCAGCCTATCCCCCGCCACTCAACACTGACCGCTCTCTGTTTCTGCACCTCCCTGTCCATCTCTCCTGTTCCCCCCCCTCTCTCTCTGTCTCTCTCTCTCTCTCCCTCTCCCTCTCCTCCACCTCTCTCCACCCTGTTCCCCACAGGGCTCCACGGAGAGCTGCAACACCACAGAAGAGGAGGATATGAAAGGTAGGAAAGGTACACGTCAAACTTTCACGTATTCTGCACGTTTTCTTCACTTTTCCGTCGTATCGTGTGACTGTCAAGAGGTTGAGACGAGCGTAGAAACTCCGGATAGGCCTCAGAGAGTTAGCCTGTGGGGGGGGTGGGGGGGCGTCATGAATAGGATGCATGCGTGAACAAGCTGTGTGGAGGTTAAGGGAGGGTTCGAAATGACTGCTAGCGAGCGGGCTAGCTTCGATGTAGTTCTGTTCCCTCTACATCGATTACACTCTAGGTTACAATCCTACCTCAGAGAACCCATAACGCCCGATGCAGTAAGTGAATGGCGGGTGAGTGTGTGTACTCCAGGGAACATCTGCATGGTTTAGTGCATCACAAGAGACGGCCACACGGTGTGCGTGTCTGTCGGTGGAAATCCATTCTATTCATGGGTGGGGACAGCATGGCAGTGTTCAGGAACAGGTTTCCACAACTGCTCGGAGGCTCTGGGAGAGAAAGACAGATCAGGCTAGCAGTGCCGATCAGACGGAGGCTGGCTGAGGCCCAGACGGAGGCCCAGACGGAGGCCAGACGGAGACCCAGACGGAGGCCCAGACGGAGGCCCAGACGGAGGCCTTATATGTCCTGCTTTCGCTTCCCTGATTCCCCTTGGCTTTCCAATAGACTCCCCGTTCTGTATCATCTCCCCTGGGCTCAGAGAGTTGGCACTGGGCTGCACTTGAACCTGTGTTTGTGTGTGGGTGTGTGTGTTTGGGCGCACGTGTGTGTGTGTGTGCGCGCGGTGCTATCAGCCTGCACCATAAACTCCATAGCGGGGGGTGTTCCGTCGAGTGGTGAACTTCAGGGTTTACAAGTTTACAAGCTCAGCCTTTTTACTGCGAGTTCCAGAGCACTGTTTAGAGAAGGGCTCTGGCCTGTTTTAACTGGCCGCTTAAACTGTGTTCACAAGTGTAGGAGCAGTTAGTGGAGCATGAGTGACATGGGATCGGTGAAACAAGCATCTTCACTTACGAACGTACACACACACATACCACACACACACACACATACACACAATATGTTGCCATTACGGCTCCTCGTGGGAAAATGAGTCTTTTTGTATTTTTTACAAGGACACTCTCGCATCGAACCGTCAGGCAAACATAGCAACGGTCTCTAGGTCCGGAGGTGACCGGGCCACTGACGTCACTGCGCCGGGCAACGACAAGGCCCCACATTCTGAGAGAGGGTGAAAATATCTCCCTAAACAAAGCCCTCTTTCAGACCTCCTGCACACAGAAACACATGCATCGCACACAAAGACAAACTCAATCCTATTGACTTTGTACAGTATGTTTCCAGAAGCCCAGCTTACAGTACGGGGGGTGGGTGGGGGAGTGGGGGGGGTAAAGAGGGTAAATATCTGTCTCGGGCTCGGAGTGACAGACTGGGGCGTTTCATTTCTCGCTCTCACGGTGTTGGGAAAGGCCTGTGTGTGTGGCGCCGGTGGTGTGGCAGAGTAGTAGCACAGACACAGAGAGAGGAGGGGCTGGACAGAGCAGGTTGGCTGACTAGGAGGGGCTGGACAGAGCAGGTTGGCTGACTGGGAGGGGCTGGACAGGGCATGTTGGCTGACTGGGAGGGGCTGGACAGGGCAGGATGGCTGACTGGGAGGGGCTGGACAGGGCAGGATGGCTGACTGGGAGGGGCTGGACAGAGCAGGTTGGCTGACTGGGAGGGGCTGGACAGAGCAGGATGGCTGACTGGGAGGGGCTGGACAGGGCAGGATGGCTGACTGGGAGGGGCTGGACAGGGCAGGATGGCTGGCTGGGAGGGGCTGGACAGGGCATGTTGGCTGACTGGGAGGGGCTGGACAGAGCAGGTTGGCTGACTGGGAGGGGCTGGACAGGGCATGTTGGCTGACTGGGAGGGGCTGGACAGGGCATGTTGGCTGACTGGGAGGGGCTGGACAGGGCAGGATGGCTGACTGGGAGGGGCTGGACAGGGCAGGATGGCTGACTGGGAGGGGCTGGACAGAGCAGGTTGGCTGACTGGGAGGGGCTGGACAGAGCAGGATGGCTGACTGGGAGGGGCTGGACAGGGCAGGATGGCTGACTGGGAGGGGCTGGACAGGGCAGGTTGGCTGGCTGGGAGGGGCTGGACAGGGCAGGCAGGCTGACTGGGAGGGGCTGGACAGGGCAGGCTGGCTGACTGGGAGGGGCTGGACAGGGCAGGCTGGCTGACTGGGAGGGGCTGGACAGGGCAGGCTGGCTGACTGGGAGGGGCTGGACAGGGCAGGATGGCTGACTAGGAGGGGCTGGACAGGGCAGGATGGCTGACTAGGAGGGGCTGGACAGAGCAGGTTGGCTGGCTGGGAGGGGCTGGACAGGGCAGGCTGGCTGATTGGGAGGGGCTGGACAGAGCAGGTTGGCTGACTAGGAGGGGCTGGACAGGGCATGTTGGCTGACTGGGAGGGGCTGGACAGGGCATGTTGGCTGACTGGGAGGGGCTGGACAGGGCATGTTGGCTGACTGGGAGGGGCTGGCCAGGGCATGTTGGCTGACTGGGAGGGGCTGGCCAGGGCAGGATGGCTGACTGGGAGGGGCTGGCCAGGGCAGGATGGCTTCCACGGTAGATTACAGAAAAGTAGGCTTATTTAAACATTGGGATTGGGATGCAATGGTTTGGTGGTCTGTTGGTGTGTTGTGGTGTTCTCTGTGTGATGTACTGTAGTTGTGTGACATGAATCGTCTCCTGTCTCTTTGTTTCACTCTGATATTTGGTGCTGTGGGGTTTAATTGTCGTCCTCGAATGGTCTCTGTACTGTACATCTTCTCAGAGTGTGTTTCAATGTCCAGAGGGCGTTGGCTTGGAGACGAGGCATTGTGTGGTACTTGTTGACAGTAGTTAACCCAAAAGAATTGTCTGACCTCGTTGTCTCTCTCTCTGGCCCTGTGTGTGTGTGTGTGTGTGTGTCGCGGCGCGGGCAGTGTCTGCGTGCGGGGCTAGCGCCGACAGCGCAGTGGTCAGCCAGTGCAGTGCCAGTGAGGATCAGAGCCAGCAGAGCCAGGCCCCTCACTGCCCACCCGCCTGTAAGTCAGCAGCAGCCTCCACACCTACCCCCTCCCCCCACCCCCCCCACCCCCTCCTCTCACCTCTCCTACACACCTACCCCCCCCCCACCCCCCCCACCCCCCTCCTCCTCTCTCACCTCTCACCTCTTCCTACACAGCTGTCCCCTCTCCAGAAGGTCCTCTTTCGTCGACCGGTCGCCTCTGACCCCAACTCTGTCCCCCTGTTCTGTTAACCGCGTCCCGCAATCAAAACTGTCCCCCTTAAGAATGTCCCCCTTTCAAAAGGGCCCGATTCGTCCGTCCCCCTTGTTTTTGCTTGCACTCCTGGTTAAGGTGCGTCATGCAAAATGTCTTGATCTGTTCTACCCCCATGTATATTTCTTGAGCTCTTTCCATGATGCGCCATCTCTTGAATGTGTACTTGAGTGACAAAGAACTCGAGTGGGTAGGATCCCCACCCCCTCCACACACAAAAAAAAGTATTTGATTTGAAGTCTGTACGGTTGCTGAATGTTAAGTCTCCGGTGTGTGTGCCTGTGTGTGTGTGTTTGTAAACGTGTGTGTGTTCCTGTGTGTGTGGGGAGGGGGTCCGTCCTTGTGTGTGTCTCACCCTCCTCTTCGCTCAGACTCGTACCGGTCTCTTCTGGGATCCCTCTGACACACGCTTGTCTCTCTCTCCGACCTCGCCTCGAGCCCAGCTCCATGCCGTCCTGGCAGGGCGGTGACCCGCATGCGCCCACACAGACGCTCTTATCTCCCAGAAACATCTCGCTCTGAGAAGTGAGCAGTGCGATAGCCTTCTGAGGCCCGCTGCCCTTTTTAGGTATTCATCCCTCCGTCCGTCCGTCTCTCCAGAACCCCCCGAGGGGTTAAATAGATCCGGCCCCGAGCCAGACCCTGACACCGGGTCCTGTGTGCTTGCCGAACAAATATCTCCACGAGGACTCGTGTTGCTCTGCCTCCGTCTCTCTGTCTCTGTCTCTCTCTCTCTCTGTCTCTCTCTGTCTCTCTCTCTGTCTCTCTCTCTGTGCTCTCTCTCTGTCTCTCTCTCTCTCTGTCTCTCTCTGTATGTCTGTGTTGCCTGTCTGTCTATTCTTTATCTTTGGTAAACGTTCTTCATCTTTCAGTCTGTGTGTCCGTTCTGTCTTTGTATCATTTCTTGTCTTTTTAGTCTGTCTGTGTGTTCTGTCTGTCCGTCTGTCTGTGTGTTCTGTCTGTCTGTCTCTCTCTGTCTGTCTGTGTGTTCTGTCTGTCTGTGTGTTCTGTCTGTCTGTGTGTTCTGTCTGTCTGTGTGTTCTGTCTGCCTGCCTGTCTGTCTGTTCGGTCTGTCTGTCTGTGTGCTCTGTCTTGTGTGTGTGTTCTATGTGTTCTGTCTGTCTGTCTGTGTGCTCTGTCTGTCTGTCTTTCTGTGTGCTCTGTCTTTCTGTGTGCTCTGTCTGTCTGTGTGCTCTGTCTGTCTGTGTGCTCTGTCTGTCTGTCTGTGTGCTCTGTCTGTCTGTCAGTACGTGTCTCCATCTGTTGGGTCTGTCTCTTCTTCTTGTCATTTACCACCGTGACTGTGTCTGATGGTGGGCTGCTGCCCCCTGCTGGTCCCGTGGCGCCCCCACCTGCCGCGTCATCTAAACCCTGTTTAATCTGTGTTTAGTCTGTCTTGCTGTGAATGGCGTGCGACGTGTGCGCAGCTGTGGATTTGAGCTAACGATGTCGTCGAACTAAGATTTGGCCTCGATACATTTCTCAGTTGCACACGACGCAAACAAAGCTTTGACGCACACACACGCTTGTGGGAGGTCGCGTTACCCCTCCTGCTGACATTAATGACACGGCGGCCATTTTACGTCTGTAATCGTGTTGTCTTCCAGCTGCCCCCCTGCACGAAGATGCTCAAAACACCACATCAGCGCCGAGCGCCTGTCCTGACTTAGAGCGTGGGCTGCCTCCACCAGGGGGCAGCGGTGCGCTGCTCAGTAAGTGCTGCTGGTTCTGCAGCCTGGTTGCCTGGCAGCAGAACCAGCATATCATTCAGGTGTTTATTCCCCTGGCTTTAGTCGCTAGCTAACTTCGTTGTGCTGCTACCTGCTGGCTTAGCTTGTGCGTGGGGACCTTCACAATAAAGACTTAACACCAAGCGTTGTCCCTAGTAACGACATGACATACATGCTACAGCCAACATTAGCAAGCTTCTAAACAGCCAGGCTAGTGCCCGATTGCCGGTTCATGAGTCCCAACGACGACGTGAACCGTATACAACTGAACACAAACTGTACCGTTTGTATATTAGGGGTGCTGTGTGCGCTTGATAAAGGCTCTGTGTGCTGTGTGGACTTGACCCACTTTGTGAGGTTCTTCTACAGTTTGGACTCTATCTGTGTGTGTTCCTGCTCGTGTGTGTGTGTGTGCGTCTCTAGCTTCTCACGTGTGGCCCTCTGAGGCAGCTTGGGTTGTCTGGTTGTCTTCTGGTGTGCTACGGGGTGGGTGTCACAAGCTGGTCCAAGACATGGACCAGCAGGAGATGTAGGCAGGGTTGGACACCAAACTCAAATGTTTGTCCGTTTATCTGGGAACAGGGATTTCAGGGCCCAGACAACTATGCTGTCAATAATTCAGTGGTACCAGGTGACAGACTTAGAGCAGGGTCTGAAGGGAACATTGGGGCTCAGACGGTTAGGACTGACGGATGAACCTCCCCAGAGGAGCTTTCAGCCTACGTATGTCTACCATCGTAATGAAGGCGGTCATCATTCTGTGGTTCTGCCACTAGCCCATGTTAAAGGTCAGGTATAAACCCGGGAAGCAGAATACAAGTGTTGCATGGGGAGGGAGGACTTCACCTTTAGGGTTAGCCAGGACTCCTCTAAGCGTATCTGATCATCTCTCTCTCTCTCTCTTTCTCTCTCTGTCTCTCTTTTGTCCTTTGCCCTCGGTTTCTCTCCATTTCAGCTCGCAAGCAGGAGATCATCAAGATTACCGAGCAGCTGATTGAAGCCATTAACAATGGTGACTTTGAGGCTTACACGTGAGTCAGGGGCCACTGGGCCAACCTTCTTTGTCATTCTGTGCTCCCGTTTGTTTGCCAATAACATTGCCGTCCGATAAATAGACCTTTTTCGGGGTTCTTGTTAAGTCCAGGCTTGGTTGCTGGTCCAGTATGTTTTGAGTTGGGGAGATGCTGAAGCTTTTTCTTCTGCAGGAGAATCTGTGACCCTGGACTGACCTCGTTTGAACCGGAGGCTCTTGGGAACCTGGTGGAGGGCATGGACTTCCACAAATTCTACTTTGATAATTGTACGCTCATCCCTCTACTTTCAGACCCGAGTAAACAATAACCATGAAATGTTTGTCAGATGCTGTCATAATCTCCACCAGACTGACACATAAGGTGGAGCTCAAGCCCTACATGTTGACATCGTGAATCATATATATATAATTCATCTTTTGTCTATGAACCGTGTCTCTCTCGTCCTCCCCCCCCAGTGTTGAGTAAGAACAGTAAGCCGGTGCACACCACCATCCTCAACCCGCACGTGCACCTGATCGGCGAGGATGCCGCCTGCATCGCCTACATCCGCCTGACGCAGTACATGGACGGCCAGGGCCGCCCGCGCTCCTGCCAGTCGGAGGAGACGCGCGTGTGGCACCGCCGCGACGCCAAGTGGCTCAACGTGCACTTCCACTGCTCGGGAGCACCCGCCGCGCCCCTCCAGTGAACCTTTACCAGGCCCCAGGTACGCCGGAGAGCGGCTCGCTCGCTCGCTCACACACACGTGCACGCATACACGTGCACACATACACACACACGTGCACACATACACACATACACACACGTGCACACATACACACAAAGGGATTGTTCAAGCCTAAACAGGATGAGGGAAGGGATGAGTACACGCTTGACTGTCGGGTCTGATTCTGACGCTTGCTTGTGCACACTTTTTGTTCTCTCTCTGCCTCTCTCTCTCTCTCTCTCTCTCTATGTCTCTCTTTCTCTCTCCCTGTGTCTCTCTGTCTTTCTCTCTCTCTCTCTCTCTCTCTCTCTGTCTCTCTCTTTCTCTCTCCCTGTGTCTCTCTGTCTCTCTATCTCTCTCTCTCTCTCTCTCTCTCTGTGTTTGTCCCTTCCTATCTCTCTCTCAGCTTTGACCTGAATTCTGAAGCTGTCTGGAGCATTTTCCCTCCGTGGTCGGATTGGCGCCAAGGAGCCCAGCCGGATAAGACCGCTTGAAGTTTGAAAAAAAACACAAGGGGGGGAAGAAAAAAAATATACACATAACAAACTAGAATATTTAAACCGCCAACCGCTTGTCTGACCGATCGACAACACCGACCACCACCAACTCCGTCCAACCCTTGTCGCTGAGGGCTTGCCGAGGTCCCCGCCCTCTGGACGGTGCATGCTTCTGATGCCCACACGGGGCAACGTCTTCTTCTTTTCTTTCATGGATCCATCTTCTTCTTTTGTTTTCTTGCCCGTTGTTTGGAAAGGTGTTTGAAGTATTAACAAATGTACAAGAAATATTTCAATTTTCGTTAAAAAAAAAGAATAACAAAAACAAAGCCTTCACACGAGTAAATTATTTACAAAAATATTTTTGTTCATTTTTTTTTCTTTCTCCCAAAACGGAAGAGCACACACCTGATTTTAGTGGCAATGTGTTTTTTGCTTTGTTAATTTCACGGTTAACATGTATATCTATTTTGATGCATTGAAATGGTAATAGGGAAGATGTGGACGCAAACAACAAAATTACAGTATATTACTTAATATCTGAATTAAAAGCACCAAAGTGTAGACTTTAGACATCTTTTGCATTTAAAGACATTGTTTTCATGTAGAAGTGAGCTTTTTGGGGAAGTGAGGGTGGGGTTACGTTTTTTAGTATTCCAACGTGTTAATGTGGATCTTCATTTGTATCTTCTGAATGATGCTGTATTTGAAAGTATTTTGTGTTTCAAGAGAATCCTTTTTACAAATGGGACTTTATTTAACGTAGTTATGAAATACATAGATATTTATAAGGAGAAGGGGAACGACTCTTTCCTTTCAGGGTTTGGAGAAGGGAGGTGTGTGTGCGTGTGTCTGTGTGTCTGTGTGTGTGGATGTATAGATGTCCCCTGTATCCTTGTAACTCCCTTTTGAGACTCCTAGCTTTGTTTGTGCGTCGGGGTCCTGCGTGTGAATCCATCCACACATGTGCTCTGGCCCCTTTGGGTCTGTATGCCAGCCTGCTCTTCAGCCACAACCTCCTGACCAGCACAACCTGAAGTTGCAGAACACTCCCAGTTCGATGCTATCTGCCTCTTGGCCACTAGAGGGCGCAATTAGACATTCTAGCTTCTGGAGGCCAAGCACTCTCCCGCACAGGAGGCCTCAAACACAAACCCTGAAAGTGCATAGGACACCTCTCCCTCCCGTTAGGTTTTCTACTATGATTTAAGCATGTTTAATTAATACAAGGATGAAAACAACAACGAAAAAAATCATGAATTTAAAATGGCCTGTACTGTTTTGCACATGAACTTGAGACTCAATGCTGTTGTGTTCACCTTTCCTGAGTGGACGTTTCTGCAACTTCAGGTTAAGCTAGCCCACTCCTCGGGGGATGTGTTTCCATGACGATCCCTGGTAAACCACTCCCCCATCCCGTTGTCACTGTCTCACTCGCGCCACTCTGTTGAAGATGAAGATGATGTCACTCTTTTGCCTGTCTTGTCCTGGTCCTGTTTTTGAACACTGTATATTGTCTGTCTTGGCTTGCCGTACCTCTGTCAAATTCATGGGCACGGAATAGCATGTTACAAAGGAGAAAGCAGTGAAAGTCTAGGATTGGTTCATGGCCAACTACCAGTGACCGCATGATTTTTGATGGCTGGTGATTGGACAAGACAGAATATTTGGAAGGGAGGCGGACTTAGTGGCTGGTGTTTTGGGAGCCATGCTGAAGGCAATCAATGGATTGGTCCATTTTGTAATGGTTTGTAATGGTTTGTAGTTACTTGTACTAGCTGTTAGTGGTCTTAGTGTTTGCTTCTGGATAACCTCAGTTGTTTGTTTCCACGAATTGAAACTGTAAATATGGGGCACTATCGAGTCTGGGGGTGGGGCCAAGGCTTCTGGCCAATCGCATCTAAGCCTCCTGTTTCCGTCCCCCGACCCCATCACACATGCATAAACAATCCCAATAAAAAGTAATTGATAAAACAATCAGTAAAAAGTTGACTCCACCGCACACACACAGACACTCACGTGCACAGCATGCTGTCAGTGCACACCTATTTGAAAGGCACCCGCATCAAGCACACATGAACCAGTTTCCCTTTAAAACATATCGTTCAAACATATCGTGTCGATGGTTAGCCTTCGGAACCCTGTTTGTCACTGTGCAGTTGAACCGTGTGTGTGTGTGTGTGTATGTATGTTTGTGTGTGTGTTTGACCTTGTACCATCAAGAGTGAAGCCTGCTTCAAACCCGTGAGCAGCTCCCATCGTAACGTGCCCTCCGTCCATCCTGTCAGAGGGCGTTTCAAGTCCCAGAAAACATCTCGAGATGAACCAATCGTAATCCAATGTGATATCAAAGCATGTCGGACAGCCGACATGTCGCCACGCGAAACGTGCCCCGTCGCGAGTCACGCGATGACACGCCCGCCCCACCCTGGCAACTACGCTGTGACATATCCCCCTCCCCCCCAACCCCTCCTCTACACCATGACGATGATGTATACAGTACTAAACCATGTGATGTTTTACTGGCTCTGCGTTAGTGTTCCTGACTTAGTGCTGTGGGCCCTGGCTTCTCCTCTCTGTGTCTAGCACCTCGCCAGGCCGGGCGCTGACATCCAGACTGTGTTCACACAGCCATGGGAACGCTCTTGTATCCGGGTAGAAAGACGATGCGGTGACTTAAGTTATCAAAACGGGGAGGGAGGAAAACGGAGTGAACCGAGGGGGAGGGGGGGGGATAGTCGACCCTATATTCTACTGTTACCTATCTGATTAGCTGGAAGGAGGAGAGACGCCTTGATACACTTACAAAAAAAAGAGATGAAATACTGAAAATAACCATTAAAAGCCACACACTCTTAACAACCAAACTATATATGCAGTTTTACAAGAGGAAGAAATATGCATGTCTACTTTCTGGTAATATTTTTCACTGTCTGTGTTTACTTGATTAAGTAATGGAAATCTGTATATGTTACCTGCATCCTAAAGGTTTATTGAAAAGGCTCTGTCTCAAATATTGAAATCAAGTGATGTATCACATAAAAAGTGCAAAAAAATATATATTAAAAGCCTTGGTATGTTCCCCTTTTATTAGTAAATGTATTGCATTGTAACCATATACTAAGGGGCTTCATATGACTATACTCTTGACTTCTCATTTGGATGCTGGATTTTGCATGACCATACAATTAATAAAATCATGAATTTAAAACTATCAAGTGTTTGTTTGAATGTCAGTAGATCATATCTTTGTTATTATTGAAACAATCTTGAGAAGTATTTAATAAAAATCAAATTTTAACATAGGATGTGTCTACGTTCTCATTGGGTACACGTTTGGTAGATCACTGTAGCAGGGTGTGGGTGTTGAGAACAAGATACATTTGATTTCGAATGAAGTATCGATTTAACAGGGCACCATCTTGATATTATAATATCACCTTCCAATTACAACGACAACAGTATGGGAAACAGCTGATTCTGAAGTCTTTACTACGGTGGCCCTGAAGTGCAAAACACACCCCCTAATACGAGTCAACTCCCCCCAAATAGGATGACTTGCTCACCTCCCCCCAATACAAGGACACACTCCCCCAAATGGAAAACAACATTACATTACTGTAACTCAACGTTTAAAAACCTGTTCCATAGGGCTGCGCTTTACCATCGCCATCACACTTTAAACCCCTAGATGGCAGTATTGAAGCGCAGCCCAGTGGCGCTGTCGAAACAGTGCCCCTTAACACGCAATTTATACTTTTGCATAAGTAGGCCTATTTGCTACCTGCTTCGATAGCTAAACAACTGTCCTGGTGTGCACTTAACTCTGTCAGGCTATTGCATTTCGTACTTCTGTCGATCAATTTCTTATTCCCTGTTAGTTACTGCATCCATTCAGCGACGAAAGTGTTGTACCAACCATTTCCGATTTGAGTTCATGTAATGTGGTTTTGAGTTAATGTAATGTCGTTCTCAATTTGGAGGAGCGTGTCTTTGTATTGGGGGGAGGTGAGCAAGTCATCCTATTTGGGGGGAGTTGACTCGTATTTGAGGGGAGTGTTTTCATTTGGGGGATGCACTCATATTAGGGGGGGGGTGTTTTGCACTTCAGGGCCACCGGCAGACACCATAACTAGGACTAATAGAAAATGGAAGCTAGAAAAGGCTTTGAAAGAGATCCCATGAAGGCATTAGAGATTCTATGATGTATTCTGTACCCTCTCTTGTTAATCAGATTGCACTCAAACATGAAAGGCTGAATACTGTGTGAACATTATTAACAGCACGTCACTCCCATTCATAAACACACATGCACCCAGTCAGTTATGCGTCAGTGAAAACAAGAAATAGGCATGACCTTCGGACCATATGATTATTTTATTGCCAGACGTTCCTGTAAGCCATCACACGTCAACACCTAAATAGGCAAATCAAAAAAAAATGTATAGACCTTAAAACCATAACTGGAAAACAGAGAGTGGGTTCGTCTCCTGTGCAAAGTGTTTTTCATAACGTGCACATGAGTTGTAAACTCGTTATTGTTAAAAAAGGATTTGGGAATCAGCTGGGATTTCAGTGTCTCATTAAAACAGCCTTTCACAGACAAACACTTTATTGGTCTATTGATCCTCTTTTTAATCAGTGTTCAGAGTTCACAAAAGGTAGAGCTGTCACTGCCAGGCTGTGGAAACACGGCTGTCTGCTGTACTTCTCATATCGTAGAATTTAGTTTTAGCACCCATGTGTCAGAGCACAAAGTATATGGGAGTCTCCCAGTCAAATCTTGGAAGACATTTCCCCTGACAATAATGGATCGTACTGCCAATGGTATCAATGGTTAATTAGAGTAAAATTGTGTTGTTGAAACTTAAAATGTACTTCAACTTCAACTTAAAAACCGTATTGATTGCAGAAGTTGATTGTTTTCAACTGACATACCGTTAACAATGGAACATTGTTGATTCGATTAGGCTTCCACAGTAACACATAATGTGCTTTGGTTAAAGTCATGCTTTAGGGTAAGACGAGGATTTCCTTTTGATGCTGTTATACAATGTGCTGTAGATATTGCCAAAAGGAACTCGTCCAAAAATCCACAAGGAAGACACAAACTTGGTAACACTGTAATATACTGTATGCTGTAATAGCCTAATACTTGAACCGTCTATGCACAGAGCATAGAACACACGTTCAATCTCCAAAGACAATAGATGTATGTTTATCTTATTTAGCGTTAATTAAGTCTAGGGTGCCATACATGTGCAAACACTTAATTTGACAACATACACAAATCCCTATGCTATCTATTCAATATTACATAGAATTGTTTGGTTTATTTTGTTAGTTTACATTTAGTATTTTGCCTAGTAGTGAATTTGATATTTGACAGGACAATGAATATTTGGGATTGCGTGTATTGGTCTCCCCAGCTTGTGCTTCAGTCATAGGCTACTTTGATTAGCTCTTTGTCAAATGAGTTATGACGAGAGAGATGGGTTGGTCAGTGCTTATTGTCCCTATGTGCTTGCCGTTGGCCCGAATGATAAGAAGTTGGAAGATGGCCGCGACCATGGAAAACATGTTAGATAGAAACATCCGTCTCGTCACACACCTTCTCCACTCCTTCATCATTCTCCACCAAGAGAAGGTTGGTGTCGCGTGGTCCAAACTGGTTCGATGCGGTTGAGGGTTGGTGGTGGCACACGGTGCTGAAAGTCTGTGGTTGTGTCACGACCACAAGGGGCAGTGGAGCGGTCAGTTTAGCCGGACTCACTGAGCATGGACAGGACAGTGTCAGCCTGGGAAGCCAGCTTGGTGTTGGAACTGCCCGACAGCTTGGTGAGGCTCTCCTTCAGGTTCAGAGAATCCATCTGCTCTTTCATCAAGCCTGGGAGAGGGGGGGTGGAGAATGAGGGCAGAAAGGAGGAAGAATCGGGGATTTATGAGACGGAGAGAGGAAAGAAGAAAAAAGATGTTGATGGAGAGTGAGGAAGACACAGAAAACATCAGAGAAAAACACCCACCCCATCCACGCCTGTTCGTGTGTGTGTTTATTGTATGGGTGTGTGTATATGCATGCGTCTGTATTTGCATGTGTGTACCATGTGTCTATGAGTGTGTGTTAGTGTCTTCATCCCACTCCGGTACCTACCAGAGTTTACCAGGCTGCAGATGAGACCTAAGGCGCTGAACTTGACCTCCACCGCCCCCACAGGATCCTCCAACATCTTCTGCAGCGTGGGCAAGAGCTCAGCCTCCTGGAACGAGTCCTGCATGGAGTCTGATCACACACACACACACACACACACACACACGCTTAAACAACATGGAGTCTGATCACACACACACACACACACGCTTCAACAACATGTCTGAACACAGACACACACACGCTTCAACAACATGTCTGAACACAGACACACACACACGCTTAAACAACATGTCTGATCACAACACACACACACGCTTCAACAACATGTCTGAACACAGACACACACACACGCTTAAACAACATGGAGTCTGATCACACACACACACGCTTCAAAAACATAGAGTCTGATCACACACACTTAAACAACAGACCCACACATCTCACAGCAGCCATCAAAGCACTTGTAGTGTCAGGCGATCCTGTAGGGTTTACCCTACCATAGTTGTCTGTGGATAAATGGTACCAAATATACAGTAACAAATACAGAGCTTTCTATCAATCAATCCCTTACCCATGTCAATAGCAGAGGCTATCGCCAGAGCAACCAGGGCTTCATTCTGCATGATGACGTGCTCACTGGTTGCCATGGAGATAAGGTGCCGTACCCCATCTGCTTTGGTAACAGCGTGGATCACTTCCTGTACAGAGAGAAGAGGGAGGTGTTGTTGGTTGTGTACGCCTGCATGTGGGAAATATCCAAGTGAAGCAAACAAGCCCTTCGTGCACCCATCTGTCTCTCTGCCTGTGGGGTGTTCATCCGTGAGTAATGTGGGTGAACGTGCTTGCACATTGTACATTTGAACGTACGTGTGTGTGTGTGTGTGTGTGTGAGAGAGAGAGAGAGAGACTCACGAGGTTGCGGCTGTGTCTAATGAGGGCAGCCAGGAGACGGTTGGCCTCCCCTCTGACCCCTGCGTGGTCCTTGGCTTCGCACCACTCCATGACCCGGCCCAGCAGCACCTCGTCCTTCCCCAGCACGGTGGCTGCCTCCTCTGACACCCACACAGACAGAGGAGACCAGGACGACGGAGGGAAGGGAGAGGTGAACGAGAGGAGGCGCAGAGGTCAAGGTGGAGGCGCAGAGGTTGAAAGGTAGACGTGAAGCGATAGAGGCACGGAGGTAGAGGAAGAGAGTGAGAGATAGAGGAGTAGATGAACATAGAGGCACGGAGGTAGAGGAAGAGAGAGAGAGATAGAGGAGTAGATGAACAGACAGGAACGTAGAGGTGGAGGAGCGGAGGTAGAGGAAGACATCGAGATAGAGGAGTAGATGAACAGACTGGGAACGTAGAGGTGGAGGAGCGGAGGTAAACAGAGAGTTGTAGAGCAGGAGAGCACAACAGTAGAGAGAGTGTGTAAAAAAACGTCTCTGAGCCGTGTGCCCTCACTGGAGTACGGTAATTAAGGGGACCCGACGGCACTGCCGTGCAATTTCATGTGACAGGTCGTCGCCCTTTCTCATGTACTCTGGCTCGCTTCAGAGACTGAATTAATAGACTGTGATTCCGACTGTGGCTTCACACATCTACCGTGACTATCCCTTCAACAGGGGGGGCGTTAATGATACCCATTCAGTGTGACGTCGGTGGTTCGTCTACGTTTGGAAGCCTGCTATTACCGCACGTTAAGCCATAAAAATCATGTTTTGATCGAAAAAACAAACACACAAAAGGCCAGGAATGTTGAAGTCCCCTCTGTCTTACCTTGGCCGTCCACCATCATCCGAAGGGTCCCCAGCAGTTTGAACTGGACGGGGGGCATATCAGAGCGCAGCAGGGTCTTTATCCTCTCAGTCACCCCATCCTCCAACATGCGCACCTTGTTACTGCCTGCACACAGCAGAGAGGAGAGAGGGCTCATGTAGGTTCAGACAGAACCGTGTGTATGTGTGTGTGTGTGTGTGTGTGTGTGTGGTGTGGTGTGTGTGGTGTGTGTGTGTGTGAGTGTGTGAGTGTGTGTGTGTGTGTGTGTGTGTGTGTGTGTGTGTGTGGTGTGTGTGTGTGTGTGTGTGTGTGTGGTGTGTGTGTGTGTGTGTGTGTGTGTGTGTGTGCGTGTGGTGTGGTGTTGTGTGTGTGTTGTGTGTGTGTGTGGTGTGTGGTGTGTGTGTGTGTGGTGTGTGTGTGTGTGTGTGTGTGTGTGTGGTGTGTTTGTGTGCGGTCCCGTACCCTGGTATGGCCAGGTTACGGAGCGCGCTCAGTCCAGCGTGCTGAACAGACACATCTCCCTCGTCCACGTGCTGCTCCAGCAGAGTCAGGATGTGAGGAACCACCCCCAGCTCCAGCATCTTCACACAGTTACTGTCTGAGAGAGAGAGAGAGAGAGAGAGAGAGAGAGAGAGACAGACAGACAGAGAGAGACAGACAGAGAGTGAGTGAGAGAGACAGAGTGAGAGAGAGAGAGAGAGAGAGAGTAGAGAGAGAGAGAGAGAGAGAGAGAGAGAGAGAGAGAGAGGGTGAGTAGAGAGATAGAGAGAG
Source organism: Mallotus villosus (assembly GCA_903064625.1). Classification (NCBI taxonomy): domain Eukaryota; kingdom Metazoa; phylum Chordata; class Actinopteri; order Osmeriformes; family Salangidae; genus Mallotus; species Mallotus villosus. The sequence goes on from CAEFZP010001045.1 coordinate 504,770, forward strand.
AGATAGAGCAGACAGAGAGAGAGAGAGAGAGAGATAGAGAGAGAGAGACGAAGACGATCGAGATAGATATCGACTCAGAGATCTAGGGTGAGTGGTGAGGGTGATGGTTGAGATAGAGAGTTGACAAGATGTAATTTGTTTGAAGGGAACAGTGGCATCTCAAAATAGACACAGAACATTGGCCTGTGACAAAACCTGTCAAAACTTGTGTGTTTTTTTCCCCAAACAGTCTCACCATTCCTGGCAAAGTTGGCAATAGCCAGCGCCCCAGACAGTTGCAGCTGAGAGTGGGAGGACTGGAGCCAGGACAGAACATCCTGGTAAACTGTCCCCGTTCCCTCGCCAAAACATTTCTGCATCGAGTCGTCTGAAACACCACACACAGACGGTGGGTTACTGATGGGATTTCGTTGTCATGATCGATTTCTGCAGTGTAATCATCAATTACCATCGTCACAACCGTGACCACCGTCATTATCAACATTGTCACTGTCATCTGGAATGTGACACTCTCTATCTCCTTCCTCCTCTACAGCTTTGAGGTCAAAGGAGTCCACAGTCAAGTCCATAGTCAACAACTTGATAGATTCTCAGTGCATACTACACTTGAATCTTCCTCTATGGACCAACACCAGGTACTATTCTACAGTACTTCCCCAGAATGTTCTAGAATCACTTCCCCCTCAGCTTCATTAGAGGGAATAAATAACAGGCTCTTGTGAATTGAGGAAGTGAGGTCATAAGTCAGGGACAGACTGAACAGGACAGCTTGAGGATGTGTAACGAGGGGGCTGGGGGGGGGGTCTGCCTGAGTTACTCACCCCCTAGCAGGAGAGACACAATGAGGTTGGAGGCGATCTTAATGCTGCAGAGGTCATGGGGGTCAGAGCCCCCCTGCAGGCCCCTGATCATCTCAGACAGACCCTCGGGCACCCCCGACTCCACGAACTGCAGCTTCAGCACATCTGGAGGAGCGGGAGGAGGAAAGCCAGGAGCGAAACAAAAAAATGGTTTGAGCAAATCTTTGTCGACCTCGAATTCACATCGATCCACAGCCCAAATCGCGGACCTCATCTGGATCCTGCTTCCCCTATTAAATATTGCATACGGACCAGAATTTTTGATCATCCTCGCATGAATCCAATCATCACCGTGTAATGAGATTCATCATTACGCTAGGAATCACTACGCGAGGTGGAATATGACCCAGTCTCACCGCTCTCTCCCAGCGATCCCAGCACCTCCAGGATGATGTGTCTGCGTTCGGCATCGGGAGCGCGTTTCAGCTGGAAGGTCAGGACCTCGGCCACGGACAACTCCGCCAGGGCCTCCCGCGCCGTGTCTGAAAGGTCAAAGGTCAGTCTATACCTCACGGCGAACCGATCGGAGATATACTCGTAGCTGTGCCCAATCCGGAAAACATTCTGAGACGTGGATTGCACTTTTCTCCTCACCCATATCGGCGAGGTTACAGAGGGCCAGGAGGCAGACGTTCACCAGGGGGTCGTTCTCAGGGTATTCCCTCATGATGGCCACCAGCCTCGGGATCACTCCACTCTGCACCAGCTGGTCCTGCTGTGCCGCTGGGGGGTGGGTGGGGTGGGGGGTCGTTGAGGGTTAGTAGGGGAGTGGGGGATATGAATAATAAATGGAGACTGAAGAGGGCAGGCGTTCAAAACAAGAACCGGCATCCTGTCTTTCTCATCCTCTGGCCCCGCTCACGTTTCCACCCACCGGCCTCACGTGCTCCGACACTGACTAACATGACTCATCAGTACATCCCTCATCCCTCTGGTCACTGTAGCTGACAGTGACAGATAGAGTGACGGGGACAGGGTCCCCTGCCTGTCGGCGGCCACGGTCACTCACTGTTGTCGAAACAGATGCGTCCGATGGCTCTGCCCGTGCTCAGCAGGAGCTCCTGGTCAGCGCTGTGGAGATGGGGCACCAGGGCCGTCACCAGGCCAGCCTCGATGCACGGATCCCTCACTGCAGCTTTAACACAAAGGGCACACGTGGAGAGAGCGATGAACACGAGCAGGGTGCCCGTGTTTCCTTTAATTGACAGCTGTGTAAAGAAGCGACTAGTTTCACCTATCTGACTGGGTTTGACCCATGGTTTTTTCACACAGAGGGAGGTTGGGAAGGAGGGAGGGAGGAAGGAAGGAAGGAGGTATCTTCAAAGTGTTCAAAAAGACGAGCAAAGTCAACATCTGAATACAAAGAAAGCTCTAAAAAAAAAGATTTTTAAAGGGCTGATTAGCATAGACAAAAATTCAAAGGCCACATGTGGAGCAGGGGTGATAAATATGCATTCCTAAATAATGAGGAGCTCATGTCACTGGGGAAGGTTAGCCCGTGAGAACACACTACCATCACAGCTGGATTGGAACTATTCAAAGGCTTCCAATCGCGGGAGAGAATCTGTTCAATCAGGGAGTCTTTCAACTATATGATGTCTTGAATCACAAAGTGGGGATTGACGGGACCTGATGTTCAAGCTCACAGTCGACAGTCTGGTAATGCTTCTATGTATCCGTATCAACCTGTCCCCTGGTCCAGAATGGCATCATACCTTCCCGTGCCATCTCGGCCACCACCAGGGCTACCGTCTTAGTGAGGGGGCTCTTCTTCCTCATGGCCTGGGCCAGGATGGGCAGGATGCCACTGTCGGCTATCTCCACAGCTGCACCTTTCTCTGTGGAGACACACCGTGCACACACACACACACACACACGTCAAACACACACAAATTGAAACAAATGATCAAATGTTATGATTCTGTATCACATGACGTCGATTATTGCACGAACTTGATACGTAAACGAGTGCGATGACATTGACGTACGACATCGGCAAAACCACTTCATTAGCAGCTAGTAATGCCTCAAGGCAAAAAAAAGATCTCATCTATCATCGCAACCAAGTACGATGTATAATGTATTTTTCCTGTGGGGCAACTAACGATGTCCTTTTGCTGAGCACAGGGCACCCTTGCCTCTCCTCCACACTTTCCGCTGAGCACTGACTGAAACCCCACTGATATTCCAGGAGGACACTGGAAAAGGACTGAAATAGAATCCTTCATTTGAGCTTTGGAGCTGGTCATTATAGTAGCAGTGTGGCGCTGGGGGGTAAACCCAGTATTAGCTGATGGTGCTTCTCTGTCACAGCGCACCAACAGCCCAGGGAGGAGGCAGGTCACACTGTCAGGGGAGGCCCTGCTGCCATGGTAACGTCCCCATCCTCCCTATTTGAGGGGAGCCATTTAAAGCCGTTTATGTAACCTCCGATGAATTAAAGGACGGGTGGTCGAGTGTGTGTGCGTGTGTGTGTGTGTGTGTTTGGTGGGGTGGCAGGGGTGAGACTGCATGTAGGGGGCTTTTGCTTTTGATCACGCGCTTGTGCTTGTTTCGGCGTCTTTCCACACAGCCTTAATCTTACCTTTCACTCACAACCACTATCTCTCTCTCCATCCCCCCCCCCGGTCCCGTCCTCCTCGCAATATAAATTAGGATTAACCCCTGCCACACCCCCCGCTCCCCAAGGCTTTCCAAATCCACCTGGGTGTGTGAAGCCATGCAGAGCCACGGCGACTCTCTCCCACACCCCTTTCATCACGGGGTCGTGTTATCCGGGCTCCTCAGTCACCATAGAGACGGACTCTGACAGACACCTGGCATTTAACCGATTTCATGACGCCCCTCTGGCAGAGAAACAGAGCCATGGGGGGTTTGCAGGAGCTGAGATAACACGTCTCCCCGCCTCACTGTGCTGCCGTGTGGATCCAGAGACACGGGAGGAGGGGGTTCTCGACACGTTTGCACCCCTTTTTCACATTAGAGGAGAGGAGAGGCTTTTTATAGAATCAGAGATTTGGGCCAAGGCTTCATCAGACTAATTTTAACTGGTTAATAAATATCTTATATGGAGGTGAGAAAAAAGGAGAAAATGAAGCAAGTAACTAGTCAGTACCTGTGCATCATCCCATTTTGATGGCAACAGTGTATTTCCACACTAAAATATTCTCTTACGGTCTCAGTAACATGATATACCAAACTATATTTCCTCTTCTATACTACACACTATTCCCATGAGTGTCTGCTAAATTAATCAAATGTCAAATTGTTAAATGTAACCCCTGTCGTTGCAAAGCTAATCATATAGAAGCCTGATCCGTGTGTTTGCAGTCTCTTGTAGACACACACCAGCCTCGCATGTTGACAGCAGGAGGGAGGGGGGGCATCGCTGGGAACATGACAGCAGTGAGACGGATGGAAAAGGGTGCAGGCTTGGCTCGGGCCGAGGCGCATTGGCCTTGTCTCTGGGGATCATCATGGTGCAGTAAAACACACGGCGAGACGCGAAGGTGAAGAATGATAGGAGAGGGCAGTGCTGCAGGTACTGAGGTTAACACTTGTGGATAAAAGCAGCTCCCCCCCCCCGGCTGGCTCTAGCTAGCTGTGGCCTGAAACACACAGGCTGGGATGTACAGTACAAATATCCTAGATGGATGGATAATTGATGGATAATATTGTACATAGATGGATAGATGGATAGATGGATAGATTGTACATAGATGGATAGATGGATAGATGGATAGATGGATGGATGGATGGATGGATAGATGGATAGATGGATAGATGAATTGAAGGATGGACAGATAGACGGACGGACAAACAGACAGACTCACTCTTTTCCAGTAGTGTAGCCAGCAAGGTTTCCAGGTGAGGTTTGAGTTCCTCCTCTATTAGCTCTGTGCTCACACTTATAGCCTTGAGGGCCTCGCTCAGAGAGTCTGGAACACACAAAGATATGCATACCTACATTCATCCATACATTAAGGCGTTGACACATAGGCTGGGCAGAAAGTATGATTATTGTCATACAGGCAGGCACACCCCCACACCCATACTCATTTTCAACATCAGCATCTTTTCATCTAAATCACATACTGCAGAGATTCATCGACAGCACATCAATGTTTTCAGTTCTACGGCATACATTCACACATCAATCCTGAAAACTGCAACCCCCATAATTCTGAAGAAACGCGTATGCATATCCTAGTGTTTTATTATAGCACAGATATATCATAACTACAGTCCGAGCCCCCATCCATCACCTGGCTCTGTCGATAGCCTGGTCACTGTGGAACGGCAGGGCAAAGTCGTAACTCTACCCTGGCCAGAGTGAAATGCTTTTTACGTTGATCATGACCAGTGACATTTCCCACCACTGCAGGCATTGCAAATTAATTGAGCTGCATTGCATCTCTGTTAAATAAGATAGCATACACTATGTAGGCAGAGGAGGCTGCATGCATAACATATCGAAAAAGGGAAAAGGAGGGGTTTTACACTGTTAAAGAGTAGATAACTAGCCTCGGGCTTGGAGACAACCATTTTTTAACACGAGTGCGTGTTTTTGATAGAGAGAGAAAACGTATATTTGGGTCTATAAATATCTGACAGCCGCCACGAGACATGCATTTTTGACATTGTCTTGTCCCATCACACACAGAGCCTCAAGTTGTCTGGGAGGGATACAGAGCTCATTCAGTCTTCTGATATGACAGTGCCGTACTGCCAACATGCTCTAGAAAGCACAGCCACAGACCGAGCTACCAAAAGGACTCTAATCACTCTGGCTAATCCCTGATAAGTAGTGTGAAAATAGACCTACAGTGGCGGACTAGTAGAACCAGACATAGTATTCCAGGTAATATATTGGCCTACAAATTAGACTTTTGTAACTTGTACTGTAAAAGCCATACAAATGTACAGCACTAGACTAATTAACACTAATTAACCCTGCTGAGAGTAAACTACCCTTAGTTCTTGGTAAAGCAATGTGTCACACTAACAGCATGTTTCCAGATGAAAACCTTTCATCTCTCTCTCCCTCTCGCTCCCTCTCTCTCTCTCCCTCTCTCTCCCTCTCTCTCCCTCTCTCTCTCAAGGTGCTGTCCCACCCCTGTTCTCCAGTGGTCACCTGGTCGATTGTTTATAGTAGGTCATCCTGACCTTTAAAACACATAGGAACTAGCCTAAGACACATTGGCTTCCTGTCTCCCGGGATCCAGCCTCACTTTTATCCCTGCTGATCCGTCCCCCCCACATCCATGGCTCAGACATGCGTACACACAGACGCACATACACATGCACACACATAGATATACACAGGAGCACGAGCACATGCACGTACAAACTCATTGACTCAAACACACACACACACCATGCAGGCAGATAGGATTCATTTGCTACTCATTTGCTACTCACCCATGTCTGCCATGGCTGCAGGATGGCCGGCGCTCTCTCACTCTCCCTCTGTCTCAATGCCGGCTGTCTGGCTTTTCTCCTCTCTCTGCTGCTGCCTCTGCCGTTCGCTGCCTGCGTGTGCGTGCGTGTGCGCGCACGAGTGTGTGTGTGTTTGACTCGGTAATGAGAGGGGAGCAGCCCTCCCTCCTTCAAGCCAGGCGTGCTCTGACGCTCAGTTTCTCCGCTCTGCTCCCTCGTCTCTGACGGCCGTGTTGCCTACGTCCCCCTCCCCTCTCTCTCTCTCTGACGGCCGTGTTGCCTACGTCCCCCTCCCCTCTCTCTCTCTCTCTCTCTCTCTCTCGACCTCCTTCCGCTCTATCACACAGCTCTGGCCTCGCGCTGCGCTTGCGTTCTCCCTCTCTCTTCGCTTGCTCTCTCTCTCTCTCTCTCTCTCTCTCTCTCGTTCTCCACCCTCCTTCTCTCTCTGTCAATCTCCCACACACAGTTGGTTGCTATTGGTTTCCTCCGTACCACTCACTGCCTGACTCTCTATATGATTCTCCCCTGTCTTTCGTCTTTTGTCTTTCTCCCTCCCCCACCCTTTCATCTCTCCCTCTCTCTCTCCTTCTCTGTCTTTTCCATGCTGTCTCTACCTCTCCTGGGCCCTCCTTTGCGCTCCATTTATAATAAGCTCTAAATCCTAAATCTCTCCAAAGCTCATCAGTTGATTATTAGCCCATGGGAGACAATCTGAGCTCAGACCCAAGACACTGAATTGTGACACAAACATGGATTCTCTCCTCCTGCTTAAATATATTCATGGTTCACTCATCCGTATATCTGGACAAACTGTCAGTCTTCTGGACACTGGCCATTCATTTGATACTATATCTGGACAAAATGTCAGCTTTCTCAACCCTAGGCCTACCAAATAGGCCTATTCCACATGATGTGGAATGTTAATGATTGGTAAATATTTGATCTAGGGTTTCTAGGTTGGAACCCTAGAGAGGTTCGAATCCCAAGCAACCATGATGTTTGAAGTACATTATCATAGCTAGAGTGCTGCTGTGTAACAGGTGTCAAGGGCAAGGCTATGTGCTGGACATTCATGCATGCATCTGCAGAGCTATGGTTTTGGTATTCGTTTTAACTTCCCTACTTTTAAAGCTTTTTATGCTAAATACTTTTTTATCGATCTTTTTTAACATTTACATGACCATTCCCTTGCACATTGACAATCAGATTGTTGTGACAGCTAATACGCCCAATAGATGTTTTTTCTGGCAATGACGGAAGTAGTCATGTTTTTAAATCCACCAATGGTTATTTTAGGAGGCGTGTCAAAAAATACAGGATAAAGTTTGAAAACAAGCTAGAGCTAGCTTACTACGCTAGCTAACGAAGAGAGGTAAATTGGGAGACGGTGAAGTGAAACAAAATACATTTCTCACGATCGGATGATATGTCAACAGAGATCATAATCAGGCTGGAAAGGCCGAGTTCTGGACAGTAATATGGGTTTATTGAAGTTCAACGATGGGCAAGTCCATCCAACGACAGAAGTGTCAATAGTCACAGAGGTACTGTATCCGAACGTCGTTAGCTTGATCGTACCACTAGTACTATTGGCTAGCTCTATTTAGCTAGCAGGCCAATTTACCACCACACGTACACGATGCTAAGACTAGCTTTTGCTGTCAGCCAGCTAGCTACGTTATAGTTTGTAAAGTGTTAGTTCTATCTAGTATACATGGCACAGTGTGTTAAAGATAGATCGAGATTGTGCTCTTGTGATTCAGGATAAATGGGAAATGTAAGATTACACTTTATATGTTAAATGTCTTGTTTTATTACACTGCTTTGGGGATGTATGTGGTTGCTGCATTGATGACAGGCTGTCGAGTAACATCATGTTGTTTTGGAGTTGGAAGGGCCTCTATTACTTACTGGTCTTGAATGAGAAGAGGTTTGGCAGAGAACTAGTTATTTTGCTTGTACAGCTGTTCTAAAGGCTGGAATGTGTCATGGCCTACGTCATTGTTAAAATGTAACTTTGTTGACTGCTGCTCAAATAGAGGTCGATCGTGTGTGTTGAGAGAGAATGTTGGTGCTACCCCCTTTCCTTACATTTCTTGGCACTGAGGCGGGGTCTAATTCTAGAAGGGAGTCAGGTGAGGTGGCTGAGAGTTTTCTCAGGCTTCTTGCTCTGTAATGCTCAAATCTTCTGTAGTAGCACACTCCCTTCGGTTCTTCTGTTGCCTCCTTCCTTTGTTATCTGGGTTCAATAACTGAGCTCAACTGATTGATTGAGACCATGCCCTTCTTATTGGGAATCCAACAGGTAAATCAGTGCAGCCTGAAAAGTTTTTTTTTGTATGCATGGATTGTAAGGATGTGATAACAATGTATGCTGTGCTCCCATATTTCTTTTCAGAGCCAACTGGTGTGCCTTGGAATCAACAACCAGAGCTACTTATGCGAGTATGGACACTGCTGTGGAGAGTCCCAGTGTTGCAGTTACTACTATGAACTCTGGTGTAAGATGCCTATTTTTTTTTCTTCCACCCGCACCTAAAACTCCCTTCCCCCGGTCCTCTTTCACTTCTCTGTCTTACTGCCTAACTATTGTGTGTGTTCCCTGAAACCTCTGTGGAAGTGGGGCTATCTGCACGTCAGCACAGAGTAACAGTGCAGCTGGCACAAACATTGAACAAAGATTTCGTAAAGTATAATCAGTAAGATTTTTTACATTTTAGAGTGTTCTTGGGAGTCCAAGCAGGTTTGCGGCTGTTGTTTACTAGTTCTTCAGATAGGAGTTGGCAGGCCTAGGGTCTCTCATGTTACAGCATTAGCTAACCGCCCCTTTTGAATAGGTCACTGACTGGGCCTGAGTGGACTAGTTGTCCAGGAGTGGCCTGTTGCAGTGATTGATGATTTATAGGTCTGTTTACAACCAATCAAAGGCTAGTAACTGAGGTATATGAAAATGGTCAAAGTGTGTCTCTGTGGTACATGTGTGTTGGTCAGAAAGAGGCATGTTGTGTTTTTGTTAACCTAACCTTGAGTGTCTCGTCCCCGTAGGGTTCTGGTTGGTGTGGACCATCATCATCATACTGACTGGTTTCTGCGTGTGCCAGCACCGGCGAGCCAAACTGCGCTTCCAGCAGCAGCGCAGACAGCATGAGATCAACCTCATCGCGTACAGAGAGGCTCACAACAACACACAGACGCCCCTCTTTCTTAGTGAGTGGGCCGCCTTCCTGTTGGGCTGTTTCGTCTGATTCTAGCCTGAGAAGGCTTCCTCCTTCAAACCTTTCATTTGAGTCCTGAGTCATGACTCATTCATTAGACTGGGTAGTGTAGGGAATGAAGACAGATCATCGTGGGTTTTGATTAGCTGTCGTTTTCGAAACACTAACTTCAACTTGCAGCTATGCAATTGTACCAAAATGTTGTTTTACACCACAAAATGGACAGGAACTCTACTTATGCTCATGCAACCTGCAAAATCGGCGCAAGCAATGAACCAATACTGACATAAAGGCCTAGGGGTAGTATAGAATAATTTTGAGTTGAAGCTTTGTTTGCCTGAGAGACACATGTAGATTATCATATTTGTATTCATTAAATTTAAGGAATAACATTTTGTACTCGAAAGTGTTTGAGTACAAAACCAGCTTGGCAGCATTCTAAGCATGCTAAAAGGAAATGTACATTATCTTCAGAATGCAAAGAACCTCTGCCTATGCAGATAGGAAATCGTAGCTCTATCGCTCTCTAGTGGAGATTTGGGTGTGGTGAGCTCAGTGATGCAGAGCAGTGGTTCTCAAAGTTTTTGGCTTCAGTACCCCCTTCTCCTGATTTCTGTTCCATTTGAGAAATGTCCCCCATTTGAGAAACAATGACGTAGAGCCTAAAACGTACTCTCTTTTCCTCCTGTTTTAGGGTTAATACCAGAATACCTGCTCCCACCCTATGAGGAAGTATTCGACCGCCCTGCTACGCCTCCCCCTCCCTACAGCCCCCTGCAGTCTTCCTCTACGCCAACAGACAATTCGAATCGTCCTCCAAGCCCTCCCCCCCTGCCCGACGCCATGCCCCCAGACAACCCCCCCACCGCTGCTCCCGTGACGCAGGCGGAGAATGGAAACCTCTGCACCTCCGACAAAGACTTGACACCGGGCCGGTTCCGGCGCTTCACGGGCGATTCGGGCATCGAAGTGTGCGACAGCCAGGATCTCTGGGAGCAACATGGCATTCTGGGAAAGGAGGAGGAGGAAGATGATGACGATGAGCAGGAGGAATGTGAAACAAGTGACCTCCAATGCCCGGCGGCTCCCACTGATGGCCAGATACAAATGCACCACACAGTTTGAGGCCCACAACCTCAGCAATAATTCAGAAGTCATAAAGTGAACCTGCAGAGCATTTGATGAAGGAATTCAGAATGGGTACTGTTGTTCTTGTTACTCAGGTGTTGGGTCTGATGAGTATGAGGGCCCATGGTTCTTTCTTCGTGTCGGTGTATCTAGAATGTGTTTTCTAGATTCCTTGGGAATGTAGCACACAGTTAGCTTATAAAAGTTATATTATCTTACGACGCCTTCTGTTTTGCCAGAGTGCCATGTGTATGTAGCTTTCTAGAATAAGATATCTAAGTGATTGATTAACTCATCTCCCTAGCCTTATTTACGGAGGAGTTTTCAGCATATTGTTTCTACCTTAGATTAACTCGTATCCACTGATTAGATTAACTCGTATCCACTGATATGTCTCAAGCGGAATAGAATGTTGTTTATTGCAAATTTGACTTTAGTCAGAATCAATACTTCAATACCAGCCAAGCAGGACGTGAAACTCTCCGATTACTTTTTGCAAGGACGTGCCTGGAGTGCCAAAGACGGCTTGCACTGTGAAGCTTCTCATATGGTTTGGCAGGCGAGCCCAATCAATCACAGGCAAAGGATTTGAAATCATTTACACTTCTGTTTGGACGAAAGAAATTGTTTGTTTCAGATGCCAATACAAAAACTGAAACAGCTTCAGAGTACTCTAACAAATGAATCTGCTCTATATTGCACTTTTCTACCTGCTTCACTGTAAGCCTGTAGACCTACAGTATATTCATACAGGGATGGGTGTATATTGGTGTACATGTAAGGATCTATGTTTCAGTTCCTCCAAGTAGCTGAGGTGCTATGTATTGTAATTCATCTTTTTATTGCCTACTAAATGAAATTATATTTTTGTTAATTGAACACATTTTGTACAAAATGGTGTAAATGGCTATTAAAAATGTTCATTTAACATTTATACAATTTGCCAGATTGTTGGTTTGTTGTTCAAACTGTGACATTCTATCGGAACAGCTCATCTGAAACATTTGAGTCTGCAGAAAGTTGTCACAACATCATGTGTTTAGTTTTTACAGTATTTATTGTGTCTTGTCGTATAAGATGTTCTATACTTATTTTAGCTAACAGATTGAAACAAAAAACACTTAATAAAACAATCTAAAACTAGGTATTATAGCTCAGGACAATATTTACAGAATTAGTACAGAGTTACACACAAAACAAAATCCATTTAGGGCATTATGAGAGAGGTCTAACATTATAGACACTGCATTGTATTTACAGACTTGATGTATTTCACATTGAAATCTTCATTATTTCATGTAAATGTAATGTCCCATTTTGTGTGTGCATGAGCTTGAAATTAAATATGCGTTGCAATGTGTCTAACAGGACAGCGGCTTGCTCTGCAACCAATCCGCCCTCGGTGTGGCATGGACCTTGTAATTCATTGGCTGGAGGACCACCCCAAACTTGCCTTCCAGACTCGGCATTGAGTGGCCTGGTGGTACAGTGAGGGTAAAGCGCTGTATGATCCAGGACAGGAAGAGGAAGATCTCCATTTTGGCCAGCGCCTCACCCAAGCACACCCTCACCCCCACTCCAAACGGTAGGTAGCTGGGTGAGGGAATCTGAAGACCTGTTCCGTCCTTAGTTAGGAACCGACCTTTTGTGTGAAAGACAGTTAAAGTCAGTTATTTCGCTTCCCCCCCCCACTTATAGGATACATAATCTAGACAGGATTGCATGTGGGCTCAAAATAAATAGGGGAAGTCGAAAGTGATTTTAACAGAGCCTTTAAGTTCAATACCCTGACTTGACATATTTCTACTCACCAGGCTCAAACACTTCCGGGTTCTTCCACTCGTTTTCATCGTGATGCAGAGACCACAGGTTGACGATGACACGGGATCCTTTCCTCACTGTGAACTCCCCAATACTGCGAGACATATACACACATGGAGACTGACGACTTTGAAACGGAACAATGCATGTGTGCAGCGCGTGTGCACGAGTGTGCATACATGTGTTTACCTGGCATCAGTGAGAGCCACATGAGGGATGAGTAGGGGGGCGACGGGGCGAATGCGTAGCACCTCTCTGATAGTGGCCTCCAGGTAGGGGAGACTACCCCTGTCGCTGAGTTGGGGGGCTCTGTCCCCCCCCACCTGCCTGTCCAGCTCCTCCTGAATACGCTTCTGCACCTGATACATGACATTTACATGTATTCATTTAGCAGACGCTTTTATCCAACGCGACTGACAAGAGATGTCTGATACCATCAGAAATCCCACTGTTGTACACACTGTTGTGCGCACATACAGTGCACACAGTAATGCCAAAAAGCGAGATGCGCAGATTAGCAATATATCGCACAAAGACATCAATTACTGTCAGAAATATCATCTTTACCAGGTATTTGCACAGTCAGTCGGTAAAGAAGTTAGGAAAGCTTTCTTACTTGCGGCCGGCCCGCAAGGAGACAAAAGGCCACACGCTATGGTGGTACAAAGTTTGTCTGCCATCTAGTCTCCTTGCAAGACCATTTATAGCACTCAGTGTATCAATAGTCATTGATATTCTTTTAGCTTGCAAAAAATGCACAAGAAATATTTCTAACAATTACTCCCAGGTAAGTCATCACACACACCCCACACACCAGAAGTGCTCAGATCAGATACCTGTGGATAGTGGATGAGGTAGGCTATGGCCCATTTCAGCACTGTAGTGGTGGTTTCGACTCCTGCTCCAAAGATGTCGCCTACGGTCATGAGCAGGTGGTCTTTGCTGAGGCCCACCGTCTCCGTGGTGATCTCGGCCGTGTTGTTGTTCTCTGCGCTGCGTTTGGCCCTCAGGAGCGCGTCCAGAAGGTCTCTTTGTACATGGTCACTGTAGTCCACCTGCAAGGGTGGACAATACAAAACCCTGCAGTACAACTCTATTGGTCCGTCTGTTTCGTCAATTGAGTCTGCTGTGATGAGGATGCCCGCCGTACCTTGTGCTCGTCATATTTCTTCTGGAGGAGGCTGTCCCTGATGGACACACACTGCCTAAGGAGGCGCAGGTCTGCATTGGGAAACATCTGAGATGAAGTAGAACAGAGTCAAGACTGTGTCATCCACAGGTCAGATTAAAACTCTTACTGTAGAACACTTTTCTGTCCCATGTTACAGTTCTCCCGTCGACATGGTCAGACGTCCTTTACTACTTACCCAATAAATGAAAGATAATAGAGAACAGTCTTAATTCTATGACGAATGGAAGGCTTGAAATACCTGTAGCCAGGGGAAGATGTCCACCAGGCTGTCCTTGGCAACTGTATCCACAATGCCCTGGCTATACTGCAGCATGGCCTCGAACTCGGGGTCGCCGCTGAGGTAGGAGGAACTGAAGCAGAGAGAGCACACCACGTTGGTGACAGCGCGCGTCAGCTCTGGGGACATGTCCAACACTGTGCTCCCTGATCCTGACTCCCCCAGTGTTTCACACAGAGACTGGGCCTGTCTGCAGACTGGGGGGAGAGGAAGAGAGGAAGATTTAGGGGAGAGAGAGTGGATTAGAGAGGAAGGATGGAGGTACAATTAGAAGCCAGGAAGGGAGAGAGGGGAGATTTTGAGAGAGAGAGACCAAACAAACACATTTTGAAGTCTGCCTGATTTAGGCTTAGACATTGTCAGGGCAAGGAAATGGGGAGGAAGTGTTACTACATGAAGCTATTGTTTGGTACTCACTGATTTTCTCGATGGAGGCTGAGCCTTCTCCGAACATACATAAAGCTCCATGCACAATTTTGCGGTGGAATCTCCAAGTGGCACTGTAGTCTGCAAAGGCAATATCTTTACCATCCCTGGTCAATATGTCTGTTGTTACCTTTGAAACACAGTAATTACAAGGTGGAAGTGAGAAAAACAAGTTGAGAGACTGTATGCAGTAAAAGGAAATGAAATTATATGAATTCATTAATACAATACTCACTGTTCTGGGTCTTCCAGCAAATGTTTTCCCCTTTCTCAGTAGCACTTCTTTGGCATGCCGATGGTGATTGACTATGATAACTGTGTGTGAGCCCATCATGAGAGAATAGGTATGTCCGTACTTCTTCTGCAAGTCCTGAAAGAGGACATGGGGTGGGAGCGAGCTCCGCAGGCTCAAAAGACTCCCGATAAGCGGGAGCCAGGGCAGACTAGGGGGGGCCTTGTTGCCCAAAAGAGACCTCCGGCGCTTTGCCTGCAAGAGCAGAAAAGCCAGCCCAACTGCGGAGAATAAACACACACATAAAAACCATGCCATACTGCAGGTCTGAGAGTGGCTGCTGAGACACGCGAAAGTCACAGAACCATCAGGGGTAGGGGTTTATATGTGGCTCCTTCAATGCCATATCCTTGACCGGAAATATTTAAGGATTGGATGTCTTTTGCTGTTCTTGCCAATCTAAACAAGATACCATCACTTTGGTTCCTTGAGATGCTTGTATGGCCCTTCAGCATATTTCATGTTAATGTGTGACTAATTTAATGTTTATTAAGTAGGCCTGTTTATTTATTTTACTTTAAAATAACTTAAATGTGACAGTATCTAATATAATAATAGCATTTTCATTTGAGACTAGTTTGTCAATTAGTTTATAACACAAGTGAACTGTGAAAACTAGCGCTACTTGCTTTACATTTTTGTCCCTCTCTGATCGCCGTAGCTAGCTGTTAAGGTAAACATCATTTGCTATGGCTTCTGCGGAGTCGCAACCTCGATTTGGTCAATCTGTCAAAGGTTTGTTATCGGATAAAGTAGGTTCCTGTAGCGGGGATGTAATTGCTCTGACCCGCCAAGTTCTCAAGGGATCCCGTAGCCAAGAGGTACATAATTAAAACACGTTGTCTTTAACTTGCAACCTTTCTAGCTAGATTGATGTAGTGCTAGGCTATCTAGGCTAGCTAATGTAAACACTCGCAAGATCGCTAGTAGTTTTTGAGCTACAAATGTTCTGATCTATTTTAGAAATAACTTGCAAGTTTGTGTAGGCTAACAATAAAGAATTAGTCTATAAAGTTACGTCCTTATCTCTTCTTCACATTTACCACTTATCCATACTCCGAAAACAGTTGCCATTTGCCTAAAAATCTGTTTTAAGACCCTTAGTACAGGGGATTAACATATTCCCAATGTATAATTTAAGGCATTAGAGGGACGCATATTGAGATGATCAGATGTTCTACTGTTTTACAGCTGCTTGGCCAAGCCGCCAGAAATATGGTAATTCAGGAGGATGCTATTCTGCACTCAGAGGATGTGAGTCAGATTATCATTTAATCTATTTTATCAGGAAAAGCATTTGTTATCGTTATCATTAATCTACCAGCTGTGTGGAAAGAGGAAAATATAGAGACTAGATCCATTGTGACACTTTCTTTCTTGTTTTTACAGAGTCTGAGAAAAATGTCCATCATCACTACACATTTGCAATATCAGTAAGTTCCTCGATATTATTAATATGTGCATGCAAAAAAAACTCTAATTGTTAAAAAGCATCTTAACCAGATACTTGTCTCTTTTATCACCAGACAAGAGGCCATTCAGAAAAAGTAAGTCAAAATATAAACTTTGGATGTTTACAAATGGTTTTTATATCACTTCAGCAATGGGAAGCCATAACATGGTTTGACAACACTACTTATTTCTTTAAACTAACCTACTGTTTACACTTTCTCCCTAGTGTGGAACATTCCAGAAACCTTCAAGACCAACTGAGACACTTGCTGAAGTGATGAGCTACTTTTGTGAAGGAGAGCAGCATTTGTCTGTGGAGTTGGAAGAATCTCCATAAACACTGATTCCTATGCAGCAGAATGTATACACAACAACCTGGGTTTAAAACCAGCACAGAGCGTAGTGCGAAACACATCCGTGGGCCCAGATCCCTGTAACTGCAGCGCACTCCCTGACTGTCCAGATCCCCTCTCCCAACTGTCTTTCCAGGTACCCAACCGTCCCGCCAGGAAAGGCTCAACCAAGAGTCTAAAAATATATTTACCTTTTATCAGTTTTATTTATGTCGAGTTTTATTTACAGGGATGCAAACACATGTATGGTTAAAAAAGAGAGAGGTAATTGAAGCCCTCGCCCCGCGGCAAATATCCATATACTTACATTGCCACAAACCCCCTGACATCCCTGGCCCACCCATATAGGCACATAGAGTATGTGTGGAACACACAATCCCACATCTTTAACCACTGAGCTGTCAGGGATCATAACAATCTTCATTCAATTTTTAATTTGAAATGTGTTGTAACAACCTGCAGAGTTGGGGTGTCAGAAAACCAGAAGAAAGAAGGGCTCTCATGTTAGCTCACTGGGTTAGTGTGCATGCTCTTTCAGAAATGCTGGGGCAGTACCGCAACAGCCTGGGTCAAAATTGTATTACTTAAAAGTTACATTGTGGTCATGTGAGATGTGGGACTTCACCTAGTTTCATAGGTATGTTGCTTTTACCTCACCACTGATTTCAGGGTTACAACGTTTACTTGGACACTTGTGGCTGACCATTGTTAAAACGGATGTGATTAAGGAGGACTCAATAAAATGGTATTTGCTCCTCTGAGCTGTAGCGTTTACTTTGTGTATCAGTAGAACGTGTGTGCTGCGGTGCTGTCTCCACAACACAGTATCAGTACTTTGGAGGCTAAGCAGCTGGCTGGCCTAGAAAGTTAACCCTGGAAGAGCATCTCAACACCCCCCTCAACACTGAAGGTAAATGCCATGTGTTGCATCTCCCACAAAGGTGAAATCGGAGCCTTGTCTCAAAAATGTCTTGGGAGTAGTCCAAAACAAAGTGTTGGATGTGTCCTATGTTACCATTTACAAAGACAATTGGCTGTGTGGTTCACCCAATGTCAAGGATGAATTTGAGGTTGTGATGGCTGTTTGATATATTGCTGTATAAGTCTTAAGTATAATCTCTTTATACCATTTTGTACTTTGATACTGTCTACACGACTGTTGTCACTGTTGAGCTTATTTGATGACACTAAGGAAATCATTTGATTGCGTCTGATTAACAGTGACTTTTGGACCTTTAGATGTTTGGGATGACAATGTGAAATAATGCCAAATTACTTAGTTGAAAAATCACTGCTATCAGCTGTTGTACAGAAGCCAACATCTAAAACCTTGAACGGGAGAGGATGTTCATCCTTCTGCAAAATCTTTATCTTAACAGGCTCCAAGGACATACAGTCAGGGCCATTGGCAGAGGTTGAAATAAATCTCAAATTCCACCCTACATTACATTTGAGTATGTCTGTGTACATTTACATTGTCCTCTTCCTTCCATGTTTTCTCCTAGACCTAACTTTGGGTGCATACGGCCTGTAGCACTCCCCAGTAATCTCCCATTTTAGTGAGCATATCATTCACCCAAAGACAAATGGCAGGAGACCTACATGACTAGTAGAACCTCATTCACCAACAAGACACGACCATGGTGGTATGGCTCAGATAAACCAAATGTATGCCTAGGACTGATCAATCACATTCCCTCAACCACAAAACCACACTGGGGCATGTCAGTCTTTCTGTGTAGGTCCCATGTAGATGTTTTGTTCCATCAGGGGGAGCCAAACATTAGGTGAATGACTTGAGGGCTTAAGGAAGAGACCTGTTTCACAATATAGGACTCCTTTTGTAAGGGTACTCACAACAATACACTTTATTTGAAAGAAAACTTAACATGCTTAGAAACAAAACTTAAAAACAGCAGGACATGCATGGAAAAGTAAGGCAATTCTCTTTAGGTTATTGATCATTGGTAACAAGAAAACAGTTCTAATCTGTCCAAATTGCTCCAATTATTATTCAACTTCAAATACACCTCAAACTATTTTAACAGAGCATGCAGACAAAGTATGCCACTGCATGATTAAGAGCCAATCACAATAAAGATCACACCGATTGGCAACTTGCTTTTCTACAGCAGGATTTTCAACAGGTAAAAATCGTCATTTTAATGCAAACCAGTTTCGTTTTTCTTCTCATATAAAACATCCAAACAAACAGGACAATGTTTTACAGTCAATAAATTCAAGTTAAAACGATATAAAAAAATAAAGTAACCCCCATTGATCTGTGCATTTACATTACACTAACATGATCCCTTTTCACAACTTTTGACCAGGGAAGTTATATAAACCTTTTGGGTGGGGTTGGGGAGGAAGCTAAGGCAACTCGAAGCAGTTCATGGACCACAAAATACCACAAACAACCCTAAATGTATTCTCCAGTACAAAGTGGTATGTACCTCAATGATAGCTGAAGTCAAAGGACTTTTCTGGCAGTGCAGAATTTCACCAATCTTACAAGAATGCTGTCTGAACAGCATTAAATACAAAACAAAAACTGAACTTGAGAGGACCCACGTGACATGGTTGAGGTGTACAAGTGTCTTTAAAACAAATGCCAACGTCGAAAATTAGCAGTTACAGTATTATTTTGTGAAAGCAAAAACAAAAAGTATTGCAAAGCCCAGTGCTTTAGCCTATATGTTACAATGTGCTGACAATTCAGCATCTGCATGACACGGTGACAAGCACTGCAACTAAGTGGCAGAAAGGCAGACATGCAGAAGACATGACATCCGTTAAGGCAACGTAACAAGTAGCAACCACCCACCCCAATTTAGCAGCCTAGCGGCTAGCGCAAATCAATCCCTTTAGGATTCATATACAGTAACACGACAAGCATCTTTTTCCTGGATAGTTTCTGTTTCGATAGCTATGAAACGAAACAATGCTGATGTAGTACATTTACATCCACGTACAATACTCGGAGGCAGGACAGAGTCAGCAGTGACCAACTCATAGAGGGAAGTGAAGTGATACAATACACAATACTTCACAATATTGCCCTGGTCTGCAGTCTGTGGACAGAAGGGTAGGAATATTAATGTAAATATACAGTACTGCATTGTACTAATCGGAGAATAACTGACGATGCAATGCAGTAAATACCGGAGTTAACTGAGTGGATGAGAGATAAGAGCAAGCCTTCTCAGTTTGTTACATAAGCCAATAGGAGGAGCCTTTCCAGTGCTGGTAATCAGATGCTATTGAATGATCTCTAGTGCAGAATTCAGCCTATGGAATGCTAGGCTACTTTGGACCTGTTGCTGCTGCGTGTAATGCGATATTTCAATTTATCAAATTCCACCCCCAGTGTGTACCACGGCTTGGACATACACATACACACGTTTGTAGAAAAGTAACCGTTCCTCCACATGAGCTAAGTCTGTTAAGGGTTCAAATATTAGCCAAGGATACATTCCTGATTTAGGGCAGTCGGTGAGCAAAGGATGAAGGTTCAACTATGGCATACTCTCTGCAGGAGGCCAATGGTAGGTCAGAGTGCATTGCTTGTCAGAGTGTTAAAGAGTAAGGGCTGCTGCGAGGGATGCAGGCAGGGTAAGGGGACACCAGTGACCCCAGTCACCTCCAACTGTTGCAGAGGTATGGTGTATGGAGTTACAAAAATACATCCACTCAGATCTTCTCAGTAAGGAACAACAAAATTAAATGGATATATACAGACGGTCAAATATTCATGTTTACAGGATAGGGATAACCATACTTATTCAAGGAATACTCCTTTATCTTCTTTTTCGTTTCAACTCTCCGTTATTTCACCAGGACATTTGGTAACTGTGTGCTCATATTGTACACCATGAGCCTCCTCTCGTGTGTGCTGCAAGCCCAGCAGACTCCTCCTACTTCTCCTTTTCCACCACCCTACTCTTCCTCCTCTCTCGACTCTTCCCCTTACTCCCCTTCCTCCTCCTCCTCTCCCAGCCTACCCCTGACCTCTCCGTTCCTCATGTTCCTCTCCTGTCTACTCCTCCTCCTCCTCCTCCTCGTCATCGTCCTCGTCGTGGCAGTGGGTGATCTCCTGGGGCGTCTGGGGGAACAGGTGCGGGGGCTGGATCTCGCTGACAGAGCGTGTCAGCTGGTGGCGCTTGCACTCGTACTCGATCAAATCCATGGAGTGGCGGTTGCGTGTGGCCAGCGGCGACTCGGTGTCGTTGATGTCGACGTGGGCGTGCTCAACCGTCGACTCGTGGGGCATCTGGGAGATGAGGGGGAGCGAGGGGGGAGTCATTGTACAACTGTTAAGTCATCGTCATAAAATGATAAGGAGGGAATATGGAGTTGAGTCATTATAAAGTTAAATTGTTATAAAAAGTATAGGGGAAAACTAAAGATAAGGGTTTACACATATGCGTGCAATAAGCTTACACACACCCACCCCCACCCCCACACACACACACACACACACAGGAAGGGCCGGGCTCCTACTGAGGGCAGCTTCGGACGCAGGTCTCTGCTACTCACCAGGACGTGTGCGGCCCTGAACAGGTAGCTGAAGGGGTAGTAGAGCAGGTTGATGAAGGAGGCGGCGTACAGGTCGGCGTAGCGCATCACCTGCGAGGCGAACAGCGTCTGTCTGGAGCCGCTGCGGAACAGGCTCCCCATCATGCCGTAGCACATGTCCATGTCATGGGTCACTTTCTGGGGACGGAGGGAGGGAGGGGACACTGTTGGGTGGTGTACGTGTCATGATGTGACATGATACCTCTGTGTATTTGTGTAGGTGTGTCATCAGTGTTTGTGTGTCTGAGGGGTGTACCTTAATCCTGCGTTGCAGTGAGCTGATATCAGGCCTCTCATTACTGCTGCTGTCCAGATTCCTGTAGAGAGAGTTTAGGGCTGCCTTAGGGGGGACGCCCTGAGGAACTGTGATCACGCTCTCATGGGAGAGTCACGTGTTTTGTTGCAACGTGATAACTACGCGAGGGACTGCTTTGTTGAACTATGGGGGGAAACCTCGCGCTCACCCCCCCCGTTGCATGATAAAATCACCACCGCACAATGCGTCTATGTCAACAGTCCATCACTCACTTGTACAGCTCTGCCAGTAAGATGTCCAGCGACTGCAGTTCCTCAAACAAGGCTGGAACAAAAACACAGTGGGCTTGAGTCCATATGTACGCTGAAAAACATTGAACTCTACAGCATTTGGGCTTCAACAGGTCATGTTGCTGAGATCAAATGTATTGTATGAAGGTGTGCGGCCTCACAGCTCTTGTCGGTCCACACGTGCAGCTCCTGGGCCGTGTCTGTGTGTGTGTGCGTGTGTGTGTGGCCTCAGCTTTTGTCGGTCCACACGTGCAGCTCCTGGGCTATATGTGTGTGTGTGTGTGTGTGGCCTCACAGCTCTTGTCGGTCCACACGTGCAGCTCCTGGGCCGTGTCTGTGTGTGTGAGTGTGTGTGTGTGTGTGTGTGGCCTCACCGCTCTTGTCGGTCCACACGTGCAGCTCCTGGGCCGTGTCTGTGTGTGTGAGTGTGTGTGTGTGTGTGTGGCCTCACCGCTCTTGTCGGTCCACACGTGCAGCTCCTGGGCCAGCTCGGGGATGACCAGGAAGGTCCTCCAGCCTTGGCGCTTCTTCGACTTCAGGATGTCCCCGAAGATGTGGTCCCCGATGTAGACGATGTCCTTCCCCTTGGCCCCCAGCAGGTCACACACCATGTCCGAGGAGCCTGGGGACAAGAGAGAGCACACAAATGATCTTTCTTGCCAGGTAGTGACTTCTCAGTGTAACCCTATAGTGATATCAACATGAAATATGGTCTGTTATCTGGAGGTGATACGTGATAAGGCTTGTCTGTAGACTTCCTGTGTACAGTGAGAGTGTTACCTCCGGAGTACACGATGCCATGATGCAGGGGTCCTGTGTAGGTGCCGATCTTCAGCCGACCCGTGGTCTACGCCAGGTAACAGTTAGCAGGTTATCATACAAACACACGTAAAAGGGTATGTGCCATCGTTCTTTTTGCAACACACACACACACACACACACACACAGGGACTCACTGTGTCAACCTGTCGTAGCACAGTCCCCTCTCCAAAAAACACAGGCTTGCGGGCGTCAACAAGAATCAGGTCAAAGTAGGACTGCCAAGGCCGATGGGGAAGGTTCATCTGTAACACACAGCACTCGTCACCGACATTGAACTAAGGCACTGATTGACAATGAAGTTGGAGCAAACGTAGGGTTTGCCTCACCTTTGGTCCATGAGGAAAGTCGAACAGGTAGGTCATGATTTTCTACAGTGAGAAATAAGACAGAACCAATCAGGTGAAGTGGATTGATTTCCGAAGTATGAAACGTTGATCAAAGTCTTAACAGGCAGTACCTCTGTGTATTTGTAGTCACTGTTTGTGGCCAGGAACACCTTGGCCACTTCGTTCATCCGACTCAGCAGGAGAGGCAGCTTCCCCTTGGTGACAGAAAAGAAAAGGTCTGTGTAACAATGTACTGGCAGTTAGCTCCTGATTAGCGTATCGTTTCACCTCTATACAGTGTACTTACGTCCTTAACCACATACTTCTCCAAGTTCTCCACTGTCTTTGCTTTAAGGGATCCCTGGGGGAGACAAAACCTCAAATGAGGACTTCACCGTGAAGATGAGAGAAAGCCAATATGAATAGGGACTTCAGCTTTACCTTGAAGTGGACCCAGTCCACGGCATCTCTCACATCCTGGAACATGCTCTGGTAGGACATGAAGAGATCTCCGTCCTTAAAACCCGACTCACAGCTGAGAGCAGAGCAGAGGCATGATGTCAAGCGTTTGTGATTGAATTACCATCGTACATGACTGGTGTGCTACTGTGTTACGATAACATTCTAGGATATCCAAGGACACAGACGTGTTGTTATGTGGAGGTTATTCTGCTGTATGTTCACCTGGTGTATCTGGAGCAGTTGGAGAAAAAGTCAACCAGGCATGCGAAGAGGTACGTTTCTGAGGAGAGAGCGAGTGATCACATTCTACACAGCAATTATGCTCGTATTAACATGTCTTGGGAACACCACAACAAGTAAATACAACAAGAGTCATGGAGTACGAGGTATGAGGCAACTATAAGCTGATGTTCATGGCTGTCAGCCATATCTAGGTGGCTAAAACTCGAAAAGGCTAGTCTGGCTAGGATTCAATGACATGAACACCACTAGTGCCAGGAAAACCAACTACAGTCGTATGCAAAAGTTTAGGCACCCCTCTGAGGCTGCATGATAATTTCCTGTCTTCACCAAAAAAGATCAATATAATATTGTAATATTACTTTTCTAGTTAACACTGAGTGCTGGGGTGTTTTCCAGACAAAGATATTTGGTGTAGCAGTATTTAGTTGTGTGAAATTAAATCAAATGTGAAAAAAAGGCTGTGCAAAAGTTTGGGCACCCTTATCATTTATTTGATTTGAATACCTCTGCCTACTAAATGCTGATTAACTGCAACACATAGTTAGTCTGATTAACTCGTTGAGCCTTCAATTACATAAAAAGGTGCATTCAATCATTAGAAAGGGTATTTAAGTTAGCCAATTGCAAGTTTTGCTTCTCTTTGATTCTCCTCTGAACAGTGGCAAAATGGGGGCATCAAAACAGCTATCAAATGATCTAAAAACAAAGATTGTTCAGCAGTATGGTTTAGGGGAAGGCTGCAAAAAGTTATCCCGGAGGTTTCAGCTATCAGTTTCCACTGTGAGGAATGTCATTAGGAAATGGAAGGCAACAGGCACAGTTCTTGTTAAGGCCAGAAGTGGCAGGCCAGGAAAAATAACAAAGAGGCAAAGGCGAAGAATGGTCAGAATGGTCAAGGACAACCCTCAGATCACCTCCAAAGAGCTGCAAGGTCATCTTGCTGCAGATGGTGTCACTGTGCATTGCTCGACCATTCAGCGCACATTGCACAGAGAACAGCTGTATGGGAGAGTGATGCGGAAGAAGCCTTTTCTGCACACGCGCCACAAAAAGGCTCGCTTGAGGTTTGCCAAACTACATTTGAACAAGCCAGGCTCATTTTGGAACAAAGTACTGTGGACTGATGAGACAAAGATGGAGTTATTCGGTCACAACAAGAGGCGTTACGCATGGAGGCAAAAGAACACAGCATTCCTAGAAAAACACTTGCTGCCCACAGTAAAATTTGGTGGGGGGTCCGTCATGCTGTGGGGCTGTGTGGCTAGTGCAGGAACTGGGAATCTAGTTAAAGTTGAAGGTCGTATGGATTCAACTCAGTACCAGCAAATTCTGGACAATAATGTTCAAGAATCTGTAACAAAGCTGAAGTTACGGCGCAGTTGGGTGTTCCAGCAGGACAACGACCCGAAACATTGCTCCAAATCCACTAAGGCATTTATGCAGAGGAACAACTACAATGTTTTGGAATGGCCATCCCAGTCCCCAGACTTGAATATAATTGAAAATCTATGGGGTGACTTGAAGCGGGCTGTCCACGCTAGGCACCCATCAAACCTTACTCAACTGGAGATGTATTGTAAGGAAGAATGGTCCAAATTACCTCAATCCAGAATCCAGACACTCATCAGAGGATATAAAAAGCGTCTAGAAGCTGTTATTTTTGCAAAAGGAGGCTCTACTAAATATTAATGTGATTTTTCTGTTGGGGTGCCCAAATTTATGCAAGTGTCTAATTCTCTTATGATGCGTATGGCATATTTTCTGTTTATCAAATAAACCTTATTTCACGGCTAAAATATCACTGTCCATGACGTATGTGTATATATATGACAAAGACGTTCCTCATCCAAACGCCCAACATTTTATAGATGAAAGTAATGGAGATTATCAGGGGTGCCCAAACTTTTGCATACGACTGTATGTTTTGAAACCTGCAGTGAGGACATGGCATTGTCTTTCTCACCAGGGAGGTTGAAGAGTGTGTTGAGGATGTAGAAGCGGTCTGTGTCTCCGCGCTGGATAAACTTGTTGGGGTACATCTCTCTGGTCTCAGGCCTGGTGAGAGGTGGTGTTGATGTTAGGACTCACAGTGTAGTCACTGCAGACCGAAAGACAAGGAGGGGAGAGGGAGAGAGCGAGAGAAGGACTTTACCCTCTCATGAAGTTGAAACCATGGGCACAGACCAGAATGTTGCCATAGCCGTCCACCTTGAGCAGGTTTCCAAACATTGTATCGAACACAAGACCCCTGGGACAAACAGAGAGGGACACCAGATCACTGAGGGGTCCAATATGATGCAATACTTCACATTGAAGACCTCAGGTCAAACAATTCACTGTCAGAAACAGACTGTACGAGTAAATCTGTATAGCTGGAATGCAAGTGTTTGTAAATGATGTCATAACAAAGTGACAGCCTGCCAGCTAGTCAGCTCAGTCAGGTAGTACACAGACAGACAAGATTTTTTATTGATTTTTATTTTTTAACCGACCTGGTGGGGAAGGCGGGGTCATAGACAAAGTTGAGCAGCTCCTCTGGGTACCCTATGGACACGAGGCGCTCAACTGTGAGCTCAAACCCCAGCGACTCATACTCAGGAGACTTATACACTGTGGGTGAGAGGAACACAAGATCAGTCTGTAACCCACCAGGTAAAGAGCTGAGAAACCACGGTGTATACCTCCAGAAATACAGTCAGAGATTTATGTGAGGTAGGCTGGGAGGTTTATTCAAGCGGGACATAGATTTACAACAGTGTCTGCAGTGGATGGTCTAGTAAACTAACACACACAGCACCAAAGTGTAGTGCGGCCAACTTTAGCGATGACCTACAATGGCTGGCATGTCAAACCCCTTAGTTTAGTTACCTGCCCCTCTACTTAACCCTGGTGGTGTCTGTCTGTCTGTGTGTGTGTCTGTGTGTATTTGTGTGCGTGTGTGTGTCTAGAGCCTCCATCAGCAGTACTTGTTGTCAGGGTGGTATCTATAAACAGCCAGCTGTTGCTGATTGGGTTCCAGTCTCAAGGCGGGCAGTGGAATGAGACAAGAGGGCAGAGAGGGAGCAAAGCACAGTCAGACACTTCCATTTCACTTACCTGCCAGAGTGTAATCCATATCAAAGCCAAAGCATTTGATCTTCTCCATGGCCAAGCTTCGGTTGACAAAAACTCTAAGAGAGAACAGGAGAATGCTGTGATCAAAATACAAGTACAGATCGTGAATGTGGAGCAGAAAGAAGTCTGTAAGACAAAAGTCTGGAGGAGGGGGAAAAAAATCATTATCCCAAAAAATGAGGTATACCATTTTGACGTTGTTTCAGTTTTATGCTACTATGCTTAATAGCCATGTTTATTACAGCATATATAACAGAACAAGTGGAAGCACTGCCATTTTCAGACACAGCACATTTGAGAGCACACTTCTGAAGTACTTGTTTTTGGGGGTAAAAGAAAACACAATAGAATCACACAACCAAACAAATCACAACAATGTGCATGCAGGTTTGTTTCTACATTAGGTACTCTTCCTAAAAACATCTGAACATCAACTTCAAAGGACCCTCCCGTGGCAAAAAAAGAATATCCACAAAAAAAAACGGTGGAAGACAATTGTACCAGGAAATGCAGATAGCACTGTTACAATAATATACGTTTTTGCTCCTTCACATGAAATCAAAGTGCAGCATTTTAGATCTGCACTAAAATGAGATGACTCAATCTCCGTCCAACAAAGCCCAGCTGTTCATCGTCTCCCACCCAACTCTGCTTCGGCCTGAAGTTTCGAATATTCAGATGGCATGACATAAGACTGATGGAGATGAGGTAGTGGTGACGTTAGGGAGCAGGATGTGGGGGAGGGGAGGTGCAAGCCGAAAGGGGTGGAAAAGAAAGGAACTCACACAAAGACCTCATGACCACCAACTACCTCATGGGACCCTACCCATCACACTAGTGTAAGTATGAATGGAGTTCCATGGGATTTGAATGGGGAATAAATATACATCATGGAGGAAAAATAAAAGGGTGATTCAATCAGTAGTCGCAGGTTTCAACAACAAAGGTTTTGGCGTACCTCATAGCCGGATGATTTTGGGCCAGTTCCCTTGGAAAGCTTTGTAATAAGAGAATACATGTGCGATGATGACATTAACCTTCAACTGAAAACTGACTTGACCAATTCTCCAGCGATGTAAACAGATGGACTTGTCTTTTAAATGTGTGGTGTAGTTAATATGGCTTCTTGTTTGGAGCCAGCACATTGCCAACTGCAGATCATATAATTTTACATTCACCCTCTGGTACATCAACATGACTGGTGCAGTCAGCCATTTGACTGTTGTGAGGAAACAGGGTACATCATGACCACACTGTGTTGCAACCTACCATAACCTTCCTTCCCTCTGAAAGAGTTCCTAGTACTGTAGTGTAGCACTCTAAAATGTAGATCCAAGATTAAACCTTGACACAGCAAGTTGCTGTTGACATGAACACTCACATCTCGTCAAAGTACACACACGTGACTAAATAATTGAAAGGTGTGACTGCGTGGCTCGACTGTTTACCTGTGATAGGCTTCACGCCTATACTTCTTCATAGCCACACCATCCATGTTGGCTGGCAGGTCTGCATAGTTCTGTAAGCGGTCACTCCACGACGTAGTCATCTTGAACCGTAGCAATTATTTCTGACAAAAGGTCACAGAATAAGTATCAGCTAAAACACAATTGATCAACTATTATCCGGGCAGGTGGTTCGTTTTCTAAAATGGTCGGTTTGTTCCGAAATATCTGTGTGAACTGTTTGTTTTAGCTCGCAAGCCGGGTTTGTAGCATTTAGGTCTAAAAACAACAAGGGCAATGTCGAGATAGCTGCTGAGATTGGATAGAAGCGATCACAGCTAAGCAGTAGTAGCCTATCTGGCTTGGTTGTTGTGCTACTGCTTCTGCTAGCCTAGTTGTTGCAACTAGCCTACAACAAGGAGGTAGAGCGGGCCATCTTCCTGTTCAACTGTTCAATATACGCAACAACAAAATATATAAAAACTGAAAAATACCTGTCTGGTTAAGTCAGCGTTGCATTATCCAGTAAAAGCTAAGTAAATACAGTCGAAGAACAAGACAACCTACCTCGACGAATGCGCAAAGACTGAACCTGTTGCAGATAGAAATGCAACATACACAGAATGTATCAAAGACACACAACACGAAGTTGCGACCTCGATAAACTTATAGTTTGACAGCGGCGTTTCTCTCGACGTTTACTATTATTAAGTAACTGTTACACTCAACCAAGGCTTTACTAAAGAAGGAAAATAAAAAAAGAAAGAAATAATGAAAGTGGTGTAATCTAGATTTAAAATATCAAGGTTGAGACGTCGACGTCATCACAATGCGGAAAGATGTGGCGGCATGTTAGAGCAAGCATTCTCGGGGCATGTCTTCATAAAGTTGAGTAGCCTATGTGTGGCGGAGTCGACTCATATTGAATGGGTCCGGGGTCATAAAAAAAAATACAGACTACAAATGTATTAGTCTTAAGACTAAGAATTGTGTGTAACGCATATATATTTTAAAACAATGACGACCTCGACACCTAGAGTAAAATGAATGCAGCGTGAGGCATTTGCCTAAGTCTATTTATAGCTTGCTTTTGATCATAGCCTACATATAGGCCTACTTGAATCTAATGACGGTGAGGATACAATTTTTACGAATCATAGCCTACTTCATCTACTGTTTTCTACAGTTGTTATTAGGCATATTATTAATCATTCACAGCATCAAAAGTTATTGGCCTAAACATATTAGACACACACACATACAAAAGGTATAAAAGTATAGGATAAATAGCCTACATATATAAAAATAGGCTTGAATACCTACCAAGCCACAAATCAACCAGTGACCTATATGCTACAGAGACCTTTGCGTAATTCAAGTCGTGGTGCAACCGGTGGGTCACTATAAGGAATTATTAAATGTGTTACACACAACCATGCCCTGGAGGCATTGTCCATAATGTCCGGTGGGTTGGACAGTCCCAATAGCCTTTTTTCTTGAATTCCTCCTAAAATATCATAACCTAAAATTAATTAAATTATGCCTAGCTCCATACACGGCAAATCCATTGCTACCTTAATAAAACGGTAGAATGTTAATTGTGTTGAAAGCTGTTTATTTTATCTTCTTTCAAAAAGGTAGGCCAGACTGTTTTTTAAGAGGTTTTAACCATCTTTAATCACCAATAGGCCTACACAGCCTATACCATTAGGCCAATATGGCCTAGACAGATTTCGAGGTCGGAAAGCGTTGCCCGTAGCCTTCGGTCGGGTTGTGTTACATTTGTCCTTGTGTAATGTAAGCTACATGGTTAGTAGGCCTATTTAAGTCTAACTTTTTGGTTAGGCCTAACACTTTAGTATCGTGTGAGGCGGTCATTATTACGTTATACAGCTTCTTCGGGATAGCACTTTGAACCATTTATTTTGGGCTTGATCGAGGTTTAGCAATGTAATTGTGAGATTTTTTTACCGTGTTTGTGTGCTGGGTGATCTAGATTGACATATTCGTGGTGGTGGTGGTGAGTGGTGACATAGCAAGTGGACCGTTCCATCGTTTTTACGCATGGGTGAAGGCTGCGTGAGCAGAAATAAAGTAGTAATTTTTCACTATTTTTCTCAGGTTACAATGTGTGCTTGTTTAGTATAGTAATACAAATGACTGCGCTAAATACAATGATTTGTCTTATAGCTTGTCTAGCCTATATAGGCTACTGTGCGTAATTGGGTCGGTCCGTCGAGGCTATTTAACCACTTGCTAAATCCCCTGTCTCTCATTTGTTCACTGCAAAATGAACTACGGATCTGACCATCATGCTTCTTC
Organism: Mallotus villosus; assembly: GCA_903064625.1. NCBI lineage: Eukaryota > Metazoa > Chordata > Actinopteri > Osmeriformes > Salangidae > Mallotus > Mallotus villosus. Next base: position 535,083 of record CAEFZP010001045.1, read on the forward strand.
GTCCTACCGAAAGATATTTGGGGATGCTCCTCGTTTCACAGCATCACCCTCTCGAATGAGTGTTGCCTCGTCGCGCTGCAGTTCTTTCTCATCTGGCGGACTCAGCAGGTCACTGTCCCTGTCCCGCAACGCATCCACCTCTGTGGGATACAACCGAAGATCTGGACCGTCTTCCTCTTTCTCGCCGGTCTCCATCGACAGTCTGGACCTTACTCAGACCTCCGTTCTTAACAATGAGTTTAAAGTCACCCGAACCAACGAGAAGGAACAGCTGCAGGGTCTCAACGATCGCTTTGCCATGTTTATTGAAAAAGTACGAAGCCTCGAACAGCAGAACAAAGTTTTAGAAGTCGAGCTGGTAACTCTGCGTCAGAGGCAACAAGAGCCCTCCCGCATAGCCAACATATACCAACAAGAGATACGCGAGCTTCGCTTTCAGTTAGAGGAGATAAGCACTGAAAAGTCCCATATTCTCATCGACAAGGATAACATCGAGGAAGAGCTCCAGAAGCTTCGCGCCAAATTTGAGGAGGAGGTAAGAGTACGAGAGGAGGCCGAACAAACCTTGAGGTCCTTCAAAAGGGACGTGGACGACGCTACTTTAGCTCGACTAGACCTGGAGCGGAAGGTTGAGGCCCTTCTAGACGAAATAGCTTTCCTGACAAAGGCTCACGACGAAGAAGTGTCCGAGCTGACCTGTATGATGCAAGCTGCCAATGTGTCTGTGGAGGTAGAGCTGGCCAAACCCGACCTGACCTCGGCCCTGAAAGAGATCCGCAATCAGTACGAAGCTCTTGCGTCCAAAAACCAGCAATCAGCGGAGGAGTGGTACAAAACCAAATTTTCCAATCTCAATGAACAAGCCACAAGGAGCAACGAAGCTATTCGCGCCAGCAGAGAAGAGACCAACGAGTTCAGAAGACAACTGCAGTCCAAGAGCATTGAGATGGAGACCCTTAAAGGCACCAACGACTCTTTAGAACGACGCATAAGAGAATTTGAGGATGAAAGCAATTTGGAAATGACAGGCATGCAGGTATACCTATAACGTGTTTAACTATACTTTGACCTCAACTATAGTCATACATGTGGATATTATGGATCCAAATAGGATTTTATTCCAACGAAAACATAATTCCATCCACATGATATACATGCATTTTGTAATCTGTGACTAGGTTACGCAAAGCTTTAACCTTTTGACTCAAACTCTTAAAGATGAAACAGTCGTCAGAACCAGGAGTCGACCAGAGTCTCTGTCCATGGTTCTGAAACAAGCGCGTGTGGCGCAACACTGCCCATGCCTTGATGGATGCTTTCTAACGTCAACCACACAGCAGGGTCATGTCTTGGTTATCGTTTAGGCTTTTTACATTTGCGTAATAGGTGACGTCGTCGTCTTAATGACCAAAATAAATTACTCTAGATTTACAAGAGAGAGCAGTGCACTTGACTAAACTAACCCCCATATCAGACTAAACCTTAGCCCTTACCAAATCGGATTAGTGATCATCCGTTTTCAGCCTCGGTCACGGTAAGCAGGAGCAAGAAGGTTTCCAATCCTTTCCCTGAAACTTCCCCGTCATTAGATAAAGCACGCAGAGGTAAAACCACTGTCCAAATTGGTCCATAACCGAGAAAAATACGAACTTAGTCCTGTGTAATTAGTGTTAACCTCCACCCCACGCACCATCTACCTTAGTCCAAAACATCTGACACAATTCGAACGAGGGTGACACAGTTGACACCTAGGTCATACTGTGAAGTGTGAAATTCCCATATGAATGAATCATTCAATCGTTGATTGAACTCACAACATATTCCCTCTGCTCCCTTGATAAGCGTTAGCCTTGCAATTGAAGTCAATGCACTAGAGCAACTGCTCATAAAACACTCCCGTGAGAGTAAGGTTGCTTATTTTACATTCACATTTCTCATATCTTCCATTTTTCATTGAAACAGGATACTATTAACCAACTGGATAGCGAACTACGCAACATGAAGATCCAAATGACTCAGCACCTCAGAGAATACCAGGATCTGCTCAGTGTCAAAATGGCTCTTGATATCGAGATAGCTGCCTACAGGTACTAACTACTGGAACTGTTTAAGGACCCATCATTTGATTGTGTTGGAAAAACTCAAACATTATACTTTCTTTTCTTGCTAGAAAACTATTGGAGGTGGAGGAGACTTATTTCAGTACAGGGACGTCCTTCACTGTTTCCAACCATGGGACCAGTCACTATGGTTACCAGCCACGTCTGTCCAGCTCCTCCCATAGTAAGACAGAAACCACCCAGAAGGAGACTTTCAAGATCACTGAGGAGAAAGTGGAGAAGCACGATGAGGCTGATATGAACTCTAATGGCTAGAGCCTTAGCCTTAACGATTAAGACAAGAGACTCTTAGATGCAGAGCAAATGTAAGTCTTCATACATCTCTGAAAAGTTTATCTAGTTATATCAAACCGTCCATTGTATACAAATACATAGTATGTCTCATTTGTGTTATTGTTGATACAGTATGTTGGGAAATATTTACACTGTGGAGCATAATGGAGTGAGTAAAATACTAAGTGTTTAAAAGAAATGTATTTTAACTAGTAAAAACTCAATTTATTTTTGTGAATTTGTATGAAATGTCTATTCAACTTATTGTATTTAGTCATGACTAGAGCCCTTCTATTTAGATAATAATAAATTATGTACATCATGATCTCTGCAACGTCTTCTCTCTACTCGATTTCATAGTGAGACAAAATGACAGTTGTGTCAAAAGCAAAACAGACATAAAACATTCTTCATTTTCATCCAGCTCACACACTGCTCCAATATTGTACTTCCACAAATAAACAATCCTGAATTGATGCAATAACTAACCAGGGAAATAAAATATTGATCAAGCACCATTTAAAATGTTAATCTTATGACTTTAAATACACTTTTAAGTCAATGGTTCTGGGGGAAAAAAGGAAAAGCATTGAAGATAACATCTCCTGCTTCAGATCAGTCGTGGCTCAGTCAGTGGATGATTCTGTGCACTGGTCGGTCTTGGTACATTAACATACACACAGCCAACTCTTTCCTCAACTAAACCTGGCTAAATCCTATGTATAAGAACTAAGAGATGATCAGTGCTATACTCAAACCTAAACCACCATCAACTTAGAAAGAACAGTATGAAAAAGTGAGTACATGTTAGAGAGACAATTATCCATAATTGCATAGTTTATTTGTTACAAACGGCAAGTTTGTCTCGCAAATCTCGACACTATCAAAAGATCTCTAGAAATTTCCTTCAAATATTTGTCAAAATATCTGTTTTGGGAAAACTTGTAAATTATATTCAAGACAAACATAAAATACATGTACAATGACTTATTGATAAAAAGAAAAAACACAGTGGAGACAGTATTGAGAACAGAAGTGAATCTTGAACCCGTAACCAAAGTGTAGCAAAACCACAAGTCTTTGGTAGTGATACACTCTAAACATGAAAGGTGCAATTTATGTATAAACAAACAGAATCTCAGTAAGGTTCTGCCTGTCATTTCTGACCTGAGAAAGGGTTCTTTCTAGATAGAAATATACAGACCTGAAAAGGGTTCTGTTAGAAACCCTTATATAGAAGTGACTAGTTACAAATTGCTCTACATAAACCTAACACCCAAGTGTAGTATTATTGGTACTTTGTTAAGCCCTTTAAATCACAAGTTAATGGAAGCCATTGTGAATTTAAGCTACAACCAAGCAATTAAATATCCCTGGCTTCTGAAAGGTGAGCATCAGCTATCCTTGACCTTTGACAGGCACGAGGAGCACTGAACAGTAGATCAGAGAACTGGAAAGAAAGAGAGGACTAGAAAAGAGTGCTTCATTGTCTGAATCTCAGCACCAGGGCCAGCATGACATCCTTTCTGCTCTGGTCTTCTTGTGTCTATGAAGGCAGAACCAGTCCAAAGTGAAGCACCAAGAGACCATCCTGAAAAAGAACCCAACAAAACAAATGCCGTTTCTGTTCAAATACGAGTCAGTGGCATTACTTCCCTCTCATGCAGTCTATCAAAAGCTGTCTTCTGCTTACATAATACAGCTTTTAAGATCAGTAGCGTCCTACACAAGACATTCTGTTCTGGGTACTGAGGCTAATTAAAAGGCTGTACACTCTGTTCACCTGTAGTGCACTCTCTCCCATGGAATCCTGGACCTCTTTAAGTGACTGGTAGCGGTCCAAGAGGTGGTCACCACACACCACATCCACCTGGAACACATACAGGCACGACATTATCACTATTTACTGTGTGATATCTTGGAGAGCAACACACTGTATTAAAACACACAGGGGAGGGAAATAGGGGGACCGGTGTATTTTTTTCTTGGTTTTGTGTGGTGAGAATTGAACTAGGCAATTCATTCTCAATGTGGTACAGATCCTTCTGAATTAAAAAAAAATCTTTTTTTACACTTATTGATTTATGAAGTTAAGACAGCACTTTTTGAGAGTCAGACCGATGCTGAGTTCCAGGTTCTTCTTTGTCTTTCCACTTTACCTCTCCCTACGTTACCCCAGACACACAGGGGAGTTGAGTGCCAAGAAACCAGCCTAAGCCGCTAATCTTGTCCAACTGTGTTACAGCTAAATATGCCCCATGGTGGCAGGGACCTCTGAGAAGGGTGTGCTACTAGATCCAAGGGCAGCTTTCTTTGCTATTTCTGAGGTGTATTTAGGTGAGGCTACCTTGGAGATAATGCCATATTTAAATCCACTCCGATGCAAACTCAATGGACTCATGCCTTGGCAGACATGCGTATCTTCCATGTGCTCAGACTTTCCTTCTATTCAATCATATTCTCTTATTTGAGTTTTGAGGCTGTATGCCCAGACACATGCACACACATACTTTAAAACACATTCATATTTTCAGTCTTTCGCAGTAGAGCACTTTCACTCGTATACCCTCACAAGCAGACTGATGTGGGACTAATACACACAAGCCTTGCAATCTTGTTTTGATACATCTCACTAAAGAACTCGAATGACTGGTCGTAGTTCTTTAGATGTCCTTCCACAGACCTGGCAGGTTGAGGTGAGTTCCATCTTCCTCCGGATGAACAGTTCAACGTGGCGGACGGTTGCTTCCCCAGATACTCGCACGTACCGTCGCTCCAGCGGCTGGTCAGAGACGACAACGGTGTTAGGGCTTAAACATCGTCATCATCATCTCACATTTTGAGGACGTGCCATCGATAATTCACTCACTGTTAAGAAAGTGGTAGTAATATATAGTAAGTATGCATGCATTAGCTACCTGGCATTACTACTCAGTCTTTGTGTGGGGTTATTACCTTGTAGTTGTCAATGCCTTCTTCCGCTCTAAAGAAAGAAAAACATATATAAGAAGAACATTTTTAAATGTATACATTTTTTGGGGGGCTACTTTGAGTGCTGCAAGCATTGCATGCAACACCGGAGAGCCATCTACTGGGGGAAGCAGGAACGACGATCCGACGTCCCGTCACCATGGTCCTTCGTGTGCTGCGCTCCAACTCACTCCTTTAAGATGAGAGCAGTTTGTGAGTTTGCTGCGTGGGCCGAGTCACACTCACCCTACAAACTCCAGCAGCAGGGACACGTCCAGCTCGGGGGGCATTCTGAACACAGCCTGGGGCAGCAGCTCCTTCCTCTGCTTCTGGCTCTTCAGAGGGACCATGGGGGAGGCCGTTACTGGAGCCACAGGGAGAAGACCACGGAAAGACCAGAATGTTCCGTTATTTGTGCACTTAGTAAAACTGGACACTGAGGCACGGGCTCCTGAATCTAAGTTTCATTGAGACTCGGAATAAAAGATCTTCAAATTCAGGGAACATTTGGTGACCCGTGCTATTTACCTTACCTGGTTTAGGAACCTCGAGTCCTCTCTGCTTGTAGAAATCCACCATCTGTGCTCTCTCCACTGGTGACACATACAAATACAATGTTTAACCGGTACAGGAGAAATTCATATTGTATAAAATGGGAGAGATACAACAACATGAAAGCTTACTTACTTTCCTCAAGAAATGGCAGCATCTTGTAAACAATGTCCTGCAACTGTCGGTCAGGTCTGTGGTGAAACAGATTCAAGATATTCACTACCCATGGATCAATTGGACAAGGTATGGCATATTCCTTTCTGCTGACACCATACCAACTTTTATGCCACTACCCTAGCTAGAGGGAGGGTTTTTCTGTTTGATATCTGAGTGGTGACAGTTTCTCACATATGCGAGTCAACGGCATATGGGCACACAACAAAGAATTACTGTAGATAACAAGGCTGTAAATGTATATATATATACACACACAAGCGAAATGGTCAGGTTTTACTTGATTAAACGTTCATAAACTGTAAATAAGTGATGTGAACAGGAGCCAACTACTCTCAGTTCTGGGTGCTGACGCCAGTGGTCCCTAGTGACAGATGTTTCCCCATACCTGCGTCAAGACAACCTGCTGCGTTACAGTTAATTTCCCAACAGGAGGAGGGTTACCATAGAAACAGGCTCACATGGGATGCCACTCCAAACAACATTAAATTGTTGAGAAATGTCCTCTAGTGTTCTGCTGATGCTACATTCTTAATCTTCATGTCAAACTCTTAATGACTATAAAACCATTACAGGACAAAGTAAGGCTTGCATTCTTGCTTGTTCAGTAGACAATGCTGACAGTGAGGTTGTGCATTCATACCTTATATTGTAAAGAGGTTGTGTTTGGTGCACCACAATGCTGCAATTTGGACACCTGTTGCTGTAAAAGAAATGCTTGACTATGCAGCTTTTACAAACTGAAGAAAAAGAATACATCGGTCAATTATTGAGACAAGTGGAATGTTATTGTTTTGATACTGTGGTCAATGTAGGTGATATGATTTCATAACTCACAGGTGTGAAGGCACTCAGTTATGGTGGTTGCATCGATAAGGAACCCACAGCAGAGAGCACAGCGAATGTAAGGATAGAACTGGTTGAGAGGAAGTCTGGGCTGGGAGAAGATCGAAACAACGTTCCACCATTCATTAGGCTATCATTTACAGAACATTCAGAGAGATGTATAACATTGCCCACTAATGTCATAAACGTCACTAATATAAAATGCAACATTTCGACAGCAGTATTAAATATGTTCATGCATACTAACAAAACACTACATACTTCATCCTCGGAATCCGTATCACATTTAATCGCGGTCTCATTTTGCAAGTCCGAGGCACCGGTGTCGCTAAACATATCGCTGCTTTGTCGACTATCCCGACCATCTGTTGGTGTTGACACTCTAGAAGACTGAAGCTCGACACGGATACCGAAAGAATGCGTTGTCTTTTCCATGATTACACGAATTGAGTGTATCAAGCCAAGATAAACATATTTTGGCAATCAGGAAAGCTGTTTGCTTCCAGTTGTCCAACGCTCGCAACCTCTGGGGGATTGGTTGGTAAGCTACAGTGAGCTAGTTCAATTTCGTAGCATTTGCTTCTTGAGGCTAGCTGGCTCACGTGCAAAACATAACAGAGTGATAAGCCTTGCACACTAAATACATATCTATATACTATGTTCAGACCTTCAACTCATGTCAAACGTCCCTTTAAACCCAAATAAATCCCTTCTAATAAACAAAAGTAAACTTATTCTGGTTGTCACATTAGCCAGTTGCTATGGCTAAATTTCCCTCGAGTTTCAGTAGCTTCCGGGATGAGTGACGAAAATTGCGGTAAAACGAGTAGCCAATTACAGCACAAGAGGAGGGGCCCCGTTCAGGAAAAGCAGCTCACTGACTATTTAGTGTTAGTTGGCGTAGGCATGATTTATGTATTGTTTCTTTGTGTTTCCACAAAGAAATATAACTGGAAAATGTTTTTACAACCAACTACTCAGAAACAGGAAATAATTGTGTGATAGTTTTGTGAACAAAAAGAGAATTAAGCAAAACCTCTGATGATTAGTAACAATATATTTGAGGATCAATATACAGTATTTATCACATAAATGAAGCATAGAGAATGTTATTGACAAGACACCGTTTATTATTACCAATAACCTTCTGACAGGAATTTACTTGATATATTAGCATTAAAAAGAAGTCCTGTGCTGACATCGACCAATTGCGGCAACTGATCTTGACCACTAGGGAGCACACAGTTGACCATGTACATATCAGGTATGAATTCTGTTTCATTTGGTAAATGATGTGCTGACATTGATCAATTGCGGTTAATTGCATTGTGCCCACATCACTGACTCATTGTGTAGTTGTTTTACCTTTACTAAAAGTGAACACACCTAGTTTCGGCATCAGATAATATTGGGTAAAGTCTCCATCTTCTATTCATACAGTGTAACCACTTGAATTTATCACTCATGTTAATCAATGACAAAGAATGGCTACAGTGTGGATGTGGAGTAGCCTGAGGGATGCAAACAACTACCATAGGTTATAGATCATTCTTTACACATTAGTGGTGGAGTGTGTCTTTGTGTGTTTGTGTGTGTGTGTGTGTTGGGACATGGACAGTGCTGGGTCTTGCCTTGTGGGACATCCCCAAATACAGCAGCGAGTCTGAGCAGCACAAGCACTTATCCCCTCATTTCTGAAGTATTTATGAGGCTTTGTTCAACGTATCCACTGGCAGTGAGAAAGCAAGGAAGAGAACAAGAACACGTAAACCTGGGTGCCATTGATACTTACTGTAGTCTTGTTTGTGCATATTCCTCCACATGTAAGCCCTTTTTTATGCCTATGGAAATGATGAATGTGTTTACTTTACAGTAGTCTAACTATTTGTCCTTAAATCAGTCCCTGAAATGATGTTTCTTCTTAGATGTTAATCATTTTGGTATTTATTTGCAGAGTAAGCTAAATGTAATGAACCGTATAATATTTGAATACATCACTCCGGCTGTACCTTTCTTGTGAGTGAAAACCTGACTATACATGATCATAAGATTGTCCCCTTGACACACTTAGCAATCATTACTATGTAAGAGTGGTATCCGTTAAATCCACCAAATAAAAGGGCTTTTGTGTTGGTTTCTAGATCAGCCTTACGCAAGGCCAAAACGGTGAAGTTAGATCCAGCTGCAGTTTATGCAAGACCGGATGCTGGGAACGGTGTCAACATTCTTACGTCCGCACTGTAGTTTATTCTAAGATAGGGGAAATTATTCTGAAGTTTAAAACTATTCCTTACAATTCCTTGATTAGAGCTTGACTTCTATATACATTAAATACATGGTAAATTATAGCCATTATACTATAAACTTGAGGTGAATTAGCACTTAATGACATGACCAGGAAATGATAACTACATACATAGAGAAATACAAAGGTCCTTGCAAATAAAGATACAAAATCAAGCAAACATTTTATGTTTAATGTTTCAGCCTATGTATTTGTTTATATTTTCATATTTAAGCTATTGGTCAGTGCATGCACAATACAAAAATGATTTGCAGAGGCCACCTTGGTATATAAGAATGAAGAAAGTCAAAGCCCTCAATATCACTAAACACTACACTTTATTCAAAGCCAGTTATAATACAAAACAACTCCTTAGAAATAACTTAAAGACTATGTATATCTTTTTTCCCGATGCATTATTTAGTGACTGGGTTTTCTAACCCTAAGTCATAGCTGGATACCTTATAGGCGAGTGACGGCAGTTGTGAGAGTGACATGTATGTTTGTGTGAGGAGGACTCTCCTCCAATCAGGCCCCAGGTTAATTATTCCACTCTCAATTGAAGGAAAGCCTTCTTCATTTGGCTTGGCATGGTGGGGTGAAGGGTATGGACTGTGTTATGGAAGACTATATGACCGAAATACACAGTTCCCAGTTCTTTCTTAGATTTCTTGTCTTCTTTGTGGATATCCTTATCTTCAAGCAGTATGGTGTGGTTATAGGATTTAGGCTCTTTTTATACCCTTTATGTTGGGTAGATAATGTTTGCTTGTCCTCCAGTGCACATACGGTATATCTATTTCCTATAACATTTTCCACACACACACAAATACACACACACTTTCCGGTTGGTCTCTACAAATGTTCAAAGGGCTCTTAAAAGACTTTCAAGGGGTGAGGTGAGTTTGACGATGAACGATCCATCAGATCCGAGGGTTTTGTATTTATGATGTAAGGTCAGGACAGGTACCCTTATGTATCGGGGTTGGAGATTCTCTGGGATAGATTAGTAGTGCTGCTGGACGAGGTGGAACCCCTCTGCGCCCCTGGTTGGACACTACTCTGTTCCGGAAGGTGCTGTGGTGGGTCTCCCTCCACCTGCTTACACCTCCAGGGGACTCTGAGGACCGTCGGCCTCTTGCGGCGGGTCTGGCTGCAAGCGGCAGATGGGTTTATTGCACATGGGACACACGCTACGGATCTCCAACCATTTCATAAGACACCTGGAGAAAATGGACGTGGGAAAAGACGACATGGCGCTATTTATTTAGAGGTGGGTAGAGAACAAAAAAACGGAACACAGTACTTAACTCTTCGGCATTTTGCGGCATTGAATGCTTGTCTCTCAATATTTTCGCCAAAAGTGCCGTCATATATCTGTCTCACATAACACATCTCATCTCAGTGCAAACTGCAGGCTAAAACCTGCTCCCATCAGTATGCAAATATATGAACTGGCACAGCAAGTCACAAACAGTCACATCAATAGCACCTGGAGAGCCTATATATGGGATCTGTCCCTATCTCTCACCAGGCTGCCTTTGTTCTCTCCGTGAGTTTCTTCCTTAGCTGATCAATTTGCATCAAGGAATGAGGTATGGGAATGTCTGATGTTTAGGGTTATGACAGTGAAATAGAAATGTTGTATGGTATATGAATGGTGTATTGCATTAGCTCTTACTTCTTGTGAAAGGCATGTGAGCAGGGACACACTCCGAGCTCGTCTCGGCTCCGAAACTCTTCTAAGCACACTGCACAGGTCTGCTGTAATACAGAGGATAGCCCACGTTAGCCCATCACCATGCCCAGTCACCATAACCCTGTCACGAACACATTCACATTCTCCACATTCTCACTCCATGAGGCCATTTTGAAAATGCCAAGTCAGCCCACAAGCTCTTAGTTGTGGATAATCAACAACAATGTGTTCAGATAATGCACAACTGGGAGGTGTGAAACGGCCCATGGTGGAAACACACCTTTTCAACAGATACACATTTGAGAAGAGTATAGTCAAGTATTTTTCTTCAGGGATCTCTCCTTGCAGTCCCAGCCTCACTCATTCACAACTCACTTTAACCCTCTCCTTTGAGAACACACAAATGTCAGTCATCTCATATTGAACAAATGTTCTTAAATTCTCGTCTCAAATGCTGTAAATACTGCTATAGCGAAGCCTCACTCTCACTGTGTCTCAGTCATAATAGAGTCAATACTCCAACTTATTCACTGATGTGAATGACATGGCAAGACAGTGGAAAGAACCTGAAAAGCCAATGGTACTCAATAGAATTACAATGGCTCAATGACGCTTAGACAGTACTCACTCCAAGAAGGCTTAGTTTCTTCCCTGACCCTTTCAGAACAACCTGAAGACAAAAGCACATTCATGACACAGTTAAGCATTTTAATAACTTTGTATGTAAATATACATACAAGTACACACTGTTGATTATGTCCTATTGTACGAGAAGCTCCCCAATTAGGCTACAGTACACTTGTTAATTTAGTTATGGTGCAAACTGAATACCTCATTATAGCCATACTGCTCTCTGGTGCCTTGTCGCCTCAACCTGTAAAAACATAATTTCAAATAGTTGTGTTGATGACCTTTCAAAATAAAGGATTTACTTTGAGCACAAAGTCTAGAATTATTTTATTCTAGCACAATGTTATCCACAGACTGTGTAATATCTTATTTATAGGATCTACATGCATTTTATTGTTACCCTTCAACTCCCAAATCACAATCTTTATTCATGTCCTGTCTTGTAGCAGTTTTGTAGCACTAGTCTGGCAGACTGGAATCTACTATGGTGCCAAAGTACACTCATAGATATTTAATGTCTTATTAAATTCGTAGGTATACAAGAAATCTACAGAGGGGTTAGGCTAAGAAGAAATGTAGACCTAGAGAAGGTTCCCAGGGACTATATTGTAGAACACAGCCTCTAACACATGATACATGATGACACAGGTGGAAGAACACTTGTTTGTCATACCGAAACAGATAGCAGCAGAAGATGAGACTGAGCATGAAGATGAAGAGGCCAATTCCCAGGATGATGACATAGACGTTGAGGGGGAGGTGGTAGATCTCTTCAGACGTCATCTTGCAGTAGGGGTCGGAATTCAGCAATCCGAGACCACACAGACATCCTGAGTGATGGGGGAAAGAGAGAATACGTCATACACATAAGGCGATAGAGCAACGGACAGTCATTGCAGATGTGTTGGTCAGTGTTTATGCATTCAAAGTACGTGCGAGGAGTATGGGTGCATATGTATGTGTCGGTTTACGACACGTACGGTATGTTGGACAACTTCTGCATTCATAGGCTTAAAACAAGGCATACAACTAACCGGTTATTGAACATTTAATGTGACGTGCGTGTTGATTTGCAAAGAGCACAGGGAGCCTTTTTATTGAGAGGAATTTGTCTTTTAAATTAGGCAAATACAAATTCAATGGCATTTGAAATAAGTATTTGGTGACTGTGTGTCATGTGTGACATTCAAGGGGCAGAGAGGACAATTTACATGGTTGGCGAGCAAAAGAAGAACTGGAATTCAGAATAGCATAAATGGTTTGCGTACTTTAGTGAGGAGTGGGGGGCCTCTCATGTTCTATAGGCTTCTGTCCCCTATACCGGATTCATCTTTTTCTGCGTGTGTGTCTGTGTGTGTGTCTCCGAGGCTATAGGCATGCATATTGCATACTGTAAGACATTCTGCAGCCTCTTGTTTCACACTGTATCAGTATAACAATACTGCCATTGTGGAACTTAGTAGTAAGTTGCATGGCTTTTTTAAAGTCCTGAGTTGCTTCAACTGACAAGCGAGATGTTGGTAGGAGGGGAGTGTTTTACTGTTGTGTGTGTTGAAGCAGCTCTAAAACTCAAGTCAAACTAGTGTGGCTGTTGGTGTGTATGTGTGTGTTTTAGTGTTCTGTTTAGTTCTGTAACATATCCGTAGCCATTCAAGGACTCTTGTTACTTGATCATGGGAGAAGACTTGCGCAACATTCCAATCCTTGCAGGCTAATCTGTAAATTATTCCACAACAAATGTCTACCAGAAGAGAAACATTAAATATGTTCCCAAATGTCAATATTAACAATGTTGTTACAACCAACTGGAATTCTCAGACTGAAATGCTTCCTACTTGTGTATCAGTCTGGAGAAGTGGATGACAGTGTATTTAGAGAAAGATTCTATGGGTCTACAAGATTTTACATTTGACAAGGTAAAATGGCAACATGCATTGAAAGTAATAGAAATGGTCTTCCTTCTATCCCACTAGGAAGGAAGATCCAACATTATAGCCTTGAGGTCAAAGGTCACCCATAGTCTCACTAGGGTAAAAGCAATTCCTGGTTCAAAAGGTCATTCCTGGATCATTTGTCCATTTGAAGTGCAGGCCGATAGGGCTACTTCAGTTTCAAGTCAAGGGAGGGGGCTGTTGTGGCTGCGTTTGGGTGAGGGAGGGGATAACTGTAATCTTAGCAGGATGTTAGTAAATCATTGATAGTGGAGCTCTAAAAGGTAAGCCACTCTCTGAACACATGCTGTCTGGGAGAGTGTTTAGTTTAGGACTCAAGTGGAGTTAAAGGGAAATACACATGTTCAAAATGAAGAAGAACAATTGTTTTTCCTAACCTGAATTTACCTGAAACCTGACCAATACACTACTACCCAAAATTCTTACCCCACCCACCTGATCAGCAAGCAAATAAACACATTTTCCAGAATTTACCACATTGGCCATGAATTATGTTCTGCATTTACCTGCACAAACCACCATGCAGGTCAGTAAACAATTAGTCCTACAATGATATACATATGATTTTACATACCGTTGCACCACTGAACAGGGTGCATGAAACCAGCCTCTGGTCTTCAGAGACACCAAAGAGGGAACTGTGGATGGAGGTCAATGTTTTCAGCCACAATCTTGTCACATGTGGGAGGTCACAATTGTCCTTGGATTTTTTAGGCGCTGACCAATCAAGTTGATTGTCCTGTGATTGATCTATGAAAGTCTATATGATTTCCACCTCTCAAGAGCAAACCCTACAAATACTTATAGATTTTGGATCTATGGTTAATGGATTTGGTGTCAGTTCATATCGTTGAGTGAGCTGATATGACTGTACGAACTCTCTTTAGAGGGATCTCTGGTTCTCTACAGTCTACTGAGAGATTTTAAAGTCAAGTCAACCATGCTTATAATCCACTCATAGTACTGACTTCAGACTAAATGCGAATTATGACAATATTCAAGCAAAAACTGTATCTGGAATGGTCCTTCTTCCAGACACATGCTCAAAAGAATTGCAGATAGATACTGGATGCAGTGAACGGAAAATAAATGCGTATTGCATTTACACCCCAAGCATAAACAATGACATCCAGATGATCTAGCCTTGTTTATACTGTGGGAGATGGTCCTCCAATACTTGTAGGTTACAGCCTCGTCAGTGACATTGATGTTAGTCAGAACATAACCCCCAAAATACCCCAACAATCCAGAAAAAACGTAAATTGCGGACTGTTTTTGCTTTGTCTCCGTTCAAAACATTGCCACAGAGCTTATCCCCCCCTCTCCTAAAGTCTTCTGTTTTCTTTTTTTCCACTCTTTCCCCTGATCCCTCGTTTCCTTTATGATTCTTCTTGCTACGATAGTTTTACGGCTGTGAAAATATGCCTCAGCCAATTACAGAGCAAACAAATAAAGGACGCGAGCGGTTCCCCGCGGTTCAGCCAGCGTCACGCCCGCACCAGCGTTGTCCTCCCGCCGCCCCTGACAGCCCCCACCATCAGATCTGCTTCCTTCGTTCTTTTCGCAAAAAAAAGACAAAGCAGAGCGACGACGAAAGGGTAAAAATAAAAGATTAGTAATTGAAGTCCGTACAAATACCCTAGTCCGTTATCACTGCAACTCTCTGCTTTTCTCTCTCTCTCTCTCTCCTTAATGGTGCCCAGCACTTCTCCTCCAGCTCACAGCAGTTTGTAAACAGATCTCTGCTCATGTGATTCGCTGTCTGCATCACGACTCTGCTTTCACCCGCCCCTCCTTTCTCTCCTCTCATTTTGTCTACCTCCTTCTCTGCCTCCACTTTCCAGCTGAATGTTGAGGTGGCTGCATAACATAAGGCACACTCACTGATAAATACAGGCCTAATGGTGACAGGCAGACATGGAGGTAGGGAAGAAACAGCAACAGGGTAAGAAGAATGAGAGAGAGAGAGAGAGAGAGAGAGAGAGAGAGAGAGAGAGAGAGAGAGAGAGAGAGAGAGAGAGAGGGAGAGAGAGAGAGAGAGAGAGAGCAGGAGAGAGAGAGAGAGAGAGAGGTGGAGGGGCACTCAAACTGACAGGTAAACAAGGTACATAGTGAGAAACACAAGACCAAAAAACAGGTTCATAGAAGAACAGACTGAATGATGGTACAGAGGCAGGAAAGCCAGACGTAGAGGCACAGGTGCGTTTGACAAATGTAAACAAGAGAAAAGCAAGATTATGTCACATAAGATATCATATCAAGGAGCCAAACCAGAAAGGTTATACCACTCGAGGATTAAAAAAGTACCTACGTAACAGTTCCATGGAGATTGTATCATATTTTTATTTCATAAATAATGATTTCCCCCTATGTTGGATGACAACTCTGGGACAGAGAGAAAGAGCAGAGAATACGTGTAAACAAGATAATGTATAAAAATTCATAATGCATACTAAATCACTCCTGAGCGGTGTAGAGCCAGTGGAATCTTTTACTATACATGCATGAGGACATGATTAGAATACCTAAATAAACAGCAAGTATACTGAATTCTCAAGGAGTGTAAGCTTCAGTTCCAGTCCACTGTTAGCTAACACAAATACCCATTGGCAAGGCCCAAATTATCAATAGTGTTAGCACTGGACTGGAACCAAAGCCACCACACGACATGGTTCCCTATCGCCAGTGTTCAAGAACACTGGACTGTCCATTGACAGTCAACTGAGGGTGTCCATCTCTTTGTCCATCTCCTCAGTGTTGTCCTCCACATTATATTGAGCCCACTTGTTCAGTCTGCTATAAAGAGGCAACCCATTCTTCTCTCTGTACAGATAGACTCCAGTCACTCTGTTCCACTCCGTACTAGAGACAGGGTTGGCGGCCTGGTTCTCCAGGAGCAGCTCCTTCTCGCTCGTCTCCAGCGCCACAAAGCCGAAGAAGCTCTTCACGCTCTGGGCGGCGTGGAGGAGGGCGTGCGCCTGGGCCGTGCGCTGGAAGAGGTCGTTCTCACGAGCACGAAACTGGGACCAGTAGGCCTCCTGCTGGTAGCCCAGGGGAGAGCAGCAGCGTTTCACGCACAGCATCCCGAACACAGCCAGCGCAATGGCTGCCACCAGCAGCCAGCCTAACAACTGAGAGAAACGATAGTGATAGCGATCCATCAAGCTACTCCTCCAGGAGGGGATTCTACAGTCAAATTCTACAGTTGAACACAGGCAGCCTACAAGCAACCTGTACCAGAACAGATCCCGCTTAGACAACAGGGATCCATTTGTGTCCGAATTGTGAGACAGTGAATGTGAGTATTTATTATCTCCATGCGTACTCCTTCATGCATATGACGTGATAAAAGAAAGCACATACCTGAGACTCATACCGCAGCCTACGCTCTATCTCACTCCTGAAGTGTTGTAGTTCCGGAGGGACGCTCCCCTCACAAGGGAACTTGGCTATGACCTCTGACGCCTGTCCCGACGGGAAGCCCTCCAAGGTCGTGGGGTCAATAAACTCGCTGAGGGCGCAGACGTAGCCCTCCCCCCTGAGAAGAGAGATCACCACCCACGTCACGGGGGCCACGGCTGCACGCCCGACGACAGATCCGAAAAGGGCAAAGACCGCCGCCCCCGAGAGCTTCCAGCACCTTCTGAGCCTGCACTCAGACACCAGGTCCCACATGCTCTTGTTTATCATCATGCCAATGAGGAAGAAGGCCAGGGCGGGAACCCCGAGCGCTGCCAGGCCGTAGCGGTAGTTACGACCAGGAGAGCATGGGCAGCTGAAAGCGAAGATGTTGTACATGGTCTGGCTGGCCACGGTGCCCAGGGCGATCAAACCATTGAAGATCATCACATCTTTGCTCTTGAAGAAGAGGGAGACAAACTTGAAATTCTCTGTGACGAGAGCAGCCATGGTGGACCTCTGTTAGTGATTACTTTAACCGGAGAAGCAGGGTTTATGTTCCTGTAGCTTTGAACGCCGAGTAGTCAGTCTAGAGGAAGTAAAACAAAGATGTATGAATAGGAGCTTTGTGTGTTATTGTTTGTCAATGCTTCATTTTAATGACAGATACTGTCTGCTCTGTTATGTGTGATATAGCCAGAGAATTATGCTTCATAAATGAATGGTTCTGTTTTTCTAACAGAACTCCGGTCAGGACTATGCAATAGGGTGCTTTCAACATGTTTTCAATTCTAACTTTTGTAAACGTACTGTATAGCTTCAGATTTCATGCTTTCATAACACTTACATCGCATGGAAGAGAAACAGCAAAAAGGAAAAAAAGATGGCATCATTTAATAACTCGTGCAAACTTACGTTCCATAACCGTTTGGGAAGCACAAATAAAAACTTCTGAGACTAGACAATACGGCGGAAATGCTGCAACCAAAACCTTTTGTAAGAACAGGAAGGAGGGTGGTATTCGCTTCACTGTTTTCAGGAAAGGTTCAATGCTTTGAGAAGCGAGTTTTCTCTGTACAGGTCTGAGCATGTGCAGTGAGTGCTCGGTAGATGGTACTGCCCACATGTTCCAGCCTTTGGAAAAAGGGCCCCAACTGGAAACATGTGTTGAAGTTCATGAAAACCCACATTTCTATGATGTCACATAGCAAGATGGTGGCTACCATGGCAAGCAGAACTAATCTGGAACAACTGGCTATATAACAGAACTGAGCACATACTGTACTAATGTACCGGGCAATTAATGAGCATATTTGCACAAACATCTACTAAGTTAACCCTTTAATCAATACACCAATACAACATTGAAAATAAATTCAAATCTATATGGAAACCTGCAATATTATTTCATTATTATTATTCTGCTTTCAGCAAATGTACTGCTCTGTATGTACATCGCAGACACAATAACCAGGCTGAAAAACATTATTCAAGTACATTTGAATCACATATTTATCTGTTATTGATATATTTCATATTTGTCTTCCACCATCACATGGTATGTCAAAACCTCAAATTCCCAGCAGAAAGGATGTTCTTTAAAGAATATATAGCACAACATAAAGGAGAACGTCTTTGAGTTTGCATCTCATATCCATGTGGTGAGCACTGGGAAAAGAGAACCATGCAAAACCAACCAAGCTAAATCCTGGCACATTCAAATCAGGGCCATCTATGTTCTCCTGACCTGACAAGACGGGTAAGCAAACACACACACACACACACACACACACACACACACACACACACACACACACACACACACACCACACACACACACACACACACACACACACACACACACACACACACACACACACACACACACACACACACACACACAGAGTCTAAGCCTAAACATCTGAGTAGAGGGTCCGTCCATTGTGGTCCTCCCAGGTGACACACACTCGGGGCCTGAAGGCCATCTTGGTGACATCCAGTTCAGGCTTACACAGGTACCACTTGCACAACAGCCGGTCCACCTGCTCCTGCTTGGTTATCCCATGCAGTCTCTCCTCCTCCTCATCCTCCTCCTCGTACTTGTCTGTCCGGCCGCGCGGGGTGGACGACAGGGGGAGCCGGAGCACCGCGTCCTCGCGCATTCCCTCGAAGAACTGCACCACGCACTTGCGGGCAAAGTCCCGAGCGTGCAGCACGCAGGTCTCGTCGAAGAGCTTCTGCTCCACGTCCAGGTAGTTGCTCCAGTAGCGCGTCTGCAGGAAGGTGGCTTGGTTGAAGCACGGCTTGATGAGACGCCCCGCCGCACCCAGGAGAATGAGGAAGAGGAGGATGGCCCAGCCAATCGCCTGCCAGGAGAGTTAGAAAGATGTTGGTATTCCATCAGACTCCATCAGTCATCATGCCAATTGTCTCTCCGACACACCCATGGATTTAGGTACAGAAATGGCAGTTGACAGCCTGCTTAAAGTAACTTGACAACCTATAGAAAACATGTTCAAACCCTGACATGTGACAAGAGCTGGTATTTTATTATATATAAGATATAAGACAAGGTATATTACATCTTCACTGTGCTGGTATTTATTGTAAACGACTAGAGTAAAAAATATATCATGCACAGGTTGGACAACCTGCGGCAGTTGTTAAGAAAACATATCACACAGACAGTGAAAGAGGATATTACAATGTCATAGTCCTTACTTGTGAGTAACAGCGGACGTAGCGTGAGACGGCTTTACGGAACGTGCTGTTTCTGAAGATCATATCCTCCTTGCAGGGGACCTTGGCCATGAGCTTGACCACATCCAGACCTGTGTTGTTGGGCATACCTGGGAAAAGCATACATCACATGGCATGTGATGCATACACGTTTTTGTATGTATGTACAGTTAAACAAACACACACCTGAACACCACAACCATTTCAAAGAACCCCCCAAATAAGCCTAGGGAACGGAAGAGAACATAGACTATAGACCCCGGTAAGGAGTTGAACAGAGGTAGTATAGGGTTCGACTCACCGGAGAAGAATATGGGGTCCACACCCATGCTGAAAGCACAGATGAAGATCTTGCCATCCAGCAGAGTGACCAGGATCCACACCATGGGAGCCAGCAGAGCCCTCTGGATCATGGCAGAGAAGAGGTATCTGTGCAGAGGGACCCATGTCATTGTCAAGATCAAATCACCTCATTCCAAGGCACTCCTGGATAAATATTGTTCCTTTACTATAATTATTTTAAAAAAACAACAATGTAGTTTAGGTTATGTTTGTTCTCTCAACAGAATTTGGAAGGCTAGGTCAGTCTAAAAATTACAAACCAAGCCAACTCTAGTGACGTCCAATCTATTATTTATTTTCCAAAGCATTATTACACACCAGGTAAGCATCATACGGGCAAAAAAGTGTGGACTCACTTGACTACGGCAGGATTTTTGTCTCTCTTTCCGATTGGCCTCAGCCACTCCTCCATCATCACCCCCGTGTGTCGGTTCACCAGGACCCCCAGGAAGAAGAAGATGATTGGCGGGACAAACATCACCCCCAGCGAGTAGAGTTTGTTGTATTGAGGTATACAGGGGCAGTTGAAGTCAAAGCTGGTGTACAGCTTGACACTGACCAGGGCTAGTAGGATACAGATACCATTGGAGATGGACTCCGAGTTGGACTGGAAATATTGCAGGACTAACTTCAGACGCTCCATACTGTTAGCTAGAGATTTGTGACTACAACTTTAAAAGCAGATACTTTAGTAGACGAGGGAAGTAATTATTTCTAAATATAAAAAAATATATTTAAAAAGTAAAAATTCAGTTATAAAACAAGTACTATTTGCTGTACAGCAAAAAAGGAGGTTGATCTGAGGATGAAATAGGTTAATTCCAGAAGCCGAAGGTAATGCTATCGTAAATCATTACAGAACACACTAATACGTCAGTGCAGACAGTGATCTAGGAAGAGACTGAAAAAGGTACCAGCCAGATGACAATTCTCTTTGACCACACCCCAACAGGACATGTGAGCAGTAGAGGCTTTGCAGGAGAATGAAGGGTGTGTTCACAGGCTACCGAAGGTACAGGTGCAACAACTTTGTACAAAGAAAAAATACTTTACCTATAGCTGAATATGTGCTTGTAATGAAAAGGATCAGTCTAACTTTTACAAAGCACACAGACTACATCTTTGACTAAGCTATTTAGTGTTTACTTACCTACTCCAGTAACCACAATTCTTAAAACATTAAAAAGCAATACATTCATTTCTGCTTTTGTTCAATATGTATATGGTTTGAGGACAAAAAACAAATACTACATTTAATTGAAAACCTAGTTTATTTATTTATCTAAAATGGGGTGATTACAAAACATGAAGAACAAGATCAAAGTGTGCAAGGAGATAACTCCCCTTACAGGAAAGTGCAAGGAATGTTTTATCAAACATACAGTATCAATGAAAGAACCTATAGCTTACTATGTTTTACACGTTAACAGGAAAAAGAAAGAGTACAGCAGTATATATGAGGGGAAAAAACACACGAAACAAGGGCTCTCAAGATATCTTACTTGCAAAGATTCATCTTCCAACATAATACTTTGAACCCTAAACATAAACAAAATGATTAACATTGAATGAGATCATTTTGTCGTTTTGTGTTTCTACAGCAGTTTCAGGATGGTTGGTGTCAGTCCCCACTGTAACACCCAGCCACTCTCATTGGTCCCCGTATGTACTAGCTTAAGGTCTTGAGATGATGTCTTAACGTCTTCTCAGGTCAGGCTGATCTCAGACGACTCTTTGGCTTCAATCACCCGGAACACTCCAACCTTCTCCTGCTTAGCGCTCTTCTTTCCCTTGTCTGTAATGGGGAGGGGGGTAGTAAATGATAGTACATGATATCTTGGCTCTAATTCTGGTTCAAAAACATCAATTTAGATGAAATATTATGATTTAGGCAGTGTTTTGTTGAAGTTAATTGGGAGAAAATAATGTCTGGAAGTAGTTAAGATAACATTTCATGGCGACTTGTGTTTAAGGTCAAGACTGAATAACTCACCCATCAGGTCACTGCGGTCCAGCAGAAACTCCAGATCCTTGTCACTGATGACCTTACCCATGGTGCTTTTCACCCCCCTGAGGAAATAATAATTTACATGATTAGACAACTGCAGTCACTGTCGTATACTACAATATCCAATGCCCTTTGTGAAGAAGTGTTCAAATCAGGCCTACTTCTCATAATCTCTGGATTTGAGAAGCTCCATCAGCTCAGAAACATCGATGCAGCTTTTGGTCTGCTTCAGGTCCGCCTTCCCTCCCTTAAACTTGTCTGTGGGACGAAAGATTGACATTGAGCACACACAAACACCAATTCAGATCAACCCGACTCACAGCTGCAGTTCCAGTTCCAAACAATAGTCGGAGATCAAAGGAAGTGCTACATGTGCGTACTCTTATGAATGACCATCTTCTCCAGTTTCCTCTTTGCGGAGGCCCTCTCCAGGATCTTCTGGTCGATGGTGTTGGCCGTGACCAGGCGGTACACCACCACGGGCTTGGTCTGGCCAATCCGGTGACACCGGTCCTGGGCCTGCAGGTCAGCCTGGGGGTTCTAGACGTGGATGAGGGGGGTGGTTACTCCATCGTGTGCTGTGCAAGACTACCGTATGTCAGCATCACGTATGGTACATACTTATTGGCAGCCATTGTTTGACAGGTACGTTTTAAAATAGGGGTTTTCAAGCACCGATGGGACGCGTTATGAATGGGTCGAGGGCACGTCGAAAGTTCAAACTTTGCGAGCCGCAGTGGTTCCGAGTGCTTGGCACCTACCCAGTCGCTGTCGAAGATGATGACGGTGTCGGCGGCGGTCAGGTTGATCCCCAGGCCCCCTGCCCTGGTGCTCAGCAGGAACAGGAACACCTCTGGATCGGAGGAGAATTTTTTCATCTGGGAGCAAACAGGATTCCCGTTACCATGTGGCATTAGGCGCTTCATAACACTTTATGGTTGTACCACGCATTTTTGCAGCATGGTTATTGGCGCTCAAGGCCCAGTGAATGATGGCGACGGAGAAGTGGTCCTCACGTTCTCCTCCCTGTCAGAGTAGGACATGCTCCCGTCCAGACGGCTGTACTGGTAGCTACGCAGGTAGCAGTAGTCCATCAGGATGTCCAGGATGGACGTCATCTGACTGAAGATCAGCACCTGTCCTCGCCAAAACAAACCGACAAATGAAGTTGTAGATGTGGTGCAGCAGTCCTTATGTGACGGTATATCCTCTCGGTTAAACAATGAGATGGAAATGTTCAGCATTAGAGCGCTAGAGTCTGAATATGACTGTGTGTAGATTTACCTTATGTCCTCTTTTCTTCAGCTCTGGCAGCAATCTGTCCAGTATAAGGAACTTCCCAGAGGTCTGGACCAGTTGCTCGTCAATCTATAGGAGGGACAAAGGCTATTAGTGGAAGCTACAAATCAATACTACCTAATCAGAACATACCACTATACTATTCTTCATATGAATATACAATAAAGACATGCATACAATGTTCTCTTATTTGGTCTGTATTGACTGAGTGGAACACACTTCTGCAGTTTTTTTCAGGATGCAAAAAAGTCACTGTTCCCATCAGCGTATATTCTAAAATGTCCATGGTCATTACCTTGAACTCCTGAGTGCCAGGGTCCAAGGGGTACTCGATGAGGTAGGGGTGATTGCAGCACCTCTTCAGCAGCATGAGAATGTTCTGCAGCTTCAGGTTAATCTGAGCGTCCAGGGGCAGCTTGACGTCCACTACGGGGGCAGAGCTGAGGGACGGACACAACGTGGATTACAGACGGCAACTAGAAATATTGTTACGATGTTGCACTTGGTAGATATGTTTTGTTGTACTGGGCTATTGTCCAAATAATGTAATATTTAGTCAGACAGATATTTTTGCATGATGCCCATTTATAACACGGACTGTTCCATGGCTGTAACCATCGAAACACTGTTAGAACTATGCACTACTGATTCTAAATAATCTTACTTTATATGCACTATGGGTACTTCACTTTAGATAAAAGCTCCTGCTTAATTAATGAAACGTAAACGTACACCCTGGACTTATGACAGACTTCAAACACGTCTGGGTGGAAAGTTCAAAATGTCACCTTCACGTTGACATCTAAGACAACTTGTTATTACAAATGGAGAGGGAGTTAATATGGACCTCTGCTCCGTCTCCTTCTGAAGCTTCTCCAGGTATTTCTCCAGGTCTCCAGGGGACTCGACCGCTTGCTCCGAGTAGTCCACCAGCCTCCGGCTCCGGCGCTTGGGCCTGCCAGCGGACGTCACCGCCACAGGGGCCTCCACCTGAGAGCGGAAGGGGCGGGGTTACATCGGATGGGAATGTGCATTCTCTACCTTTTAGCCTTTGAAATCAAGTATTAAAGAGAAGGCCCATCCTGTACTAATGTAACTACCTTCTCTTGGCCCAGCATTTTGGAGATTGTCTTGTTGACGACAGCCGTGTAGAAGGCCTCCTGCTTGGCGGTGAGAGGAGCGTAAACGATGACCTCCTTCTTGGGTGGGATCTCCAGTGTCACGTCGGACTTGAGCCGCCTCAGCAGGAACGGTGTCAGGATCTGAAACCAGAGACGGAACCCCACGTTGGTGATGATGACCAGCTCGTGCAGGCGTCTCGCGGCCAAAACAATTCTGACGGCATGCGTTGAGTGCGGGGTTGGTCTCTTGAAACGTCTAATATTCACAGGCTGAAGGTCAAGAGGGGCAGCCGTTACCTGGTGAAGCATGTTCAGGATATTCTGCTCTTGCTCGTTTGCGACGATATTCTCAGCTTCTGCCCCGATGGTGTTGATATCGAACCACGATTCAAAGCTGCAGACAGAAATCGAATTAATGACTGACAAACTCCCCCACCCCTCTCTCGGGATATCTACCGCTTCATGCAGTGTGAAAATTAAGGGTGGGTTTTACTTCATACACATTAGCAGCCAAATCTATTTGGTGCGAAAGAGCAATTGTCAGCACTACATCAACGGCTGAGAAATGTGTGCAAAGAAAATCTCCAAAAACGCTTGTCTTATATAACACAAAAACACATAATCAAACACTTAACCAGCTGGCAACTACCTCTTGAGGTCATCAAAGACCTCAGGCAGCAGGAAGTTGAGCAGGGACCAGAGCTCGGACAGATTGTTCTGCAGAGGAGTGCCAGTAAGAAGCAGCTTGTTGTCTGTTGGCAGCTTTTTCAGCTCCCTCACCAGACGGCAGTTTAGGTTCTTGATCCTGTGGCCCTCGTCCACGATCAGATACTTCCAAGGGAATCGCTGGATGAAGAAAGGAGAGAGAGTTAGAGACAAGAAAGACAAGGGGGGGGAAGTGACAGGGTGACTCAAGTTTTTCCCCCAGTTAGGATGTCATGCAAATTCCAATCTATTAGTCATATGTAAGGGTCAGGTATGAAGAGATAGATTAAAAGATTGCATGCAATCATATGACGCAATTGCATGACGGACAAGCCAAGGTAGTTGTAAAGCTTCTCAGATGTGATCCATGTGGACAATGACAACATTCATTCAACATATCCTCAACAATCAGAACAAATTCCCTTCCCACCACTTTGCTAATGAAGTGTACTCATGTTATGAGGAAGAACTCGTGTGCCGTGAGAAGAACAGGAAGTCTACAAATGGCTACCAGGCCATGAGGGGTGAGGGGCTTACCTGGAGGAGACTCCGGTCGATCATGGCCATCTCGAAGGAGGTGACCACCACAGGGTACATGTTGAGAGACCCCTGGGGCTTACGAATCTTCTTCAGCAGGGCCACCCTCTCTGGCTTGGACCCGTGGTACAGCTGCACAGACACCTGCCAGCACAGAGAAAAGGCGCCCAGGTTAGAACAAACAAAGGGGATCAAAGTGTTTCTAGAATAAAAGTTTGTAACACGAATCTAGCCGTCACCACCATTGTCAACATGTGGTCCGACAATGGGGTAATCCTTGTATGAGAGTTCAGAAGAAAGAAAAGAAGCACGTATGCTACCTCTGGTGTGAAACGCTTGAACTCGCTGATCCAGTTGGGGAGCGTGGAGAGGGGGGCCACCACCAGGAAAGGCCCCAGCACCTTCTTCTCAACCATCATGGCCACATGAGCGATGCACTGGATGGTCTTCCCGAGACCCATCTCGTCTGCCAGAATCCCGTTAATGCCGTTCTCCCACAGCATCTGAAAAAGGGAACATCCGCCCTTTGTGAGATCAAGCGAACGAAACGACAACGACGTCGACAATTGCACTTTACAATGCAACGAGAGAGCCAACAAGCCCCACACACGCACACACTCACCCTGAGCCACTCCACGCCCTCGATCTGGTACTGCCTCATGATGCCACCAGTCACGAGAGCGGGCTGTTGGAGAGGCACGGGCTGGCCGTTCACCTTCCTCTCTGGATCCAGCAGCTGCTTGGAACTCTCTCGCACTGCCTCCGACAGGCGTCCCTTGATATCGGCGTTGGAGTCACTCATCTTCTCGATGTCCTCCGCATCTAGCTTCCTGGAACTGGCTACCTGCTCGCGTGGGGCGAGAGGAGGGGAAATGCTTGGATTGTGACACATTATCGTACAGCTAGCGTCGAGTGTGACGCAAGTAACAACGGCTCCGTCGTTGCACTGAGAAAGAAAGCAAGGGTTGGTAGCTTGTTCTGTTAGAGCTTAATAAACTAGTTTGACAGCAGCTAGTCATCATGACAAACCAGCACAACGCATTATAAAACTCCATGGGGATGTTCTAAGTACAAAAGTCAGTTACCTCCTCCTCCTCCACTTTGGCCTTCTTAGCCGTGGACATGATTTCCTAAAAAGAAATCAAACAAGTATTTGAAACTGAACCATTTATAGAAACCAATATATTCAAATTCCAAAGGATATGACTTGACACACCTCTTTAGACATGACGTCAGCTATTTTGTAGTCCTCCTCTCGCTCCCTCTTCTTTCTCTCCACTTCAAACAAAGGTGAACAACATCAAAGGAGGAACATTCTAACTGACAAGCAAGTTGGCTATATGAAAACAGCATGTTGTAAACAGAGTATGCAAGAAAGGAACCGCCAAAAATGCTCACCTCTCTCTGTATTCTTGCCAGTGCCCTGTGACAGAAATATTTGATAGGTTAGTGCTATGAGGAACAAGCAGTTGATTAAAAACACAGTGAATGGCATACAAGAGGCAAGAGACCAGAATGGAAATCCACAAACCTTCTTAGTCTTTTCCTGCTTTTCTTTCCTGATCTCCTGAATTCACAAGAAAACAAGTTAGAAAACCCCACTGGTCACACATCACAAACTCCCTTTGAAATGCAATCAAAATAGCCATAATCTCGCAAACCTTTTTGTACTGTTCTTATTTGATGGCTAGTTTGTAACCAAGCAGTTTTATTTCAAGAATATGTATCCTTAAATGATAATCCTCACCAGGATTTGTTACCATGTCAGTTATAAGAGGCTGCAGGATCTGAGCTACTGCTGCACTGAACAATGTTTGAAGTCCAATGTGAGGGTACATACGTTAATCTCATATCATACAGACAGTGATTTAGTAGGACTGTTCTCCATTCTCCAACTGTACCTCCTGTTGTTGCAGCTCCATCTTTGTCAGCAGGAACTTTGAATAGATGTTACTTTTCTCCAGCAGGTGCTGCAGTCTCTTGAAGCGTATATCATGAGACTCTTTATCCATAGACACGCGTGCCTGGTGAGCAGAACATACGTTGCAAAATCTATGTTGTGTAGGCTATTACATAGTTCGAATGCAACACTGATTAATATAAACAATACCTTTTCCATCATTTCCTTCTCTTTCCGCTCCCCTTCCTCCATCAACTGCTTCTCCTCTTCCTCCATTTCTTTAGTGATAATAACTTCAGACACGTCTTTTTCATCTTTCACACTTGCAGCTATGGAAAACAAACGTGATTAGCCGTTTAGCAAGTTATTGGTATAACAAGTTGAACGTGTTATCAAACACAGCAAGGAATGCATAATGCAGCAAGAAAATGGGTCCAAAGTCAATGGAACGGTATTTTCATAGTACACTGTTCATGTTCTTAGCTAGCTAGCTACCATTCGCAGACAACGCTGTCTCCTCCGGCATAGCTGTACCAAGCGGCACCTCCGATTCGTCAGGCTTGGGGCAATGCGGAGACACACTTCGGCTCTCTTCCGTCGTTGCACTGAGAAAGAAAGCAAGGGTTGGTAGCTTGTTATGTTAAAGCTTTATAAACTAGTTTGACAGCAGCTAGTTATCATGACAAACCAGCACAACGCATTATAAAACACGTAAAAACGTACCAACTCATGATGAACCACGTTTTGCTGGTCACGAAATAGACCTTCTGCAGCTGAGTTCCAGTACTGTACTGAGTTGGAAAAGACAACGTTAGCAAAGTATTTGCAATGTGTTTGGTGCAGTGACCACCAACAACTTAAGTAGCCTAAGCAAGTTAGCGAGCTAACTGGTTTATAAGAACAGGCACTATCTTGTTACAATAGCGATTTGCTACAATAAAAATGTATATAATCCCAAACGTGACACAAGTTTCTACGTAGACTCGAGAGTACCGGTATGTATGGCAGCGGAGGGAGGGGCTTCACAATTTCGCGCCAAAAAGGATCAAACCATGTAATTTCTTTGAGGGGTACAAGTAACTTCTGTGGTGCAACAGAGAGGCAAAATATTCTGTTCTATTTAAGGACTAAAATCGGACGAATATATGTAAATATTGTATATGTAAATAGAATACAATACAAATACAGACATTAATAAATATTTTCCTTATCACTAGGTTATGCAACCATGAACTCACGTAAAACCCCCGTAAGAGAAGTTCTGAAATCCATCTGATTAATATTTCCCGCGTGTAGAAGATAAACCAACCTACAATCTGAGGGCTCTGCATCTCACTACAACCAACGATAAGAGGTTAGAATAATTGTTTCGCAACGAGTTGGTTTAAACTTCTTCGTGTTTGTTATAAAATGTAGTACCACTCAGCAGACGTAATGGTAACGGTGATCGGTGATAAAGTGTTTTCAGGGTAATAATATAATGTCACATAAGAGGCACACATACATTTTAGGATTTAGGTGCATAAGTGACTCGGCCTACATGATAGGTTCTGGAAGATTAAGATTAAGTTTGACAACAATGTTTTCTATTGACAACGTTTACCTGACCACAACACAAATGATGCTTTGATATGACAGAGTATTGAATATACTAGATTATATGAAACCCAGAACAAATTTAGGTTTGACGCTCAAGATGCATGTGTCAAACAATTTTGACTTGGATAAATACTTAATTATTAAAAATAGTCGGCTACTCCAAATGTTTCAGTGCAGTAACTTGTAGCCTATGTGAAGGCTAAAAAACTATAGAGCAGTTGAACACACGATTGAATCTTAAATTGTAATCGAGCAGAAACCTTGTCAAAAAGGCACCAATAGTGGCAGACATTTTTATTCATTTTCCAGCAAAAGGTTTTGGTAATGTTCCCATAATGTAATATTACCTTGTTGCCACAAGATGGAAATAAAGGTCAAGATTTTTTGGGAGCTTTTTGTCAGTTCTTACTGCACATGATGCTAAAATTCTAAAACTATTTGGTTCATCAATCCCAAGTTCCCAACAATACCGTTTTCCATGTAGATGCATTTACGATTGATCAAATAGGGTTTTTTAAATTTCCCAATCATTTTGAATATTGAAGTAAAGTAATTATAATGAAAGTTATGAAACTTAGTGATTTTGGATTCTATGCAGTCATATTAAGGGTATTAGTGGATCATTGTAGTTCCTGTGCCATAGCATTTGAAGTGTGAATATGTGAATGAAGAGCAGATTTATAAAAAGGAAAAAAGACAAAGTGTGAATGAATTATACTGACTGATGTACCACCCATCTTTACAATCAAACTAATTGCTTTTCACTCGCTTAGCTGGCTAAGTTTTGTATAGGTGGTTGTTATCAGTACTTCCTAAGAGCCTGTGAGTCAGTGAGATGATCAATCCTGGCTAAAGCCCCCTGGAGTTGATGGGATCACTGTGGAGTGACGGATAGTGTGACCAAGAATAGAAAACTCTCTCCTCTGCAATTGTTAAGATAAAATAAGTCCTGTTTAGGGGCTCACAGCCTAGTTAATGCAAAACAATGACATCTGTTTTTGTCTTCTGTGTTTCTATTATGACATCTTATTTTCGAAAACACAAGATCCTCTTCTTCACTGAAGCCGAACAGACCTCAAGCAAAAAACAATGATTAAAATGAAATAAAAACCAAAAACACATCACTGTAACACATTATTTGACTTAGATTTGTGTATACAGTACAAAATACATTGCACAATAATAGTGACTTTGTGTAAAGCTAACCTACTACATGAGAGTCACACAATGGCAATTGACCAAAATGGCTTATGTATTCCCCCTGCAAATATGGGAAGGCATGTGTACTTAAAGTTATGAGATCAGACATGGTTCTGCACTGTGCAAACAGCATACTGTGTATGAAAGAGGGTCAGGAAATACAGTAACTTATCTGTCAATCTCCATTCAGCACTACTAGGAAAACATTCATTAACAAAACACCAAACGAGTGTATTTCCTGATATAGGTTAAAGAACTGTAAATATGGATGTTTCAGTTTGAAAGACTTCAATGTCTAATGAATGATCCATTGTGACAGGCGGTCTCCGAACCTCTAAGGGCACCGGGTGAAGACACAAGTACGCAACTTTTACTGTAAACTATCTGACAATACACACCCATCCAGTTCCCACCTTACATTCATACAGTATCGCTTCAGTGGGTCGCACCAATGATAACATCATGATCGAGAACAATACGTAAACTTAGGATGACCCAGCGGCACTCAGTGCATAGATCCAAGGAGCTGCTGTTTCCGTTGGGTACGTATTTGATCCGATCCTTTGTTGGGTTGTGCACGTGCAGGACTTGGGTTCACTGGCTGGGGGGTGTGAGGGAAGTATGCCTGGGTTATCTGGGAGGTTATCACAGGGACTCTGCTGGCTGTAAACATATGGAAACCACCCATTAACCCACTTCCTCCATTGAAGCCTTCTGTCTGTGTAGCGCAGGTTGTAGCAATCTTACTGAAACAGAATGTATGTGAATATATTACTATTGGACATTAAGAGTACATATGAAACAAGGTGTCTTCTTTCTTTTTCTTTCTTTTTAATTTATCCTTAAATGTTGTAAAATCACATTAATTCAGAATGTTCATAGTTGTTAAGTCAAGATGGAAGGAAACCTAGTCCCTTCCCATGCATCTAACTGTGACTTTCATCAAAGACCAATTGTTCTACTCTGCTCACATAGTTATTTTCACTTGACCAAATGTCAGAAGAATGTGAGATACAGGCAACAACTTGTCTGCCTCTTTGTTGTGAACACTTCAAGGCCAACCCTGTGTCATCATCATCACAGATCCTGGGGCTAAAAGACAAGTCTCTGTCATGGCCTCAGCCAGAGTAAGTATAGGCTTACACAGTCTGAGTCTAACACGCTTCAATTACAGAGGAAGGGAAGGTCATGTGGTCACTGTGAAGTATAAGTGTTGTGAATAGTAAGCATAGACTGTAAACTTCTATAGTCTTCATGACAGTGATGGAGACTCTGTGTATACTGTGTGCTGTAATGCTGGCAATATGGTTTTACAGCATTTGTCTAATGAAATACTGATTGAGACACCTTTGCTTTCATTTAGCAAGATTGCTTTGTTGACGTACAAAACACTACAAAATGATGTCATGACTGTGCGACAACACACTGAACTTATCCATAAGTGTACGCTAATGAGCAGCATCTTATCACTTATTACATTATCTTAAAAATACTCCTATAAGGAGTTGTGACTGATTGATTTATTAATACAGAAACAATTGTAATGGATTACCAATATTATGACCTCTTCCATTGTTGCAATAGAGTAGGTCCACTCAGGTTTAAACGTGTATCCGACGACAACAACAACAAATCTCAGTGCTTTCAGCTGTCACAACCTGCCACATATGACTTCATGCATGTCTAATACGTTTGCTTAGCACACTGACACCATTGTATGGGTTTGCAGTGCTATTTATTAAAAGCAGCCGGGAAGATTTATGATAACATAGACAGTAATCAAATTACTGAGGTCATCTCCCTGCATGGGGTGAGCATGAGCCTGAAATAAAGCAACCACGCCTCATTCCCTTTCTTTGACCTAGTTCCTGTCAGCTTCGTGCAAAGACCAAAAAAAATAAGAGGAAACTCACAAATCGAAGCAGAGCTTTGAAAGTAAATACAAATAAACAGGTTTTTGTGTGAAAATGATGAAAGTTCCTGTTTAGGAAGGAAACACAATCAAAACATGTCAGCAGCAATCTTCTCTGATCTTCTGGAGCCTGTAGCTAATTGCCCTTAAGTGGTTCATTTTGGGATTAGTCAGCCTTCTCCCCCTTTTATGTCCATCCAGAAATTACTCCCAACTAAATTATTTTGACTCAACCAATCAGATATCATCCCTCAAGATGTGTGTGTGTATTTTTTTTATTTTAGAGTCATGTCATTGGCGGAATAGTAGGCTTGATGCAAGAGTGGCCTGGTCTGCTTTTTATTACCTGCTTTCATTCAAAGTCTGTCCTAACGATATCGGTTTCTGTCACTCACAATGACAGGAAATGAAGACAAAAGCGTTGACTGAGGTGGGAGGACCTCACCACCATGTCATAGAGATACCAGGCCAAAGGAGCAACCAGCAGATGTTGGTCTAGCGATTGTGCCATTTATCATCAGCTAGGGAAGATCTGAATGCAAAGGGAAAGTGTAGAAGAAGAGCAACACAAAGAAACCACTGTTACGTCTCTTGTACTGAAATGTGTGTACATTTTCAACCATATTAAATCTAGGAGAGCTGGATCGGTGCTTTAGAATCCATCCCATGTAGGGATAACGAAGTATCTGG
Source organism: Mallotus villosus (assembly GCA_903064625.1). Classification (NCBI taxonomy): domain Eukaryota; kingdom Metazoa; phylum Chordata; class Actinopteri; order Osmeriformes; family Salangidae; genus Mallotus; species Mallotus villosus. The sequence continues at coordinate 568,034 of CAEFZP010001045.1, forward strand.
GAGTGGAGAAAAGGTGGATACGGATCTAATGGCATAAATCACCGGTCAATCCAAGCCAGATGTGCTTTTATTATTCTATCAGCTCACAATGTATTAATTCAGAAGAACAGAACAGAATTCGTAGAAACAGATGTGTCTCTTTACCCTGGATCTTCTCTGACTGGAATCATTACATGGGTTCGCCAAGATATACAGCCTCCAAGTCGTTTCTAAACACCACTGTCTGTGGCGCTCTCTCTGGTATGTCTTTCTCAGGCCGACGATGAACTTGAGGGATATGACGTAAACCTTTGACCCCAAAGTCTTCTCACGACAAGCCCATCGTTTGAAACCCAGTTCTGTGTGAATAATAGGAGCTCCAGACTGTGTGAGAAGCAGAACGAGAGATAACACAGAGTCTGACGTGGAAAGGTAAGAGATGAACTATTTCTACGAGGACAATAAATGGCCCTTAAGTTGAAATGAACACAACACTCAAATTGAACCACACCCAAATGAGTGGGTTTGATTTCTGTGAAGTGAAGACAATGTCGTAATCCACGATGAGTACAATGTAAATAGTGGTCTTTGAGGAAGACCACTAGATTCTTACAATGTGTTTTGGTCAGGGCCGGGGCTTAAAGTCTGTAATCACAGTGGTTCATTTGACTGCAGTAAAAACAGGAGGTTTTCTTTGATAAACTCCTTCTGTTCTCACAGTAACCCTTTATCCCTGGTAACTGTCCAGCGTAGTTTATCAACAGCACACATTGTAGCTCTGACAAGCCCATCAGATAAGACATATCTGGGAAGAGCATACTCGATGGCTCCAACATGAGCCATATTCTTGCTGGTAGAGAGCTGTGAACAAACTCCTACAAAATAAATAGTGTCACTGATGTTTCTTAATATTTGAGTTGGTGGCTCATGGCTCTGGCTTAGACTATTTGGCCCATGTGATACTTATGTGATACTAATGTTTTGTATGCTATTTTCAAACAGTGCGGAAGGGAATTAGAAGATGTGTTTCTTCCTCTTTCTCTATAAATCTGGATATTTTGTTCTGTAAAGGATCTTGAACTTAACATAACAGAAAACAATTAGCCAAAAACAACAGCAACCTGTTTTAGAGAGGAAGGAACTCTAAAAGGGAGGGGTAACCAAAGTATGTTTTCAGTACTGGAGACAAAATGACCAGTGTGATGTAATTCCTTTAATCAAAAGGGCATGAAAAAACAACCTGTTAAATAATACATTTCAGTGCTGACACCTGACAATCATTTCCCTTTGCTATTTTGAATTAGTCTTAATTTCCTTTGCCATTGCCATTGGCAGGACCCAGCATGACGAATATAAACATCAAAATAATTGAAGGAGATGTCGTAGGCTGGTTGGCATGGCACCCATCTGTCAACCTAAACAACAGGGAAAAGACACATTCAAGCAGAAGCTGAAATATGATCAAGCAATAAAATAAATAAAAGTGTTTTGAAAGGGGATTCACATCCAAAGAGTATACTCTATCTTCAATATTTGCTATGATTGCTTTAGCAACAATGGGAGAATAAAAGAACTAAGACTCAAAACTATTTAAATTCCCTTTGGAGAAGAAGTAGGCATGTTGTTCATCAACAAGACTAGTATTTTCCGATGATAAATCCTGTTCAGGAAAACTACTACCGTATACTGCATATGTCGTACATATATATGGATGGCCTAAATGTAACCATTGTTCAGTGTACGACACTAAAGACCTGAAGAAGGTGCAGGTCACTGCTCTTACATACTTTGTTCTTTTCATTTTGTTGGCTGAGAAGAACCCCTGTTAAGACAAAATACATGAATCTCACATGACGGTCTGTTACTGCATGCATTAGAACTGTACAAAGTCCTCACATCAAACAACCAAGTATCGACACCTGCTGAGATTGTTCCTATCCCCATCCAAAAGCAACACTATCATTCGCAAATGTCCTGAAAAAAACAATTCCAGGCAAAACAAAAATTTTTTCAAACTGAAACTCTGTGTCAGTGTGCACAAAATGGTTTCCCTTTGTGAACTCCATGGATCAAACTGTGTTTGCTTTGGCCCAAAACAATCCCTTTTGCATGTCCCATTATCTCACTGGTGACAGTGTCCCCTATGGGGACAAGGGTGTTTTTGTTTGCCCACGTGTTCACAATATCACTGAGTGTGGATGGGGAAGAGGACACGGGTGATGGGAAAGATGGGTACGCTTGGCTTCCCACCAGAGCTCTGTCTCCCCTCAGATCAGGTGGGACTGGGAAAAACACTTGTAGACTTAAAAGGTCACTTTAAATTGTAGTAGACCGTCTCTAATGGTAAAGTAAGCTTCATGATCAGCCAATATTTTTATGTATAATGTATAATCATTTATAAGGACAGTTTGTCTCTCCAATCATCTTACATGGGAATAAGACTCTCAAATTCTGTTTAGAGGAAGTTTTGGTGAGGATGGGGAGCGTTGCATCCTTATCTATTCATGAGCTTTATCAGCTCACGACTTCTTTCTACTCTTAGCCTGGGGGGATTTCAACTGTGTTGCCTCTCCTTTAACCCTTCCACCTGTTCCATACAACAACACACTTAATGGCCACCACCATAGAAAATGCCCTTATCTGTTCCTGAAATTTCTTTTTAGGTTAAAGTAGCGTTTCCTGTAAAAATGTCCCCCCTTATCCAAAATGCAGTGCCAAAGCTTGGTTTAAGCTTGGTTTGTCATCGACAACAGGGATTTCTTTGACTCTAGAACAATGAGTAGCTTCATGGAGAGTAGAATGTGTTTCCCAACAGACACACGCTGTGTCTGTCACCTCCCACACAGATCTGAAGAGTGAAAGAGGGTGAAAGATACTGTACATTTTCCTTTTTTGTGTCAAGATCACTCGCTTGACAGAAAAACAGCACAGGTACAGTAGTATGTACTCATGTATTGCAGTTTTCACACTTATTACATGAGTGTGACAATAATCAGTTATATTTGAGCGTGTCAAAATATTAATCAAGTATAACGTAAAAAACTACTCCCCTGCAGTGAAAAGGAAGATCAGCGTCATCGGCATTCAAGAGCTCTGCAATCAGGCAGGAGGGACCCACTGATACATATTTCCTTGGTATTTCCTGGTCTGTGGAAAATGTAATAATGAAAGACAGTAAAACCCTCTCCAACACTTTTCCTCTCTCTCTCTCTCCTCTCTCTCCTCTCTCTCTCTCTCTTCTCTCGTCTCTCTCTCTCTATCTGACAGTTGGTCTTCAACCCTCCATCTTTGTCTCTCTGTCTTTGTCTCTTTTGCACTCTCTCTCTCTCTGTTATTAGCCTCTCACGTTTGCCCTAAGGTTACATTTAAATCTCAACCAGGCTTCTTCCAAGTCTTCCCTCCCTCCCTTCCCCACTCCCTCCTCGTCCTCCCTCAGTTCCTCCCTCCCTTTGGCTGGCTGCCACTCCTCTCAGAGGTCCCGCGGTAGTGTGTGTTGCCGATGTGAGCCCAGCCCCCTTACTCTTCTCAGCTGGACACGCACACACTCTTGCTCACAGACAGACAGGCAGGCAGGCAGGCACCATGACCCCTACTTGGGACACCCAGAACACTGCGACCTATGGCAACAAATGCCTCCCTCTGAACTGAACTAGAAGTTTACTTTGGGACACTGAAAGCAGCTGGACTACACAGAAACTTCTACGAAACAACACAGAGGCACAAGGATCTACCGAGGAGAGATTTTCGGCTGTATCTTCTGTGGAGGAGACAAGAGTTTTGAGTTTTTTACTCATTTACTGCAGTTGGTGAACCGGTGGAATTAACCATCAATGAGTGTGAAGAGGAAAAAGGCCAGCATGGTGTTCAGCTGGCAGAAGTCTTTCTCCATCCTCGCCCCTTGGAGGAAAGGTAGAAGAAAACATCATGTTTAACTTTCTTAAAAGTCTTTGTGTTCAGAGGATGTTTAATCTAGTGCCAGCTTGTCTATGTTACCTGGGCTCTCAGACACAAATTGTTATTTGAGTGTCTGGTAGATGAGAGGTTGTGGTTTGGAAAGGGGATAATTTCACCCTGGAGGTAGGAGCTGTTTTAAACTCAAGTGTGCTATTTCAGAAGCCTGGCTTTCAAGATGCTAATCATCTCATCAAAAACAACACGTCTATAAAAACAGATATTTCGATCTTCAGGGAATTTATGCTAGAACTTGATTAAGGGCTAAATTGTTCATTCATCACTAGATGACACCACCAGAATGACAGCAGGAGTATGTACTATGCTGCGTCTAATTTGAAACCGAGACGACACGATTGCTTTTGCTTTGCACTGCCTATAAAGTTAATTGTGGAAACATTCAAGGGAGAGAAAACATGGTTTGAATCCTGATTCATTTGACATCTGGTTGTTACAAGAACAGAGGTTTGATATTTAAAAGTGGCTTGTTTCTTCACAACTGAGGGATGCCATGAAATTCACTTCATCAGAGGAGGAGAGCGGTAGGAAGAGGTAGGTGATTGTGTCGTAGGGGACACGTTCTTGAGCACCACACTCCTCGTGTTGGCTGTAACTGGAGAGACTGTATCAGATGACACACCAACCACTTCGTCGGAGTCTTCATACAGATGCTTTATGACATATGATATGAGATAATACACAATCCTGTTTTGAATGCGCTCTGTCTTATATAACGTGGTGTCCAGTTTAGTCTTTTGAAAAGTGGTGTTGCAACAGCACAGTGAAAATAATTGTCGTAAAGCTCTTGCTAGGACTTGTATTTTAATGTCACTTCTTCCTCTTAAGGAAAACATTTTTAAAAGGGCTACTTGAAAAAAAAAGAGTTTTACCCCCAAATCTGTGTCTTATGATACAGGGTCTTAATTCTCATCCTCGCTCCTATATCATCAGACTATCCTGCATTCCAAGTATCAGCCTCTATCAGATAACAATCACCACTTATATACTGTATGACCCCCCTACACCTGCTGCCAAGGATCGACTCCTTCAGATCCTCAATTAGTTTAGTTCTGGGAAAGAGAGAGCATTCTTGTCATTGTTACAGTTGTGAAAGAGGCACAGAAGGCCTTCTCCGATGGGAATCACGTTGTTTGCCATGGTTCTTGAAGCCAGAAGAAACGAAGCATTGTAAAGATAACGTTGACATTGTGTACACGACAGCGCAGCAAGGCAAAGCCTTTACGGGTTTATTCTTCTAATTCTCCCATTGTTATTTGATCACTGTTTGTTTTTCAGGGAGTGAGGATTGTTTGTTGAGAAGAGAAGGGGGTTAAGATTCAATCTTAACCCTTCAAAATAGACAATAGCTCACAAAAAAGGTTTCAGTTCAGATTAAACAGTTTCATGATATAATTAACGCAGTATTTGAAATGTATGTCATCAAGACATTCCCTCTCCTTCTGTTTCCTATCATTCGGACTCAGGAAGCAGGACATGAGCTGTGGGCAGCAGAATATGAAATAATTATTCGAGAAAGATCTGTCAAGAATGATTCCGTTTTCAGGAATTTGGGAAAGCTGTGGGGAGTGATAGTAGTTGTAAACATGTTACAGTATGTCTCGTTACGCAAACCTCTGAGCCGGCAGGGAAAAACCCCAAGGCCAAATCATTCCAGGTGTTTCATGACTGAGATACGTAAGGTGTTTTCAGTCAGGTCTCTCCTCATGTGGCTGAAGGTATTATTCAGAGAACAATTGTTTTGGTTGTATAAAGGTCATTCATTTCGTAGTGTTACTGTTAATGTGCCTATTAGAAGCGCATTGTGTTTCCTCCTGGTATGAAAGTTTGATCTGATTTCATATTAAATGTGAGTTAGGCAGTACATTGGTGATGTAAATAGTTAAAGAAAGACTAGCTCACAGGAGTGGGTGAGGGGCTGCCGTATACGTTTGGATTTAGTCAAACTCCAGAACCTGAACTGTCGAAGGAAATTAGCCTGGAGGAGACTTGACTTGAGTTACAGCTCTCAGGCACATTCTTGCCTTATCCTAAACTGTGTCTGATAGGGGGGAACGGAGGGCCCCCCTCAAGCCGACGGTGATAAAGACAGGAGTCTGGTAACCATCCTTGGGGCTGACGACGTCACGGCCAAGGAAGAAGAGTGTTTGGGTGTACGTGTGTGTGTGTGGGAGGGATACTGGCCATGCAAGGTGTTGAGAGACATGTAGTTGTGAGGTGCCCTCATTTCCTAGAAGTTTGGGGGATGGTTGAGAGATGGAGAGATAGAGGGAAGGATGAGGTGGGATCGGGTGAAAGGGGGAAAATGTGTGGCAGTAATTTACACGCAATCAGATAAGGCATCTGGTTTGTGTCACTTGAGATGTTGTTGCACCTGATGGAGAAGAATATTGTGCTTTCAAGGCATGAGGAAAAAAAGCATTGTACAAGTATCCGCGGAGGAATTAAAACACACTTTTTTTCCCCCAGAAATGTAGTTAAAAAAACACACACACACACAAAAACAACAAACCAATTAACAAGTCAACCACACAGTGTAATTGAATTAGGGTCCAGACCAGGTGGTTATTTACTAGGGGCTTGAGGTCAGTCTGACCAGTGACCACCCAAAGTAGTAACAGGGAGCTGACATACCAATGAGCCCTTTGGACCGTAAAAATAGCCAACTTGTGATGACCTGTTTATGACCTTTCCACGCAGAATCTAAGGGGCAACTGAATGAACAGTTTAGCCCGAGGACTGACACACACCGTTGCTTAGCGCCTCAGGAACTCTCAAATCATCACTCAAATCTCTTGGCATCAAGAAGGGGTGAGCACACCTGCTTTTTTTGAAACCACTATAAAGACCATCTGGAATACGCCCTTTTAAGGGTGACAAAACCTCAAGTGGAACTGTAAAGATAGTCTATGGATGGATGTGTTGGGATACTTGCGTTGTCGTAATCCATCTATAGTTTTTTGGGGATCCCAGATTATAGTGCCGAGGATGAAAGCAGGATTGGAATGTGAAATCAGTGTGGCGTATGGATGTTCTTAGGTCAGAAGCCAGGATGGAACTATTGGAGACACGTATGTACTGGTACACATATACATGTGTGTCCTTACCCAGCACATCTTTGGGCCACTCCCTAAACCCACTAAGCTCTGGCACCAGACGTGTTTTGCCTCTGTGAGGGAGTGACAGCCTTCCCACCAGCTTTGTTCTCCCTACTGAGTCTGGGCTCCAGACTTCTGGGAGGGCAAAAGGGCAATCCCTAGACTTTAACTCCCCTTCAGTGAGGCGATCACTAAGAAAATATCTATTGTCAATGACTAAGTGTATGTATTTTTGCCCTCAGACATTACCGTCTTGGCTGTAGTTTGAGTGAGAATGATATTCACGTCATGGGAAATGTGGGCGTTTGTCATTGAGGAGTCAGGGGGCTGTTTGTAATGGCATGTTGTGGGGGTTAGTCAGATGTGTACCTGGTGATTCCACAAGTCTAGACAATTACAGGATAGAATATCTGTTCTTTGTGATTGGGAAGAGGACACCTGGAGGATGTCAACACCTGCTAAGGCGCGGATGATTAGGAGGATTGGGCCTAGAAGACTGGATAACAATGGCAGCAGTCAGATTACATGGCTCAATGAGCAAGGTGACTTCAGTGTGTAATTAAAGTCAGTCCTGTCTCGTTACTATTGTTTGTCTGTTAACGCACAGGAACAGGCATGTACTGCACTGGCAAGAAGTCAGGCGTGGACGATGAAAGGGGATTTAAAGTACATTCTGAGAAGATTTGCTATTATTCTAGCTTTTAAAAGCAAGTTGTCTGTCAACTTTGAATCTGTGTCAAATTCCTCTCTCCATCTTTGATTCATCTCCACTTTCTTGGTTTTGAAAATAAATTCCTTGAGTGTTAAGTCATTGAAAATAGATCCCCTTCTTCCTAATGCTGTTAATAGGGAAAAGATGTCTTGGAGGAGAACTGTCCACCAACTCAGTGTATCCCATGCAGGCTACACACTATGATTGTATAATACATATTACACATTAATTTACAAACAAGTGTTAGCGCTGATGGTACCATGCCTACAATGAATTGGTTTGCAGTGATAAAGTATTGTCAACGTCCATGCTGTGCATGTTGTGTTACAAATCAAGAATGCTTTACAGACTTTTGAGCTTTGTATTTTTATTTAATCTATAACTACCCCAAGTGAATTTAGAAACCAGAAAAGCCAGTTTTCAGGCTTGCCACATATCAAAATATTTCCTGCCAAACCATGCCCATTACTGCTTTGCGATAAAGTCTTGAATAAAGAAAGTATTGTCAGGTACAGAGTGCAACTGACAGGAGGAACAAATATTCTGCTCTCATGTTCATCTAACACAGCTACTGATCTTGATTATGTTTAGAATTGTTGTCCTGTACTGTACCTCTGGCATATTCATCCTCCTTGGCAGGTTGTTTATAATACAGAGTTAAGATTGCAGGCTCCTGGGCGGTAGCTGAAGGTCTGTTTGATCTCCCCGGTACAGAGAGCCAGGTCCTGGGGCCGTTAATTGAAAATAAGGGGGATTTAGGATGCAGATTGTTTTTAGTCGGGACAACGACAAAAAAATGCACTTCTAGCAACGTTTTTTTGTGTGTGCCCTATTTGAAGCGCTCCCCTGCCAGACCCAGTGGACAGGAATGTTTAAGTGTGAACCATTTCAGGGAATTAAAAAATAAACGCGTTACAAACGTGTGATGCTTTGAGTGATATTTCAACCATAAAACATTTGGTATAATCTTTTCGTTTTTCGTTTGTTAGCATTTCAATGGAGACTCAACAAATGAACTTAAATGAGTTGAAGGGCTTTGCTGTGACATGTATTGTCACAGCAGTGGTAAATATTTACACATTTATACCAATTGTTTAAACAATTAATTCCTTATAACTTATATATTCTCAACAACTACACAAGTTGGCTGCAAAACCACACAATGACCAGAGGTAGTTGTAGTGTATGTCAGTGTTACTATTTAAGCATTTCATTCTCATCACAGTGTGAGATCTCTTGCCACTGTGTGAGAACAGTTCCCACCACTCAATGGCACATGACTGACCATACACTGACATGAGAAAGTCAATTAAGAGATTATCAGGGCAGTGACACAAGAGGAGCGAAACTTGGGTTAGACATTCTCATATCTCCCCCAAGGGGTTTGTAGCCCTATCAAGGCTTAGTAAACTGCTGTAAATATGTTTAATGAGGTCTTAAAGTTAATTTACAGCCGTACCCCGAGTACTGTCCACATCTACAGTTTTTAGTGGATCTGCCTGGAAGATCAGGTTTCAAGACTGTATACTGTAAGCTCAACTCTTTTTTAAAGGAACAGAGTTTTAAAAAATCTAGTATTTGTTGTCTTACTTCTACATATAACTCTGTTTAGAAAGACATATACTGCAACTTCTGTTCTGTCATTTATTAAAGCCCTAACATGCTTCTTCTTAGGCCGTGTTCAAAAGGGATTTGACTGAAAATTAGAAATGAATTTACGCTCAGATTTGCCTTCATTGTTTAAATATGTGAGGTTGTGATCTAATCTGAGGTAATTGGTAAACACAATCTGTGGGAGTTTAAAGAGCCATCTAGTACTTAGTTCTCTACCCAGAAGGTTTTCTTGCACTAGATCATCCTGGAATTAGTAGAAAACAGGAAATATGTTTATTAGCCTACATTAACAATTTGTTTCGTGGTGTGATGGTTGAAGTTGGACAAGTGGAATTCCTCTCCATGTGGAACAATGCATGCTGATGATCAGCACTATTGCAGTCATAACAAAAGTACAGAAATGTATTGTAAGTGAGATGTACCAAATCATGCCATTTAACCCAAATAATGTAAATCAGAACAATTAGATTATTACAAATTCTAAATGTAAATGTTTGCATACCATATGTTTCGATGGACTGTGGAATGTTTCAAGCTAATTATTTTGAGATGTTAACTGTAAACAGACAAGGAAAACACATCCATTGTTTATAGTAGGAAAATACCTGAAAACCAGTACTTGACAAACTGACAAAACAGACAAAACAGAAGTTATACTGTTTTAACAGAGGGCTGTCCAATTGAAAAAAGGTTTATCACAACTGTTGTTCTCTTTGAAAACATGGGTGTGTCCCCATTATGGTGGATGTTATCCTCAGTGTAATCAAAAGAAATGTGTACTGATTTGTAAGTATCTCAACTTTTTTAACTGACTAACCAAACCAATGTCACACTTGCGTTTTTCTCCTGTTATTAGCTGGTATACAGGATGATAATTAGATACTGTACAGTGCCTGATCTATCAAGCTACCAGAGCTTTTGAACATAAAGTTAATCATTTTGTTGACACATGAGTCATCAGTGTAGCTGCCCTTTCCCATTCAATCACAATGTTTACCGCATCATTTCCTAACAATCAATCAGTAATGAAATTCCCCAAAGTAATGTTATTACTTCTATAACCCACCCCAACTCCTCAAGTGGGAACTCTGTAGAAAAGAGACAATATGTTTTGATTCTGAAATGGGGTGTAGAATCACAAGAAATAACTGTTTTTTGTTTTGTTTTAGTTCTGACCACAAGTTGTTTGCTTCAAACAAAATTCCCATTGAAAAAATATTTGTCTTAAGTTCCCCAGGAGTAATTGAACACATGAAAAGTACAATCTTAAGACTAATTGAATTTAACGAGTGGCAAGCTGCTGAACTTCCTCTGTTGTCCAAGATTTATCTTACATGTTTGCTTTTATGCTCTAGAGAAAAAAGGTACTCAAAAGACCAAATAAACAGACATATTGAATTAGCCCTTCGCTTTCCCAGGGAAAAGACTGGCAAAATGGTATCTCGCTTTTTTCCTAATTCAAAGTTAGGAAAAGAATGGTTGATTGGCAGCGAAACGTATCAGATTGCTTGCAGCAAGAAAGAAGAGATGCCACATATGAGTGCACCCCATAATGGTATTAACTGGACCTTAAGATCAAAGACGGACAGTCTGGTGTGGGACATAGACACACAATGTGTGTCCTGGGGTATGTGTGTGCCCCAAAGTTGAAGAATGCAGGATTGTATGAAAAGTAGTCCTCGGGTTTCACAAAACCATCCTGGTGTACCACTAGATGTATATTTTGACAGTACATCTGTGTCATTCATGGTCAAAAGAGTTGGACATGCCACTGTGAGTTCTTGGGAACAAAAACATCAGTAGATGGAATTCTTCACATACCTGATCTGTTACACTCTTTAATTTAGCCCCTAACAGACACTGTACTAAGGAATAGATTTAGTAATTAGATGTTAGTGAAGGGTACATGCATGCAACTCAATTTATCGGGCATATGATACTTTTGCAGCTCTTAGACTGCAGTGCAACACTTGAAAACTGGCACCAACTCAGGTATTTGTCAGGGACTGTTTTGACTAATTGCGTTCTACAACTTGTTCCTTTCACAGGCAAAGGGGACATGGTGCTGGAGAGTGAAGTCGTCCTCACCAAGATGAAGCTCTTCAACAACTCCCATGAAAAACTCCTTAACGGTGAGGACTCTGTATCCACAATATCCATGTCAGTATCTGAGCAGGACATCTCAGAACACGTCAAAACCATGGAAGGTAATTCGGATCTCGATAACATACCTGGACCGCCTCTTATGGAGTCAAGCTCAGACTACCTGTCTGTTATTTTTTCTGACACTAAGCTCCCAAGGCTGTACAAATTTGAGTCTGAGGACTCTGGAGTAGAACTGCCCAGTGGGGCTAACTCTCCGTCCACGCCCACTGGCTCGGAGCAGAGCTTTGTGGTGCATAGCCGGGAGCCCTCCTGTGACTCCTGTAACCTGAACACTCCTGTCCTGACCTCTGACCCACTCTTTTCACTCGACCGGCGTTCCGAAACCAGCGAGACAGAGAACTCGAATGATAACTCGTTATGTACGACTGTGGACACGCGGGAGTACACAGTTTTAAACCCAGAGACTGAACTTGGCTCTGAAACTGAGAGGCCAGAGCTCCACATCATCACTCCACATCAGGCCACAGATGTGGAAAGGACCCAGTGTGAAGCCCTGGGGGACACCTTTGAGCAAAACGAGGTGACCTCTGAACAGCTTGTGGAGAATGAGGCTGTTACAGAGTTCAACTCAGAAAATTCGAGGCCAAGGAGCCCATGCTTTGCTGGGGCCTGTGACAGCATGACAGGAGTTGAGGCTGAACAGCATCCTCTGAGGAAAAGCTCAACAATTGACAGCCTGGAGGAGTATATGGAAGAATGCTGCAGACTCAGTGAGGTAATGTAATTTTTTCATTTAGGTTATTTACTCACAAAACTTGGCATCTGCCGTTTGTGAATAAGAGCACAGATGTTGTTAACTTTTTTGTTTTTTACAGTTTTAGGTTAGACCCATAAAGGGTTATTTATATGGACGTGACTATGGCAGCACAGTAACCTGAATGAGTACAAGCTGTAGCCATGCCATATGTATTAAATCTAGTTACTACTGCTGGTATATATAACAAGCATGAGGCATTCTCATTTCTTACGTACAAAAAAATACTAAAAAGATTTGCAAACCAATATGAGGCCATCCTTATAAAACTTTGATTAGAGGATGGATGTTTACATGATGTATACTAATTGAATGCACCTTATGACCTATATCAAGTAGAACATGATTTATTTTCTTTTATAGCTCCATGACATTTCCTGCCGTTCGTGGGTCTATGTAGCTGTTAAAATTAGAGAGGCTGTTCAAACTTGCTCCAGACTGGCGGGAATTCAAGGAAAGCCGTTTTGGGTGGTGGACAACAAAAATCTGTATGCTCTGTGTCATTATCTCTAATTACCAACCCTTCCCAGCCTTAATGTCGCCTACTACTTCACTACCAACATCAAGGAGGCTCCAGGGGATTGTTTATGATAAGGGTTGTATTTCAAGTCGTCTTCGCTTGAAAAAAGTATTCCTTTCATATTTTATGACACATTATATGAGACAGATTTCAGGTGATTCAAATTAAAACAGATTTGTCTGGCACAAAGTCCTGCCCACTAAACAGGCATTGAATGATATTTAATTACATTCCAAAAGCGGCTTTAAGTTCTTGCCAGGAAATACACAAACATGCAAGAAATAAATCTCTTTGAGGAAGAAAAGAAATGTAATCTAGGGTTGACCTCCATCTTTTTTTGAACTCACCTTTTCCTTTGTAAGAGCGCAGCATAATAAAAAGCTTAAGTCATTCATAGCGTCCAATAGAGGCACGTTTCATAATATAAGCTCGCCATTGAAAGCTGTGTTTTTATTCATGTTAAGGGAAGATTTTTTGGGGGGAGAAAAAACCCAATGTAATCTACTTTTTAACTGCACCTGACAGCTGCACAGGCTGCCAAGTCACAATCACCTGTTTGATATGCTAAAAACATCTCAGTCAAGTTTCAACACCACCGTAGCCTTTTGAATGTAAACAAGAGACAGGGTCACATGAACACCCACCTGAATGATTTTATGTTATTTTAGGGTTTGGTTCTGTATTTCCTCAAGGATATTGAGATAAGGAAATGTTTAATCCTTTGATGTTTTGATCTTGTGATAGAACTTTTTGAAGTAGCTACAGATTCAGTTCATGGTCATCTGCATACATTTTCAGTTTCTTTCAAATGATAATGAGACCGTGGGAAATGAATAATACATCTAAATGTGGCTTGAGCGTGGGTCTGTTTGGAATCATGTGTCAAGCTAATTGTGATGAAAGTAATGACATCAGTGACTTTCCAAACATTTCCCAGGAAACACAGGTATATCTTAGACTATACAGACAGAGTCCATAGCATATTTACAATATGAACAAATATGAATGAAACATGTCGTACATGGTCAATAAGACCCCGATGTTACCTGTGACACCCCCCTGGGGGGTGTTCTGTTGCTCTGCATCCTAATGTATCTAAGTACTCCACGATTTGAAAGAATTTAAAACGGCAAAAACTAGACAAACACTTCAAAGGCCACATACTGTATCTCAACGGATTCTTTTCCATCTCCCCCCGTCTCAGTCTTTCACAACAATGTCACGCTCACAGGTCTGAAGTAGACAAGGCTTTATTATGAAGCTGCGGGTAGAAAGGAACCCAAACGCCCCAGTGTGTCGCACGCAGGCTCGTGGAAAAAAGGGAGAGCCTCTGTCCGCAGTACAGTGCGAGGAGCCTGTTTCATGCTCCCGCATGTCTCGCAGCACCTGTTCATCTGTGCTGAGTGACTGTGCAGATGGCTACGGCGATGGTGCCGACGACCGCCCGCCCCTCCTCTCATCTGGGCACCGGGCGCTCCTCTGGTCTAAAGATTGGCGGCCTACCTGGACGCATCAAACAGGTGTCAAATAGCTCAAATTACTCACATATTTAGGCAGAGAAAGACCCTTTGATAGCTGCTAGGGCTCCACGGAGAGAACAGCGGACGGCTGGTATTTTCTTCGCGAGGTTGGGCCCCACTTTGGCCTGCTTTAAGGTACATTGCGGACATCTTCATCCTCATCGTCACTTGTCATCACAGGTAATCATTTTATTCCAAATGGGGCACTATGTAGAGATACATCGGTAGAAACTTCAATCCCCCTGACCCTTACCCCTTCCCTGTTTTAATCTGGGAACATTAACGTTTCCCTCCCTTCCTCTCTGTGTCTCTCAAGGGGCCTGGGGAGGTGGAGGGGTAGTTGGATAGAGGTGTTTCAAAGGGGGTAGGATGGACACAAGATACAGTATTTTGTCAATCAAAGGTTTCAAACTACACACCAGCACAGCTCAAAATGACAGGCTAAATTCAATTCTCTGCACTGCTAGTCTAACGACACATAAAAAGATACAGCCATGAAAGAGACACTGCATAGCAAACATATTTCAAACATGAGGAGAATGTCGATCATATGGATAGGATTAGGCGTCTTTCTGATCTTGGTCCTGCAGGCCTGTTTCTGTGTGGAAAACTGCCTGCACACTTTCCCACTCAGTTGCACAGTGTGAACTGTGGTATTGCTGAGAAAAGAAACCATACCCCTTCTTCTTTAGCTCTGTGGTTTTAAAATAACATACACTTCCTTCTCCGTAACATACACTGTGTACTGTACATAGTACCCATTTGACTTGGAGAGGTTTGAGAGGAAACACAATCCACTTATCCATTTAACTTGACATAATATAGAACGCAAAACTTCAGGCACCAATGTGTTTGTGTGCTTGTGTTTATTCATTGAAATGCCATACATGAAATGTGCCATTCATGTATATCAAATCAGATTTAATTTGTGAAAGTCTAGTAAATGAGCACATTCTAACTGAAATGTGCAGTGCAGTAAACACCGCTGTCAATACACCCACTTCCTCTCACAAACTGGCCTTCTGTAAGTCTTCAAAACTGTCTTTTATGTCAAAGCTATCATGGACTTAGAACCAGTGCAGGCCAATCGTGTGATTCCCCTTCTGGGCACTTTGAGAGATCTACTACAGATCAGTGAGGCAGTGACCTAAAACACTCCCCACATTGTTTGTGCTGAAAAACAAATGGGTTTTGGATTGGAAAAGCAGTAAATGTGGACTGCCAGTACCTCTCTCCCTATCTCTGAACGCACCCCACATCTGGTGCTCCATTCCATTCTAATACTGTCATGTTTAGGAAAGTATTTTTGATGAGACAGTCAGCAGACACCATGGAAATGTCCCAAAAGAAAGACCAAACGAGGCCAATGTTTTCTAAAATTATATTTTATTATTCTCAGATCATGCTCATGTTTTCAATCCCTACAGTGAATGCGACAGGAAATATAACTATGGCTTTAATGGCTATGCAACATCTGAATATGTTTTGTCATCAAATGGAGGCAAAAACAAGTATACCTGAACTGAAATACAGTAATACTGTAAATAATTGTTAAATGATAGTATGAATAGTTTTCCCAACATACCAAACAATTCTAACCCATTACCCAATCACAACCTAAAGAGGGAACGCAAGAACAAGTCTAATTAAGACACAGGACCTTTCTTCCATGTCATGAACCCTGGTACCCCCCCCTTCCTCCTGAGCAACTGAGAGAGGGAAGTCATGTGCCTAAGTTTGTTTAAACACACAAGATGTGCATGTTTGTGAGTACGTGTGTGGGACATTCCCTGTCTTTCACTCTTTGCGACCCCCCACAAACCAACAGTCAGGGTCTCTTGGGGGCTGTGGAGGGCCGATAAGATCAGTCCCACCCTTCGTTCATCGTGCCTCTACCAGGAAGACTGCTAATGACTAACTGTGTCATATCCTCCTATGTAACGTGATGGACTCTGTGTGCAGAGTGTGTGTGTTCGTGTGAATGTGTGTGTGTCTATAATGTGAAGAAGGTCACTTCTAGAAGGAATCTATGACCTTAGCCTACCATAGGCTGGAGCTGTTAAACCTGGCTGGGATAAGAGCATGAGACTGTGCACTTGTCACTGGCCACATGCAGCCACCTGATTAGGGGAGGTTGTTATGGTAGTACAGTAGTCATACTGAAATACTTTCTAATTTGTGCCAACTTTAGCTTTGTATGGCTATCCTGTCACTTAAAAAGGGATTTTAAAATATAAACACCCATTTTGAAACGTGAAACTAAAAATAACATACCGGACGACTGAAAATGCTTGAAGCTTTCAAAATGCTTGGGAACAGGTACTTAAATACATGACAAGGCACACGTAATCCATAAATAATTCTGTGACAACCGCTGAATGAAGGGAAACGTGTTCATGGCTGTGCCTCTGAAGCCCCCAGCCTGTGATGTGCAGAGGGGTCGTTCTCTCTCTCCGTCAGAGGAAACGAGTGATGTCATCCTCCTGGTTGTTATGACTTGGTTTCCCATTGTTTGGTCCCTCTTTCCATCAGTGCACAGGTCCCTTACTGGAGTTTCACAGGAGTGACACGGGAAAAGGCCGTGTGAGAGGGGGGAAAAGGCCCAGGCCGAATCCCCCCCTTTCCTGCTTTTGTTGGGACAGTTTTCGGAATGTTGACGATTGTATAAATATTTGCTCAAAATTTCCTTTTCATATTTTGCTGAAAAACCTGAACATCTGTGGCTTTCTGGCAAAGCATACTGCACCAGGGTGAACAAACAAACAATGGTGTTTTCGCTGATGTGGTCATATATTTGATCAGCGACAGAAATGACTTCCCTGCTTCATCCTGCTCATAAACACTTCACAGTCCTATTGGTCATCACTGTTTTCACCTCTGCAAATCTACCCATCACTCTTACATTACCAGTACTTGATCATAATTCATTCCTAATGCTGAAGTTCCTGAACTCTGGGCAGTGGTAGTCGTACTATTTTAATGTTGGGGCCAAATCCTTTAAATGACCATTATGGTAATGCTGTAAATAAGTTACGATTACTCAAACAGGCAAGAACATACACACTGACACTGTGGTATGCCGTTATTATATAAGGTCACCAAAACAAGCTCATACCCATAATCCCTTGCAGTCTTCTAACATCCATCTGGTTACTCCTAACATGATTTTCAAGATAAAACAAACAGTCCCGACACTGGAATGCATTTACGGGTTAGGACAATGATTACAAGTTGTAAAAGCGACCTATGTGGATTCACATATAACAATGTTTTGGTAGTCATAAAACACCTCTATCCGAACATTCTGAAGTGATGATGTGCTGAGGTGTTGAATAGCAGACATCATCCTTGACAGGTTACGTCATCTGACATAACACCAGTGTTAAGACAGTGGTGTTTGAACCGTGTAATGGAGCACCTTTTCAGAAGGCAAGTCACGGTCCACAGTATTTAAAAAA
This sequence comes from Mallotus villosus, assembly GCA_903064625.1. Lineage (NCBI taxonomy): Eukaryota > Metazoa > Chordata > Actinopteri > Osmeriformes > Salangidae > Mallotus > Mallotus villosus. Next base: position 585,824 of record CAEFZP010001045.1, read on the forward strand.
AATATACTGCACAAATGTACCTCTATAGAACTAGAATATAACAACTGTGATGTTTCTTGAGTTATTGCTGAAAGACAAACGGCTAGATTTATAATAAATAAACGATCAGTTCATCACAGTTGAACACAATGCTTTACTGCCGCTCTTGCCGAAAGATCAGTCATACAGGAGTAAACTTAACAGTTCTACTGTTACCTTCAAACAAAACGGAAACATCAAGTGGTCCAAATGTCACTTCCTCGATTGCTGACCCAATACAATACTTTCATACTTACTGTATAGATCCTAGGATGGAACTGGTTTGGCACACCTACCTGACACTTATCAGTCTACTCTCACTCCTTCTGTCCTGGTTACACAGGTCCAGCAGGCCAGCTCCAACCCCCTGGGCTCCGGACTGGGCTACCTGGAACACATCTGCCAGCTCATTGAGAAGATCGGCCAGCTCCAGGAGACCAACCTGGGGCTCCAGAGACAGATCTGCAGCCTGCAGAAGGACAACAGGATGACCAAGACCAAAGATGTGAGTGGCAGTGTCCAGTGTACACTGCCCTTCTCTCTATTTCGAGATAAATATGATTGATTTAATTTGAAAAACATGACGTACAATGTTCTGAGAGGTGAAGTGCTTCAGTATTGATGTGTCAACATCAATTTAATTTTAGGGAAAATTAAAATGTCTATGGTTATTGATCTTAGTTAGGAGGTACAGCACATTTCCTCAGAGATAAATTGCCAGATGGTTTGTCCTCCAAAATCACTGGCGAGTTGTTAATCTTGCTGGATGAAAGCGTATTTTCAGTAATAAACAGCTGGCGTCATCCCCCTGCATGCCTATGGAAATGCATGTGGGGCACACATTTTGGAATGTCCTTGAAGCATCACAAAGCGACACATGTGCAATTGAGCCATTCGGATGTGACAAACTTCAGAGGCTTTTCCTGACACCTGTTAGGAAACACTGTAGGTGATACATGTCACATGACACATGGGTACATGGATATACCAATACTACTACTTCAGTTGTCAGATTACTTTTCTTATGGCCCCCATGACCTGGATTGTGAAATCGCAAACCCAGATCCTGTTCATGCCCCTGAATCTGAATAAACTGGCCCCAGTCATCCCAAATGCTCGTAAACAGAAGGATTGCTATGTAGGCTTGTAAGCTTGATTCAGAATTTCCCTCTCTCACACCTAGCCTTAAATTAGATATAAGCACAGACTGCACAAACAAGTGCAAGCAAGCGCATCGTCAGCAAAGAAGTAGCACAGGGCAAGAATATGTTTGTTATTTTTCTGTTGTAAGCACCATTGGGGTAGTATTCCAGTAAGCGCTCATAAAATGGCAGAAATTCTGCCCAGTTAACAATGTGTAACCTATAAAATCCACAGCCCAGTTCTCCTCACTCTCACTTTCCTTCCCCAAACAGGATGAATAACTGGGGTCCCAATGTTATCTTACCAATGCCAGTGGGACTAAGTATTGTTGCTCTTCAAAACAATTACAGCGATAATATGCACTCAGATAGAGTGTGTTTTTGTGCAAAGTAATATCTGGTGTAAACCCTTAGCTGGATGGACCAAGTCATTCAAAAAATATTTCCTGACAGTAACATCTTTTTCTAAATCTTAGGCGTCACCTTTCTGAATAGTATTGAACTTTACCCCTCTCTGTAGTGATTTATGCCTTTGTACTCCCACATTGTTGTGGATATCTCGTTTTTTCCCTGGTGAAGAAGGCGAGGCACAATACTGCAGCAACCCATGTTCAGGGGGATTCACAGAGCTGGTTCCAAACTAGCTATGTCAGTTTGGGCCTGGGGGCCGGAAAAGCTTTCCACCAAAACAGTGGGTAAACCCAGCAGGAGCCTTCACTTCAAAGCCTTCAAAGAGAGAAAGAGAGAGACAGAGGGAGAGGGAGTGGGAGAGGCAGAAGGAGAAGGAGAGGGAGAGAAAGAGGGAGAGAGTGGGAAGGGGCGATGACAGACAGAGGTAGAGAGTTAGACGAGCAATAGAAAACAGTGAGTAGTGAAAAGCGAGAGAGCTCAGAATCTCACACAGCCTCTTTATCAAGTTGAGCGCTGTTTGAAGGCTTTAAGGTCATGACTTTCCCTCACAACAATACTCCTATTTATTTATTTGTTGATAGAATGTGAACATTGAACTCTCTATCCCATTGCAACACAAGAACAACAATGCTCTTCAACTGAAAGACGTGCCCATCCAAGACCACACCAGTTGTTCCGTCCCAGTCCCAAGTCAGGTCTCCTGCTGTGAGCAATTCAAAGGCGAAGCCACGAGGCTAGTGTGAGGATGACACATCAAACAGAGAAGCAGCTTATCGGAGACGTGTCTTAAGATCGACTGAATGGACTAAATAGACACTCTCCAACCCCTGAGCTTGTTCAGCCTCCACCTCATACTTCTCATCAGCAGCACCTCAAAGCCGCACACATAATTAACACTATGAGTCCCAGACAATGGACATTACCACCTACATAGAAAAACTTTTTGTGATTATTCCTATTATGGAACCAGTAAGTTGTTCTCTTTCAAGTAGCTATCCCATAATAGCAGTTGCTACTGTATATAAACAGCAAAAACAAGTTGACATGTGCTCGTGCCAAGAGTTTCCTCTTGTGACCTTGATACAAAGGAAGAAAACACACCCCCTTGAAAGGAGTTTTTTCATGACAGAAAATATCCAGGCTTTCTCGACTAACAGATAATACACTAGAAACGCTTTTACAACATCCAGCAATGAATGTGAGCTCAACCCCAATAGCCTCCTCCTTCTCTATTCTCAGAGCTGCATTATCTCACACAAAGACAACATCCTAAACCTGTCCCTGGGTTATTAAGGGGCAGGAAGTGATGCAGGGAACATTCCAGAGGTTCTGGACACCACATAATACCTCTAGCAGCCTAATCCTCTTCTGGGGGGTCAAAAGGTCCCGGGCTTGACTTGGAACAACTCCCCTCACATGTGTCTCTGGAGATGGGCCACAGAGCTAAGCACACACAGATGCGCAGGTCCTCGTAGGTGGTGTAGAGACCACAGTGAAGACGTGATCAGTGACAGCCACCCTCCCAGGGTTGGACATGTCTTTTAATGCGAGGAGGAGTGCGCTCGTGCTGCATGCGGCGAGAGATGTCAGATCGCCGCCAACCTGTAACAACAAAAACAATGTCATGGAGAGGGACCGCAGCCGCCGTTTATCATCCTGCGCTCTTCTCTGTCTTCAGTGAATGTAAACGCTCAGTGATATGGAACAGGTTAGGTAGAGGAGATTTTTCATTTTTTTGTCAGACTAAACAATATGTTTTTAGGTATGTGGTGATGGTATGTTGTAGTGTGATATGGTACACCCTGGATTTGACAGAGAAATCATTCTTTATATAAACTGTTTTATCTTTTGAGTCTTAACATGATGAACATTTGTTGCTATATATTTTTAGTTCACCTGGAGGTAGGCTACTTATTTATCTCTGTACGGAATGCTGAATTATTTATGACAGGGTGAAAACAATAACCAAATTCAGTTTGGGATAGTAAAACCAAAATATCACTGACTATTTTAGTGCCTGGCAACATGCAGTACAACGATAGAGCACCTTTGTGTGGCCTCTATAACCTGAATTTGTAACAGATGGTTACTTGGAACCAAAGCATGTAGAGTTGAAAGCCCCACGAGTGAGAAAAACAACAAACTCAGATTGAAATAATAAAAACATACTTAATGTGCACAAGTGTTCTTGTTCTTGCCAAGGTCTGTCTGTTCTAAGCCAGGATGTTGTGAGGAAGCCACAGTACAGTCCTCTGACTGTGATATCATGTTAGTCTATTAGGAACCGTGGGTGCCCAAAGGCATACATACTTTCTGGCATACAAAGAAGCTGATCTAACCCATATCCTAAACACTGACTGGTCATGCCTGGGCCTTGTTTTCCTGTCTGTTCCTCTGTAGGACTTCTTCCAGCAGCACTGTAGCTGTGGGGCGGCCAGTCTGGCTTTCCAGGACCTGAAGAAACTCTCCAGAGGGGAGTTCCTCAACTCCTCCAACAGTACCCTGTCTGACCTGTCCACTATCCCAGAGGTCACACGCCACCCGGCCCTCACACTACGGAGAGGTCAGTAGGCCTTTCAGTCTGGGCAATGCAATTTCCTAGTCAACACAGTCGAACACATTGTCAGAATGCAGGGTAGCTTATCTATTGTTAATCACGGTCGTAAATATAGTAAAACACTAACCAACTTATAAAAACCTTCACATTTAGTGCATTACAGTCAATAAAAGTACTGCCAGGTCATTCACAGGTCAAGTCATTCTTAATTGTACAGTACAGAACAAAACAATTGTCTTTTTACTTCTTGAGGTTCACTTGATTTAACTTTTCTAGCATGGGCTTTGCACATTACATACCATCAACTGAGACACATTCAACCAGTTACTGTATAGGACTAAACTATTCTGTTCAGTCTCTGTGTTGTCCTGGTTTGAAGGTAATTTAATCTGACATTTTCAGGTAAACCCTGCTTTCGGTTCATTCTTCTTTTATTTCCTTTATAAGCATCTGTATCGGCACTTCATAACCTGGTCCGATTGGGTTCATTAACACACACAAGATCACAAAATACTCTTCTAAAGTCAAAGTGGGCCCAAGGTTTTCTCAGAATCGAATGGGTTTATTATTTCAGAGCATTAACAATTCTCAGGTTTCAAAACATGACCGGGGAGGGACCTCAGGTGTGCTTTCTGTCTGACGTTCCCAGATTTCAGCTTGCATTCCTGGCCGAAGTTGGTCACCCAGCAACCGAGTCATTTCCCCAAATGTTTTTGCGGTTCTCTGTGTTTTTGTTTTTGGAGGGGCTCACATGTCCTCAGGTAGGCGAGTGACAGTCTAGTGGGCCTGAGGGCACGTTGGAAATTATTACTTGAGCAGGAAAATTCCTGGCATCCTGCAAATGGAGGGAACATACAACGTCCCGTGGTTTCAGGAATTCCTAACTCCTTCCTCCGATGGGCAGGAAACTGGAGCTGGGGTGGGAAAAGGGGACTAAGTGACCAGGGAAGATTGTGGCAGGAAACAGCATGATTTTCTACTGTAAGAAACCCCCTGATCCCAGTGCTAAGGCAAACAGGGATTTTCCACACACACGCACACCACGCACACCACTTAATGATCCATTTCACCTATGTCTCTGTGGGCAGATGTTGGCAGTGAGGCTGGATGCCAATCTCTGGGTTCCGTGCCCCTGTGGAGGCGAGGTCTGAACCGGAGGAGCTACACGGAGGGGGAAGCGCGGTATCTCTGTGACAGCTCCGAGCGGCTCTCTGCCCCCCCAAAGACGGGTGAGTCACACCACGTTTCCTCTGCGACTCACCGGGGTGGAATGCAACATCCTTCACGAGTTGACTCTGTGCTCGGCTAACTCCCCACTGAGTGACACACGCAAAGACATACACGTGATCAGGTTTGGCTTTCATAAAGGGAACCAAATGTAAAGTAAATCAAATGTACAGTATTTCTAGGATGTACAGTACAGTACTTTAATGATATCTACTAGCCTGCTAAATATCTTGATTATGATCAAGTGACCGGAGGGGGATGAAGATACATCATGTGATTTACGTCATGAGCTGTAAAGTTCAACAAACAGCAGACAACGTAATCCCCCAAAATATGGGCCATAAATAATGATGAACACTTGTTTTCTAAGTATTTTAGTTACAACGCGTTGCAGGTCAAATTTATTTTCCGCCCCTCCACCTTTTGTTGTGTATGCACGCTACCAAAAATCCCAATGTTTTAATTTGTTGTGCATGTGTGTGTGTGTGTGTGTGCGAAGCAGAGTGAGAATTACACATGGGGGACGAGTGAAGGACCTGGTTAAGAAGAGCAAGCTACGAAACCAGAACAGACTGAGTCTGACCTCTACGTCCCTGAAGATGTCCTGTCCACAGCTCTACCGGTAAGGACACACTTATCCAGGACTGAGAAAATATGTTTTCTGTTTTAAAGAAATACACAACAACCGTAACAAACACAGAATTCAGACGAGCAAGATGCTTTCCAATAAGAGGAATGGGGAATGTGAATGGGTTGCTGCTGTGTAATGTTCAGGCATTCTGAGAGAAGGTTGATGTTAAATGCCTTGTTTACTTTTCATGTGTTTGAATGAAACCCAGTATGCATAAATCAGTGCTGGAAACATAAAGAATCTAGTCTAACAATTTCAGAATTAGGATTTGAACATTTCGATCAGGTAAATTAACCCACCAGCTGATTCACAATGTTGCAGCAACCTACTGACAATGTTGCAACAACGCTGGGTGTCAACTGGGGAGTCAACTTGACTGGTTATGTTGCATAGCCTGTTTCCGGAATACCCCCCTGATGTATTTCAAGAATTTGGAAGAACACCTTACGAGTACGGTTTACTTTATTTGGGGGTTGAGATATTTCAAGCTATCATTAGGGAAAATACATACTTGGGTAAGCTACAACTCAACACAAAAGAGACCCACATTTCCTTTCTCGCTCTTTCATATAAGCAGTCCCCTGCAATCCCAGTTTGATGAGGTCATCTGGCTCAGGTGTGTCAGACTGCCGTGCACTGGTCTCTCCCTGTCGTCACCAGAAAGCCAACAGGCAGCAGATGGAGCCATTTTACCGGCACAAATGCCCGTTCTAGCACCAGGCCGTGCGATACACCCCTTGTCTTTCCACAAACCCTATCAAATGTTACGACATCATTTTGAAAACATAAGAACATGAAACAGGTGCACTGTCCAGAGAGACACTTTATGGCGTTTATTCAGTGACTACACAAATGTTGTTATCATGTCCCAGCAATGTAAACCCATAATTTCCTCTTACCACCCCTGACTTCCTGAAGAGTTTACTGCACGGCACCCAAGATTACCTTGGGGTTTCTCTGGGTGTGAGTGTTGACTTGCACAGACGGGGTTAAATGGCACAAGTTCAAAGCCACAGTCCATGTACCATGGTCTGTGGTCCTCCCTTATTTGTTGAACAAAAACAAAATTGTCCTTACAGATGGAATGTGAGTTATTTTACACAAGGGCTGTAATGACAACATTCGGAGTGAAAGAGAGAAGCAAAGAGAGCAAAAGAGAGAGAGAGAAATACTTTATGTAAAGCGTTGACAGCCTGAACAATTTTTCATGGAGGACTGTTTTTTTTTGCATGTGCAAGACGGGTGTGCCTCTGTATAAATTGTGGTATTTCTTTGTTTGAAGGGTTGTAGAACACAGGAATCTGGTGGGAGTTACGGGCTTAGTGGAGAGAACAGCTATTTGTTCATTCCTTCAACCCTTTCCATGATTTCAGCGGGGCACTCCTCCTGTAGGGAGCTTGGCCGTAACCCAGGCAAACAGTGTTTGGGGTTGTTGAGTAGACGAGGAGAAATCCCCATAGATTCAACATGGGTCTGATGAGATATGGGTCACACTGAATTTACGTAAAGGGAGATCTTCTTCTCCTAGATTAACAAGCATAAGCACAAGATATGTAAGACATATGTTGGTTTTTCTATAGAGGATAAACCTGGTAACCTTTTGGATGAATCTAAATCTAGTCACGTATAATGTTCTCAGGGGTCAGGGGTGTAGGGTTGACCTAAAAGTGTGGGGGGGGCGGAGTAGGACCAGGCATAAAAGCGTTACTTGTCGGAGACAGAAGATAAATGTTTTACAGTATGTGATGTCCCCTTCGAAATTTAAGCCAACGCACGTACCGTCCTTAGACCAGTTTCCGTCTAATGTTGCTCCCTAGAAACCCTACTGCTTGTCATTGGTCTGGAGCTCACCCGTAATGTTATCCCATTCTCCTGCCAGGCCTGACCTGGGACCAGTGGACTTGCCTGGCAGAAACCGAAACTCAATGATTGCCCTGGGACATCAGAACAAAATGGACATCCCCTGGCTACAGTAGAAAAGCAGGTACACAGTGTTATACTTTTCCTTTGAGATCTTACTTACGGGAGGGAGAAGATTCCACCCATCCACCCCAGTGTGACTGAGTTGTGTTGAAGGTGATAGATCATGTTTGGCTGGAGAGTTTGGCTGGAGCTCCCACCTTCTCCCTGAGACGGTCTCACGGTCTGGGGGCTGATGAATGAGACGGGTGTTAAGCTGATTCATGTCAGAGGTATATATTATAAGACAGATATATGGCAGGGTGATGCTGGTACCTCTGAAAGGTCTTAAGGTGTGCGTGCGTGTGTGTGTGTGTGATGGTATGTGTGAGCGTGTTTTATGAGTGTTTGTGTGATTTCAGATAGATTATGGTTCACTGTAACATCAGTGATTTGGGAAAGTTGATTTACATGATCTTGTAATGAACCTATGACAAAACTAAAAACTATTTACAAAAGCATATCGCAAAAGTACAAGAAATACAAATAAATACCGATGATAGAAAAGAAAAAATATTAAGATCGCTTGTCTTCCCTCTTTGAAGCTGAGGAGGCAGAACTTCTGGCACATTCTGCCTAAACTGACCGTCTTTATTTTCTATCAAGATAAAGAACAGATAAAGAACAGATGGCCTGAAGTGGGAAGAGATTCTGAAGAGGAGGACACGGTGAAGTTGCACAGATTTTCGACTGCAAAGGAGGAGTACGAAAGAAAGGATGACATTAGGGTAAATAATAGTGATGGATGAAAAAAGTATGAAGAGAGTATTCTAAAAAAGGATGGAGATGTATCTCTGTTAAGATAGTTTTGTAAAACATGTATTGCAGTTAAGGGAACATTTGTGTATTCAAGATATGAGGTTTGTTTACGCCACAATGTTTTGCGTCATACTTTTATGTGTTTTGATGATGCATTATCTAAACAAAACTAATATACAGTATGTACATTTTACAGGCATATATTACAACCCCTAAGTACAGTATGCAATGATGAAGCAAATAATGACAATATCTTGAGGGACAGTAACCACCAGATACTGTAGTTAACGTTGACTTGTAACCAAGTTTCCGACACAAATGTTAATTAATCCGAAAAGCTGGTAATGTCTGCTGCATGTATCATTTATATGATGTGATCCTTTCACATGATTTCAAATCATTTGAGGTAAAAATGTGAGCGCATTCCCACATTTAAGAACCATGCAATCTTATAACATGTTTAATGTGAATTGTCTTGTTCATGTGAACAAATAAATGTGTGTGTATTATACAGGGATGGCTTATTGCAGTGGGTGCTGTACACATCAAGTCCATGTGGTGTGTGTCTGTGTGTGTGTTTGTGTGTGTGTATGTATCTAAAATGTATGTTTGTATATATTCATGAGGTGTGTATTAACTCCTGCTTCACTCTTATGTGAAGAAGAATGTTTCATATGTTAACAGGGGCTTCATTGAACACTAAAATAAATCTGCACACCATTAAGGTCTACCATCAGAATATGACATAACAAAGTCTCTTTTCCATCAGTCACTTATCTTTTTCTCACAGTGGTATGGTATGCTGGTCCATAAATCACAACATTATCCATCTGTTTATTTGAAACATTCAACTCAAAACTGTTAAGAACGTGGGAAGAAAATTCATCTATCACAAAATGTATTTCATCAACGACTGCTACACGTGTTGTGGAGACTTCCTAATGAGTTGAACGCGAGGATAAAAGGTTGTACTTGACAAGCTAACAGTGATTTAGTATTCCCTTTACTCTTACAGGACATCACTGAAGCTTCCTAGTCTAACTGTGGAGGGAACAAGAAAACTAGTTAGAACAACAATTTTCAGAAGGTTTTGTCATTTCTAAACTCTAGAATGGTTTTAGCTGGAAGTCAGATATGTTATAAAATCAAAACTTTGAGTTGAGTTCACATTGTGTATTTGTACTGTCACCAATAGTTATGTGTTATATGTGAGCAATATAAAAGACTAGTAGAATGGTAAGGACTACTACACACATACTAACAACGTGCTTCTAAATAAAATGAAATCATTGTGTACTCAAGCTGTATAATGTACAATATGTGCCTCTAGATATGATTTGCTTTGAAAAGTATTGAGGAAATCAGTCTGAAGAGGCAGTACATACTTATTTGCATGTCAGATATATGTAACTAACGGTCGGGGAGCTTCAAGATGAAATATGGTGACGTGTATGTAAAGAATACTTTGTACTTTGTTTTGGAAAATGTATTCTAATGTGCATATTGTATCATTTATCAAATATATTTTTCAAAATAAAGCTGTTTTTGAAACTAGATTATGAATGTTGGCTTGTTTTAGTTTCTGCATTTGGATTGATATCGGACCACTCTGCAGTCGCCTCATCCTTGGAAAGAAACAGAGAACAGCAAGCAGAGGAAGGTGTTCAAACTGGAAACATACCTTCGAAAAGACATCCCGCCAATTAAATCAATAGTAAAAGGTCTTATAACTCTTTGCATCCAGCATGATATAATAGGCTGTTGTAGAGATATTTTAATAGTGAGGTGCTTTCTTTTGCACAAGAACATCACAATACATAGGCCACATACTGTTTTTCAACCACATGTATTATGTTTTAATTCCATTATGAATCAACCAGAATCTTTATAACCATATGCAGACAGAACTGGTAGATCATGGGCAGTGGACCTTCTCTCTCACCTGCGTAAACTGCCAAGCAATCTCTGGGTCAATGTAGTCAAACCCCTCATATAGGTGATAGCACAGTCCACCTGACCTCTATACATGGAGGACTGAATCGAACCAACTGGAGATTTAGGTAAATTACTGATGAATCAAATATATGACTTTGTTTAATTGCTTGATAGTTGCAGAAAAGCCTACATCTGATACTTTCTGTAATTCTTGGCTCTTTTCAGTGCGAGAAAAAAACTTCAAATGTGTTCATATGCTGACATCTATTGGTAACAGTTGCTACTGCAGGATTCCTTTCGTATGCTCTGTGCATGGTCTTAAATGTAGAGCTACCAATGATGCAGATATAGACCAGAGTTAAAACTACTTGTCCATACCGTTGTAAATTGCACATTTTTTCTAAAATCAAAGGAAAAAAAACCAGAGTGGAATTTAGAATAAGATTTGGGCTCACCCTTGTCATGAGTTTTAACAATTGAAGGTGTGTATGTACCACACATGCCTCAAACAAATACTAATACATCATGATAAAGATATATGTTGGCAAATTGACAGATATTAAATGTCAACATTTACATTGAGTGGATTTACATTGAGTGGATCACACACTGTTTTATTGGTGCCCCAGAGAGCCATGGGGTTTGAAGAATTGGCTTTGAGATGTCAGGAATTTTCTCACTGCATTCCAGTACTTTCTGCACAATGGACTCGTAAAATATGTCATAAAAGTCCACAGTCTGCATCTGGAGATATGGGTCAGAGAACAGAGCCATTGTTCAGTGAAATGTGAGCCACATCTAGGTTCAATGATTGATGACAAGTTATTCTAACTGTTCACTTCAGGGGTAAACCATTGTCCAAGACCTTTTTTATTATATTACAGATGCATAGATTACCAGAAACATGGTGGTATCTGATTGAGCTTCATATAGTACCTAACTGTGATATAATGAAACAACATTGACAAATGTGAACTTATTATGTGAATACATATTAGAAGTTTGACCCAGCAGGCAGGCAGATTTAGCAGTAAAATTGAGGTAGAGGAAGAGTTATGTTCATACGTATCTAACAAATAAACAGAATTTTCTCAAACGTCTTCCCATCACAAATGATTCCCAAAAATGTATATGGGAAAATAACTAGAGGAACAGATGATCCATGTACCTCTAAAACTTGTGTGTATGTACATTAGAGAGATGATCCAACTTGTATTCATAGCAGCCACATTTATATGACAACAAGGCCAGCCGCGGGTTGCAATGTAACTCACCCCAGCGTCTTGGCATTCTTTAACAATGCCTTCCCAGTTTGCTGAATTCTCAGTGAAGGCTATGAGTTTTCCCCATACCAGACCAAAGCCTCTTCTATTATATGGGGAGGACAAACACCCAAACAAGCACTCATAGTAGTCTATATGGCAGACATCCAACCTTGAACAGACTGGATATTTACAGTGGGGGATGCCAGCCTTCTTGGCAGTGTCCACCTCCAGGAGAATTCAGGAAGAAATGTATGAGAAACATTGACAACTGAACACATACACAAATGTAAACCCACAGGTTATTACACCCACAACATGACATAGCAAGCTGTGTGGGGACGTCAAATGGCACAAATGAAGGCACTAATTAAGTCAATAGATGGTTATATAAATTGGCAAAGTTAGATAGAGGATAGATAAACAGTCCTATATTGTGAAATGGCCAGGCTACACTGCTTCAAGAGTATTAACCACACAAATGTTCCTGCCATAGTGAGAATATGTCCATGACATAGTTAGGAAGTGTTTGAACTCAGGGTCTTCGAGGATCATCTGGAGCGCAGAAGGAAGTGAAATGGATGAACCCCCTGATTGGCTATTGTTCTTGCCTTGCAAATGACCAATGAGCAGGTGTGTAGGAGCCACAACACTCAATTCTTTGCTGACCGTCCACTCACCTCCAGGACCTCCCTCATGTGACCCTCACAGACACACTCTGGTCCATCTCCACACGCTTATTCATAGAAAGTTAAGTACTGATCACAAAAAACCTTCCCTTTCCAAATTTCCAATTTACTTTTTAAATTTGACACATTAAGATTTGTCATCTTACCTCAGTGGAAGAAATACACCTGATATTAGTTGCTCTGAGTTTTGCTCAGGTGAAACTGCATGAATTGGGCATACATAATACACTGTGATTAAACATCAGGATATACTGCCATCTTTACAGATCTCTCGTTTTTCATGGTTGTACTCCCACCTTTTTATGGGCTTAGAGCCCTGCCAACAGATTCAGCCCCTCTTTGAAAGGACAACATGTGGATGACACTAGGTACATTTAAAACTTACATTATAAACAGTGATCTTGTTAAATGTATGTACAATAGTTGCTTATTAAACGTTTAGACATTTTTCGATGCATGGTTCTCTATTCTGGGATCTGTCTTTTGTTCAGAAGAGTGTAAGTTCTCATCTTGGTCAGAAGAGGGCGTCATGGATTCACATTACTATTTTAGAAGACTTGTGTATTGTGTGTTTTCCTACCAAAAGGGATACACAGCAAAACCCTGTCAAATGCCTGTCATGCCTGTGAAATGTTTATTGTTTTTCAAATGTATTATGATGTTGTCGCCATGGCTGTAGATTTGACAAGATTATGAAACAGAAACAATCTAGAGATGTTTTTTTTTAGTTTGGGGTTGATGGTTTTTATAGAGATTATATTTTATTATAAACAACACATTTAACAACCTTTCAGTCTTTTGTAATACATCCATAACCACAATACTACTTTTTGTCAACAACAGTAATGCTGAATTATATTTCCTGACCTATTTTTCTGAACAGAAACAGAAGGAAGAAAACTAATACCACAAAATCTCTCACAAAATACCTCAATAACAGTGCCTCCATCTGAAGTGGATCCCGTTCATTTACAGTGCTTTTAAATCCCACGTTTAAACATTTCATAACTACAACTGAAACACGATAAGAATCACGCATTCCAAAACAGCATAATCTCCCACAAATACTAAGAGGCATATTCATACATAATTATTACAAAAAACTGGCCCTTCGGGGAAGCAAGTGGATTACTGTTGTATTCAGAGCCAGCCTGATCTGATTGTATAACACTGTGTCCTGAGGATTAAAGTGGAAAAGACAACCATCCGCTCAGATCAGAGCAATATGGGAAATAGATAAATGTATGATAATAAAAAGAAACAGAGAGAGAGAGAGATAGGTTTATATGACCCTCAGAAAGATTTCAAGTGCTTTTTTATTCTGGTATGTAAAATCAAAAAGAAAAAAAAAGAAATTAACACTTATAATGCATTACATACGAGTTAATCCAAAAGGCACAGGGCATCTCGTCGTAGACATTAAACGGGACAGACAGTGTCGATACATGATGGCAATGTTATGAACATTAAGATGTGTGTTTTTGTATAGCAGTAGCATCCAATTCACTGGCACCACACGTTCTTGGTGTTCACAGTAAGATCCTTTTAATAGCCTTGAAACACAAGTCCATGCAATTAGTCATTAGTAATTAGTAGCCTGCATCAAATACTGTTCCTACGGTAAGGGGCTGAAATGCACTTGCCAGCAGGCAAATTCACTCCCTATAGGCTGGAGACAGGCACTTGTGTCAGACTTATGATACGCATGGCAACGGAAGGGAAGCGATGGGATTGGTGGGATTGGTGGCTCCTCCAACTAAGTTTTCACTCCGCCAGTGTACATGTAATCTTGTAATCCCTAATTCACCCAAGAGAAGACGAGAAGTTCTGCCCAGGGTGGTTGCGGAGTCATCAGAAGTCCTTATCCCAGCCAGATAACTCATCTGGAGGCTCATCCACATCTGGGGGGAACATATCGAAATGGCTGTGGTCCATTGGCCCTTTTACCTGATCACAGGAGCAACACATGTACAGGTCAGAGGTCAGTTTTGGTGGTTATGTATCGCAGGTATAATGATACATTCTAACTATTAACAGTTCTGTGTGTATAGTATGAACTGGGATTATACGTTACATGTAGTTAAGACTATTTAATACTATTATAACATTTATGATCTGACATATCTACTGAGTCTTTCAAATCCTTAAGAGGAAGAGGATGGCTTGAGGTTGCTTCATGGCTTTTCTTTTTCTCTCGAATAAACAATCAATCAATAATAAATTAATCTGGTAACATGGGTACATAGAGCAAGCATATAAACCAGCAGAGCCACTCACTAGCCGGGTGAAAATGAGATGACCCTGTTTGTAGCAGCACTATGCATATTTAATGTTAGCGAGCACAGGTTCTCAGAGAACATGGATATTGCTAATAAAAAGCCATCTTCACCTCCCTCCTCAGCGGGGACGTCAGCTTCAGACGTCGAAGCCCCTCCCAGTTGAAACCCTGGAACCACCTACGGGAATCCCAAAAAAAGGATGATCTGTATTTGGGTGATTAGGTCACGGGTTATGGTGTAATTTGTGGATCAGGATTTAAGGGTTTCCAATGCTGCTGGATGTGTTTTTCCTACAATGATGTCATCCTATATACCACCAAAACCTAAGCAAACATTTTGCATCAGACCTATTTCACCCTCCATTGCTGTCATAAGGATGCCCAGGTTACCATCACAACCATCCAACACCCCCAACCACTCTTGTTCACCACCTCCCCCCCCCACCCCCCACCCCCACCAGTGTCACGTCACAATAGGCAGGGGACAGTGCCTGTCACCTCCACTGGCAGCGTGGCGTCACAAGCACTTTCACCTGGGAGCAATTAGTGATGAGAATGATGAGAGCTGCAGCTGCAGCTGTCCCCCTGTTCAGCAGAGCAGGAGCTACACTGGCAGGTCTGGTCGCCCTCGGGCACACATCACAACTCTAGCTTTCCTCTCGAAAATGTCAAAATGGTTAAGCTTAGAAACCTCCAGACAATTTTTTTTTGGTGGTGGTGGTGGTGATTATGGAACTAATGTATGACCTGCAACTAAATGGTTCTCTGTACCTCCCGCAGAGTGTGGTAATTCTCAAACACATACTTGTGTTTCTTGATATCGATGATGCCGTTTTTCTTGTTACCAAGTCTTTCCACGGGGTTTAATCTAAGGGAAGAGAGGCATGTGTTAAATGTTGCATAAACATCTGTTTGTCGGCCATCTGGGCATGCATAACAAGATTAGTCCTCTAACATGATTAGATACATATGGATGTGTGGGTGTAATTAGTGTTTATTCCTCAACAATCTGGACATTCGTAACTAGGTTGGCCTGATAATAATATAGTGTAGACACTGGTCAGGGATAATTGAAGTCCACATGTAATGATCTGACATCATTTCCTGGTAACATCTCGGTTTCATTCGGATATCAATGATTTCCAGTAGTACTGAATGGAATGCAAGGCCAGTATCTGAATGATTCAGATAACTGAACATTCAGTATTGCACACAACATCACACTCTCATTAACTTGCATCTGTTTAGTGAGTGGGGTTATCCAAACAAGGTTAGATAAGTGCGGTTGGACAGCCAACATACTTGCAGAGTCTCCTGATCAGGTCGTCTGGGCGTTTGCTTATCCTCTTGGGGAAGTCCACCTTCTCAATGCCATGGAGGACCATGGTGTAGATCTTTATGGGGTCTGATCCAGCAAAAGGTGGACTAGACAGATAGAGGTAAAATAGAGAGAGTAAACAGAATCGGGTGGGGTCTTGGTGTTACAGTGGGCATTCAAACTGTTTATTTGGGCTGTGAAACATATAGAAAAACTGGTCAACATGAACTAGGAAATGCTGTATGTGATTTTCAAGTTTCCAAACATAGGAAAAAGACACACAGTCAGAATGCTTATCAACCCTAATCCATACAATCCCCCTTTATGAGAAACTCCCACCCTCCAATGAATGTGCTGTCTTCACCATGCACTCAAGGTGGTTGCTGTGCTTGCCTCTTTGAGAGGTAGCTCAGTCAATATTCAAACAGCCCAAAAAAAGGAGATTTGATTTTGGAATGAGAGAAATGTTGTGAAATGAAGTGATATCCATGCTAGGTCTGTCAAAAGGATGGCGTTAGCATAGGCTCCTTAACCAAAACACACTTGTGTGTTAAATGAAAGCAGTATCTAAACTCTCAGAGCTGAAAATGCATCTGGCTGCTTTTGGTGAAATAGTGGCATGTGTACAGCACAAGGAAATGACTCACTTGCCAGTAAGCAGCTCGAAGATGAGGATGCCTAGGGACCAGCAGTCGGCCCCAAAGTCGTGGCCCTTGTTCATGACAACCTCGGGGGCCACATACTCCGGAGTCCCACAGAATGTCCATGTCTTCTTCCCTAGACCGATCTTCTTGGCAAAGCCAAAGTCAGCCTAGAGTAAACACAAAGACTGACTGATAGAGGAACAGGTATGACCACATAGGTTGTGACTTTGCCTGACACTGTTCAATTAAGTTCCATTCTTTGGCTTGAGAAGCTAATCGGAAATTCATCTAAGAGCCAGGCTACTACTGGAAAACAAGGGATGACAGTCTACCATTTTGACATAACCTTCTGCATCAAGTAGGAGGTTTTCAGGTTTCAGGTCTCTGTAGACAATTCCCTTGGCATGGAGGTAGTCAAAGGCTTCCAGGACACAACCGATACAGAACCTGGCAGTCTGCTCTTCAAAGAAACTCCTGGTTGACAATAAAAGTTATTAGTACTCACACCATACTTTACTTATTGTTTTTTTTAAGAACAATTATTGCAACTTCCCAAAACAAATTCTGTACTTTAACAGACTTATAATACAACCTACACTCACATGTCCCTTAGCACACTCCACAGTTCTCCACCTAGACACACCTCCAGAAGCATATAGACAAACTTATCATCCCGGAAGGTCCGGAACATCCTAGAACACAGGGAAATACAATATGATAGTGACATACAATGACATACTGACACTGCAAGGTACCCTCTCTGAGTTATCTAAAGATGCTCAACTCTCTACAAAAATCAACTATCGATTAACTCTATAACGTACCTTAAACAGTTGCCAAGGTAATATAGCTAAAAAATATATATATATGTAACACAAGTTAAACGTAAGGTCGAAGTTTTGAAACTTGAAAAATTAAGACTGAAAAAGCTCCTTGGAAACCAAGCTCACTACTGTAGCATGTCTTACTTTTTTATAGACCAAATGTTGAGCTCTCCTTAAGTTGCCTTCATTTGTTCAAATAACAGAGGTCCCTTATAAAACTACAAAAGCAGAAAGAGAGCAAAACAGACCAATGGAGATCGGACACTAAAAGAGAGGGAATAGAAGAGCAAGATGGAGCAGTGAAGACTGCATGAACCCTGAACCTTTCCCCAAAGTGACAGCTAGAATCAATGTTTGCCCACGCCTATTGTCCTTGAATGTCACAGGCCAGATAAATCAAACCTTAGTCTACACTATTACAGAGGGGCCATAGACATGCACACATTCTGCATAGGGACTCCTTAGCAACTCCTAGCCAAGCCTTTAGAACATGGGCCCGGGGGCCTCCCTCTGAGAACCTCTTTCTCTCTGTCCCATATCGTTAGACCGACATTCATTTTTTCTCTCCCGAGAAACTCTTCGTGTTTCAAGGTCAACAACATTCACATCAGCTATACCGCTTGTAGCTGTCAATCAGCTGACCTATTACAGCTACGAAGCCTTCCCCTTAGCATGCAATCAAAGTGACGCTGTCACTCTTAGGAGAACTGAAAGCAAATGTCAAATGTATTAGGTCTATATCAGCTTCCTGATGAGAAAACCAAAGCACACTGAAAATGGATTTGTCTGGAACAGGCTTAGGTAAGGAATGTTATTATAGGAGAAAGCATAAGAAAGCAATATAGGTTTCACAATACTGAATATCCTTATAAAATGATAGGAGATGCGAAGGCTTGATTAGGCCACTTGATTAAGCATCAGTCCCTTCTTTGAATTTTGTTCAATAGTGATATCCTGCTTGAAATCAAAATCTTAATTTGCAATACTCATCCACAATGCGTATCCAGTTTCATTGTGACCACAAACAATCTCTTTTTTGTCCCACAGATCTAAGGAACAATTGAGTCTGAGTGGTTTTTTATGTATTCCGTGGATTCAAAACAGCTCTCACTTTGCATAAATTGTCCCACTAATATTTTATTCCAACATGTTATGTGATGAGACTAACATTTTCCCCAGCATTACATATTTTTTTTGGATCAATTTGTTTTTGCTTTGTCCATAAACAAATCCTAATTATTTACACAAGATACAGCTCTTAGGTATCCTTCTAATGATTTCCGATTATTTCTCAGTCTCATTTCTCATTTGTTGTGACAACTCATCCCATCCCCACATACTGTCTGTTATATATATTCATGCAGAGTGTCTACAGCCTTCAATGGTGACACACTACACAACATATACAGGACATTAACATATACATTTGGAAGAACATATTCATCTATTATCGTATTGCCAAGACAAACCTGACTATGAAGTAAGAGTTGGTCTGCTGTAAGATGTTCTTCTCAGAGTATATATGTTCCTGTTGTCTGGTATCTACGATGTGCTTCTTTTTTATGCACTTCAGTGCAAATGTTGTGTTCTCATCCTTCAGTTTCACCTGCAATCCAACCAATATGCACAGTGATATGTTATAAAGAGCTGGTGCACAACATCGCCATAAAGCAGACCAACAAAAAACATTTACACTTCCTGTACTACAGAGAACATTGTTTCCAGTTCACTGTCCGGTTCCAAAGTTAAGATTTCAAATTGGATCTAATGACCTTTTATAAGATTACAGTTAGATATGAATTCATCGATCAAGTCTGTGTTGATTCTGTAAAGCCAGTGTACCACTGTAGTAATTCATCAGACCATTTTACAAAGCCACAAGGAGATATTTAAATCTTGGAACCTTGAACCTTGATCTGCAGTCAAATGCTTTACCACTGAGCTACTCTATACCCATAAAGTGTCAATGTCTTCGGCACCTCTCATACACAAATCCAGTGATCTAAGACAACATGTGTTGACCCAAATGTCAGGTGTCTCACCAGCTCAACCCGACCAAAGCCTCCCATTCCCAGGGTGGCTATGACCTCCAGGCCTTCGAAGGGGCTGTGGTGGGGCAGGAGGGCAAGCCTCTCCCTCAGCCTCCTCAGCTCCTGGGCCTCTGGGGACGAGTCTGTGAGGGGGGACTGGGGCCTGGGGAACCAGGAGAGATGACTGAGTAGTGCGTGGGATGTGTAGTCCATTGGCGGTTTGTAGTTCATTAGGAGGCTACTCACAGTGCGTGTCTCCTCACGTCACTCCTGGAGAGCTCCTCCACGTATTCCCGAAGGTATGCCTGAAGCTCATCATAAGTACCCACCATCTGGTTGAAGTTGCTGGAGAGACAGCATCACAAGTCGACTTGTATGAGTGTGTGTGTGTGTGTACATGCAGTGTGTGTGTGTGTACAGAATATGTGAAAGATTCGAGTTAAAACGTGTGTGTGTGTGTGTGTGTGTGCCTGTGTTGTCACATTGTCGTCACACCACTTACTCTCTATCCACCACCAAGCATTGTGTGTCATTCTCCTTGGAGATGATGTTGGCTGAGCGCACATCCTCACTAGAGAGAGAGAGAGGTGAAAGTACTGTATTAGCCGCTGTATCGACTGAACAGTGGCACAGTAAAAAAAAACACTTGAAAACTACCAGAGAACAGTGAACGCATCTGATGAATTTCTCTATGTTAATGGCCATTCTACATTCCAAGCCCACAGCTTCCCGTTATGCTAGCACATGACTGAAACTGAGAGGTCATTGTCAATAACAGGCTTAGATTCAAAAATACAAATTCAATTTTGACATTTCCTTATACCAGCAAACCCCTGTGAGTTAAAGTTGAGTGTTATATTATTGGGACCAGTACTCTTACCTTATGAGTGCCTTCTCTCCAAAGTAGTCCCCCACACCCAGAGTCTTGATCTCCTGGGGTTCCAGACAGCCTTCCGTGCTCTGTGTTACTGACACCTGTCCAATTTCAAGGAAACGTTGCAATTTAACAGCTAGTTCCTCTGGCGTTTTGGGAAAAAATGTCTGACTTGTCTATTGTATCGACAGTATAGTTTTTTGCTAAAATAACAATGTTTCTACTTTACCTCTCCTTTAGCTATGATGAAGAACGTGTTTCCTTCCTCACCCTCCCGAATGATGTACTCTCCTTTATCAAAATAATCCTGACAATTTGAGATGTTATTCATATCAGTGGGGTCCTTTTAAAACGAGCAATATCCTTTTGTGGTCTATTACTGAGGGGACATCACAGCACAGTAAAGGCTCACCACTTCAAGACAGTCTACTATTTTGGCAAGCTTTTCTTCAGGTAGGTCTCTCAGCAGGGACACACTGCAGGGGCACAGCACGCACATAAAGTTTTAGCTACAGTATTCGGTTTTCAGGGAGACTTCAGAAGAATAAAAACATTAGTCTTTGATTTATTGCAAGACATTTTGTGTTCATGAATTGCCAAGTTTGTCAGTAATATCATCGTACACCATCATGTTAACACTGTTTCATTTGACTTGAGACTAATTTAGGCAGACACTTTGGCAAGGTCTAGGCCTGCGTGTATACCTGCGAAGAAAGCTGAAGTACTCCTCTTGTCTGGCCTGTGTGGTCCTCATCATAATTTTCTGGAAGGTCTGTCGGTCCAGAGCCCAGATGTGGGACTGGGACACAGCTAGGAAGTTGGATTAAATAAACACCAATTAAATTGGAGAGAAATGAGGACTCAGTACTGTAATCCCTAGGTAAGGTCTCGAAAAGTCATGGACTGTGGAACATCATATGTCGGTTTCAAATATGACTAACCTCTCATGTCAAACTGGATGTTGACTTGTGTATGGCATGTAGTTTCTTTCCGAACTACAATTTTGAAACTCAACAGACTCACCCTTCACGGTGGCAGTTCTTTTACAGTTGTAAAGTATTGCCAACTCTCCGAAAGCTGTCCCAGGTCGCATCTCTCCCAGCAACTTGCCGTTCTGCATGACATCCAGCAATCCATCTAGACACAGAAACACAGAGCAGTCAGTAAATGAAACAGAGAGGAACTTAGGTAAAAATAATACATAATAAAGTATCATTTTGAGGGCCAACATTTTCTTCCATAGCACCTCTAACCCTTTATCGGTCACAGGTTAGCGTGCATTATGAAAAGTCCAAATTGGACTATTACTGCCACTCTACTAGTAACAGTAAGACTTCACTGGCTGAACATATTTTGATTGACATGGACCTGCGAGAACGTAGAGGTAGTTCCCTGGCTCTCCTTCCTGGATGACCAGCTGACCCTCAGTGTAGACCCTCTCGTACATGCAGTCCACCATCTCCCTTGTGTGCTGGGGCTCCAGCTTCTTCAGAAAGTCATTGTTCAAGATGGCGTCATTGATGAGCTTCTTGGTACTACAAGAACATACATACATTTTAGGATGAGATACGTGTTCCCTGTCTAACAAACAAAACAAGAAGGATAAATGCAATGTCACATGCAGGTAGCGATTAGCAAACATAGGGCTTTCTATCAAAATAGTATCAGTTGTTTACATTGCCATGGCTGATTTGTAGAAGATAAATCTTTCAATTGGGTTTCCTTATAAACATACAACTTGCAATATCACGTTAGCCTTACAGTTATACCTGTACAGTAACTACATCACTTAGCTACATAACCTTTTAAAGCTGCTAAAAGTGACTCCCATTCTCAGCTGTGCATTTGACAGAACTTTGTTTACATTAGGAATAGATACAACCATGAATTGTACATATTCCATTGTTTTTAGCATTAAGCGAACCCCTTGACAGAACCACTTTCTGCCTGTAAAACCATTTAATTATTCTCACTCAATAGACAGCTCTCTTGCAAACTGGGAACAACAGTTCTCATGATATAATTTGGATGATGTTACCCACAGCAAAGCGCATAGCAAAAACGTACAGAGAAGACCTGTGCATTGAGCACAGCCAGTCAGCATCACAGAAGTTGCATCCTACGTTCTGATTTCCACATCACACAGATGACGGTTTGTCCATGAATCTAATGTGGACCTAGTGAATTTATTACTGGCTGTGAGTGTGTGTGTGTGTGTGTCTTTGCAAAGCATGCCAGTTTAAATTGAAGCCATAATGATCTGGTCAACAGGCCCATGCATATAGATGCTCTGGTTCCATGTCTGCTTTTGTATTATCTTCCAATGCTAATACAA
This sequence comes from Mallotus villosus, assembly GCA_903064625.1. Classification (NCBI taxonomy): domain Eukaryota; kingdom Metazoa; phylum Chordata; class Actinopteri; order Osmeriformes; family Salangidae; genus Mallotus; species Mallotus villosus. The sequence continues at coordinate 608,717 of CAEFZP010001045.1, forward strand.
GCTTTCAATTCTCCCAAGAGTGGGAGGGACTACAAAGGCTTGGTTGTTTTGTCTCGCGACCATCGGTCCAAGAGAGTCAGCTAGTTTTACTGCAGAGATTTCCAAGCATGCACCAGACAACTTTTGCACAAACAATTTTGATTTGGGGGAAAACTCAATCCATTCAGGACCTGATCTGTGGATATTAACTGTGTGTTAATGTCCTAACGCCCTGTTTATTATTACTGTAGTGTTTGACTCAGTTTGAGCATGATGTTCAACTTGAAATAAACAAGTAACTTAGAACAAAACAGTTGGTCAAGAACATCATGGCCTGATTGGACATTTTGATATAGTTATAGATAAGCCTTCAGCCTCATATTATTTCCACCTTTTCATCTCTGTTGACCAGTACAGTATCTGTGTGGTCTCGTAAAGGTCTAGAGTTTTTTCTGACAAGGAAAAGCATTACCACTCACTGACTTACTTGGAGTCCTTGCGGACATGAGCCCTCTCAATGGACACATTGGGGGTTCGGGGAGCCCCACAGAAGTGGGCTGAGGTGGGCTCGGCCGAGACGCCTTCCTTGGCCTTCAGCCTGCGGTGCACCTCCACAGCCACCCTGTGGAAGCGGGTTGGGCCCTGGTTGATGACACTCAGCAGACGGCGGCTGTGTCTGAGTGGGGCTGGCGGGGAGCGGCCCAGGCTGTTGTATCCGATGGCGTCTTTAAGCTTGTCAATTTGGGAGACCTTGGCCTCCAGCTCCCTCTGGAGGTTCAGCAGCTGAAGCTCCTGGGCTCGGAACTCCTGGTCCCTCCTGGCCAGCTCCTCTTCCAAGTGGGCTATCCGCAGTCTCAGGGGCTCCGTGTCCCATCCTGGTGGGTCCCGATCTCTCATGGTGGAGGCCAGGCAGCTGTCCTCAGGCCGTGGGGCTTTAATCGAACCGTTGCCCATGGCCAGCTTTTGGCTGGCCACCATAGGAAAGCCCTTTGATTAAGCTCACACCTGTTACTGAGAATGTCTCCCAAGTCTTTTGGCCAGTGAATTCAAATCGCAAATAGTTGATAAGTAACAACATTGAAGATGATTGTTATACATGTAGACTAATATAAAGCAAGGCACTTGAAATGTAACTTAAAGCTACTCCATATGACATAGCCTACTTAAATAGCCTACTATGCTTAGCCTACTGTGCAACGCACGGTAGATTTTAAAACCAGGAGGACCATGGGACATTAGGCTCCTGATAATTTAACATTTTGAAATTCCACTAATCCATTTAGTAAAATATGTATAATGTTCGATTGAAAATAAAATTCAAATGATTGTTAAGGTAATCACACAAATACGATAAAAGCTGTTGGAATATCACAATGTTCTTATAATGAATGCACAGAAGTCGTATACATTCGAATACAACCAATAATTTAAGCAACCTCCTTTATACAAACCTTATAAGTGTTAAAACCTATGTTGTGCTTATATCGTTTCCATCAGCTCATTTTATGAAGTCAGTAACTCAAAAAAGCACCTGCGGTCGGCATTACATAGTCCCATATCGAGGCAGATGTTCGTTAGCAGATCAGCCAACACGTATGCTGCGTGCACTTTCTTTAGCCGAGACGGACTAATTATCCAACCATTCGACTGTGTTCTTCTCACGGAATCATGGACAGGTCTGTGAAATTCTCTCCATATGGTAATTTTTGTTCATTCTATTTCATTTGGCAGGCTACATCAGAAAGAAGTTCGTGTTTTTGTCCACCCCTGTTGGTTGGACGCAAGAGCATCAGCCCTTTATAATCCTCGATTACACATTTCAAGGGTGCATGCCTTGTTTTTCTTCGGGAGGACACTGTTAAACCCATTATGGAAATATCTAAGCATTCTTTTGTTTTTTTTGTTTAGTTCAAACTATTTCTGCATATAATATTTCTAACAACATTAAATTATATGACAACACATGATTCTCAACCTCTTTATTTTGAATTCTTGATGACGTTTTCAAAATCACGTATTTTAACAGTGACATTTGTTTTGGCAATCAGTGACTAAAGCTGCCATTTATGGTATATAAAAAGTAAAAACATTTTCTGAAAATAAAAACGTCAGTAACAGTCATTTTGACCCCACACTCATTGAAGTTAATAAAACACTAAATTGTGGATTGAGTAGGCCTACATCTGTCTATACGTTTTTACATATAAATTCAATTTTGCACCACAGAACCTTCTGCAACAACCGAGGGAGTTTCTTAACTTCTTAGGCAGTAAATGAGGCTATCAAGTTACACTGTTGCTTAATGTGAATAGTGCTTATTAACAAAATCATCATGCAGATGGTTTTAACATCAAATGCATTAAAATAAATGCCCACTTATGTGTTTGCAATCAGGTACTGAAACGTAAAGAAATACACTATCACACAAACAACATTTTTTTACAACATTATACATCTTGAGTTCTTTCCATTATTTACAGAGGATCGTTAAGATAACAAATGTATATTAAGTTAACTAACAATAGTTTCTCCTAAACCTTCTATCCTCTCCTTAACAGTTTAAAATACACAGACAAATTAAAGAGGAGATACAGAGACAAAACTCTTTTACCATAAACTGGTAATTCTGACCAAATGCTTAAATCCACCAAATCTCTCCTGATCTGGGTACTCTTCATATACAAAGTGAAAACTCATAACTAAACTTGATTTTGGGGAAAAAATATTTAAACTGGAGATGTAATGGATTTGGAGTGGAATAATTGGGAGAGGACCATTTTGTGCATTGATCCCAAAATGTGTAAATAACAATTTATTCCTTATTTTTTGTTAAATTAATGTTAGTTATCTTTAAGTAATGCATTCTGAATTTCTGAGATAAAACATGAAGAGTACACAGAGTAACATAAAGATGACAAAGCATGATCAAATACATTTGTGTCAAGAAGGAAATGTTTACCAAAGAAATATGATACAAACATAATACTGTCCACAGGTGGTAGAATTATAGAGTTGTCTACATCCATAACTGTGCAAAATATAAATGTGAAGAAAGCAGAAATGTAATGCATACAAACAATTAGAGATCATCCTATCAAAAAGTAAATGCGCACGGTGAATGCTTCTGAGCATGAGTTACACAAACACATAACTTTTCAGTCAGGCTAGCAATTTCTATGTTGTATTTTTTTATCACTGCAATTAGTGCTAGTTTATGTACTTTGTAGAGGGTTAATTAGAGGTAATACTATTTGGTCTGACAAGTGCAGACTACTTTAAGATATAAGAATGTACTTCTAAATGGGTCTATGCAAAAGGGCATGGTTTAGTACATTTGGTGTTTGTAGCATACTTAAATCATTGTGAACTAAAGATAACTGTTTTGATAAGTCTTTAATATAACCTGGGACTAAGATGCCGGCATAAAATTGCTTGACAAATTGTATATCACCAAGATCACTTTGCAGAGCATTGTAATACTTCAAAGCCTTTAAAATAATGTGTATTATGATTCATTTCTCTTATACTTCTTTTTTTACTTTTTTTACCCCCACAGTGTAACAACAACACACTTTGTATGCTAAACAACAGCAAACACCCAAAGTTAATGGGAAAATAGACAATTTATAACCAGGTTTGTCGATTGTCAAAATGACACAAGGAATGCTTCCGTGCAGTTAATTCTCTACAAAACAGGAAAGTTTGTGTTGAATATAATTAAAGTCACAAACAGATAATGCCACTAACTGTATCAGATAATCAAGCAATTCAGTCTTCAGGTTTAGCATATTGAAGTGAACACAGTTCAAATGATTCAAAGATGGTGGCTTAATTTCCCGTCCTTAAAAGAAATTAGCCAATTAAAATAAATATGTACATACTTCCTACAGACATTGGGAACAGATCATTTTCTGTCCTCTTATAATGTCTTGGATAACAGCTTAAAAAACTCTGTAACTGTTTAAAAAAAAATTGGGATCAACTACAGTATAATTTTTTTGTTAATCTTTTGTAAGATTATCCATGCAAAGTAAAGCCAGATAAGTCATATTACGATTAAAACATGACAATTTGTCTTAAAAACTGTTTAGTAGACAAGCCTTATGTTACATACATCAGAATAAGAACTTGGCTGGTATTGCATGCTGTGTTCAACAGAAAAAAACTTCAAACTCTGATGACACGTCCCCTTCACTCCACCCCAAAAATATTGCTTTCTGCTTTGTGTAGATGCCAATTATTTCAGTGAATAAAATGAATCATTGCTCTTTACCTTGGGATAGGAACATTGAGTTTGTCTATTTCTTGAGTTTGGTGTATCAATGAAAGACTTAAGTGAATGTTCTAGAGAAAGCAGAGGACAAGGCGACTGATCATTTTTAGGACTTTGGAGAACTATATTACAATCTATTTAGCTCCTTGTGTGGATTATTTATGTCATGTCATGTTGCATCAATGCAACAAATATTAATATACAACGCTATAGAATGCACTCTGGACATACTGTAACACATGAATTCTAATATACAAAATTAATATGTGGCATCATTAAACACCCAAGAATGTGAATAAATGTACAGACAAGTATAAATGCATACCAACAATATGCAAGGCTTGTGTCAAAGTTCATCCTCGTGCACAATCAAACAGGATGTCACACCTGCATCAGCAAGGATAGTAGAGATGGCAGTGAGTTTGAAATCAGGAATCATCAATAGGTGTTTTCCTATGTTTTTGGCTTGTCTTGGAAACACATGAAGACCGAAAGATTGCGTCGATCTGTTTTGTGAGCTGCTCTGAATTTTGAATCACAGTTGTTGGTGACAAGAGAAAACACAACAAATTGTACACAATAACAAGTTAATGTCTCGCCTTCACATAGTGAATAAAATAGATGAAAGTATCGAGCATATGAAGGTCAAACAAATGCTTCTGTATCTCTCTGTCATGGGGATGGCATTTCCAGACGAGTAGCCTTCAGCAAAGAACTGGAAAGGACTGAAAATTCCTTTTCGATATTCTTTTGCTTCGGTGAAGTCTGTCTGCTCACTGCTACCAGAGCGCCCAATGATACTGGCCCTCTCTCAGCCTTCTGGAAACTCTGTGGGATGGCGCCCTGGTTGGGTCAAAACTCAAAGGTACCTCCTAACGTCTTCAAGTTTGCTCATGGCAGCTTTTAGAGAAACATTGCTAGGCAGATCTCTGATGCCCCTTACTTCTTGGCCAGTTGGAAAGGATTTTGACCCTAAAAGACAACAGATTTATTTGATGAGCACTTTCGATGAATGAAGTGAACACATTACAAAGTAAGAAAAGGTGCATAGGAACCACAGTGGTTCTTTGAGATGAATAGTATACAGTACGACAAATACTTCTGTTAGTGTACTGATTCGGTTTGATGAATTCATGGCTACAAAACTGAATCTTGAACAACAAATATTAAGATAAAAAGACTCACCTCACGCAACTCATTCAATTCATGCACAAGGCCCACTCAGTGAGTTTCACACCGTGTAGTGAGACAGGAACTGATACATGCTTTTTGAACATTTAAGCACACGCGTGTACCGTACTTTAGAAATGTATATTTTTATTTCTGATTGTCATTTAGAAAATAATGCATAAACAAAATAGTTGAAAGTAATTTGTACACATTTAAGAATTCCTTGTGGACTTATGGCAATTTTGATACATTAATAAGTGTAGCTACTAGAGATAAAGGCATAAGTAGGTATATAAAAGTACTGTAGGCCTATGATGACCTGATGACGGTTTTAGCAACAGTGGGAATTTGACAATCTCTTAAACTAGCTATACATTTCCAGGCAGAGCAAACACACAAACCTAGCTTTTTTATTTTTTACAATGAGCAGCAGTTAATGGACCAAGCTCCACAGCAATCCCCCTCATCCATTTCTCAAACACTGACATAGTTAAAGGGTACTCAGACAAGATATGCTCTCTGTAGAACAGTTTCAGATCAAACATGTTATGTATCTATTTCTTACCTACCAAATCTAATCTTCATCATGTCTGTGATTAGCATTCTTCATATATAAATAAATGGATGAGGTTCACTGGGTGTACAGGCAATGTGGCTACTGCAGCAGCATGCCATAAGGGTGAGCAGCAATATTTCAGTCATCCAAGAATAAGCTTGACGGGTCAACATTTAGACAACGTTCACAAATACAAATGTGGGTTAAAAACATAGCCTGATAGTCAAAATGCAGAAGGTGGCTGCCCCTTAGATAGGATAAAAACTATATGCAGATAACTTGAACAAATTGAGGCTGGTAAGGTTGCATTTATAGCTTAGAATGTGTTTGGTTTCTGGCTGTACAATTTAATGCATAATATTTGAAGAATTTGCTTATGCTTGCTTTGGTAGAAGTAACATAATCATCTAATGGTCAAGCAGTCTAAGTTGAACTCCTCTTTACAAGATAAAAATGTCCTTGTTTTCAGATACCGGTAAGTTGTGTTATTCTGGTACACCATGGACGTAAATTGTATCCTATTCATGTAAGCATATGGGAATAATCAATTTAGCAAATGGTTTTTACCTGTACAGTGCAGACTAAAAACAGTGCTATCTGTCACTGGCCAGTTGAAAGTGTGATACACAACATCATTACTGTACTTATTTGCTGTGCTTGTTAATTGAGGACATCTGTATCTCTAGAAACAGGGTTCAACTAGGAATTTTAAAAGCCAACACTTCATCTTTCCAGCCCCACAGTTCAGTGCAGCATGGTCTGTTACACGGTCAACAAAACACGATAAAATAAGTTAATAGGCAATATCAACTTTACATTATGCACAAATATCATGCATATGTATGCAGCCCCTTTAGAATTCTTCCTTATTTAAACATGTTAAAATAATGCATAGATATAAAATCCCATACAGAAACATTATAAGTACTAAAATACACAGAAATCTGTACAAAAATGCTGCCTTTTTTTCTGTTTTTTGGATCAGTATAAGAAAGCACATAAAAAGTAGAAAAATAAATATTCTATCTACAGTAACACATGCCACTCCGTAGCTATCGTCACTGCAAGACAAAACAAACAAAAAGGCAATAAAGTTAAATTACGTTAATTGAGTTAGAGAAAGTGATGATGTGATTTTTCCACAACCAATGGCTGTATTACCAAACAATGCATAATTGCAAGATGCAAAACGTTTCCACAGCAAAGAGTTACATTCCTTTATTATTTGAAATTCAACTTACTTTATTCCAACAACCGGGTACTGGTAAGCCGTCCTCTCCCTGAGGAAGGAAATGGAATATGTTACACATACTATTGAAACTGAAAACAATAAACAGTACAACCTTGCAATAATGTAGTTCAGTATTGCAAATGATCCAAAATGATCAGTATGAGCACAGTACAGCATTTTTTATACAGTCACACCCATCTCCACATACAGTACTTGGGACACAATGTAGTGCTTGTATGTGCCTATACTTTATATGTGCTCACAATGACAATTAAGTACTTCCCATATACATGTTTGTGTTTACTTTACTTCATTATTAGGACCACAGTCATCAGCCAAACTGCATGTGATATTATGTGCAGTAAATAAAGTGCTTGAAACAATGTTGCTCAAAATATACTGTAGTGAACTGCTTGCAATCAGTATAAAACATCTTATTTTGACTTGTAAGAATGTTAGAACTGTCTCTGGAGTATTGCCACTTGACTGGCTACATTCAGTTTAATACAGCAGACATATTTAGCAAACAATTTGAAGAAATCAATTGCTTACATACATGTTATATAAAAACAGCCTGCACGTGCAGGCTATGAGTGAGGGAGGTGTACAATGAATGCACTTATAACCAGTGGGTTCTGAGATCCTTCCCAAACACCTTACTGGCTGTACTATTGTTAGACTGTTGTTACGGTAACCACACGTGTGTAATACCTAAACTTATGTCATACAAACCAAACCAAAGAAGCTCACTTACCCCAACCCCACAGGCGTAATGCTTAACTCTAACCACACAAGTGTAACGTCTTACTGTATCCATAAAAGAGTATGTTTATCAGTGATAAGACTGGATGCTGTAACGTTCCAGGTTCACACGACCGGGTATCCTGTTGCCTCAATAGGTAAGAAAAGTTTGGGAAATTGGTGCTTGAAGCATGCAACGAAGGAGGTAGGGATTAGTGTAATAGTACGGCTCCCGCTATGAGCGAGTTACTGTCAATCTTCAAAATTAACTATTTTACATTCGATTTAGCATACGCCTACAATTTGTATTAGTAACTTCAACCACACAATCCAAATTGTACAAGCACTACATCTACTTAGAAGGGTCTATTAAAAGCATGCACGCATTCATTCATTCATTCAAATAGATACTGATTTAAACAAAATGATGTTGAGCAACTATTTCTTTTGAGGTATTAGGCAGTCAGAAGTTAATGTCCATGCAGCCATGACTGTTCCTGTGATTCATCCCTATCGGAGCAGCCAATGAGAGGGGATGGTGAGGGGAATGTTTATGGGAAGCCCAAAGCATGCTGGATAGGGAAGGGAGAGAACACCATACCACAGCGCAAGGGGCATCCAGCCCGTCCAGGCCTGGCAAGCCTGGTTCACCTTTCTCCCCTTTAAAGCCTCGGAAACCCTGTTTGTGAAATCAACCGTATAAAAATCTGTGCACTGCACCCCCTCCAGTAGCTGCAGCTCCCCCTGCTGGTTGATGGGAGAACCTGCTGGCACTCCTCAGGTAGACTGGACTCCCCTACAGGAGCAGGCCCGCCTTTACATGCAGGCTGCCTGGGACTGCCAGTGGGATTGTGAGTTTGTGAAAGCAGGGAGGATTTCTATCCCAAACAGCTTGAAAGGAAGGGAGGGACGGAGGAGGAAACAGATGCAGGGCTGTAGGAGGAGGATGCAACTGAATGAGAAATGGCGGATGTGATGCTGCCACTTGTCAACCGGGACTGCCTGATTCCTGTCAGTCGCAAACCTGGAAAAAAACAGCCTCTCAAATGGGTAATGGCTCAGTGTCCATCAGTGGGGATTCATCCACTATCGGAACTTTATCGACACTTTTACCAGACTGCTAATCAGGTTTGTACCTACAGTACAAAAAGGCAAAGACCCAGAAATGAGCTGCCAGCTCTTCTTCTCCAATGTTACGCTAGTGGACACTTGGACCAGAACCCACAGAGGTTTATTAGCGCCTTTCAAAACCAGAGGCAGAAGGAAGTCCACATCAGAGCGTACAGACATTGGCGTTTCATTCTGTAGGCTGTCACACTGAGGAACCGGCCCTCCCTTCTGCCTGCTGGCTGCACATTGAACACAGGACATACCAACGGACAGGGGGCATCTAGTCCGGGTGCTCCTTGGTCTCCCTTATCCCCTTTAGTCCCCCTGTTGCCTTTCTTGCCCCTCTCTCCCTGTAAACAACAGGGCATTCAAAAAGACAGGCTTTAGTCCTCCTAACTAGTTGGTGGTACAGTTATAAGCATAATATAGTTTGTTTCATACGGCCATTTTTTAAAGGTAGATTTCAAAGCGATGGGCCACATTATAGTAACATGTGATGGACTTTAGGGGGCTTACAAAGGACAGTACAACTGTTTATTAAGGGGTAGGGGTAATTTAGTTGTAGGGATGGTAAGTTGAGGAAGTTAGGGGAAAGGGAAAAGAGCCAGTTCTCTTGGTGAGCAGGTTTCTGTAGAACTTTTAAAATAAAATGTCAAATTAAATACAAATCTATGAACCTCCAAGTAATCTCATGATATTCTATATTTAAGTTAACATTTCTAAGACTGTTGGGCCATGTTGTTTAAAAAATATAACTACAATGAAATGCCAAGTGATATATACTGTAGTATGACAGCAGTGGTAATTAGCTCCTTCACAGAGCAGACAACTGATCCATCAGTGATGATACTCATTCTAGTCTCATTTGTTGCTTCTAATTTTGCATTTTATAAACAAAAGAAGAACTTTTATACATAATCAATCAAAACCATTATCAAGAAGAAGTTACTGTTTGTGAAAACCCTGCTTAAAAAATCTTAAATCATTCAATAAATTAAATGACCAGATGCATTTTTAGTTTGTGTCGCTTTAAATACTGTGTGTAGATGTTTCTAGTATATAACTTATAGTCTTTGAATTTAAGAGAAAATAGCTAATATATACTTATATATATATCTTTTTTAAGTATATGAATATGTACTTAATACTTCAAGACTAAAGAATACTTAAAAATCTGCTCACCAAGGCCAAGGAACTTAAGGCATCTTATTTAAATACTTTTCAAGAAGGAACAGGATTTGGAAAATGGTGATCCTCTTCCTGACAAGCAACATACTCAAACCATTGCCTCAACATCACATGTACGGTAGAATCACCTACCAGGATGGTCTAATGCTGTGGCAATGCTGAGAAAGTATTGTCAGCCAAGAGGAGAGATCACAGGAAGAGATTACAGGAAAGGTTGCAGGGAGGTAAGTGGGAAGAGGAAAAGGAGGAGGAATATTAACCCGGGACTATGACATTAGAGTGCAGGAGGAGGAGCAGGAGGCCAGAGTTTGTGAGAGGGAGAGAGGGCGACCCCGGCAAAAAAAAGAGCCCCGGGATACAGAGCAGGGTGGAGGGGAGGAAAAGGGGATAGGAAGACCTGCGGAAACAGAGAAAGACAGGACAAAGAGTAAAAACAGCACCACAAACTCAGCCATCTCTACAGCACCTTCAACTGGGGTCGGGGCAACCTAAACATACTGCATGACTACCCATTAGCCAATCAGAACGCTCGTACTGTCGTTGCCATATAATAATACTCTGTATTGGCCATTAGTTTTATTTTTGGTTTTGAAAAACACATTTGTTGCAGCAATGCAGTATGTATGTGTTATAGATACAGTATGCATCACTACTATGCATTACTTCTGACTGAATAGATCAAATTGTATTTTTCTGCCGACATGAGAACAGTTGAAAGTGCTGAGAAGGTTGATGATATGTAGTGGCTTCCAAGGTGGGAGTCAGAATATTAAGACAGTCAAAGGTTAATGGGAGGGAAACAGACATTCTCTTAGAGGGAGGGTATATGGACATTGAAAAACAGATACTTTTAGCACGCTGGCATATTTATATAAAAAGCTGCTTTTTAATTTGCAGGGCTTAAAATCATAAAATCATAAAATGATCAAAGACATTGCTAAAATGTATAACATGTAGTTGATAATTGTATATCTCATTCTTAAGAAAATGCATGTGCATGGTTCACCAATGGTGTGCACAGTCTATCGTTCAAAATTAGTTGTTTAATACTCAATATAATATAACCTTTTTATTAAACCTTTCCATCTCTGCATATATCTCTTAATTTCCACACATTAAAATGAAAAAAGCCAGTGCAAAATACATTATAAGTATCTCACAAGGGCAACACGAAAGGTATGACATATTGAATCACAAAATACACATTTTCTCCTAACCATTCAACCATCATCAAAGAGTAGTTCTGTACTGGAGTATCTGAACATCCATTAAAACAGAATGCTGTGCTAATTGATATTCACATTACCATTTGGATTCAGTTTCACCACTCAAGTGAGCCTTTGAACCCACCCTGGTCCTGCCCAGCAAGACTAACATGTACCACTAACATGGAACAAGAGGCTAACTAAACCTAGAGAGAACATTACACTGTACTACATCGATGCATCTTACATTAGCTAAAGCCCTTGTAGCATAATCTAGTTAAAAATATAAACATTCACTGGGCTAATTCTAGGAGTATTAAAAGCTAGACATTTTATAAGCAGTATCTTACCCGATTTCCTTTAAATCCTTGTGGTCCTA